>OZ012690.1:20729814-20759982 GCA_963942565.1 Maea johnstoni
TCAATGAATATAAAACTACCTATAATTGACCAATCAGAAAGCTGGATTAGTATGCAGTCTAACGTACAGATTGCACTAGCACCACTCGCCATACTTGAGTCACGTCCAAGCCACTGTATGTACAAACCAAATATACATCTATGTGGCCTCTAATGTATAAATGGTATTCATAGAAACATTGGTTGAAATAAGACTTGGCTCAAATCAGATTGAATAAATCACCTACGCTAATATGGCCCTGCGTTGAGGTCACTTGGTGCGAGTAATTATAGGGTAACGGAGGAATGGAATAACATCTTCAAGAGAGGCCAGGGATCTTCACAACAGTATAACAGGGACTGTTCAATTAAGAATCCTGACACACATACATGTATTTGATAGTCTTATAAGACTACTGCTAAAAGTTGTAGCAGCAGCAGTAGTAGTAGTAGCAGTTCTGCATAGCTGCAGTAGTAGTAGAAGTAGTAGTAGTAGTAGTAGTAGCAGTAGCAGTAGCAGTACTGCATAGCAGCAGTAGTAGTAGTGGTAGTAGTAGTAGCAGTAGCAGTTCTGCATAGCAGCAGTAGTAGTAGTAGTAGAAGTAGTAGTAGTATTAGTAGTAGTAGTTTTGTTGTTGACCTATTGCATACAATACGAAATATAAGATCCAGTGAAATAACCCAATGCAAGAGGTTGTGAGATAGGTGCTTATATTAACTGTTCAGGAGGGAAATCGCGCTGTTTTGCATGGGGCGCCCGCGGTTGCAAAAATAGGGCTTGTTGTAGTGTGGTTGTGGGGATCCATCCGCCGAAACTGATGGCCGGCGCACGGATCCAAGGCCCAAATACAGGGCATCACTGGTTGCACACTCCACAATTGTGGAAGTAAACTGTTTGAAATCACTTTGTATGTCTTACAGCAATTCTGATTTTTTTTCATTAAAGTAGCACATGGGGTTCAAACCAGAAATTCAAGAAACACCATCTTAACCCTACTCCTGATTGGTAGCAGGTAGAAAATATCATAACCAAGCGTCCTTAGTCAGCCCATATTCTATGTCATTTCAATATTTACAACTTTTCACTCAAATGACATAATCTCACTACTTGCACAGGTGCATTTAACAAGCTTACAATGGTTCTCATCACCATAACTTAAGTTAATTATCATATTAAGTAAATTACCTTGATTCAGATATTTAAGTAGTTTGATATACTGGCTAGATTTACATTTAATACATCTGACACAACTTAAAAGAGAGCCAAATCCGATTAGATAAATTAGCCATCCACGCCAATAGAATAAATCTTTTCTAAGGATAAGTTCTGATTTAATACATTACTACAAGTTAATGTTCCTATTCCATACTTTAAAACCCTTACCAATCTGTGAAAGGCAGTCAGTAGCGTGTCATGACTGCACGATTCCGGGATAAAGTACATGCAATTACGAGACGAGTGTAAAGGCTTGGTACAGTATTTGAAATTGGCGCCAATACTACGCGGTCGATGACGTCACCAATCAGGTCAGCGTGAGTTGCCGGCTTCGATGTCAATAGACATTCCTATGAGAAAACCGGCTCAGGTCTAAATGATTAGGTGTGATTCAATAGATGCCAATGTTTTACTATACTCCCCCCACATGTGCTTGAAGGTCGGACATATGTGTGCCCCTATATCTCGTCTCGCATGCACTACTTTTGTACTAGTACGCTGTGAGGACTGATTGCCGTTCGCAGCATATGGTGTGCAGGAATTTGAAAGAAATAGTGCACGAAAGAGAAGGGGCGCCTGACACTTAGATGGAAACCTTTCCAATGAAAAAAACTGCAAGCCCTGCTAATCTAATACTATATGTAAAAAATGTGTGTTTTCTGGTATCCGCTTTCTTTCAGGGCAGATAAAGTTAGCCACGTGACCTGGCTAGAAATGATGCCATCTTTCCAACTAGTCAAAACCCACTTGCTGAGGGTGCCAGTTTCAGAGTATGCTAAAAGGGGAACGGCTTGCAGCCGTATTTAAAGGCACTAAGCGTCAAGATACAAAGTATCTAAGATGCAGTGAGCAATTAAACAAAATGTATAAAACCAAAATAATATCCCGGTATTAGAATCAACAACTCTGCTTTCCCAAACCTATAATCAGGAATAAAATATGAAAATATACTGATAATACCAATTGGAATCATTGTATTGTTCGGCGGCTTTCAGAACTTTTCTGTCATAAAAAAATATCATTCAGGACTTGTCGATTGATAAAGAAAATCACCTCTAACTTGTTTCCATAAATAATGCGTTGCATAAGTAGATATCAAAATTAAGTGTGTACCTAAACGCCCATATTTCATATATCGGTACAAAGTTCAGGACGGAATTCATATAATCTCGTTTAATCTCGCGCTCGCGAGATCTCGTGGGGGTCGTGACTTTGTTTTATTACATCGTAAGCACATCCGGCGATTTCGATTTCTCCCGTATATTACATTATTATCTTATCGTATTTCCTCGCACACGTAGGTCCCCTCACACAACTTAGCAGTGCCTGACATGGCATGACATGAGTGAATAAACGGTTATTCAGTCCCAATATGACGCTACGCATTACTGCCATTGCATTCTCTACAGAGACGACGTATAACTTCATTTTTCTTGCGTGTATCTTTAAGGTACATGGTTTTTGCAAGTGCCTGCCTAGGCTCGCGTAAGAATTTATACAAGCACAGATAATCTGTGATTATAATCTCTCCTTTAGGTTACATTTTTTACATTTCCTACCTTGTACAATTTTCTTTATGTTCTATTTACTTCTGTTCTTTCTCTTACTTTGTTGTATAAAGTATCATTTTGTAAATCCATTTACAGTTTATAAACATACATACTTATCGTATTTCCTGGTCTTACTCGCAGGTCCCCTACACAACGTAGAAGTACAGTACAGATATTTAATTCCTGCACCAGTCGACCGAAAATCCGCCAGTGCCTGGTTGAAAAAACAGCAATGGATAACATGTCAAAAATTAAGCCAAGCACATAAATGACCAACCTAGTTTGCGAATCAGAGCTACATTCAGTTATGAGGTCATCCATGTATCCATAATTCAGACTCATGGTGGCAATCGGGCGTGCGGTCGAATAGTATGCCTGAGTTGCCCACGCATTTAGTGCAGGAATTAAATGTCGGCACTGTACCTGACATGGCATTGCATGAGTGAATAAACGGTTATCAGCCCCTATATGAAACTACGCATTACATTCCCTGCAATATATTGTTATTGGCGTGCATTGCCTAGTCGCATTTAGTTGAAAGCGGAATGTTGGGGAAAATTTATTAATTCGTACAGCCACAGCTTAGATGAATAAAAACAAGTGGACACAAAACCAGCAGGTCAACATAAACAACCAGGCTGCGGCGAATAGCCCAAAAGTTACGTTCTGTTCATGTTGGTGTGAGGCTTTCTCTGTAAGGTAAACGATACGAGAGCCTTCATTGGTCTTTCCTAATGACGTCACACTGAGGCCAGATTCGAGACCCCTGGGATAGCTATGTCTTGGGACATTCCAATTGTATTGAATTGTATTGAAAAAGGCAGTTGCCGTAAAGTTTGATACGCATGCGCGTATTAGAAAAAAAGGTTTTCTAGATCATACATCGGTCATCGGTAAACGTAGCAGAATATAAGTGAAATGAGTATGAATGAATAAATAAAGCCTAAATGGTATATCGGCACATATGAGCCATTTAGTGCCATAACATCTTTCCCAAAAGGTGGTCCTTTGTCACGTTTAAGATAAATTAAAAAGCATATTAATTATATTTGAAAGAAGGAAAAGATGAAGAGAGAGAGCTTTCAAATCCAAAGAGGACCAAGGGATCTTTTAGATGCATGGTATACACAGACAGATCCACACATCCCCCTCTTTTATAAGGCGAGCAGGGTGTCACACCATATTAGGAACCCACAGGAGGTGCCAGCTCCTAGTGCACACCATTCAGCAAGCCAAGAGGGTGTGCCCCTTGTGGGGTTGTGTAATGAGTAAAGTAAAGTAAATATCCATGCATTTATGCATGTGCGTATGTATATGTATGTATATTAAGCACATTGTATGTATGAATAAAGCCCATGAAACTGATAGGAATATTAAAAGGTATCACAATAGAAAGACAAGAAAAGGAACGACGTTCTATCACCATAATATCAAGAACTAAACAATTAAGCTAAATAATACAAACACGATGTTTTCGAACATCAAATAAGACATAAGAATATCAAAAGCTCCTTTCGCACAGCTAGTTAATAAGGAATAAGCTTCCCTTCTAGAAGTGTTCAGAAAATAGAAACTGTCATCAATTATATTTAATGAAGATTCGCATTATATTGCACATATTCGTGCAAAGATTGATGCACATATCAATTCGATTAATGGAAGTGTGTATAACATGTGTTGGTCATATTCAGCGGGCCGGGTTGATGGACGTTCCGCTTGGTTCCATGTATTCATGCATGTGTCAATTGGCTCAGATGGCGCGGGAGATTCTTGGAATCGATGTTCCAGGGTTAATCCCAGACTATGGATCTTCTCCAATACCTATTATACTACAATTTATAGCCGGCGTGGAGTCTGATGCTGGCTCCCTCAGAGTTCAAAGATAGTCACATCACCCCCATCAGTCTGCCATGCATGGTCGCGAGATAAACTGACACCAGCTAAGATCACTCTTCCCTATCAGCCACCAGGCTAATGGCATGGTCGATAGGGGAACGTGGGCTACTAACTTGCAGGGGCAAGAAACATGAGAGTACAATATTTCTAATAGGATGTATGTTTTACTTAATGATCAATATATTACACATAATTTATTTTGAAAAATAAAAAACAGCAGTTTGCGAATTTAAAATAAAAACTTGCAGGGGTCCGGCCTGTACGGAAAAATCATGACATGAAAACTTCATGCATGGAATTTTCATTTTCATGCATAAAAATGAAATTCCCATGCATTAAAATAAGTATTTTGCGTAAATGAGAGTTCCATGTATGACTTTGTGTACAGCCCAATTTCCCATGAAGATTTCTGGGGCGAACAAACCTGTCAAATGTCATTTTCATGCATGGAAATTTCAATTTCAATGTAGTAATTAAATGTCTGTTACATGTATGTAGTAATCTTGCAAGCCAGCCAGTCGCATTTATTTTTGGCATATTGATTGCTATCTTAGTATCCAGCTGTGGGACTGTAGAACCTGCAATCATTCGTGCAAAGCAATATGGAAAAAACTATCCAAGAACGTTTGTTAAATTGCCCATTGGCATATAATGCCTAGATGCCATGAATACTTACTAACAAATGCTTGGTCCACTGTAGACTAGGTTCCTAGTCCCTAAAAAGTTAACATTTCCTTCTGTGCTGACCAAGCAGTGTAGTTTGTCATACTCAAACTGGATCCTCGATTCGCCTAGTGAGATAAGTGTAAACTAAATTGACCACTCTGACACCTAGGCTTTTTGTGTTCGGTAACAGAAAAAAAACATAACAGAGAAATTCATATAACAGCCTAGAAATCTAGGTTAGGTCCACTGTTGACCACGCAGATAGAAAATGAATAGATAAGGGCATTGAGTATAGTGACGTACATATGGTGTAGCCAATACATTTACGGATATTTAACCTCATTCATAAGATGTACAAGTTGCCTGCATCCAATTGCTGTATACAATCACCATATACATGTACCATTTCACCAGCATGGCGCCCAGAACATTAGGAGCATGAAGATGTTTAGGGCTTTGTTTTTAGTCGTAGCATACACAAACGATGGCCACCAGCTGGCTAGGACGTCATCAGGCACACTTTTATTACTCATGCAAGGCTGCGAAGCAACAGGGTCACACACACAAACAGGTGTAGAATGGGACGAATACTCCTGTTTATTGTAATCGGTACCAACAAAACACTTACGTTGTCGAAGGGCTAGTATGAATAAGGACACATACAATTCTGGATTCCTTTTAACGCATGCTCATGGTGATATCACTTGCCCTGGTGTATTTGTCTTTTGAGTCCTATAATGTGGCACGAAGCGTAAAAGTGCTGATTGGTAATTGTCAAACAAATCTCTTTTGGATCGTTGTCTATGTTCTTGGTAGTCTATCCTTCATTGTTATGGAAATAAAGAAAAAATTCCCATCTGCCTGGTAAGTGTATACAGTGCTGGCATTCAATCCTTGAACTAATTCTTGCACTACCTTAACACTTTTACCTTCAATTTACCTTCAGTTAATTACTTATCAAAACTCGTCAATTCGCGAATAACGTAAATGTATTTGATCACATACACCCAGAGTTTAGGTCGAATATATGCAAGTGCATGACTTTCCATAGAATAACCGTACCCAGTCATAACACTTACAAGCCTTTGTTTAGGTAGTAAAAGCTATTGATCATTCTTATTCAAAGTACGTACCTGTCCAGACAGTTATGCAAACCCTAGGTCAAAATTGGACAATACGTTGATAACAATAGTGGCAGCACCAGCTGCTATTGCAGGTCATTATCCGGTAACATCCCTCTATGAGGTAGGCTAAACTGCCCGCATATTACCGACCTGCATACTTATGTACATACATATATACATCTACACGCAATGTATTGCGGAAATTGTCTCATATCATTTATGGAGGGGTTTGGACCCAGCAGTGCCGATCCCATTTACACGCTGTGTTGATACTAGATGTATTGTGAAAAAGATATCCTGCAGATTGTGTGTGTATATATATATATATATATATATATATATATAAATATATATATATATATATATATATATATATATATATATATATATATATATATATATATATATATACATATATATATATATATATATATATATATATATATATATATATATATATATATATATATATATATATATATATATATATATGTATATATATATATATATATATATATATATATATGTATATGTATGTGTATATATATAATTATATATATATATATATATATATATATATATATATATATATATATATATATATATATATATATATATATTTATATATGTGTGAATACACATAAATATATATATATATATATATATATATATATATATATATATATATATATATATATATATATATATATATATACAGTGTATATATATATATATACATATATATATATACATACAAACATACATACATACATACATACATACATACATACATGTTGCCATGTTGGGTTTAGGTCAGTATAAAGTAGACAGAACAATCTCTTAGCTGTGTTGACTTCTCCCTGGTTTATTTCAGACTGAACAATAGTTCAAATACAAAAGAGCGGGAAAACAGTCACATGATAGCATACACAGAAAGTGATGATGTCACAGGCTCATACATATTCATGAGTGTGAAAATTACATATGCATGAAGTATCTGAATAGCTAACACTTCCCCTAATTTTCACAATTGTTAAGGTTAATCAACTGGTGAATTCGACTTCTAGACTGAGGTTTTGTAAATACATCTGCAACATTCCTAGCAGACGGGATGTAGAACAGACTGATGTTCCCTTGTTTCACCTCTTCTCTGACAAAATGATATTTCACATCAATATGCTTGGTTCTTTGATGCATGACAGGATTTTTGGCTAACAGAATTGTTCCCTGGTTATCAACACCTATTTCAACAGGGAGACAACTTTGACTATACAAATCACTGTACAGTCTAATCAAGTGAATAGCTTATTGAACACACAGAGCTAAAGCCATGTACTCAGCTTCGCATGTTGATAATGCTACAGTTCTTTGTTTCTTACTTTTCCAAGACACATATCCTCCTGTTGCATTCATCTGGAAAATATAACCAGAGATACTGTGTCGATCGGAGGAACTTGCCCAATCCGCATCACAAAATCCTAATACTGTGCTGGTTTCATCAGATTTCACAAAGGATAGTCCATAGTGGATAGTACCCTTTATTGGATGATCCCGAGCAATACAGGGAGATTGTGGGCAGCCTTATTTACGCCATGTGTTGTACACGTCCTGATTTGAGTTACACTGTTACCAAACTAGCCCAGAAAATGTCTAAACCAACCAAACACGATTTAACTGTTGCTAAAGATGTCTTAAGGTACATAAAGGGTACTATCCACTATGGACTATCCTTTGTGAAGTCTGAAATAAACCAGGGAGAAGTCAACACAGCTAAGAGATTGTTCTGTCTACTTTATACTGACCTAAACCCAACATGGCAACAGGTTATGGGCCCAGGACGTCTAGGCCAGTGTTCAATGGCAAAGAAGATGGTTATGAGTTGTGGGAAATCAAGTTTTTAGGCTACATGAGGCTGCAGAAACTTGTGAATACAATCCTGCCTGCTGACAATGGTGGTGTGGCAGCTGAAAACCTAGATGTTGGCAAGAATGCTGAAGCCTTTGCTGAACTTACGCTGTGTTTGGATGACAAGAGCCTCACACTGATATTTCGTGATGCTAAGGATGATGGTAGGAAAGCCCTTAGTATACTTCGTGGACATTATTTGTCTTCAAGTGAGACTCGTGTTATTGGACTGTACACTGAACTGACCTCCCTGAAGAAAGAAGATGGGGAAGATCTTACAGATTACATGCTTCGTGCTGAAACGGCTGCAGCTATGTTAAAACAAGCAGGAGAGACTGTATCAGACAATTTAGTTGTAGCTATGATATTGAAAGGACTCCCTTCTGAATATCAGCCTTTTGTCACTGTAACTGCTCAAAGGCGGGAACCTCACACACTAACCAGTTTCAAGCAGGCTCTAAGGACTCATGAAGAAACTATGAAGGTATGTGAGAAGGACAATAACACTGACAATGTGATGTTTATGGGCAGTCAGAAGATAAGATGTTATGGCTGTGGACAGCTTGGACATAAGAGGAATGAGTGTAGAAATGCCAAACAATCTTCTACATCAAACATTGGGAGTGGCCCTCAACAGTACAGAAAATGTATGTTGAAATTCCCTCAAAGAATGTAAATGATCAACAACAGGTTAATGTTTCTGGTTCTGATGAACATGAGAATGCATCTGGAGGCACACCACCCACAGAAGATAAGGGTGAAGTCAAACCAGTCTTACCAGGACCTAAATTGGTTGACAGTAGTATCAGTGACTCATCTCAAGATAGATACCCAAAACGTGAGAACCGGGGTATTCCTCCACAGCGGTTTGAAGATTATGTACATAAGTCTGAATGTGGGTTTACTGTGGATTATTGTTACAGAGTTGGTTTTGTACCTGAAACATATGAAGAAGCAATGCAATGTGAGAATACTGATGAATGGTCCAAAGCAATGGATGACGAAATTGGTTCTCTCATTGAAAACAAAACATTTGAGGTAATGGTTTTACCTAAGAACAAGAAGGCCATTAAAGGAAAATGGGTATATGCATCTAAAATGGATGCCAATGGTGAAACTAAATGTAAAGCAAGATACGTAGCCAAAGGTTTCACTCAACAGAGTGGTATTGACTATGAGGAGACATTTTCTCCAACTGCTAACATGTCAAGTCTTAGAATGCTCATGCAAGCAAGTGTAGATCAAGATTTAATAGTACATCAACTTGACGTGAAAACAGCATATTTAAATGCACCACTCGATTTTGAGATATACATGGAGCAGCCCAAAGGTTATTCTGAAATCAATGAAGGGTCACATTTAGTTTGGCGGTTGCATAAATCTCTTTATGGTCTTAAACAGAGTGGTCGAAATTGGAATTTTGTCTTGAATGAGCATCTGACTGAAAATGGATTTGTTCAGTCAGAAAGTGACTCATGTCTGTTTGTCTGTCACAGACCTGAAGGTGTGGTATATGTTCTGTTCTGGGTGGATGATATTATGGTCGCTGCCAGCACTGAAGATTTACTTGAGGAAACAAAGAAAAGGTTTGCCTCTAGATTCAAAATGAGAGATCTAGGTCCTCTCAAATGGTTTCTGGCTATTGAGTTTGAAAAATCAGAGAAGTGTATACGGGTGTCACAGCGGAGGTACTTTGAGAAGATATTAACAAAATTCAACATGCAAAACTGTAAGCCTCGCACTAAACCCTGTGACAACGGCTTGGACAAGGATGTTGACGAGTCTCCTTTATTGGATGATCCCGAGCAATACAGGGAGATTGTGGGCAGCCTTATTTACGCCATGTGTTGTACACGTCCTGATTTGAGTTACACTGTTACCAAACTAGCCCAGAAAATGTCTAAACCAACCAAACAAGATTTAACTGTTGCTAAAGATGTCTTAAGGTACATAAAGGGTACTATCCACTATGGACTATCCTTTGTGAAGTCTGAAATAAACCAGGGAGAAGTCAACACAGCTAAGAGATTGTTCTGTCTACTTTATACTGACCTAAACCCAACATGGCAACAATACATACATACATACATATATATATATATATATATATATATATATATATATATATATATATATATATATATATATATATATATATATATATATATATATATATATATATATATATATATATGGGTTACCTAGTTCATTCAAAAGACAAAGAGACCCCTTTCTTTGCCTCATACCTATGAGCATGAGAGAGGTGATATATGGTGCGGTGGTGGTATCATATAGCACGAGTCATATCTGTACACGATGGAGGAAACCTGAAATTGTTGCTGCGATACACGAGATTCCAGCACTGTATCAAAACTGTCACAGTATCTTATTTACTTGCACAACATTTTCCACTACATGTGCAAGGAAAGATCAACAACTAGCAACTGACGGATGAGGAATACTGTCTATTCCCAAATACAATAGACCCTTACATGTCGTTATTTCGAGCTTTCCATATGTTGGTTACTTCGAGGGTGAAGACCAAATTATCAAAGTGTGTGCTGCGTTTGTAAATCTGCATGTGTGACCTCATTCCCCATTCCTTAATAATAATAATAATAATAATAATAATAATAATAATAGTAATAATAATAATGATGATAATAATAATAATAATAATAATAATAATGATATGATATGATAATAATAATAATTATAATAAAGCAATAATAATAATAGTAATAATAATAATAATGATGATAGTAAATAGTATCCGCATAGTATTGCCTTTAGTTATTTCACTCTTCTAATGATTAAATAAAATGACTGTTAGATATCAAAGTGAATGGATCACCTCACTTCAGTGAAATATCCACAAGGACGTCATGCTTCCTATATGTAAGCTGGGTGCATCACAGAGTCAGAATTTCACGTCATACTCGGACAAAAAGTGAATACCGTCAATTCACTGCAATGTACCTGTGCTGCCATCTTTTGAAGGTTTGCGAAATTTAAGTTGTTGCTACTGAAGCACTTACGTTACACTTTTATGGCTATTGCCTTGCCGTATATAGGCATTTAAGGATGCCATTTGAAAGCATTCTGTAGAGTATCTTTGTCTCTTGTCGTAAAGGTGTCCAGACAATGCATTTTATGTGTTATCCTTTGGTGCAACTTATCAGTGTGATGCGTTTTTGACGGTGTAAGTGTCAAGAGAATTTCTCGAAATTATCTTCACTTTTCTTGGCTATTATAGGCTATTATATTATAGTGAGGTAATATATATAAGAGTGCAAGGAAAAACAATCGGTTCTCCTTAAGTCATTACTCATGTATTAGTATTACCCTAAAATGTGAAACTAAAGTATGTACCTAATTACCGCATGAAATTAAATACTATAAGACTTTAAAAAAAAATCATTAACATTTACTGTTCTCTAATTATGACTTGGGCTGAGCTAGGTGGAACTACTTGTTCCCAAATGCAACTTGATAAGTCAATAGTTCGTGTTGGTGTTCATCAATCATATTTATCTAATTTCAACACGAAATGTCGTTTTTTTAAAGACTTTATGACCAATGGTTGTGAACAATTTTAGAATTAAAAAATAACATTACTTAATATTAGAAAAATGGTATTGAATTGTTGTGGTTGTTTTTACATAAGAATATCATTATGTGGCAAAATGTGACTCGGTGTTTTTACTATGTTTTTGCATTATCAAAGGACTGTTTTATAGTAAAATTGAACAAACATTTCAAAACATTTATTCAACAACGGCCGGGGACGAACCCAGGCAGTTGTGAGACAGCGAACAGTCATTGGCCATGCCTTTAAGACCACTAGGCTATCAGGACAGGCCCTCCCTCCCTATGAGGACCCGTTCAGTCCAAATACTAGTAAAGAGTGTCAGATAGCGTATGCAAGGGCTGACCTCTTGTGAATGCATCAACCAGGCCATCAGAACAGACCCTCCCTCAATGAGGACACATTCAGTCGAAATAAGAGTGTCAGATAACGTATGCAAGAGCTGACCTATGAATGCACCAACTAGGCCATCAGGACAGACCCTCCCTCAATGAGACACGTTCAGTCCAAGTAAGGGTGGCAGATAGCATATGTAAGGCATTGACCATTAGATATCCAGGGGGGAGGGGGGGGCTTGTATAGAAGTTAGGGCACAATTTTTTTGTTGAGCTTCAGGGCACGATTATTTTTTTTTTCATCAATATAGGGCTCAATTTTTTTTTCGCAGATTTTGAGGGCTCAATTTTTTTCCATAACTTTCATGGACCTAGGGTGTCCAAGTCCGTATGCCATTGGCGCTCAGGAGCCATCCGCAGGTGGCGCACTGCCATTGTGGCCGGGGGAGTGGGGACTGCCAGAAGCGAAAGGGTTGTAGATGCCCTGAGATGCATTATCACCCTTATTGAGGCCCAAATGAGTGATTCCAGATGATGAAATTCGTTCTGTTTTGAGAAAACAATTTACCATTTTTTACCCTTTTTAGATGTGCATGGCTGCCTGCCCGTGGCACACTGCCATTGCGGCCGGGGGTGTGGGGGCCACAGGCCCCCAGAAGCCAGAGGGTCCTAGGTGCTCTGAGATGCACCCTAAATGAGTTATTCCAGATGGAAATTCTTCCTGTTTTGAGAAAATCATTCACCTTTTTTACCCTTTCTTGGTGTGCAGGGCTGTTTGCCCATGGCACAGTACTGCCATTGTGGTCCGGGGTCTGGGTCCCCCAGAAGCCAGAGGGTTCTAGATACTCTGAGATGCATTCTCAGCCTTATCTGAGCCCTAAATGAATTATTCCAGATGAAAATTCTTCCCATTTTGAGAAAATCATTTACCTTTTTTACCCTTTCTTGGTGTGCAAGGCTGTCTGCCTGTGGCATACTACCACTGCGGCCGGGGGGGGGGGGTCATGGGGCCGCTCAAGGCCCTCAGAAGCCAGAGGGTTCTAGACGCTCTGAGATGAATTCTCAGCCTTATCTGAGCCCTAAATGAATTATTCCAGATGAAAATTCTTCCTGTTTTGAGAAAACAATTTACCTTCTTACCTTTTCTTGGTGTGCAGGGCTGACTGTGGCACACTGCCATTGCGGCCGGGGTCTGGAGGCCGCTCAAGGCCCCCAGAAGCCAGAGGGTTCTAGATGCTCTGAGATGCATTCTCAGCCTTATCTGAGACCCTGGCCTGAGCCCAATTTTTTTTTCATGGAGTCAGAGCTCAATTATTTTTTTCACTGATTATCAGGGCTCAATTATTTTTTTCAAAGAATTTCAGGGCACGATTATTTTTTTCAATTCTATACACGGTCAGTCCAGAAAAGAGTGTTAGATAGCGTATGCAAGGGCTGACCTCTTATGAATGCACCAACTAGGCCATCACGATGAGGACACGTTCAGTACAAATAAGAGTGTCAGATAGCGTATGCAAGTGCTGACCTCGTGTGAATGCACCAGCGCGCCCCTCACGAAGGGGCCAGTCTACTTGCCAGTCCTGCGCTGCCTGCTCCCTCACTGGACTGGAATAATTTGATTAGAACATCGATTAGAGCTCTGAGTGAATTGATGAGCCACACAGTGGGGGATCAGCTAAAAGGTGTTAGTTTCATTAGGAGTCCGCACGTCAACGGCGAGCCTGGGAAATCAAAGTGAGCGCTGAAAGACTTTATTAGCCGAGAAAAAAGGTAGGCAAATCAGGAATGCAGGCAGTCGGCGGCTTCGATCAAGTGTATTAGAGAGTTGAAGAAGCATGTTTTGATTGCCGAGGTCAGCGAAGGTTTTTCCCAAGAGAGTTATGTGAGTTAATGACTTCAACATGCAGTATGTATGCGGCAGTCAAGTCGGTACAAACTAGCTTAGCATGGTGATTAGTCAACCAAGACTAAAGTGCTGACATCTAATTCCTGCACTAAATGCGTGGGCAGTCAGGACATAATACACAACCGCACGCCTGGTTGTCACCCGATTTCCTGGGCATGGATGCATGGATGACCTCATTACTGAAAGTAGCTTTGATTTGCAAGCCACGTGGCTCTTTGGTGTGCTTGGCTTATTTCTTTGACTTGTTGTCCCTGGGTGTTTGTACAACCAGTCACTGGCAGTCGTCCGGTCGACTGGTGCAGCAAATTAGACGTCTGTACTGTATAGTCTACAATCCTATGGAATATATCACTATATCATTGAATGATTGTATACAAAGAAAGGGTAATGCTTCGTGATCTGATTAGCCAAGACAAAAATATATATTATTATTGTGAATAACACCTAGTATTTCTGTAAATACCAATTCGTTTGACATGTTTATGGAGAACAAAAATCCTGTTGCACATATATGCAATTTATAATTTTAAAAAGACTAGGGCCACAACTTCCTTACTGCCTACATAATAGCAATGCCACATGTTTCTTTATTATATTGTCTCTAGTTTACTGCATCATTTATTCATTTATTTTGCCATTCTAGTATTATCAAGTTGCTTTCTGTCGATATGCTTTATTTTACTGCGTTACGATTGGTTTTTCTTTGATATTATATGTATATATTTCTTTTGTCTTTTGACAGACAGTCGGTAGATGTACAATACAATACAATTGTTGTGCTTCGTCTCCCACGAGAGACAAAGCGCAATTTATTTGAATCTATGAAATAACAATAAGATGGAGCAAGTGTAAAATAATTGTACGGGGTTGCTTCACATATTAATCCCGCGGTATAATGCTTTGCACGTTTAGTCCTCTCTGCAAAAGAAGTTCATTAAGAAGCAATTGTTAAGACTTGAACATGGAATCTTAAAAAGTGAGTGCCTAAAAAGCTAGGCGGTAAAGTGTATTGCCATTCTACTATTAACTGCATCTCATTAGATTATCAGTAAGAAGCAAAAAGGTTTACTTTTCGGCTTTTTGGAAAAGGCTGCCTCAACAGCCGGGTGGTATAACGTATTAGGAACCACCTATTGCTCTTTACAGGTCATTAGGATACTCTTAATTTGAAGTGATTGAGTGAGTTTGATTTTGGATTGCATGCAAATGGTCTGCCTCCATTGTCGAGTTGACTAATGTACTGCAATCCTTGGACTCGCTGTATCTCACCAATGCACAATGTCGTGATTTGAATCAGATTAATTTTGCAAACAAAATACTTCCTCTTAGTATCCGTAAAGAGAATGGAATTTTAAACCGGTCCTGGGTATTTATTCTGTGCAAAGAGAGAATAATTTGCCCTGTTTCGATTGGGGACAACTCACTGTCATTCCAATTAAATACACAGATTATGTAATTTGCAATTGTCGAGATGTCACCTAAGATGATGCAAACGACGATTTGCCTATACAAACAGCCTTGATACATGTAAGGTAAACCGAGATTTCGCACTTTCCAATGAGTTTAGCTTCAATTCGTATTTACTTTTCCAACATGAATTTGTTTTACCTTTATGCACGCTTGTGACTCATATCTTCCTGCTTCTGCAAAGAACATCGGACAAAATGTTCAAGTTAAACTATTTCTGTTCGACCAAAAATGCATACTAGTATGAATATCAGTACTGTACAAAGCAACATGTTTGGAAATAAATGCATAGGAACAAACAGTCGTCCGTAGGTTTATTATCTACATGAAGGAAATGATTTACTGTAGGGTCATAGTGTTGCAATATCAAACTGCGATTATTGATTATCCAATATATTATAAACATATTTGTTTTCTTCTTATGTTCCCGCGCGGTATCTCTTTATTTGTATTTGTATTTGTATTTGTATATATATATTGACTGTTCCTGATGAAGGTACAAAATCGTACTAGATAAACCGTCTTTTCTCATATAATACACATATAACATAGGAACAAAATACAAGTTTTGGTCGGCGAACATAAGGCAACTTACCGTAATGCATTCTAAATCATCATTTGCTTGGCAATGAGACACTCGTAATAAATTTAAAAATAAAATTTATTATGAAAATAAAACACTGATAACTCACATACCCAATTATTTTTCTAAACATCATAGAATTGACAATTTTGTACTTCAGTGAAATAAACGTCTAAGAACGGACTACCTAAACAACGATGCTTGCATGTTCTTGGTGTTCCCGACAAATGTAGAAATAAACGTCTTTCGACGTAGTCTTTAGGCAGCGGATAATCAACTCGTAAGTCAAACAGCACGAGGGCACCTCAGTCAGACGGTGTACATTGCCTTTGTGGCACGGTGTTTCGAGGCGTACGATTTTATGTGAAAAACGATTTCTTGTCCATTAAAATCGGCCGAACGAGACTTACAGCCATTTAGCGAGAACATCAAAGAGACGTAGTTGATGATAAAGGTAATTGTATAGGTGTTCGCAGGCTTTTCCTCGGGGCAGTGAACTTGGGATGTTGCCTCTGCTTACTGTAAGCTAGTTATTAGGATGTATGGATGCGCCTAGGTGGCAAGATAGATTTGACGCCTGTACGTTGACTTCGCTCCGAGGAAAGAGCAATCATTTTTAGAATCAAGAAAACAATTTCTCTAAATATAAGCTCTGTAGACGTTTTTAAGATAAAAAAAACAACATTTTCTTTATATGTAAGATCTATAGACTATACATTTATAAAGGTTGATACTCAGAAAACCTCAACTACCATATCATGATTAGATGAGTGGTATTATCATTTATCCCTTTGATAATAAAGGTAATTGTATAGGTGTTCGGAGGCAGTGACTCAGGGACAATGATCTTGGGCTGTTGCCCCTGCATACTGTAAGCTAATTATTAGGATATATGGGTACGCCGAGGTGACAAAATAGATTCGACGCCTGTAGACTGACTTCGCTCTGAGGAAAGAGCAATCATGTTCAGCATCAAGAAAACATTTTCTCTAGATATACCCTCTGCATGTAGACATTTTCAGAATCAAGAAAACATTGTCTTTAGATATAAGCTCTATAGACGATACGTTTATAAAGATTGAGACTCCGAAAAGCTTAACTATGATATAATGATTAAATGTGTGGTATTTTAAGATATCCCCTGTTCTAAAGTGAGGTACATTCTACTATCCATCTTTAGTCAGCGGTATTCCAGTCGGCTTCGACTAGTATTCCTAGAATACCTAGGGAAGGTACTCATGATCGGTACCCCTGATGTATGTGTGATAAAATTGAGATCATTCGGAGACATTCATCATCCACTTATGGCACCTAGAGTCGACACCAGAACAAAATTGTATTGTACTTAAAAAATGTATTGACCGTAGAATTTTATTTTTACAAATATACTCGTACATTATAGAAAGAGACATACTAATCACAAACAGAGGAGAAACATGTAAGTAGCAATGAGATTTAACATAAGAGAAGGATTGTTAATTATCAGTTGAATAGAATTTCGTAATCAAAAACACTTTCTGCAATATAAAATTATTTATATAGTGTTCAGTTAATTCTTCAAAGGATGGTAGTTTCTCAAGGGTCGAAATGAAAAGTGGTGGAAAATGTGTTCACATCTTGAAAGTGTTCACGTACACTTTTTAATATAAATAGATATTCAGTGAGCTTGTAGTACAGACATTTAACTCCTGCACAAATCAACCGGACGTCTGGCAGTGCCTGGTTGTACAGACACACATCAAAGACCCACGTAGCTTGTGAATCAAAGCTACTGTCAGTTGTGAGGTCAGTGACCTCTGGTCGCATCCATTCTCAGGAAATGTGGTAGCAATTGGCGTCCGGTCGTGTATGCTGCCCGGGCTGCCTAGTGCAAGAATTAGATTCCGGCACTGTACTTCATGACTTATACCCACACCGTTTGTTTTCTCATTATCAAAATGTGTACATGCATATCTTCATCTTAGCGCCTTTCCATTTTGGGATAAATGTTGCGTAAGAGCAAGAGGTCAGTTACCGTATCCAATGCCAATATCCTCATCAGATCAAACTAATTTTTGCGTGGAAAATATATCAATATCATATTTCATCGCTTCACCTTAACACTTCATCAAATAATGTGTCTACTTTATCGCATAAATCTCCATTTCCCCTATCAGGAAGCCAGCATGATATGTAGCCTAAGTAAATCGAAGTGCCATACAGGAGAGAAATACATCTATAACTCTGACTAGAAAATCTACCCTCTATTAGGCTTATTAGATGAACTGTCAGAAAAGAGTTATGTTTGCATATCGGAAGGGTGTATGCTACGAAAAAACGAATTGATCTCACTTAAATTGCTGTGTATCCTTCGTCCATCTTAATTACTCGGATTTTCTATTTCGCGCATGAATCGATGTTCGTTGATCCGAACCTTGTAACATAAATGTATATTAAGCCACTTTTTTCTGCTTTAGGAAAAATCCCTCATTGATTTTGGGCCCCTCATTGAAAATAAGTTAAGGAAAGTTGAAATGTTATTCCTTAAAAGCTATATTTATGCGTGTTTTATAACATATTTTTTATTATTTATAATCTATAACACACTTAGATTCATGGTGCAAAGCAGTCCTATGACAGGATACCTGTATTCATACCCTGCGGATTGTATGCATGGGTTTCTGACCATAAAAATAATTTTCAAAATTTAAAGAATTTTTGGTTTATTCATTCCTTGCCAATTATGGCCATCGTCTAATACATACTATGGTTGTGTTTTTTCTAAATGAAAACACTTACATAGGTATTTATTAGAGTGACCTCGTTAATTGGAGAGTAGAGGTATTTGAGGATTTTTCTGGAAAAGATATTTTAGTACCTCTTGATTGTATATAGTTTGTATAATTTTTTCTTCTCTGTCTCTGATTATTGCAAGATATTCAGCCTGTATATAGTATTGTTTTAATGAATTTTTGAAAATAAAAAAAAATGAGTTTCTTTTAAATTTTGGTGTGTATATAGTAACTTTGGCGCATAGAAGGATTGCATATATTTGTCTATCTTTATCAACGTCGCCAAGCACTATATAACTAAAGCCTTAATGACTGTTCACCAGGGCAGTATGTGTATTTAATGTGCGCCTGAAGGCACCCTGGTCAGACTGAGGGCCGAAGGCCCGAGGTCTGGTCAGGATGCCTGAAGGCGCACATTTAATACACATACTGCCCTCAGCTGGTGAACAGTTATTAAGGTTTTAATTATTGCTTCCCTGCATATGACGTTTCTTGTGATCCAATTAATAGTATCTTGTGATATATAGTGTGCAGACCAACAATAAGCTCTAGAGGGCATTATGAGGTGACATTTAATGCTTAATGACCGGTCACATGGTACAAATCCTGATTCGACAATCCAAAGCAAGCAATAATAATGTCAGTTAATTCATGTTGAGAGGCACCCAGTTGCTTTATCCAATTTTTAACATCTTTCCAGAAACTTCTAGACGCTTTTTTAAATGGCCAGTTCAAGATTTTTATCTTTTAAATGCAAATTCTATTATCTGAATTTTTTGCAAAATTCCCTTCAGTGCATTTGAAAAGTTTCTTTTATCAAAGCTTCAGAGAATACCAAAGTTCATTGGCAAGTGCCAGAGTAATAACGTAATATTCCAGTTGCCTACTGTACTCGTTGTGTATATTTTGCCTAAACATGTCTTCAAAGATCAGGTTAGCGTTATTAATAAATTGGCGATATTAACGCTCAAATATGAAAAGCTTGCACGAATAGTTATTATAAAGAAATTACTGATGTGATATGAATCTGCGTATCACGCAATTAAAAGTATTTGATTGGAATGCTATATGGCTTTACTGTCATTTCGTGCTGATTTATTATCTACACTGAGACTAACCTATTTAAATTTAGTGGTGGAGGAAACCTGGAAACTCGGTAAAAACGACTGATTTGCCGTTAGCAAAAGACCGTTTTGCCATGGAGGCAGACCCCCGTTTCCTTTCAGAATTAGGCTTACATAGAATGGATTTTTCGTTCCTCAATCCGATCTTTTAAACGGTTCACAGACTAAAGAAAAACAAACATATTAAGTACTGACATTATTTTATCTATTCGGGTTATCTCCAAAGATCTCTTGCAAATACTCTCTCTCTCTCTCTCTCTCTCTCTCTCTCTCTCTCTCTCTCTCTCTCTCTCTCTCTCTCTCTCTCTGGGCACTCAGGAATATCTGTAGGAATCAGAATGAGACCTGAAGGGAATGCTGTGAAGAACATAAGGTGCTGGGGATAGGGGCATGTTTGTCTCGAGGAAAAGAGATGGGCCTTGTGTTCTGGTCTCCAGGGCACAGTTATCTCTCACCCTTGTGACCGCACTCCTCTGAGATAGACTACCTGAATACATAAAGACGACACCAATTGGTGATACAGAGACTCCACCAACCCAGTGGAAAAGAATACGATGGAACTTTCTAGAAAATATCAACGATCTCTCTCTCTCTCTTTCTCTCTCTCGCGCGCGCGCGCTTTCAAGCCCTAATTTCCTTTGTATGAGGAAGGAAATATTAGAAGGTGAAATCTGTTTGGTGGCCTAAGACTCCACAACATCCAACTATTCGTCAAAACCCTCAAACTATACATGAATACATGTGTATATATATATATTTATCATCAGCTCCACTCTGATACTAGCAGCTGAGTGGTCAATAGCTGTGGTGTACTGGACTTTATTGGGATCCTAGCATTGCTTTCATTAATTGTCAATGTTAGTATCCCAATAAGTGTTTTATCCCCATTCTAAATGTATTATAAAAATAAAAAAAAGATCTATGAATATATACATATATATCTATTTCAAAAATTAAAAATAAATTTAAAAAAAAAGATTTTTTTTAATTAAATAAATAAAAATTAAAAATAGATATAAATAGATAAAAAAATTTAAAAAAATTGAAATTTGGTATCTGCGAGAAGCCAGCCGTATCGCACGATACGGCTGGATTCTCGCAGATACTATTAGTTATCAACTGTTTTGGAGTATGATACAACTTATATCTCGCAATCAGAGGGCTGTATCACCCGAGGCGCAGCCGAGGGTGATACAACCCTCTGATTGCGAGATATATGTTTTATCTCATGATTGGCAAAATTCTAGGCTTTTGATTGGTCAATTGGAGGGTAATATGAGGCTGTATTAACCTCTCAGAATCCTGTATTACCCTCCCAGTATTCTTATACTAATCAGCTGCTTTTTAGGTTAGGGAGAGTTGAGCATTGCATCAAATGATTATGCCCATGATGCAATTCCAAATTCTCCCTACCCCCTAAGTGCATGATGCAATCACCGATTCTACCAAACATTGCAGGATGGCTGCCCCAGTAGCAGAGAATGCTCTGCTGCTAGAACCAAATTGTATTTATGTATGTATGTTCATTTTTATTACCTATGCAGATGTCGAGGGGCAATCATGAGATAAATTCGTTATCAACTGTTTTGGAGTATGATACAACTTATATCTCGCAATCAGAGGGCTGTATCACCCTCGGCTGCGCCTCGGGTGATACAGCCCTCTGATTGCGAGATATAAGTTGTATCATACTCCAAAACAGTTGATAACTAATAGTATCTTAATCAAAAACAGTTGATAACGAATTTATCTCATGATTGCCTATTCAAACTCTGCATATGTAATAAAAATGAACATAAATACATACATACAAATACTGGGAGGGTAATATAGGATTCTGAGAGGTTAATACAACTTCATATCATATGGCAATTGTCCAATCAAAAGCCTAGAATTTTGCCAATCATGAGATAACAGACCGCATCCCTTTTTTACAAGGAGGATAACTAATAATATATATATATATATATATATATATATATATATATATATATATATATATATATATATATATGTGTGTGTGTGTGTGTGTGTGTGTGTGTGTGTGTGATTCGTTTGATCGGCTTGGTCTAGTGTTCCTGTTATGACACATACTAATGTACGTAAATATATCCACTAAAATAGCACCAAAACGTGCACTGCAGGGCTGTTCAGTTAAACTGCGCGTAGGTGTTTCCTTGGGGTGTTACACTAATGATCTATTTATGCCCAGAGTGGCTATAAACGGAAAGTCAATGCTCTTTTGCGCTGCTCTTTTCGTGGCTTTAATTGTGTAACGTGACCCTTGAAGAACCCATCGTGG
The DNA here is from genome assembly GCA_963942565.1 of Maea johnstoni. Lineage (NCBI taxonomy): Eukaryota > Metazoa > Annelida > Polychaeta > Spionida > Magelonidae > Maea > Maea johnstoni. Next base: position 20,752,227 of record OZ012690.1, read on the forward strand.
AGAAGTTGACGACCTTACCTGACAGACAAAGCATGCTCGCACATCCCAAATCACCTGACTATCTCAGCCCAAGATACTTGCTCTCAGAGAACGGGATGTCTCGGTGTTTACTTTTGAGACTGCAGAATTACGTAAGAAAGGATATAAGATCTGTATTTCATTCCAGCATCGATGTTAACGATTATAAAATAGTGTGGATATGAATCTCATTAGCATTGAAATTTCGATCGTGTGTTCATTCAAGAACCTATATTTCGATAGTTCTATCAGCGATTCTAATCACTGTTCGTGTCCTACATGTATTCCTTTTAAAGCCGTGTCTCTACATGTAGTTCTAATTACCTCGTATTGTCTAGTAGACATAACACTTCATTAGTCCGGCAGCCAAAACCCATTTTGGGGGTGAACCTATTTTTGTCAGGTATAGTTTTTTTTAAGACTGATTATAAGAGAGTAAGTCATGCCTTTTCAGAAAATGCCGGATGACACCCTGGCATCCTTGAGCATTTTGAGATATCGGCCTCTCTAACCCACCCCCCTGTGAACAAATCAGCCTATGTCTCATGTTCAGGCCCCTGTATTTCAAAACCAGAAAGACCTACACAGCTGAAATTCACCAATCCAATAGCAGGTATAGCAAGGACTTCACAAATAACATTCGAACACATTCTCATTTTTGGAATGGGCCGGGGTGACCTTTAAAAGTAAGCGATTTGTTCAAAAACGGCGAACCTTTTAGCATTTTTCGTATTTTCAGGACCCTAATATCTCAATATTGAAAAATTGCACAACCCTGTTGGTCATTTATGTGCAAGAGCTCTATGTAGGGAGGATGGAATTTATTTAGAAATACTACCTGATCTTTCCATTAGTCAAATACAAGCTTATGAAAGTAGAAAATCATCTCAAATATATGAACATTTAGCATTTTACCTGATTTTTGGGCCTATGGATTTCATAAAAATAAGAGGTACATGAGGTTATTTCTCATTCAGTAATAAAGACTATTCTACAAGGATGTCCTAGCTGAAAAATGAGCTGTCTCCTGTGTTCATAAAATTAAGTTAGGAGCTTGGAAACTTAGCGTTTCATTATTTGACAATAATATAGTATAGTCAGGCAGCCAAAACACATCTTTGGCGTGAACCTTGTATTGTCAGGTATAGTGTTTTTATGATTGATTATAAGAGAGTAAGGCATGACTTTTCAGAAAATGCCGGATGACACCCTGGCATCCTTGAGCAAATTAAGATATCGGCCTCTCTAACCCACCCCCCTGTGAACAAAATATGAAAAAATCAGCCTATGTCGCATTTCCAGGCCCCTATACTTCAAAGCCAGAATAACTTACAAAGCTGATATTCACCAATCCAATAGGACGTATAGCAAGGACTTCACCAATAACATTCAAACACATTCTCATTTTTAAAATGCGCCGGGCTGACCTTTGAAACTAAGGCATCTGTTTAAAATCGGCAAACTTTTTAGTGTTTTTCGTATTTTTATGACCCTTATATGTCAAGATGAAAAAGTTGCACAACCCTGTTGGTCATTTATGGTCAAGAAGTCTGTGTAGGGAGAATGCAAATCATTTAGATGTAATACCTGATGTTTCCATTAGTTATAAATATGAGCTCGTAAAAGTAGGAAATTATCTCAAATACATGATATTTGGCATTTTTTCTGATTTTCGGGCTTGTGGAAATCATAAAAATAATAGCATGAGGCTATTAATCTCGATATCATAATCAGTATGTGCCTCTCTCTAGATAAATATGAGTACAAAAATACACATAAGAGTTGATGAAACCTGAAGGAGTTATAGGCAAATTAGGCACCACTGAAAGATGTCTTGGGATTTTTGAAACTAATTAGGCTAACCACCCTTTGCATCGGTTTGTTATTGCTTGGGAACTATGAAATGAAAGCAAGTTAAGTATAATGGGATTTTTGGGTGGAAATGGAAGTGATCAGGATTTTAGTTTTCCATTGGCCATAAATAATCAGAAATCGAGAACTTAAGGTGTACAATAAAAACATACTAGTATCTTGAATGTGACAAGCAATATTTCATGGCCTCCATAAATTTCCTATTTCTATGTTAATTTTGCCCATCTGGATAAGCTGTGTGGCAAAGTATGATATCCTATCTCCTTGCTATATATTCTTATTATGTGAAACATTCCAGCATTGTATATAGTAAGTTTTTTGAGAAACAAAGGTTTGGTGAACGAGAAGGAATGAAGATTTTTTTTTGTCAAATAATGAAATACAAGGTTTCCAAGCTCCTACCTAAACATTGTAAACACAAAAGACAGTTCTTTTATCAGCTGGGGCATCCTGTTAAAATATGTCTTTATTACTGATTGAAAGAAGACCTCCTGTGCCTCATATCTTTATGAGATCCACAGGCCCGAATACCAGGAAAAATGCTAAATGTTCATGTATTTAAGATATTTTCTTACATTCACAAGGTCATATTTGACTAATGACAATAGTCAGGTAGTATTTCTAATTGATTTCCATCCTCCCTACATAGAACTCTTGCTCACTTAATGACAGACAGGGTTGTGCAACTTTTCCATCTTGCGATATAAGGGTCCTGAAAATACAAAAAGCGCTTAAAAGAATGCCGTTTTTATACAAATTGCTTACTTTCAAAGGTGACCCTGGCCCAATTGAGAAATAAGAATGTGTGTTCATGTTATTCCTGAAGTCCTTGCTATAATTGCTATTGGATTAGTGAATATCAGTTTTATAAATCTCTTCTGTTATGAAAAGCATGGGCCTGAAAATGCGACATAGGCTGATTATTTCATATTTTGTTCACAGGGGGGTGGGTTAGAGAGGCCAATATCTCAAAATGCTCACAGATGCCAGGGTGTCATCCGGCATTTTCTGAAAAGTCATGCCTTACTCTCTCATAATAAATCATAATCAATCATAAAAACACTATACCTGACAATACAAGGTTCACCCCAAAGATGTGTTTTGGCTGCCTGACTATACTATATTATTGTCAAATAATGAAACGCTAAGTTTCCAAGCTCCTAACTAAATTTTATGAACACAGGAGACAGCTCATTTTTCAACTAGGACATCCTTGTAGAATAGTCTTTATTACTGAATGAGAAATAACCTCATGTACCTCTTGTTTTTATGAAATCCATAGGCCCAAAAATCAGGAAAAATGCTAAATGTTCATGTATTTGAGATGATTTTCTACTTTCACAAGCTTGTATTTGACTAATGGAAAGATCAGGTAGTATTTCTAAATAAATTCCATCCTCCCTACATAGAGCTCTTGCACATAAATGACCAACAGGGTTGTGCAATGTTTCAATATTGAGATATTAGGGTCCTGAAAATACGAAAAATGCCAAAAAGTTGGCCGTTTTTGAACAAATTGCTTACTTTTAAAGGTCACCCCGGCCCATTCCAAAAATGAGAATGTGTTCGAATGTTATTTGTGAAGTCCTTGCTATACCTGCTATTGGATTGGAGAATTTCAGCTGTGTAGGTCTTTCTGGTTTTGAAATACAGAGGCCTGAAAATGAGACATAGGCTGATTTGTTCACAGGGGGGTGGGTTAGAGAGGCCGATATTTCAAAATGCTCAAGGATGCCAGGGTGTCATCCGGCATTTTCTGAAAAGGCATGACCTACTCTCTTATAATCAGTCTTAAAAAAAACTATACCTGACAAAAATAGGTTGACCCCCAAAATGAGTTTTGGCTGCCGGACTACATATATTAGTTAGGTTCCCAACATTCACGTGTGGCTATGATTCCGCCGACTGTGCAGTACTGCAGTATACATGTGTATGTAGTATACGGATCTTGCGTCGGGAACTACACGTAAATGCCTTAATTGTCTAAACGTATCTCTCATTGCATCACATGGTCCAATAGGCCTTACATCTCATATTCGGGTCGCCACAAGTGAGGCTATAATTCCCACAGTGGGACTCTGCAATACAAAGTAAGCACTTTCCGGTATAAGCAAAATGTCAGGGTTGAGTTGTGCTGTCTATATTTATATATATATATATATATATATATATATATATATATATATATATATATAGAGAGAGAGAGAGAGAGAGAGAGAGAGAGAGAGAGAGAGAACTAAAAACAAAATATCTAGCACATCAATAGAGAAAAAGTACCCCTTCCCCTCCTACACGTAAACACCTTACTTCCTGTGTATCACGAGCGTTTCATGTATAAACACAGATGGCTGGGGCAATGTGAGTATGAAATGTACATGTAGACCCTCAACTCGCACGTGCGCGGAGGATCTCATCCCTTCACGTTCATTAACTATCCTCGTGAGGTCAAGGTCGCTGCGGGGCGGCGCCAACATTTCCTGAAAGTTAAGATGACTCGCTGCCTGTTTTACATCCTTAACCCCGTAGCCTCACCGTGCCGCTAGACATGTGAAATAGACAGACTTTGCGTGCAACAATCTGTTGTGCGTTCCGTTTCTGTTTTGTTTTGGCTGGGTGAAGGTTAGACGGCATATGCATGTTGAGAACAGCGGCTATGGGAATGCGGCGGAAATGTAGGGCTCGCAGAAAATGTCTGGTTTGTGTTCTGATTGGTTAAACACGATGAATTAAATTACTTTTGCATTAACGAAACATAACATGTTTCTTATTAGCATGGAATTCCTAAGGAAATTTGCAGGTTCATAAATATCTGTAACGTATAAAAATAACTATTAATACATGCATTACGATAATACACAAAAACAAGTATTTCATTTACGCAACATATCATATAACTCACAACCAGGAATTTTAAAAAATGGGTAACTAGGTTTATACGTGTTTTTACGAACTTGCTGTTTTGCAATCGTTTGCATACATTCAAACGTATGAGGAAAACTGTATATGTATACCGTATGATATTGTACACCAATGCAGTCAATAAAGCATGCTATACTATACTATAATGAGAGAACACAGTTAACAACAGGTGACTGGTAGGATGAAACGAGATAGATATTGTGCCAATACGACAGATATATGGTAGACAGCGTAAAAATCTCCCGGGGGGGGGGGGGGCACTTGGGTATTTAGGGGGGTGCATACGTTCGTTATCAAAATTAAAAAATACCCCTAAAGCACTGATTTCTGGCCAAAAAAGCACCCTTATTTTAATAAAACGCTGATTTTTTCCACCAAATAAACACCCCTTCTTTTATCAAAACACTGACATTGGATGAACGGGACCAAGTATTCTAACTTAAGATGTTATAATCCTCTGCTAGTTTAGCGGCAGCAAGTGGCGGCAGCAAACTCGGAAGCCAAGTCACTTCGGCAGTCACTCGGCGCGGATATTTCGTGGATTGTAAGGGGATATTGACCCCCATACTTCGTACCTGGTTACAAAAAAATACCCTTCTTTTACAAAATCGCGGACATGCGGAGGTCTTAAAAAATGACCCCTTCTTCCGCGAAATACGTAACGAAGGTGCGGCCCCCCTCAGTACCTGAGTGCCCCCCCCCCCCCCCCCCCCCCCGGGAAAAATCTCCAGTCTGAAAGGTTTGAAAATATCTCGCACGAACAGGTGAAGAACGCGACCGAGCCGTCTCACAAATCACATGGAAAGCAATAATCATATGGGATTCAAGTTAATACTTCCTCATTCACCAAACCTTTTGAAATCATTTTCCTTTCGCTTTTGATAAAACTCCGTCTCGAGAAATGAGAAAATGAAACCTCCACAGCGGTAGACGCCATAGCATGACAGATACGCCAGCTTACGTAAAGGACATCAATGGCGGTTCTTTCAGGCCGCATTACCGATAGTCGATTCGGGGAAAATTGCCCAAAGAGTACACTTGTGCTGGGTATGAATCGTAGAGATCACCATTTCACGGATGAGAGGCTGTGTGGAGACTCTGTGACGCAGATGAGTGGGGATTGGAAGCAGACGTCAATCAAACAGGGAGCGATGAGACGCCAGAAAACCTCATGTTAGAATACATCACTTCTTCGCTTCATCAAATGCCAGTTCTTCCTTTTACACAATGTTCACTCGCAGCCAATCAGTCCAAGGCCTACCCCAAAAGCCGAGTGGTCTAGCGAGTTGCCGCAAACGCCACCTAACCACATGTTAGAATCCATCACTTCCTCGCTTCATCAAACGCCAGTTCTTCCTTTCACGCTCTGTTCACTCGCAGCCAATCAGTCTCAGGCCTGCCCCATAAGCCGAATGGTCTAGAGAGTTGCCGCTGACGCCAGCAAACCTCATGTTAGAATACATCACTTCCCCGCCTCATCAAACGCCTGTTCTTCCTTTCACACAATGTTCACTCGGAGGCAATCATTCTGGGGACTGCCCCAAAAGCCGAATGGTCTAGAGAGTTGCCGCTGACGCCAGCAAACCACATGTTGGAATACATCACTTCCCCGCCTCATCAAACGCCAGTTCTTCCTTTTACACAATGTTCACTCGCAGCCAATCAGTCCCGGGCCTGCCCCAAAAGCCGAGTGGTCTAGAGAGTTGCCGGTGACGCCAGCAAACCACATGTTGGAATACATCACTTCCTCGCCTCATCAAACGCCTGTTCTTCCTTTTACACAATGTTCACTCGCAGCCAATCAGTCCCGGGCCTGCCCCAAAGGCCGAGTGGTCTAGAGAGTTGCCGCTGACGCCAGCAAACCACATGTTGGAATACATCACTTCCTCGCCTCATCAAACGCCTGTTCTTCCTTTTACACAATGTTCACTCGCAGCCAATCAGCCCCGGGCCTGCCCAAAAAGCCGAGTGGTCTAGAGAGTTGCCGGTGACGCCAGCAAACCACATGTTGGAATACATCACTTCCTCGCCTCATCAAACGCCTGTTCTTCCTTTTACACAATGTTCACTCGCAGCCAATCAGTCCCGGGCCTGCCCCAAAAGCCGAGTGGTCTAGAGAGTTGCCGGTGACGCCAGCAAACCACATGTTAGAATACATCACTTCTTCCCCTCATCAAACGCCAGTTGTGAGTGCCCTGCAGCGGCCCTGAAGCACACGACCACTCGATGCCAATCAGGAATTATGGTTCCCCAAGCATCTTTCCTTTCACACAATGTTCACTCGCAGCCAATCAGTCCCGGGCCTGCCACAAATGCCGAGTGGTCTAGATAATTGCAGCTGACAGCTCACGGTCTTTTATTGCCACTTGCAGGGCCCGCCACAATAGCCGAGTGGTGTAGCTGGAGTGGTGTAGCTGTCTCTCATTGCAGCATGGGGTTTGAATGCCGGTCGGAGCAAATGAGAAAGTTTTCAGCACTTGAAGTTTGGCGTTGGTATGACATTGCCACTGATTACTCGCTCTTCCTCACCACTGCAGGCTCGGGATAAGTGAGAGAGTTTCCAGTGACTTGGGCTTAAGCGGGAGTGTACATATATAAATACATGTACATATCGATACAGCCAGAAAGATCTGTATAATTGATAGGATATATGCACCAAAAATTGCATTTTTTATCATTATATATATATATATATATATATATATATATATATATATATATATATATATATATATATATATATATATATATATATATATATATATATATATATATATTCAAGTAGAAATGACATATGATTGTTCTATTACGAGTTCACTGTCTGCACCACACTTGATGTACATTTGAACAACGTATTCAATATATTTGAACAAATGTCTTTTTTGAGCAGATCGCAATGCATATATCTATAAATGTACACCATAACTGTACTGCCAGATAATAAAGA
>OZ012690.1:20760182-20786182 GCA_963942565.1 Maea johnstoni
AAAAGGCGAAGCTCTCAATTTTTCGACCAACAATGAATATTTCAATCTCTGCAAGTTGAGCCCATACAGAGTGGAACAACCATAGCTTTGGTGTGAGGAAACCTTCTTCTTAGTTTACGACTAGTTCGAATTTTAGGAACTAGTAACTTTCTCGGATCTTTTAACATCTATGAGTATTGACATTTTTCAGCCCTTTTGTTATTTTTAAAGGGGTGATACATTTCAATCATCAATTGATGATGATGAGAAGAAAAAGGAGAAGAATTAAGAAGAAGAAGAATAAATAAAAAGGGTATTAAGGTAATGCTATTAGTAAAGCTATTATTCATCGTGACAGTAAGGGTTATGTCCGCTTAAAGAGAGTCACAGGCGAAATACATGACTTCATTTTCACTGTCTCCTTTGGGGGTTAACTTGATTGCCTCAAGTATACTCTGCAAGCGTGGCTGACGTAGTTACAACCATAAAACTAAATATAACAGAGCCCAGGGTAAGTACTTGTATATTCTTAACAGGGGTCTATGTCAAAAGAGTGCAAGGAAATGTAATGCCTACGTGCAGAAGCTCAAGTACAAAATGGCTATGCTATTGTATCGCCATTCCACAACAAACCGCAATAGCTTGAACTCACAAATAATACTGTTATGCTGTTGGTGTGAGTTCTCTCTCTCTCTCTCTCTCTCTCTCTCTCTCTCTCTCTCTCTCTCTCTCTCTCTCTCTCTCTCTCTCTCTCTCTCTCTCTCTATATATATATATATATATATATATATATATATATATATATATATATATATATATATATATATATATATATATATATATATATATATATATACATATATACATTATGTAGATACATACATTATGTAGATACATACGTACATACATACATAAATACACACATACAGACTTACATACATACTTATGTAAATATATACAGTTGTATGTAACTCATAAAAAGAGTACAATTCTCAATTTTCTTTTCATTTTTATTCTTACTTTTTCATCACAGTACAAGAAAAACCTATATAGGTGAAAGGGTTTTCACTTTTTTCTATAATCAACTAAATGATTGTTTCAATGCCCTATTGCTTAAGAAGTATTCTGAAGTAAGATATAAAACACCTGTCCCTCAAGTTTAAAAAGTGCTAGCAAGTATGCTGTGCTTTTTAACTTCCAGGTTTTTCGCGATGTATTATATCAATAGAGAGCATGTTATTTATAGACATGTTTAACAGTGAGGGATGTGAAAAAGAGTCTCGTATTTTGGAATACTCTCATTTAGCACATGTGTATTCTTTCGCTGCTGCCGCCTGAAGCTTTGGTGAAAGCACAGCAGTGATGCACACGCTAATAGCCCCTAATGTTCCCATTTGAAGACAGCACCAGATAACAAGTGACTCTCATCGTCTGTGACTTTGCACATGTGAAATAAACGTGTATGTATCCTAGAGTAGTAGTAGTAGTAGTAGTAGTAGTAGTAGTAGTATGACTTTTATTTGATGTAACATGGTTACAAAAGGTGTACATATACTCTTTCACAGAACAGAAAGAGCAAAATGAACAAAACAAAATAAACAAAACAGAACTTGAACAAGATGGCATGTAAAAAGAATTCATAGCGCCATCTACAAGCTAGACTCTCCATCCACACATGTTGGTATTATAAGAAATATGACCAAGGAAGCGGCTTATATGGGATACAGTGTTGAATACTAATGATTTAACTCTTCTAATGTTGGGGGTACTTTTGTCCAAAGCAATAGGACGCAAAGATTTCAGAAAACTATCTAAACCCTGTCGTGTTAGTATTCATTGGATAGCGTTCGCTGAGTACTCTCAGATGAGTACCCATTTCCAGTCATTGTACAGGTTTTTATCATCATTTGGTAATGGCAAATTAGCCACAGCAGCATAAAGGTTAAGATCTCTATGCTGTTGGCTGGATTGTTCCTGCTCTGTGCCGTGTTTGGATTAACTTCTGTTAACTTCAGTCCTAGTATTGTCCATTATTTTCCTCTACTGTTGTTCTTCGTGATGATAGTAATTTATTTCGGTACTAACTCAGTCGTTATGCAGTTTTTTTTTATCTAGATCACACGATCATGAGATTTGTATTCTTACTGATACTTCAAACAGGTATTGTCACTATTACAGATAGAGGCATAACAGCATAGTTGCAACCACATTTTTGACCCCAATATATTACCATTTCAGCAGAATACCATTTTGTACTATTGTAGACTTTCACATTGGTTTTCACTGTGATTTAGACACGTGGTATAGTAAACAGGTAAACCGCTTTAGTCATTCCATATTTGGTGTGATATGGATTATGCAAGAGAAGCTTACTCCCTCCTCCCAATTTAAATATGCTTATTTGTTGTTTTTGACAAACAGATGTATTTATAATTTCATATATTAGTATATGGTCAATAAACATTACATCACATTACATTCGAAAATATAAAGACTTACTAAGCAGTTGCGGACAAATGTTCTATAAAGTAACAAGAAGAAAGTTTCCTTCAGTTTCAATGTTCTTAATGCATGACATGCAATTGAAATATGGCTGTAAAGGTCACAACCAATGCATGTAAGGCTTCTTGTTTTCTTCTACAGAGCGGATGCACGTCACATCCTGTCATGCAATGTTGAGGGAGGAATAGAATTTCATTGTCTAGATTGAGATTCAGTCCAGACAATTAAATGATGTTGGCAGACAGTTTAACTAACGCGATGTCCTTCGGGAAACACAGTGGATTCGATAAAATGAAATGCATACGACAGATTACTATACAAATATGCCATGCCAGTGGGGGTAACATGATGGAATGTTTCCCCGAGGGAGGATGGTTTTCCCGAGGGCGGAGCCCGAGGGAAAACCATCCTCCCGAGGGGAGACATTCCATCATGTTACCCACACTGGCATGGCATATTTGTTTTATTATACCGAACAAACCCCATTTGTAATTTAAACAAAGCAAGGTCACAGATGACTGGTGATTCACACGTTCCCCGCTAGGTGTCGCTAGTGGCAACGGGCAACATGAAGCCCTCACTGATGGCATCAGGCAACATGATGATTGTTCACTGTTAAGTCAGCCAATCACGGCTTACGATCTTCAAGTGAGGTATAATAAAATACAATATAAGATGTAGCACTGATATAAGAGAATATATATGAAAAGATGCAGAACAAGGAAATAAGATACAAGATATGATTTGAATTTGATAAGAAACTGAAAGAGGTTTAGAGGACAAAAGCTTCAGGCAAACCTCTTTCAATGGCCATTTTGATAACCAAGTAGAGATTTGTTAGCGGAATATACCCTCAGAGACTCAGATAATATTCCAAATGTGCGTTATATCCGCTTTTGTAATCCAAAAAATAGACAGTATCTTTCTGTCTGTCAATGTTTTGCGTTTTGTAACCCACTAAGTGGCATATGTAGAAATTCTATCATATTATATTTATGTATATATATATATATATATATATATATATATATATATATATATATATATATATATATATATATATATATATATATATATATATATATATATATATATTTATACATGTATATATATATATATATATATATATATATATATATATATATATATATATATATATATATATATATATATATATATATATTTATATATATAAACCATACATGTACCTGTCAAAGCACGATAAGAAGAAAAGGTAAATATTTTTGCCAAGAATTCTAATCTCGCAACCCATCTTCACTCAGCCTATGATCTGATCTGACACAGTGTTTACAAGTAAAAGATTACTTTCTCCTTACTGAATGTATAACATTGAACGTGCGGAGTCAAAACTCTTACCATTCCAAGATAAGTATCTCTAATTTAGGCTGTATTACCCAACGCACAAACACAACGATAGCTTAAAGTTAACAGAACGTTGGCCTTTTAGCGGACGCCGTGATTGGATCATTGCTAAACATTCTGAAAAACACGCTCTGAGGTCACTTACGTGCATTGGCATTTGGTTCGTGAGATGTCATATTTCCCCGTGGATAACATAATAGTGTGACATTTGTTTTTATGTTTTTCTGCTCTCTATTACCGGCAATATCAAACGGGCTATTTCTCTGAATCTTGTAACTTTATGATCATATCAGGGTGTAGACTCTTTAGGTATTACAGACGACATGATCCTTTAATATTCACGTCCACGTATGTATGTATGTTTGTAAGTATATATGGTTGCATGCATGCATGTATATACTGTACGCATTTATGTAATACTATGTGTGTATGCATGTATGTATGTACAGTGCTGACATTTAATTCCTGCACTAAATGCGTGGTCAGCCCGGGTACAATACACGACGCCAGTTTCCTTGAGCATGCATGCATGGATGACCTCACATCTGAACGTAGCTTTGACTAGAAAGCTACGTGGGTCAGTTATGTCCTTGGTTTTCATGTTATCCATGGGCATTTGTACAACCAGGTACTGGCAGACATCCGGTCGACTGATGCAGGAATTAAAAGTCTGTACTGTATGTATGGATGGATGGATGGATGGATGGATGTCAGCTAGATGCCATCATGCAAGGTACCTAGCAGTTTATATTGTTGATAGTTTAATAATGTGTTTAAGAAGAAATTTTGGCAGAAAATTGCTTTTACACATTCACCTACCTTTTCAAAAGCTTTCTAGTTTATCGTAAAAAATGTTTGTTTTAAAGCAAGATGCGTGTGTATGTATTCATATAGATGAGAAACCTTTAGAACTAACGGAAGTGAAACCGTTAAGCCATTTTAAAGAAAGAACATAAGGGGTTCACTGTTAACCTAATTTCGTCGTCTAACTATGTACTTTCCCTATTTATGAGCTTACGTGTTCTTAAAGGGGAACTTGGGGAAGAACAAATCACAGGTTTATATGAAAGTTCATGAACATAGCTCAACATCTGTCATAAACAGGGAAGCCCTACAGCTCCACACAACGAGAAATCTAAAATTGCAATTAGTGAATAGCACCTCCTATGAGCCAAGGCCGCCGCCATTGTGGATCTGGGTCATTACCCCCTGCTGTGGTCAGTGTTATTGGATGGCAAATGAGCTTAGTGGTGCATAGATAAGCACAGAGCTAAGGGTAGGAAGTGATATCTGCCACCCAATTGAACAAAATGGCCGTTGCCAGGGGTGAAAACGGATTATGGTTATATGGAAAAATCTCCCCTCATGGGATCACTGAGAGAAAAAGAAGAGAAGCATCCTGTTCTTGAAGTGTATTACTTTCATATAAGCTGATATGTATGTGAGCCTTTAGGGCCCCTTTAAGAATCCAGTGCTACATAACAGCATAACTGAAATGCCACAATTTCCTGATAACATTCTTACACTATATACATAGCACGTAACAGTGCATTGCAGTCGCCAGAACTGGCTTAAAATCCCCGTACGTATTATATTCTATCCGGACTTCCAAATACGTATTCTCTTTGGGAAGCACTGTGGTAAAGGTCCCCCCCCCCCCCCCATATGGTTGGAAGTGTATTGGTATATTGCCACATATTCCTTTGTATTTCATATGATTAGTTCATATTTCTCCTGCAGTCTTTTTGCAACACGTATGTATGCATATGTGTATGTGTGTCTGTTTGTATGTATGTATGTATATACATGTATGTATGTATGTATGCCAGCTAGTTGCCAACATGTATGGTACCTAGCAGTTTATACTGTTGACAGTTTGATGATTTGGTTAAGAAGAATTTGTGGCAGAAAATTGCTTCTTCACATCCACTAACCTTTTCAATTACTATCGAGTTTATTGTAAAAAAATAGATGATTCAAAGCAAGACGTGCGCGTGTGTGTGTATTACTATAAATGAGCAACCTTTAGAATAAACAGAAGTGCAATCCATTAAGCCATTTTAAAGAAAGAATCTAAAGGGTTGACCTAATTTCCTCTTCTTACCAACGATGTACTTTCCTTATGTATGAGCTTACGTGTTCTTAAGAATCCAGTGCTACATAACAGCATACATGAAATGCCACAATTTGCTGATTACAGTTCTTACAATATATACAGTGATTGTGCCAACATAGAACGTAACTGTAGTAGCCATGACTGGTTCAAAATCCCTCTACGTCTTATCTTTTCTGGACTTCCAAATACGTATTCTCTTTGGGACGAACTCTGGTGAATGTACCACCTTATGACTGAGAATGTATTGGTATATTGCCACAGTGTTTGAATGTATTAGTATATTTATATGTTTCTTTTGTATTTCATATAATTAGTTTCATATATTTTCTACCGCAATATTTTTGCTACACGCATGTATGCATGTGTGTGTATGTATATATGTATGTATGTATGTATGTATGTATGTATGTATGTATGTATGTATGTATGTATGTATGTATGTATGTATGTATGTATGTATATAAGTACTAGTACGTATGTATGAATGTGTCCATGTGTGTTTGAGAGATTTACAACATTTCCTTAGTAGAGGTGACGTGGTGGTGCCTCATTGTTAATGAAGAATGCCGTTGCTAATAAACGGAGCGTACTCCGTATGATGCAAGATGAAAGGTTAATGATGATTAGCTCGCACCGAGTCCATCTATTGCACGTACCTGCAAAGATTAATGCCACTAATTTCGCAATCTCATAAAGTTGTTTTCCGCGAAGAGCAAGGGGATAAATGAGTTTCTGAATTAATGTTAGGTGATGTATCATCATTATACACACGTCTTTTATACGCTGTGTAAATATTTCATAATCGCTATTTACTGTTTTGTCAGCGCTGCAAAGTAAGAGTAAGGATTTACACTCGAATACATAGGCTTTTATGATAACATTGGCAAAAGTTAAATGGGCAACGATTTGTAATTTCGCTTTTCGTCACTTTTTCTGCCATATTGCGGGTAAATCGTGACTAGCCAGTCATAACTTTTGGAGGAAACCGGAGTACCCGGCGAAAACCACCGCCTAACCCCAAGTCACTGGCAACTTTCAAATGGGCAACGAAACTCATTGTTCCCTTTTTCAATGCCGTACTTTAAGACGTTGGAATCATTACAGAAATCATAGAAAATGCAGTATATGTATGTTGAATCTGGAGGTAGACCATGAGATGCTTTATTAAAAGTAGCATCTAAACCGTTCACAAATATATGGTACAATTGAGGTCTATTCATTCATGACTTTGGCTTAGAAATGTGTGTACGTATAATCTGTTTCGAATGATGCCACATTATATTCCTTTCTAAAAGGTATTTTTACAGGAAGCATATTACTTAAAAGATTATAATTGTATTTGCATACTAGTATTCATTTTATGATACATATTAGCAGTCCTAATAACCCAACTCAAACCATAGTTGTAATTCAGTATAAGTGAGCAGGTCAAGTTCTTGCTTAAGAAATAAACTTGATTTCTATGTTTCATTTTCTTTCCTCCAGCCCTCTACGGGCTACACATGATTGCATCCACCGTATTTCTTATTTATCTCCCTAACTTCTGCGTTGTGTTACGTATTGATAACTCGTTCTTATATAAACTACTTTATTGATAAGTGATAGTCTTAAACATTAAAGGTAATATCGCATACATACATACGAAATGTAGTCAGTAAAAGATATATAACTAAGTTTTTCCGTTTCTGCTAGCTTGAATTATAGAATGTTCTTATTGATTCACAAATTCACAAAGAAATGCATACGTCAAAACACGAACTAAAATATCGACATGTACTTGTCACGGATTTGAAAAGTTCAGTCGCAATTAATTCCTTACAAATGTTGACAAGAGATATTCCAATCAAACTACACGCAATAACGCTGTCACACACGTTTTGATACGGTCGAAGTGAAAGGCTCCGATTTCTGTCACTTTTCATTTTCTTGATTCACATTTCGACACTTTATTATTGAAAAAATGGAATCCAATATTAATCAACGTTGACAAATACCAAATTGCTAATGATAACTCATGATGACAGGCAGTTATTCAGCACTGTCGAAATGTAATTGTTAAGACTCGTTAGTTTGAATCAATTTTGACAAATGATAAGCTCTTTTGACATATAGTTTACCTTTTGTAGAGACAAAGAAGGGGAGTTTCTTAGGGCAGCTAAATTCAATTCTGAATCATTTCACACTGTACTTCAGTCAAGGCGGACATAAAAGTCTTGTTTGATTACAGGTACTATATGGATGGCATGTGTGAATACAGATTTAAGAGATAAGAGATACAACAGGTGGGCGTACGGTATCTAACAACTGAAGTTAAACTATATTTTACTAAACGGAAGAACGATTCAATAAAATAATCACTTTACACCTACATCGAGGAAACAGCTTCCGGTTACACCGGAAGTAAAGCCGGGGATAAAAGCTCCATGATGCATTAAGTCATGCCGCTATGGTTTCCTTCTGCAAACTAGACGGAATATACCTTAATCAGGCGAATCTGTCAAACACAGGCTGTTGTACAATTCCTTTGATAAGGTGATAAGGGAAGACTGAGGGAAATGAATTAGGTAAGATTCGCACATTACCTGCGTGAGCGAAACAGATACCCATTATGTAGGAGAATTAGGATTCCGCATCAAATCTGCGCCTTGACATTTCCTTCTAGTCGTTAAAAAGCTTTCTGCAAAATCACATCCAACATTTACTTTTATTGCGTCCTTCAGAGAGGCGTTAAAGGAATGTCCTGGGGGTTGCATTAGAAGGGAGACATTCAGCTTAACATGCTTTGCTCGAGGAAGTCGAGACACTTTTAAAGAGGGCTCCGTCAGAGTGTTGCAAACTAGCTGCTACATTAGATGTTACACGGCCTCAAACACTACTCTGCACTTACTTCCAAATATGATGATAGGAACTAGATATATCAACAATAATTTACCTCCAACCGAGGCCAATAAATGAGTCGACAGACTGTTAAAATGCTTTAACAGTATATTATCTCTAAGAGATCCCAGTAATGAAATAAAATAAATACATGTAGGTGTCAAAACTACATGAACCTATATACATATATATATATATATATATATATATATATATATATATATATATATATATATATATATATATATATATATATATGTGTGTGTGTGTGTGTGTGTGTGTGTGAGATTCGACCATCTCACATGCATTGAGTCAGATTCGAGGTGCGACATGTGGTATGTGACTACGAGCAGTCAGTGGCGTTGCCTCAGACCTCTCGGTCATCAGGGCAGGCTAAACAGTTATGGTTATGAGGCTAGTTAGACAGTAAGGAAATTTAAACTAAGAAGAAATGAATAATAAATACTCGTCGTATACAAAATGACGTGTCACCTTGCGGAGATCGTAGATGTAATTGTACTAAGACAACGTGGCTAACCGGATGTGTTGACGGTACTGCTAAATAGTAATAGAAGTCTGCGTGGCCTTTCTAATAAAACAACCGACTTGTGTGTTAATGCTACAGCCAAATAGAGCACTGGGTGGCCTTTCCAATAAAGCAACCGATTTCTCTTTGTGATAAACCACCCTAACTGCAATCACGTGACTGCGGCGTTACCTGGAGGAACAGTTAGCGGCAACCAATGGAGTAATATCTGCCAACGTGTGAGATCTACGAGTCTCAAGGGGTGGATAGTGACATTTCTATGGTGTATAAACATCACAGGTAACCTGGCAACGCCGTGGGGTGTCTGAGATTTACCAGAGTTACCTGGGAGTAAGTAGTAGCTCACCTGAGGTGCGATTAGGCCATCTTGTTCACTGCAGAGACAACCCAGAAACCTCGTAATAGAGACAGGTGTGTATGTATGAATGTTGTAAGTATGTATGTTTGGATGTATTTAGGTAGGTATGTAATAAGTGAGTATTCATATATGTATGTACATGTATGTAAGGTACATATGTAAGTAAGTATTTAGGTATGAATGTATGTATTAAGGTATGTATGTAAGTATGTAATTAGGTATGTATGTAGGTATTTGGGTATGCAAGTGCTAATATGTGTGAATGCATGTATGTATGAATGCATGTACGTATATGTGTATGTACATGTATAAGTGTTTGTATGTATGTATGTATGCACCTATTGACTTAACAGTAATACACAGTATTGGAATCCAGACTACTCGAAGTAACATCAACTTACCTACAGTTATTTTCAACCTTCTCACTATCTGGTCATTGGTTCGCATCTCAGACCTTGTCAGTGGTAAGACACCACAATCCGCATGTGCACAATACATTAGACAGGTTGACCGTGGGGGCAACACTGTGACAACATCGCGTAGGTCCGTGAGAAGAAACCTGAGAGCAATCAGAAGCTCAACAAAGATACAACTCCACTGGGTCTCCACAGGAAAGAAAATATACACAGGAACATCTTGCACAGGATTCCATTTGGAATTTGTCGGCATAATAATAGCGTTATTCTGTCATCATATTTTCTGATATTTTCGCTAAGCCATGACTTGTCTGTGGTCGATGGTGGTGCAAAGTGGAGTACACGCAGTAAACCTCAGACTAACATCAAGGCAACATCCTGTCACAGATCTTAAGTTTGTATATTG
Organism: Maea johnstoni; assembly: GCA_963942565.1. Taxonomy (NCBI): domain Eukaryota; kingdom Metazoa; phylum Annelida; class Polychaeta; order Spionida; family Magelonidae; genus Maea; species Maea johnstoni. Next base: position 20,770,767 of record OZ012690.1, read on the forward strand.
CCTGCCTTTATTTTGGTTATCATGATACACGCATTGAGAATTATTTGATTACCTGTGGTGCAATAAGATGATGACTATGCACTTTCAGGTGCAATAAAAATCATATCTTTATTAAAGAAAACGTCAGAGAAGGCTTTTTTCCTTGCCTGGCGCTGGATTCGCTCCTCAGACCTGAGAAAGTAGAGAGACAGTGATAAACTGGTATGCAATTGCGATACATTAGACAGCTCGGTCGTGGGGTCAGCCCCAAAACGTGAACAATAGGATATAGGAGAAGAAAACTGGGAGCAGGTGGAAGCTGGGAAAAGGAGAAACTCCGCTAGATCGTTCACACAAAGAGCAATTCATCAATGGACAAGGCAATAGAGCCATTTCATTAGCAAAGGTGCACACCAAGACTGACCCCGCTATGCCAACACAGACTTCTATTTGAGCAAAGGAAAGATTGAAACCAATACAACTATGATGAAGACTAATGTCGTACATAACCTTCAAAGTTCACAGTAGAAGGTATAAAACATCAACTTCAAAAGTTTGGGAAATCTGCATTCATTTTTGAACCTTCTTGGTTCAGTCAATAAAGTATATTACATTCCATTGTACAATTCATGCCGAAGATTGCTCCACGCAATTTATAGCGCAACCTATAGCACATGTTGATATATTCTTATCTAATTAACTAAAAATAATCTTTCGCGCGAAACTTTGACACCCTTAGTATTCATGTCCTTAAATACTACATGTATCTTTCCCCATGTGACGTATCCTTTCAACATAGGAGGGCATTGTCCAAATACTAGAGCAATGTTTCTTGATTCATTGGCGAAGATGGCAACTATTTACTATAATCACACGCCAGCTATTCAGAATCCCTCGCCAGCATATACATATGATGAGGAGTAATAATGGACTGTGTCTAGTAAAGGCCATTTAGGCCAGCCAGTATTTCTGAGACGTCCAGATCATTGCTGATGCAAATCATGTTGGTACTAAAACAGGGAGTTATAAGTATGCTATTTATTCTCGATTCCCTCGAGTAATGCCCATTACTTGCAATGGCTTGTGGCACAAGATGTATACTAAACAATAGGTAAAGGGACCAACTAATAGCCAGAAGCATACGATGAGAAGGGGGGATGACCATTATGCAAAATAACGAGCATTATTACCTTTAAATCTCATGTGTTTCTTTTGGTGTTGCCTCGGGCAAGGTTTTTACTACATGGCCGAGCACATGTCTGGTGTGACACCGGAGTACATTTTCTTTTGCTGCGTACACCACATGTCCTTTCCAGTAAACTCCATAAGATAGGCTGACACAGGTCGGTTTTAGATCACAAAGTCGTACCGAAATTTGTGGCACACAATTTACATCGCAACCGATAGCACATGTTGATATATTTTTATCTAATTAACTAAAAATAATCTTTCGCCTGAAACACTGATACCTATATTGTTTATGTCCTTAAATACTGCATATATCAATACCTACGAGACAAATCCTTTCAACATAGGAGGGCAATATCCGTATCCTATAGCAATGTGTCTTAATACATTGGCGAACAAGGACACTATTTATTACCATCACACCCCAGCTAGTCATGATCACTCGCCAGCATATGCGAGTGATGAGGAGTAATAATGAACTGTGTCTAGTATAGGCCATGTAAGCCAGTCATTATTTCTAAGCGTCCAGATCATTGTCGATGCAAATCATGTTGGTACTAAAACAGGGAGTTATAAGTATGCTATTTATTCTCGATTCCCTCGAGTAACACCCATTACTTGCAATGACATGTGGCACAAGATGTATACTAAACAATAGGTAAAGGGACCAACTAATGGCCAGAAGCATACGGTGAGAAGGGGGAATGATCATTATGCAAAATAACGAGCATTATTACCTTTAAATCTCATGTGTTTCTTTTGGTGTTGCCTCGGGCAAGGTTTTTACTACATGGTTGAGCCCATGTCTGGTGTGACACCGGAGTACACTTTATGTGCTACGTACATCACACATTTCTATAAAGAGTCCTTTCCAGGAAACCCCCTAGAAAAGGCTGACACAGGTCGGTTTTAGATCACAAATTTATACCGAAATTTGTGGCACACAATTTATAGCGCAACCGATAGCACATGCTGATATATTCTTATCTAATTAACTAAAAATAATCTTTCGCCTGAAACACTGATACCTATATTGTTTATGTCCTTAAATACTGCATATATCAAACCTACGAGACAAAGCCTTTCAACATAGGAGAGCATTGTCCGGATCCTATAGCAATGTGTCTTTATTCATTGGCGAACATGGCAACTATTTATTACCATCACACCCCAGCTAGTCAAGATCACTCGCCAGCATATGCAGATGATGAGGAGTAATAATGGACTGTGTCTAGTAAAGGCCATTTAAGCCAGTCATTATTTCTAAGACGTCCAGATCATTGTCGATGCAAATTATGTTGGTACTAAAACAGGGAGTTATAAGTATGCTATTTATTCTCGATTCCCTCGAGTAACGCCCATTACTTGCAATGGCATGTGGCACAAGATTTATACTAAACAATAGGTAAAGGGACCAACTAATAGCCAGAAGCATACGCTGAGAAGGGGGAATGATCATTATGCAAAATAACGAGCATTATTACCTTTAAATCTCATGTGTTTCTTTTGGTGTTTCCTCGGGCAAGGTTTTACTACATGGTTGAGCACATGTCTTGTGTGATACCGGAGTACACTTTATGTGCTACGTACATCACACATTTCTATAAAGAGTCCTTCCCAGTAAACTCCATAAAATAGGCTGACATAGATCGGTTTTAGATCACAAAGTCATACCGAAATTTGTGGCACACAATTTACAGCGCAACCGATAGCACATGTTGATATATTCTTATCTAATTAACTAACAATAATCTTTCGCCCGAAACGCTGACACCTGTAGTGTTTATGTCATTAAATACTGCATATATCAATACCTACGAGACAAATCCTTTCAACATAGGAGGGCAATGTCCAGATCCTCTAGCAATGAGTCTTTATTCATTGGCAAACATGGCAACTATTTATTACCATCACACCCAAGCTAGTCAAGATCACTCGCCAGCATATGCAGATGATGAGGAGTAATAATGGACTGTGTCTAGTAAAGGCCATTTAAGCCAGTCATTATTTCTAAGACGTCCAGATCATTGTCGATGCAAATCATGTTGGTACTAAAACAGGGAGTTATAAGTATGCTATTTATTCTCGATTCCCTCGGGTAACGCCCATTACTTGCAATGGCATGTGGCACAAGATTTATACTAAACAATAGGTAAAGGGACCAACTAATAGCCAGAAGCATACGCTGAGAAGGGGGAATGATCATTATGCAAAATAACGAGCATTATTACCTTTAAATCTCATGTGTTTCTTTTGGTGTTTCCTCGGGCAAGGTTTTACTACATGGTTGAGCACATGTCTTGTGTGAAATTGGAGTATGTTATATGTGCTGCGTACATCATACGTTTCTATAAAGAGTCCTTTCCGGGAAACCCCCTAAATTAGGTGGACACAGGTCGGTTATAGATCACGTTCAAACAAAGTGTTAATCATCATAAAGAATGAGCAACAGAAGCCTGTAGGGTAATTTGTGCTGTTATAAAATATGCATGTGTGAAAGACGGACAAATACATACGAATCGACGGTAAGGATTTCCACTGTTCTATACAAGGTACAGACTCAATATTTCAAATGATAGTGATTTTCTAACAATCCAAATATTTTTAAAAGACAGTATGGATAAAGTGTATGTGTATTCTGAATTGATTGAAAATCATGCGGTAGATGCACAAAGTTCATTTCAAAATAAACATGAAAAAAAGTAATGAATACAAAACACATTTGATAATTAATAGAAAAGCAAATGAACTGGTTTCCATTTCATTTATTTTACATCATTCAGGGAGTCCACGCAGTAGGAATGTGAAAATAAGTGATTTGTTTAATATGTTATCGGTTCAAAATGCATATTTTGATCCTGCTTGGTGGTATGTCAGAATCCCGTCTTAAACACTCATAATTATATCCGACATTGTATTGTACTGTATGTTTATTGACTGTACGAGTGAAGCACAAAATCATCGCAGATACAAATCAATATTATTTAGGCAAAAAATACAAAGTAGGAGAAGAAAGAACAAACACCAAAAACGTAATAACTAAGCCATGGGGATTGGTAGCATATTCAAACAATGCTGCTTTGATAACTATGCTAACGGAGAAGATTTTAAAATTTGAAATCATTTTGTATTGTCACATTTGTCCAAGCGGACCAACAGAGGTGCAAATGTATAATGTGGACAGTCATAACCAATCTGTTCATATAGTATGACAAATCACCATCATGAAAAAATGTCGTCAATGAAAAAATGTCTTCAATAAAAAATGTCTTCAATAAAAAAATGTTTTCAATAAAAAATATTCTCAATCAGAAATATCTTCAATGAAAAAAATTCTTCAATGAAAAATATCTTCAATGAAAATATTTCCTTAATAAAAGAAGTCTTCAATAGAAATGTCGCTCATGAAAAAATGTCTTCAATAAAGAGAACGGAGAAGATGATAAGAAGAGGATCATGTTCAATCTTTTTCAGTTGCTGCGCGCAATCATTTGTAGAAACCGTTGTCATCTGTTTGAATGTCACGCATAATTGCTGATGGCTTGCCGTGACGTGTATTCCAAAGTACAATACGAGAGCTTCTCGCAGCGCCATTGCGATCTGAAAATGACATATCAATGAGTTCCCAGAATACAATAGCAACATGCAATCGACAAAGGGCTTCACAGCTATGATGAAGACTTTCCGCGGCATAATTGGTCTGTTGGAGGCAGAATGGTGGGCGCCTTCTATAGCTTCATACGCCTATCTCGACTCGTTCCCTGCACTTTTATTCCACGCACTTTTTACACGCAAAGCTGGCCACTTCTTCAACCACTTTTTTCCATTCAAGGAAAAGGGTATTGTACGATTTGATTGTAAGCACTTTTGTATGACGCGCATTCGACATGACGTGAATGAAACTTCGGATGGTACTCCCTCTCTCTCTCTCTCTCTCTCTCTCTCTCTCTCTCTCTCTCTCTCTCTCTCTCTCATGCGCTTTCCATTATTGAGTAAAGCGCATATTGCAATGATAAGGGTGTTTGTCGCGTAAACAGTGTAAACGCATCACGCGAATGGATTCAACGATACGGACCACACGCATATATATAGAAATGCTAGATAGGCGAACCCTGATTCTTATCCTATCTAACGCTAAGATTTGATCTCAAAATCCTGGCAGTAGTGTTAGCCTATTTTACTTAGGGTGCAGTATATTTTGTCAGTTTTACTGTTTTGTTTCCAAGATTGTATGACCCACTTTGAAATGAACAGAGACCTTACCACCGGTTTTGATGTGTACTCCTTTGCATTCCGTGAATAATCTGGCCTTAATAATTCTCTTTCTGATTGTTAACTCTCTAATTGCGATTTTCCTCATACAAGTAATGAATAAACTATTACTACTACTACTACTACTACTACTACCACTACTTCTACTTCTTCTTCTTCTTTTTCGTCTTGTTCTTCTTCCTTTCAGTAGTAGTAGTAGTAGTAGTAGTAGTAGTAGTAGTAGTAGTAGTAGTAGTAGTAGTAGTACTACTACTACTACTACTACTACTACTACTACTACTACTACTACTACTACTACTACTACTATACTACAACTACTACTACTACTACTACTACTACTACTACTACTACTACAGCTGCTGCTTTACTACTACTACTACTGAGTACTACTACTACTACTACTTCTTCTTCTTCTTCTTCTTCTTCTTCGACTACTACTTCTACTACTACTACTACTACTACTACTACTACTACTACTACTACTACTACTAATGCCGCTGCTGCTGCTTCTGTTTTATATCATTATCTAAGCTTCACGATCACTAAGTAGTCATATAGAAATGAAAACAAATGCTTCCACTTCCTAACTTCTGCGCTCTAGCACTAATGCTGTTACCATCTGCTCACAGCATCGAATGTCTAGGATCCCCCAGGCTCCAAAACCAAACCTATCCCATCAGGCTATGCCCAGCGTCGCATGAAGAAAACCAGACTCTGCAACGCGGATTCCTATCAACTCAACCGAGCGAGCCTTCTCCTAACCACCCATGGGCCATATATTACGTGTTCTAAATGCAATTTGATTCATCCTGCTTCTTACTGTATAATTGATACTATTTGGTTAGGAACCCATGTCTTCGCTCAATCGAAAATGCCACGGGGTTGTGTGTTTTTTTGCGGTGACTTTTTTTATTGGTCACATCGGAGATATTTGATATTGCCCATAACCGAAAGTTCTATGGAACTACAAAAAGTAGGGCTAGAATCGACTGCATTTTTCTCACGACTAGTCTATTTTGGCTTCAGGTTCTGATCTAAAAAGAAATTATATATATATATATATATATATATATATATATATATATATATATATATATATATATATATATATATATATATATATATTTATATATATATATATATATATATATATATATATATATATACTAAGTATATATATATATATATATATATATATATATATATATATATATATATATATATATATATATATATATATATATATATATATATATATATATATATATATATATATATATATACACATACATATACATATAATCCACTTGTAAATCGTCCTGATCTATTTCATTTACAACGGCTGGTGCAGGGTCTAGGCAATTCCAACACATATGGGAATTCGGAATTTCGTTTTTCGTAACATTTATGCCAATTGTCGAGGAAACCGGAGTACCCGGCGAAAACTACCGCATAACCCCAAGTCATTGGCAACTTTCTCACATGCCTCCAACACATATGGGTAGACGTCGGCTTTCTCTAGTGCATCCTTCATTATTCAATGTCAAGTTGTCAAATGTCAAATGACACAACATCAACTATACTATCGAAAGGCTACTTTGTTGATGTAGCATTGTAGTCGGTGGGTGCATCACTATTCTATGTTTGCGCTAGCTTTATGAGTACCTTGGAAAGGAATCGTTAAGATACATATCCGTAATTTTCTCCTTCTGAACGGCTTTATCTCGGTGAAAAAAAACATAATAACATTCTGACGTATGGAATCTGTTGATGCGAAAACTGTAGGTAATACATAAAGTTCACTGCCGAACACATTAAAAGAAGGATTGTTTTGAGAGGTCCGTGCATGCACGTGTATGGGTAAACAAATGGATCACATGCACTATTCGAGAACATAATACGGTAAAGAAATTCACAAAATATTTTAGTTTCTCTCACAAGCATAATCAAAAGTCAAAGAACCGCGCAAATGGAATCTTACTAATTTGAGATGTGTGTTACATTTATACCTGAAACATAAACCTAGTAGAATAAAATAGGCAAGTAGTGTTCTTGATTTAGATAGCAAAGCTTAAAAGCAATTGCAATGTATGCTAATGCAAAGAAACGATCGCTCCGTGAGTCCTTCTCACATTCCGCACTAACGCTGAAAACATAACAATTCGCAAAAAAACATAGAAGTAATACAAAACATATAAAGAGTAATGATTAACCCTTCCGATGCTATGGCTACTTTCTTCCAAATCACAGGGATGCAAAGATGTTTGAAAACCATACAATCTCTATCATATCGGTATTCATTAGATAGCTCCCACTGCTTGAGTACTCTCAGTTGAATACCTGCATGCCAGGGCTCCATTCATTTTTCAGCTTTTTTGCACCATTCTACAATGGCAAAAGTAACCACCAGCATCAGAAGGGTGGTCTAAAAGTTATCTTTCTTACCTGCCACCTTGTACTGTGAGGTGTTTATGTGGAAGAGCGTAACCTTTCCAGGATGCCAATGATAAGAGCAGCTTGAATGAAGTTGTGCTATGAGAAGGCAAAGAGCAGTCTGGAGTGAGAGAACTTGTGTTGTGCTGTGTAGCATTCTAAATAAACCGCATCGACTAGTTGTGCGCCTCGCCTACTCCCTACCGCCTCGCAGGAAACGCTTCCGGTGGAGAGCTTTGACGCAGTGAAGCATCTCAGGATGAGTTTGGGAAAAGGAAATTGCTACACTACTTAAGAAGCAGTCATTATTGGCTGAAACATAAATGTAGATATTATCTATTCAGATCTTTGTCCATCTATCTGTCTATCTATCTATACATACATACACAGATACATACATACATACATACATACATACATACATACATATACATATATGGATATAAACTAGTATACAAATATATATATATATATATATATATATATATATATATATATATATATATATATATATATATATATATATATATATATATATATATTGTTTTTATTCATTGATTTACGTTTTACATTAAAGGGAATCCACACATAGTATCACAAGCAAAGGGTAAAATATATCGAATATATATAAAGATCGAATATATTCAAATCATAAATGATTAACGTATATATTTTTACCTGAGATGCCCTTAAGGAGTAGGACGTGACTTGAATTACAGGATGCATGCTATGAAGTCGTACTGATGGTCTAGTTACGTAAGGAAAAATGCCCTTCTTTCCGGCCAATCATGTATCTTGCTCCTGTTCTCATTCTAGGGCAGACATAATGTTTTAATGCTGTAGTGGTTACGATGCAACTGGGGCCCAACTTGCAAAAAGGGTATTTTGTTCCAAAACTTTATTTTTCTACCTTGCCACTATGTAACCTATGCAGTTGAAGCCAAAAACAACTAAAGTAAACGAACAAACAAGAAAACAATCATTAAAAGTAATCAGATAGCCCTTGCATTTTTTCAAAGTATCTTTAATGGACGCGGAGGGAATTGATAATGGGTAAACTAGTATTCTGTTGGTACATAAAGAGGCAAAAGAACCCATAAATGAGCCTTCAAACAAGTGCATCAGATGGTTCATGATATTCTCATTCGATCCGTTTTAACCATGAATCAGAATAGGATGCTAAATCGGCCACAAAAGGATTAGTTACATTATTTCTAGGGTTAATTAAACGTGTACTAGTATCCATTTCTTGTTATGGAAAATGAAGAGGAAATTAAAGATGGCCGCCAACCTGATGTTGCTAGAGTGGATACAATACGTGTACCTGGCCGCCCTTATTTGAGAGGGATATAGGATTGATAATCGCCATGAGTTTCTTCGTACAGTACAGCTATTTCATTCGTGCACCGCTCCACCGGACGTCTACCAGTGATTTGTTGTACAAACACCCGTGTATTATACGTCAAGAAATACTCCATAAACTTAAATGACTCACGCAGCTGGCGAACCAAAGCTATGATCAGCTGCTGTGAGGTCAGGGACATCTGGTCGCTAAATCCATGCCAAGGAAAGTGGGTGGCAATGATACGGTCGTGTATCATACCCGGGCTGCCCGCGCATTTAGTGCTAGAATGAAATGCCGTCACTGTAGTGAGAATGATAGCAAATTTCAAGATGGCCGCCAACCAGCTGAAACTGGTCAGGACGCTCTGACTTGCCGTCTCATCCTATTGAATGTTTTAGTGGGTGTTTTAGTGACTCTTTTGATATTGTGATGAAAATAAAAAAGCTATCATTTCATTTACCGCAATACGCTCTATATTCCGGAAAACAATCACCAGATAGAAAATCATTCAAAGAGTAATGAGCCCAGCCAACAGGGAAAGGCACTGTGGAAGCTCAAGTCTGCCCATCAGGCACTCTTTAGTGGCTCTTTAGTGGATCTTTAGTAGCTCTTCAGGCGCAATATAGCGAGTGATATCGAGGGAGTGCCGGCGGCAAGCACCGCATCGCCGGGGCAAATACACGTGTTTACCGCGCTGACGCCGTGCGATCAATTCTCCGAGAGACGGAAATGTCGTATATATCACTACAGGGCCTAACCTCGCCATGATCAGGTGGCAACCCTGGTGAATGATCGAGAAATAAATCCCCACAGAACGATATATAACATTTTCTGCAAGCAAAACCTACGACCCCGTTCATTTAGTCAAAGAACTCCGTCGAACGCTTTTACGAATGCTTTAGGAATTTAAGGATGTACGGATGCTGTAGCTACATTAACACACAAAAGCCTATTGTACTATGATACTGACCCTTTGATATTGTGATAAAAACAAAAAAGCAATCATTTTATTTACCGCATTGGGTATTTAATGTCTTTGGATCTAAGTCCACGAAATAACAATGGGGGTATTTTCAGGAAAGGGGAAAAGTTGCTTACATAAGATTTCGGTACTACTGTATTATTGTACTGGTCTTTTGTCGCCATTAGCTATAACAAAATGCAATAAATGTATCTATTGTATTGTACCTCTATATTGACTGTGGATCTAAGTCCACCAACTAACCATAGAGGGCATTTACTAATGGGGAAAAGAAGGGCAAACTATATCAATCCATAACGAGAAAGGTGCACTGTTGAATGAGAATAGTATGTTGGAGTACCTGAAAAGTTGTGTCTAATAATCTGTCTGTAGTTCGGGGGTAAAAGATCAACACTTACATTTCCACACAAGTGTACTTGTAGCATTTCTTTAATATTCTTGTCCCTGTTGATTAACCTTATACTGCTGCTGGCTAATTTGGCCAATACAAAATGATGCGAAAAAATGACTGAAACCCTGGCATATGGATACTCATCATAGAGTGCTCAGTGAGGGCTATCCAATGATTACCAACATGACAGGGTTCAGATGTTTTTCAAGAATCTTTGCATCTTGTGCTTCGGACAGAAGAAGCTTAGCACTGGAAGGGTTCACAAGATACAATCAAAGGAATTGTAAGGGGCACAGGTACATGTATCTGTATGTTTTATGTTATTCTCATAGTAAAGATAATTGCGCCTACAATAATAATTTCGAATTCGATTATATTCCAAGTTGATATCATCGTGTCGATGCAGTTGTGGTTACAATAAAACACTCGGTTATACAATTGTACGACTTCGAAAGTCCGCTATGGATGACTATGGACAAATAAACATCCTGTTGCAAATGTGTGCAGTTTAGAATTTAAAAAAAACTTCGGAGGTCCACCAAATGAATACATAAATCATCTACGACATCCATGATTATAAATAATACTGTATGCTCAACCTGTTTACGATCTCTGTCTCGCCAAAACTGAAATAGGTAGATAGGTTAAATGGATGATATCGTATTTTATTTCCTCTCAGGGCGTAGAACTCTCGACAGCTATCTGACTGTAAAAATCAATATCGCGTGAGAGAAAAAACGATGGATTCTTTTTCGTGTTGACGTAATGGAAAAGGATGTTTTCAACACCTTCCATCTAGTTGTCATGCTGGAAACGTAAAGCCAACCCCACTGTTCCATCCCCTGGGTTGAATCACAGACATGTTGCACCGAGGAATCAACCGTATGCCAATAACAGTGGACACACTAGCCGCAACTAATGCGTTTTAAGATAATCTAAGGCTCCTGTTGGTGTCTTCGAATCCCTTGACTGCAGATATACATCATTGATGTGAGCGTCTAGTATTACGGTGAATCGAGGTCTTAAAACAGATTTAGGTTAAGCACTTGCCACCAATGTATCATGACAAGAAAGGTACATTTGTATTATGGTGAATCGAGGTCTTAAAATAGATTTTAGGTTAAGCACTTGCCACCAATGTATCATGACAAGAAAGGTACAGTACAGACATTTAATTCCTGCACCAGTCGACCGGACGTCTGCCAGTGCATGGTTGTACAAATATGACATGCCAACAAATATGCAAAGAACATCAATGACCCACGTAGCTCGAGAATCAAAGCTGCGTTCATTTGTGAGGTCGTCCGTGCATCTATGACCAGGAAACCATGTGGCAATCAGGCGTGCGGTCGTGTACTATGGTCTAGATGCCCACGCCAATGTAGAAAGCGAATTTGAATTTTGAAATTATTAATTCTCGTTTAAATTGTTTTGTCTTCCCTGATATTGTCAGCATATTTACACAAACACAAATCAAGGACATAGCCAATCATTCTTAAATTGTATCTACCCATTGGCTGCAACGTAATTTACAAAAGGATTATAGTGAAAAGCTACTATTCAAGAATCACAGCGCATATCCAATTAACTATTAATGTAACGAGGAAATGTATCAATTATAGATGATGATGTCTCTGATTAAAACGGAAATTATTTCATTAAAAAGTTATCATTTGCATAAGTGCCTAAGTCAGTATTCGAATGCGGTATGCTCTCTGAACCCCGTATGTTTGAGAAATAAATTATAAGTTTTATTTCACACGTTCAGGTAGTGCATGCTAACAATTTTTTTTCTTAAAGTCACATTTCTTTTCCAGAAACGTAAAAAAAACATTTATTTCAACTTGCAAACTGCTGTTTTTTATTGTCCATATATATTTTCTTTCTTGATGACAAAATTGACTAAGAAACATTGTACGTAAAAACATATTCTGAATTCATCTTGAACAACTTGGCATCTTGCTTGGTGAAGTAAGTAACCATTCAAATATTGAGTATTGGCGCATTGCATAATCATATGCCTGACATAATCCAATTCACAAAAGATCCCGCCTAATACATTTTTGATCGCTCCCTAAGCTTTTCATTAATCCTACATCGTCGCTATTAAAGTACTAGTAATGGGTACCCAGGTCATTTCTGGGATGTTATACATCGTGTATTTGTAGATTAAAAACGCATAATAAAAGTGTAGTACTCCTAGTATTAAGCGAGATACAGAGCATAATTGCTCTGACACCCATAAAATACGCCGATGGCGGCAAAACTTGGCCGTGACGTCACGGGTGGCCTTCATGCAGGATGGCGTCAAGTCATATTGCATGGAAATTACATATTGACATATTGCTTTGGGCTGCCTCTTGGTCCAGGAGTGTCCAATTTCTACAACAGTTATATTGTTTTAAGGCATTAAAAGTGCTCTATTACTTGATACGTTTTTGTGACGATTGGTCACATAAAATAGCATTTGTCAGCAGTTTAGGGTAGTCCCTACATCACATGAAATTGCTTTATATAGGATAACGCAATTGTCTCCTAAGCTTGACAATAAGAACTGTCGCAGGTTAAGATACTTGATAAATAGTGGTTTTGTGAAATGTTGAATAAATGTACTTATTACGAATTCCCAAAAAAATACACAACTATTCCTTACAAGTCCCACTCTTAGTTGAATAGATCGACATTTGCGATTCCTTCTCTCACCTAAACTTATTAAGTCTGTCTGACACAAGCCGAACGGTCTCTCCTCTTTGATGTATATGCTATACAAACTTGATAAACCTCTTGGGAGCACTAGGTCGAGTTTTATAAACATACTTTTGCCTCAACTCCGCAAAATGTAGATTTTGCCCATTATGTGCCCATATTAAAATTGCGCACGACATCGCTCACATTTCAGTTGTACCGAAGTTTGCAATGGGCCAATTTTACAATGGGATTCATGAGCAAATTCAACATTTTGCTGAGTTGAGTCAAAAAAATATGTTTATATAATATATACATATATAAACGACTATATATATGTGTATATCAGAGGTTCGCCAAGGTTGGATGCCAGTGGCGAACACAAACTTTCTGTAACATAACAAGGAAAAAACGGTCTGTCAAGCTTGGGTCAGACAAACTATAGACTGTTCATAAACAGTGACAAAGGACCACTTTTTGAAAAAAGAAATAATGGCACTAAATGGACTTCAATTATTCATTCATTCCCACCCAACCACGCCCTCAAAAATACGTTACAGTACTGAAATGTACATCGAGCTTATTATGTAGCTCTACACTTCGGCTAGCTCAACATGTCACTTCCGATTTCTCGGCCGTTTGCGGTCGGATTTTAACGAAATAAACATCGCTATTTTCACAATTAGATATCCCTTCAAGATAGAAATTATCATGAACATTGCGTAATCCACATTAAAGTGGCAGCGAAGGAAGTCGACCATGCCTTCATGTGACAGAGTCTCCCGAATGAGACCATAACAAATGCCGTTGTTGTGTTTAACTAGCGTTTTCTCAGCCGTTTCTGGGTTGGTTTTACGCGATAAAGTTTGTTCGGACCGCACATAGATATTACATAAGCATATAAAATATCAAGGCAATCGCTATATTAACGATGGAGCAGCATCGAGGAAAGTACAGCTATGTTTACGAGCGACTATTCCGCTCAGTGTAAAAAGAGATGACCTAAATCTGAGAGGGGCACCCGTGACGTTTACTACTGCGCAGCCTCGTTTTCAGTCGTTTTTCGGCGGGAGATTTTTTTCTCAAAATTGGCACTTTGGAATCCCAAAAAGAATTACTAAACATAACTTTTTTGTTCTTCAATCTACTTACTTATATTTTGTAAGTAATGAAGACCACACTTTTGAAAAGAAAAATGTATCTTTTTTACTAGTTACTAGTACTTTAAGCCCATCTGAACGGCAGATTCCTTTGATTTTGCACACGAGATGTATATTCCAGGGCCAGGGAAGACCTGTACATATCAGCCATTGATGAACTACAGTGCAGACATTTAATTCCTGCACTAAATGGGTGTCTGGCCCGTCGACTTGTGCAGGAATTGAATTTTGCACTGTGGCTCTGGACTATAGTCTATGTCACATTTAAATGGGCTAATAGGGAACTTAAAATTACAGACATAAATCCAACAACAATATTCCACTGTGATCCTACCTTTAGTAATGGTATATGGAGGCACATTTAGATATGGATAGAAGGGAATTTGAAATTGTTAAACGGAACATCAACATTGCACAGTTGTCTTTTCTATATTTGTGATATCTGTCTTTAATCAGAGGATAAAATAAACGGATAGAAAGGGCTTTTAAATAAAACAAAAAACAACAACAATATTGCATGGTGATATGATCTACAAAAGTGGCACATTTAAAAATCGAATTAGGGAACTCGAAATTACAAATAAAATCCACAACAATAGCATAGCGATCGTGCATGTATCTATAGCTATAGCGTCACATTATAGTGATAAAAGGAGTTCTCTTGTCGCACGTTCTGAGGCCTATGTCGCACACTTTCTGAGACATTGTGACACCGATGGGGTTGCCCACGCATTTAGTATCGTATCCTATCGTATATTTATTGACTGTAATTGATAATTACAAAATCTGACACGTTACATATATAAATCAAGAAGAACATAAAATAACATAGCGCAAAAGAGCTCAAAGAAAAGAGAATATATCAGCATTGGTGATTTCTCCATCTCTAGAAATCACAATGCTGCCATTCCCATGGACGTGGGAGGATAACATGTACGAAATTGAAAGCACAAAATGGCTCTCAGAGCTCAACGCCTGAAA
>OZ012690.1:20786382-20791382 GCA_963942565.1 Maea johnstoni
GAGCTCATAACTGAACGTAGCTTTCATTCAAACATACGTGGATCATTGATGTGCTTGACCAATCGTTTGACATGTTATCCATGGGTGTTTGTACAGCCAAGAACTGGCAGGCGTCCGGTCGACTGGTGCAGGAATTAAATCCCTTTACTGTAGTTGGTGTCTGCTCTCATCTCGGCTCTCGATGAGTGAAGTCAACAACCGCGAGCTTGTCAGTATCAATTACGATTTACCTCCTCAATTCCTCAATCAGACTGTAACAAATGCGTCCGGTGAATGTGTAATAGTCTCTCCCACATACGACGGGCGTCTGATTTGACTGATAATGTCATAAATGTGGTCGATCTGAAGCTTTTCAGAAATTTCCGAATATTATTTGACAGATCACGTAGTGAACGGTAAATATTGGCAAATCAAAAACATTGCTGAATTAACAGGAATTATATGGACTAGAAATGCTCTGGTCATATCCCGGGCTTGGAAAAGTTTTACCAATAATAACAGGGTAGGCCCAACACGGGAAAAAGGAACACATCGAGTATTGATTGTACACAATGATGAATTCTCCTTGATCTCCACGTATATTTATATAATAATTGTACTTCTTAAGACCTTTAAATAGCTTATCCGATTAAATGTATGATCAGAGTGGAGCGTGTTCTGTTCCCTGTATACAACAGACTATGAATTAGATGGCACCCAGTGGTTTGCAGAATTGGAGAGACTCAAATTATGTTTTTTCACACAATCGAAAATGTTATGTTATAAATGTAGTTTTGGTAAACATATAATACTCTACTCATTTTACTACATTGATATGATGTCAATAAAAAATTTTACGTGTACTGTATTTTATCCCTCGGTCTGTTTGTATGTAAAATGAGATGAGATATTTTCGTTTATTTGAGATATGCTACAAACCAAGAAACTTTTCAAATTTGAAAAAACAGCATAGGAATTACCCCAAGTGTTTATCCTAGGATAGTAAATAATGAAATTGTGTCTTTCTTTGCCCTATGGTATTGGAATCTGTGGGCAAATTGTATTTTTCACCCATTCAATTTAGCCTTGGAAGGTGTTCACATTAAGAGGTCTTTCACAATTAATTGCGAACAAACGAAAATAGAAAATAGTGTTCACAGCAGCATATAATTTACCCTCGTAAGTGTTCTTATTGGGACATGTCCTTCTTGTTCGTTGTATGCCGGCGAGTATACAGTACAGACATGTAATTCCTGCACCAGGCGACCGGACGTCGCCAGTGCCTGTTTGCACAAACACCCATAGATAACATGTCAGAAAATATGCCAAGCATATCAATGATACACGTAGGTTTCAAATCAACATACCAATCGGGCGTGAGGTTATGTATTATGCCCGGGCTGACCAGGCATTTAGTGCAGTATTTAATGTCGGCACTATACCCAGTTGTCGTCGAAATAACACACTAGGGAAAAATAAACGCACGCATTTTCGTTACAATATTAATATAAATGTACCAGAAAGGAAGTATTTTATATGCATATATATTCTCATAAGAAAATGCGTCTCTAGGGAACTAGTCATAATTCAATCAATAATCAAAACTTTGACCTTTCCCATAAACACTGATGTCTTTTCGTCGCCTACCTAGTGCCCTACATATATCACATCACAACTTCTTTACTTATTTCTTGTCTTCAGAAAAGGTCAGGGTTAGTACATGTACCTTACATGGCACATCAATGCTATCACATTTGTATTTTTCTGTAGAGAGCGTGCGTAGAGGTTAGCGTTATATAATTAAGACATCAAAGAAACAGAGCTGAATATAGCACGAACTACTGCAAAAAGTTACATAAATACATTTTATATAACATGGGCTAATTGGGCATATACTGTACTGTAATATATAGAGATAGCGATGTAAATGAGCAAAGGGCTGGACAACCACATGATTTGCAAGCCTAGTCTTTTTGGTATCTTGGAAATTGTATATTTCCTTATTTCATCGTAATTCACATACATCCTTTAATGCTCATGGCGGCCAAAGGTACCCTGACAATGGTGGGGAAATCCTTCAGGCAAAAAATTAGGTAGGCGAATATAAGTAGAATAAATGTAAATCAGAAAAACTACCAACACTCCTCCTTCAATAATTTCTTAATCCTTCTTAACCCTTATGCTGCTGGTGGCCAATCAGGCTAACACAAAACGATGCAAAAGAAATGAAAATTGACTGAAACCTTGGGACATAGGTACTCATCTGAAGTGAGAACTTTCCAATGCATACCAACATGACAGGGTTTAGATGGTTATGAAAAATCTTTGTGTCCTTGTGCTTTGGACTGAAGTAGCCTTATATTACATTGGAAGGGTTATTTAAGAAATTATTGTCAAAAGAATCATTGAACCGGAAGCATGAATGGGATATGTATTTTGATAACCTGATTAGTATGTATTGACTGGTGATTGGCTAAAATCAGGGCCATGATGGCCGTGTGGTCTGAGACATTGCCATCGACTGCAATGCTGTCTCTCACCACTGCCCGGGTTAGAATCCCACCCGGGGCATGGGAGAAAGTTGCCATTGACTTGGGGTAAGGCGGTGACTTTCGCCGGGTAATCCGGTTTCCACCACTAGTTACTACTGGCAAGTCACCGAATGTCAAAAATATCATTCATCTTAAGCGCCAATTCTGAAACCTTTGTGTCTTTAACTAATACACATAGCTATTAGACATCACTTCATATTTCCACATTGCTGCTAAAATAACCTTGGCTTTGAGTTATCATTCTTTTCGGATTTCTCGGAAAAGTACTAATGCTTGTGCACTTTATGAAAACAACAAATGCCTAGTCAGATCCTTTTTCTTTGGAAGGCCACTTTCAGATAATTTCATCACATATACATGTAGTAGAAAAACAAAATCCTTATATCTACGTAAGACAATGTCATGCTATCCGTGAAAGTGAGATAACTTTCTTTTTTTCCTACCGTTATTTTGTTTTTATCGTGCTCAGGTAATAGTACAGGTATGCGTGTTCACCTTGAGATCTCCTTTGGAGTTTTTTCTGCTATGGACACGTCCATTTATCTCACTTGCAATGTATCGCTTAGCGCATTCCGTGTGGTTTAGGAGGAGCAGGGGATCTATTACATAAATGATACAAACATTTCAGCTCCGAGGGATGACGCCTTTGTCGCAAAAACATGAAGCTTTTAACAACGAACACGTAAACAGAAGTTTTTATACGTTTTTTTTATACTTTTTTATAATTCTCTGCAAAGCAGATGTTTTCTATTGCCTCTCAACATCATCTTATTTTAAAAGTTTCAGAAAGATAATAATAAACAAAGTTTTTATACATAGGAATGATGCAAATACGATTGTAATCAACTAATAGAGAGTGCAAAGAAAAAGTTTAGTTACCTTGAAAAAAAAGTGACATTGCGGATACAAAAGAGTTTTAATGCGATCGACGAAGCACCTTTTATAATTGGAATTGTAGATTTTCTTCCTAGGAAGTGTTACGTTTCTCTTGATGTGCTTAACCCTTATGCTGGTGGTGGCTTATTTTACCAATACAAAATGATGCCAAAAACCTGAATAATTATTGAAATCCTGGCACATGGATACTCATCTGAGATTACTCAGGAAACGCTATCTAATGAATACCAAGAAGATAAATTTTTCATGTGTTTTTTCATAAATCATTGGTCCTTTTGCTTTGGTTGAAAATGGAATTAGCTATGGAAGGGTTAAAACCCAGGAAACACCCTCTTCTCTGTTAAAACGAGCATCCTTATAGAAAGCTGAACTCTACATAGAAATCTCGAATACGCCTCTGAAAGATAGTATTATCATTAATAGTAGTAGTAGTAGTAGTAGTAGTAGTAGTAGTAGTAGTAGTAGTAGTAGTAGTAGTAGTAGTAGTAGTAGTAGTAGTAGTAGTAGTAGTAGTAGTAGCAGCAGTAGTAGTGCATGTAGTTTTCATTTGTTTTCATTGCCATTTTACTACTTAGTGATCTTGAAGCTTACATAATCATCTTAAGCAAAAGCAGCAGCAGCGGTAGTAGAATTTAAGTAGTAGCAGAAGCGGCCGCTGACGTAGAGCATATGTTGACTAAATATTGATATCTAAAACGTCATGCATCCACTTACTCTTACCAACAATCATAACAACAACCATAGGGGGCGACAGAAAATGCGGGGAACGCCCAGTTCAAAAGAAAGTGGCTCCTTAAATCCGCAATCAATGCGAAATGCTGTTTAACTACAGGTCTAATCTTCTTTTTTTAATCATTTTTATTTTCCGTCCTTCAACATGTCAACACAGGGTACAGTAAATATAAATACCAATAATCAATATTGGTAAATGTATACACTGTGGAATATAAGACTATAACCACTATGTTTTCACATATAAATTAGACAATAACAAATATTGTTTATCGAATATTTGTCCTTTACCTCTTATGTAATATCTGTATTTTTCTTGGAAATAATAATTCTTGATGTCATTTTTAACATTAATGAAATGTGTTTTTTGTTCCAGGTCTAATCTTGGATTAAATGCTAGCAAAAAGAATAGTCTGTGCCCAAGTGATATTGACTGTATGCTTTTCAACCCACGCATGCTTCGAATGACCCTTAAGTATGCAGCACGTCTAAACAACTACTAGTATTAGATAATACCAATTTCCAAATTTTGAAATAGTCAATCGACATGATTTTCCTATATTTTATTACTATACTAATGTATGATCTAACCCAATCTTATTTGCATCGCTTGTATATTTTATTATGATTTTCTTTGTATAGTACAGTTTGAACTGTCATATATGGTTTTGTAATTGAGAAAATACAGTCAATAAGCATACATACATAAAAGGCTGTATAAATGAGTACCAAAACCAATTTGAGTTGATGGGCTAGCAAAAGTCGGTGACTCGGGAACCGTATTGGCCCTTGATCCTCGCTGTGAAAACATGGGACCACCGTGAGTGAGTGATGCATTAT
>OZ012690.1:20796382-20850530 GCA_963942565.1 Maea johnstoni
TACTACATTTTTGAAAATCATTTAAACCTTGCCAAGTTGGTATTCATTGGATAGCTGAGTATTCTTAGATGCGTACCCATGTGCCAGGGATTCAGTCATTTTTTTAAAGGTTTTGCGTCATTTTGTATTGGCCAAATTAGCCACCAGCAGCAAGATTTAAGATGGCTGAACTCTCTTGAGGCTAGGTGGATGTCCACTAATCCTTAAATTAGAGTAATTAAAGAAATATATGTACATATCGGAAGAGACGAAAGCTGTTTACCCAACTGATTGATCTAGCATAACGAGCGGGATTAAAAAATATGATAATAGCACACTCCTGGCCACGACACAAAATCATTTATAACGGGCGTAGATATCAAGGGTGTCCAACACTAGTATTTTAGCACATGTGTGCTAGTAGAGTGCCCATTTTGTGCTAGTGGCAAGTGGCACTGAGACTCTAAATGAAGCAGAATTCAATACAGGGGTGTAGTTGCATCTGCACAACGGATTTTTATGTTTTGTTACTCTTTCTTTTAACATGGACTCCATATTATTTCTTAGGATGTGCAGTTACTGTTTCCAAAGAATGCCAAATAATTGTATTTAAAGATAAAATGTTTAATCGTAACAAGTGAATCAATAAGGAAAAACACTTGGTGATTTCTCAAGAAATATATTTTACTTTGAAAACTGTATTTTTCTTAAAAAAGAAATAACAACAGTGAACTTAAAGACATTGCCATGTGTTATGATTTGATACCCCTGGTGGATAGTTTCAGAACTATAAGTCACTCTAGTGGTTGCACCGTGCATTGATTACCCCACCCTGCGGTGTGCATTCTTCTCCCACTCCCCTCACCCTGCAAAGCGTGCGCTAATGGTCTTGTAAGATTGCGCTACTGGAAATATGGTGTTGGACACCCCTGGATATGATTAATTTACTCATAATGATATGTTCAACCAGGGACTTGTATGCAGGTCTCTGTTTCAACCCACCTGTGGCGTCGAAAAGCATTAAAAGATCAAGTTACGGAACCAATATCAATTTATTTTAGGGGAATACTTTTTAACCTTGGATATGATTAATTTACTCATAATGTTATGTTCACCCGGGGACTTGTATGCAGGTCCCTGTGTCAACCCACGTTAGGTCTTGAAAAGTATCTAAATGTCAGGTTACCGAACCAATATCAATATCGGGGGATACATTTAACCTTGGCTAGAGCATAAGCTACACAAATAAGTCTACACGTGTATATGTTTGTTTTTCATCAGTCAGAGCTGATTTCCCGTTTTTTTTCTTCTTTCTTTACTATTATTTTTTAATTTCTTGCTATTTATATGTTTTCTTTGGGTTTTTTAAATAAAATTCAATATCTCATAACAGGGTGTGCCAACAATCTCTTGGGTTGTGAGCATCCTTTTGATGATGATGATGATGATGATGATGAGGTGGGGTGGAGGAGAATTATTTTTTGTTTGATTTGTCTTACCGCATCAGTTTCGCGGGTGACTAAATGGCTCAGGTGGTGACAAATTATTCATTTCAAGTTCAGTGAAGTACAACTTCAGTATCCTGCGAAACAGCATGCCCCATCTATCGGATGTATTTTGAACTGAGCTCGCGTTGTCTCCGAGAAGCCAACTCACTCTATTGGTGGACGCAGGAACTAAGAGTAATACAAAACGGGTTGATGTTATGTGCAACCGGTGCGGTATTATTTCTATTTTAGACAATAGGTGGTAGGTGGCAGTCTACAAAATGAACACATTTTTGTCAAGAGCTAATACAATATTCGCCTTCACACTTAGTGTGATGGCGGCATTGACTTTTGGATGTTTTCTCACAACTGCCTTTAATGACCACCAGTCTCCGGTGGCCTTAAATACAGCTAAAGTTATCGTGTAAGTATGCCGGCCTGTGCTTGTGTGTGACGCCGACGTTGATGTGATCAACAACTACAATATTAACTCGACCACATTCTACAGTCGCACATCACATGTTTTATGGTCAAGCCTGTTTTACCGAAATCTCGTTTTAAAAACGGTTAACTGTAAATTCTATTTCTGTCGGGGAAACACGCGTAGGGAGTATACTGAAGTTAGATTTGTACACAACAGATGAATTGAGTTCACTTTACCAAATAAAACAGAACGGGTTGACTTTTGTCGATATATACACTCATGCACCGACTCCGTAACACTGACATAAATTGACCAGCTGGAACAGTTTTGTCCGTTGTTTTGGTGAACTGTGGATGCATAGTCACCAACTAACTTATCACTATCACATGTATTTTGTTTGACTTTATGATGTATATATGTGTGTAATGGAAGGTTCATTAAAATCAATAGTCCTAAGGATGACGTGTTGTTCATAACATCCTACACCATACAGTAATAAGCATCTATTGTCTTGTATTGGTGCATAGTTTGAGTAACTCTAATTGATTGATTGATTGATATTGATCATCAGCCGCTTTGTCCCTGGGGATCAACCTCCAATGGAGTGTCCACTGCCTCCCTTGCCAACCAACCCCTCCTCCCCCTTTGACCACGATTTTCTAAACTCCCTAGCCCAGTGCCCACCATTTCTCTGCTTTATTTAGAATCCTTGATATTGGTTGTATTATTTTTAGTATTTATTCACTTTTTCATCCCTCCACAGTTTCATTCTCCCCATTGCCTGTCCCACAATTGAAGCCAGCTATATGCAAGGTTCTCCAATCAGTCCTACCAACAGAAGAAACGCCCCCCCCCCCCCCTCCAATGCCTCCAACCCTTTCTTAATTGACCTCCCCAAATCAACCACATCTATACTTCACGTTATACTTCTATACTAAAACTGCAGCAAGACTTGGCTTCTGTTTGGATCTAGTGCAGAACCATTAATTGTGTTTATATGTATTTAAGTTATTCTTTCTTTTTTTCAGAAAAAATGTTCCCGATTACAGTGCATCTAGAGAAAAGAATGACCTAGGATTTATTACCTTTGATTTACAGGCTGATATCCTTTGATTTATAGATTTATATGATTATATCATGTTGTTGTTTTAATGGTAAAAGAGCTCATATTCCCATTTTCATTTTGAATTCTCTAAGTATGGCCAGAATCCTAATGGACTTATTTTTTCGGTTTATGAGGCTGATCTATGTATTAAATATACAGATATCACGTGCCAGTGGGGAGTAAGCAAGTTGTTAAACTTTGCAAAGTCTGAGGCAGCATGGCCAGTGATGGCTTTAAGACATTTCCTGTATACTGATGTTTTGATACAGATTCCATTAGACCTTTAAAAACTATCAAAGGTTATTTATCAATGAAGTTTTTTTTTAAATTTTTGATAAGAACTTTGAAGGCTTCTATGATAGTACCACCCCAGATGACAACAGGATTAACACTATTTATGGTGGTAAATACATGTTTACTAAAATGTA
Organism: Maea johnstoni; assembly: GCA_963942565.1. NCBI lineage: Eukaryota > Metazoa > Annelida > Polychaeta > Spionida > Magelonidae > Maea > Maea johnstoni. The sequence continues at coordinate 20,799,806 of OZ012690.1, forward strand.
TTTACTTATTGAATAAGGCATTATTTCCTTATTCAATGTCATGGGAATGATGGGATTTATATTAGGCTTCAGAACACACCATCACTTGTTTGAAAATGAGTTTTTAAGAAATAACTTGCTACAAAGTTTGGGTGTGCTGAGGGGTGATTTTGAGAGTTTGTGTGTCCTAATGGCGCCCAGACACCCACCAGACTAAGACTTTATATGGTCTGTCTCATTCTCAGCTTATAGTCATTGAATATGCACTTTCTTCCTTGACAATCTTCACATGCCACGCCCATCTTCAACTGGAATGTCAAGCAGCTATTCCTCTACTTGACAGCAGAATACCAAACAGCAAATAATGTAAGTACAGCACTTATAAACAGGACTTGGGATGCCTTTGAAGATGCATAGCTTAATCTTCACTTTGGCTATAGATTTTAACTTTATACCTTTTAGAATAACTTAAGTCAGTGGAAGACAAGTGGTGTTTGAAAATGATATTAGTAATCAAAACTCCATAAGCTCTACAGAAATATATTGAAGGTCCGCTACAAATATAACTTTTTCGTAACCTAATAACTTTTGCTGAACCTAGAAGTTCCAAGGCCTAAATTCTGTAGAGGGAAGCACAGGGACCTGCAACAGAAGGCTACCATTTCAAAATATAGTAAAACTCTTCTGTACATATCGTATTGCATGGAAGATGGTAGATGTATGTAAAGAACTTTTCTCTCCTTGTTATTTCAGAAAATAAACCAGGTTGTGTTATGGGATAAGATCATCAAGAGAGGTGATAATGCTGTGCTGGATTACAGGCGTATGAATACAAAATACTACTTCTGGGATGACGGAAATGGATTAAAGTAGGTTCTGTTTAAAAATTCATCATCGATGATTCGTGGTTATTTTGATATGCCCATCAAATAAGTAGGATTAATGGGAAATCATTTATATTAGTTCTGCACTAGGGTTTGCACAACTTAAAATGATCATTCATGACAGTGCCTTCTTTATTTGACTAGGTTGAATAATACTCAAGAATGGGAAAGCAACTGAAAAAATAACTCACTACCTTGTAGTGTCCTATATTTCAGAGTAGACCTCAATATATTCAGATAACAATCATATATATATACATACCGTATTCTCTTGAATAAGCGAGAGTGCAAAGGTACGGTCATTACTCTCCGATCGGCAGTCATTGAGGGGTGCGGTTATACAGATGTTTGACAACACCCCTTTTACAGAAATTTTTCCCAACTTCTACCGGCACGGTGTGCTTATTCAAGAGAATACGGTATTAAATTAACTTAAAACATGCAATTAAAACCTGCATTAATATCTTTAAGTGATATCCTCGCACTAACACTGAATTGAGGACTTTAAATCATTTTGCTGATCTTGAAATTTTAACAATCACTTTACCAACATATTGTACTAATTGTAGTGTCCTAGTGTGTATTTATCAAGGGTTAATGTGTCTTGACCCTTGTCCTGCTGAATTGTTGAAAGGAACCTACCCTGAAAACTGCATTACTTTAAGTCCCTGGAGACAAAAATGACCATTGACAGTTTTAGGGGCACAACTTATATTTTGAGGAGTTGCCCCCAACTTGCCTTATATAAGAATGTCTAAGAGGGAGGTTTAAAGTGGAGCTGATTTGGGTCATGTACAGACTCTGTGGGGGGTCCTATTGACAAACTCAGCTGAATGGTCATTATCAGGTCAGAAAGTGCATACAGATATTTCCTGGCTATGTTTAAAACTTTTGAGGTTTTTGTGGTATTTAGCAATTATGCAAAAGCCTGTATTAGTTTGACATCTCTTATGTGGTACATACGCTTTTCATCAGGAAGAGGGTTTTTCAGAGTAGGTTAGTTTGAGTCGCCTGGATATTTCTGGGTTCAGTAGGACCACCCTGTTAGCTATGGACCACTTAAGAACATCTAGTGACCCTTCTTTTACTCTTTGCTATTCCAGAGCCAACAGCAATGTGACCCTGACTCTCTCATGGAACGTCATCCCCAACGCCGGCACTCTCCCCAAGATCCGCGGATCAGGACATCATACATTCGAATTCCCCGCTGAATACACAACATCCAGGTTCTAAATTCGCGCACATCGACCTACATTCCAGCCACATGGTGGCACCACTGGAAAAGATATTCCGGGATTATCCCAGAAAATCTAGTCTAATCCATCAAATAGCTGTAGATGCAGTTGTGAGGGATCCTCGCTTACCTCACATGTTAAAAATAAAGTTTTAATGCTGAGGCTTCTTTCGTCTAAAGCACAAGGATGCAAAGATTTTTGAAAACCATCTAAAACCTGTCATGTTGGTATTCATTAGAGAGCTCTCGCTGAGTATTCTCATATGAGTACCAATGTATTCAGTCATTTTTTAAAAGGTTTTTCGCATCATTTTGTATTGGCCAACTTAGCTACCAGCAGTATAAGGGTTAAAAAAATATTCAAATCTCCAAGGGCATGCTTGTGTCTCACCCTGCATTCGCATCCAGAATTGAACTCTTCGATGATGTGTCACTTTTCTTTTGTATAAGCTGAAAGCGAACCCACCACATTTGAAGTGATACCCTTTCCTTAGAGTCCTGCATCCCCTTGGATATTTATGATGTTACATTCTTTGTTTAAACATTACACCTTGTAATTGTCTAGATATATTCTAGAAAATCCCATAACTTATTTTTTTCATTTTTGTCTTGACCAAAAACTTAGCCCAACCTATGTGGACTATTTTGTTTTGTTGAGGAAATGTAGAAAGTTTGAGAATTAATGATATATGAAATGAAAAGACCATTTCCTTTGATTACCTTCTTTGTCATTTAGATGTGTTGTAAGGACTCTATTCATTTCTACGTTTCATTTCTACCAACTCCAAATGTAAAATGTGTCTGTTTTCACTTTTTTATGTCACTGATGATTCAGGTTACCTCATAACCTGACTTAGGAAATCTGAATAAGTCATTGATCATGCTATTTCAGAATATACTAGGTGGTATTAAGTGTATAGCTTTAGAATCCACATTTTTATAAAGAGACAACCTGTTAGTAATAAATACCTGTTGATAAATGTAGGGATGACCATTTTGCATAAGAGACTACTTGTTGAGTTACTAGTATGCAGTCATGCTGTTGCTAGTCTTACTGAATATGTTTAAGTTTAGAGCTGCACTCACAGAGGGAGATTGACTCATAAGCTCACCACCACTTTGACCAGATCACGGACGTGCGTTTCTTTTTAAATTGAATAGTTATTTTTCAGCCAAGCAGTTAAGAAATACTTACTGATGGAGATTTATTAAGATTTACATGTTTATATCATTCTGAAATGTGCTGGCGAGGTACAAAGCTCAGTATAACACTCAACACTGCCTGTATACACTGCCGATTGTAAACAAGACATGAGTGACAGCAATAAGCAGTTATAAGGTGTGTTAAGTGTTGTGTTAGGTTTTAGTTCCCTACATAGAGGAGTCGACCCCTACAGCTCAAGCTTGGCTTGTCTGCCTACAGTAATCGAGCCACTTGAATGTGTAAGCGGTGAGTGCAGCTCCAGTTTAAGTATCTTACAAGTTGAATTGCTCCACCATATCTGAGCATGAGGTTTAAGGCATAGTATGTCTCGCATGAGTTAACCTTTTAACCCTTCCAGTGCTGAGGCTACTTTCGTCCAAAGCACAAGGATGCAAAATTTTTGAAAAACATCTAAACCCTGTCATGTTGGTACTCATTGGATAGCTCTCGTAGAGTACTTTCTGAGGAGTACCTATTTGCCAGGGTTTCAGTCATTTTCTAGGTATTTTGCATCATTTTGTTTTGGCCACATTAGCTACCAGCAGGATAAGGGTTAAAGGCTTGTCATTTCAGTCACAATTCTTTTTGTAAATTATCCTCACAAGTCATGGGAAAGCTAGCTAAATAGTTCTTTTAGTGTCTCAGTTGATTGTTGTATATGCATTATGAAACTTTGATAACAGATAGGAAGAAATGACATTATTAGAATTTTGAAATATTCCTGAAGTGGAGAGAAAAAATGTCCTTGGCCAGGACTTGGAAACCGGGCATTCTAACTGGAAAAGATATGGTACCTTCATTTCTGATGGTAACTATTATGTTACTATATATGTCTTTAGATGAAAACCATACAAATGTATTTGCTCGTTAGGAAAACACAAGAATCCAAGATGATCTAGTGTTTACATTGAAATGCATATTTCAATCATTTAATCAAAATTGGCGTACTTTGGAATTCTTGACAAAACATTTGGCTGTCCTGGTGAGTGGTTTTCTAGGATTCTGTTTAAATCTTGACCAGATTCCCTACTGGCTAAGGCCCTGGGGTGGCAAAATGGGTCTTGTCAGTATTAAACCTGTTTAATATGAGATTTATTCGTTTGATATGATATTGAGGAATGGAAGTGTGCCTTTTCAATAAAGTTGGTAAATGAAATGGATGTTTGTTTATTTTCAATGTGTTTTATATACGCCTATTAGGGCTGAACAGGGGAAACAATTACACTGTAAGTATACAGCATTTGTTGTATGTTATAATGATATAACTAGACTTAAACTTGGCACATAATATTCTTTTTATGGGGCTTTTCCTACAAAAATTCGCTCTGGGCCTCTTGGTTTGTGAAGTTAGGGGCCTGGGTGGCCAATACATTTTGTGTTCGCAAACATCAAGAATGGCGATCGAGGAAATTATCCCGCCTGTAGAATTTGAATTTAGCTAAACCAACATTTCTGCAATTTTCTGGATGAAATAAGTATTGTGAATGAAAAATATCTGTCAAGTATCAAAATATTCATTATGCAAATATTGTATCTTAAACCTGCCCTGAGTTTCTACTATTCATATAAGTGCCTAATAAAAAACTGATCAACCATCACATATGAATTAAAAACAATAAGTCAATTTAATAATGATTACTTTGTATTTGTACAACATAAAGTGTAAATTATAGCTGTGTACATCCGCTATTTTCATTATTAGAAATTTACATATAGTATCCATATAATGATTTACATGCGGCTTGTCAGTAGCCTAGGCAGAAGATTGAAATAACACATTCTGATTGGATAGCAAAGTCACATGACATTAACCTCATACTTCCTAGAAGTACTTGTCATTTCATATACGCCATTATAATTCTTGTTGTGGTGAGACATTTTATCATAACTTCTGATATTCTTTTTAGTGAAATATTTTTCTTAACCCTTCAGCTGCTGGTGGCTACTTTAGGCAATACATACTCATGCAAAATTCCTGAAAAATGATTGAAACCATGGCACATGGGTAGTTATCTGAGAGAACTCGGCGAGAGCTTTCCAATGAATACCAACACAACAGGGTTTAGATGGTTTTTAAAATAATCTTTGCATCCATGTGCTTTGGACGAAAGTAGCCTCAGCAATGGAAGGGTTAAAATTAAAGATTGTCAAAATCATTTCCATACAGAAAAGCATTTGTGGTGCACCTTTCTCTTTAATCAGACATGATATTTTGAATGGCCAGAGCTGATCCTGACAGAGTCCATATACATTGTACCTGGTCTCAGAACAGCTTTCTCTCAAATATAGGAGTCTCAAGTTATAAATGGGTAGATATTTCCACAAATCTATTAAACGTATTATATAATAGGAATTACTTTTCTTCACAACTGTCAATGAAAATTGGGGAATTTGATTATACCCTTGAAAACTTAAAATCATATGCTTTCTGTTAAGCGGCACCAATTGGAGAAAATTCGGCTAAATTACACATTTCTTCAAGTTGGCGGTTCAAATTGCACAAAATTTTCACTTCCTCCTTTCCATACAAAACAAGTTGGCTAAATTACACATTTCTTCAAGTTAGCGGTTTAAATTGCACAAAGTTTTTGCTTCCTCCTTTCCAAATGCAAAACAAGTTTAACCTGCATTAAAGAAATCTAATTAATATGAATTTGAGCCTCTCAGGAACCAGGTATGTTTTGGGCTGCACCCAGGAATATATTCTAAGTACAAAGGTCTTACACTAAAAGTCACTAAAATAGTGAAATAGATGGGAGCAGGGTTTGATCTAGGGGTAAGCAGAATATGAGAAATGTACATACTAGTATGGATGAATTTCAACAAGACAAACATGATTATTTTGAAGTGTACATATATATATATCAATCAAAACACCATGATTCACTGTGTATACCTCGTGAACTCCAAAACCACACTGTGCGTTTAAACCTAAAGGCCCAAAAACCCAGAAGACCCATGTGATTGAGTTCTCTTACTGATAGCAAGATCATGTTATTACAAAAATCTTAACCACTCAAGATACATTCATGAAGTTCACAACAAACCATCACAATAATAAACAGTCGTTATGATTCATGTTAATACCTTAAACCAGCTGGAAAATTCATTCAAACCATAGATCACAATAATCCTTATTGTTTCACAGTTGAGATTTATCTCATCATCTTCATTCGTAACTCACACTTAGGTGAGTGTGTCTATACAATATATTCTTAAAATAAGCAAGGCAAGCGTCATATATGTTAAATGTGTTACAATCAAGAAAGTATGTGTATCATATAACATCCTATGTAGACCAATCTTCTTTCTTGTTGAGCAACCTCATAAGAAAATAGTTTCTTACAAACAAGTCATTTGAATATCTTCATACCAATACACCTCATGGCAGTATGAGTTAACATACCTAACCGTCCTTACCTCTTTCACATTAACCCTTATGCTGCTGGTGGCTAATTTGGCCAATACAAAATGATGTAAAAAACTTGAAAAAAATACTGAAACCCTGGCAAATGGGTACTCATCTGAGAGAACTCAGAGAGAACTATCCAATGAATACAAATATGACAGGGTTTAGATAGTTTTCAAAAATATTTACATCCTTGTGTTTTGGACGAAAATAGCCTTAGCACTGGACGGGTTAACCCATACATCCGTGTAACAGCAACAAGCCAACTGGATATCTCCACACCAGACCAGTGCATACCATGGCAGTATGTGTTAAAATACCTCACCACCCTTACCTCTTTCATGTTAACCCTTATGCTGCTGGTGGCTAATTTGACTGACACAAAATGATGCAAAAAAACTTTTTAAATGACTGAAACCATGCCATATGGTACTCATCTGAAAGTACTCAGCGAGAGCTTTCCAAAGAATACCAATATGACAGGGTTTCAATGATTTTCAAAAATCATTGAGTCCTTTTGCTTTGGACGATAGTAGCCTCAGCATTGTAAGGGTTAACCAATACATACCCGTCACAGCAACAAGTCAATTGAATAGCATTGTAACAGCTCACTCCATGGCCGTATGGGTTTAAATACCTAACCATTCTTTCCTCTTTTATTTTAACCCATGCACCCCTGTAACAGCAACAAGTCAATTGGATATCTTCGTACCAGTACAACCCATGGCGGTATGGGTAAAACACATAACCAAACCACCCGTATCTCTACATCTTTTATTTTATCCCATACGCCCCTGTCACAGCAACACGCCACTTGGATATATACCAATGCACCCCATGGCGGCATCTTACCTATTTTATTTTAACCCATACTTCCCTGTATCAGCAAAAGTCAATTGAATACCTTCATACTAGTACACCACATGGTGGTAGGGGTTGAAATACCTAGCCATCCTTACCTCTTACTTTCAAACAAATACATCCCTGTAACAGCAACAAGTAAATTGAACGTCTCCATATCAGAACACCGCATGGCGATATGGGATAAAATACCTATCCATCTTTAATCTCCTACTTTTAAACCCATACAACAGCAACAAGGCAGTTGAATATCTTCATACCAGTACAAAACATAGTGATTTGGGATTAAGATATCTAACCACCCCAAACTTTTTCGTTTTAACCTATTAACCTATAACAGCTCCAAACTTCCTGATTATTTCAATGATATATCCATCCAAAGAGAGCACTTCAGAAAAATATATAAAGGAAATAAAGATACCTGATCCCAATCAACACTTCCTCATAGTTTTGCTACAAATTTATGCTTTCTTCAAGAGATATTCCAAAGAGTATATTAAGTATTATTATTATTATTCTGACCACATTTTTCAAGGTGAACTCAAAGCATAACTGTCAGTCTCCCGACCTCTACGCTTTGCACTAGCCAATCTCACTGGACTAATCTCTCATTACTAGGCAAATTCATTACTGTAATTTTGCGTATATAAGACACACCTTTTTACATAAATTTTTACACTCAAATTGGTGGTACGTCTTATACACAAAGCTAGAAATCTAGTGTGTTTTACATCGAGTCCCTAGGCCATTTTACATCATTTTAAAGGCCTGAACAAGAGGTGCGTCTTATATACAAGTGCGTCCTATACACGCAAAATTACGGTACATGCACGACGGGAACTCAAAAAGGATTGTAAAATGGCTTCAGAGGGAGACAGCTTGCGAACGCCATGGTGACAGTTTTGATTTAAATGACGGCTTAACCCTTGTGATGCTGGTGGCTAATTTGGTGACTATAAAATGATGCGATAAAAAGCTGGATAATCACTGAATCCCTGGCAAATTGGTACTCATCCGATAGTACTCATCAAGAGCTTTCCAATGCATACCAACATGGCAGGGTTTTTAAGGTTTTCAAGTTTTTCTGCGTTTTCAAGCATTTGAGGAAAATAGCCTCAGGGTCGAAAAGGTTAACAGTTCCAAAAGAATCTAGTAGTCACATTACCTGTTTCCACTAGAATTAACAGCCCACATTTGTACTTAACACTAACACTAAGTGTGTGTTAGGATTTCAGTAGCCCAGGGCTTCTACTCCCAAGATACAGTAGTCATAATACCAATTTGTCAAAGATTTAGTAGCCATAACACCTATTTCTCAAAGACTTAGTAGCCTTTAAGTAAGCCCCTGGTAGAAAAAAAACATAAGTACCCAAAGTCCAATATATTTCTTAATGGAACGACCAATTAGCAACAACAATGGATGAACCTAAATACTGAATGAACCCAAGAGTACAGAATGACCCCACACACAAACAGAGGGGTGTCTAAAGATACTATTCTTGCTTATGATAAGTAACTCTTCTATGTTTAGCTAGCTTCTAGACCTGCATAAAACTGTAAATATGTATATACCCTGTTAAAGTTTGAAAATTATTTCCTCTTCATTTTTCTGATTCTTAGCCATACGTTGGGCTTCAAATAGAAAGCTTGGTATATTTTTGTCAAATTCATGTGTGATTGTTATAAGATTTCAATAAAGACTTAGTACAAATCTATGATGGAGAACGACATGTTAGATGCCCTGCTAGCACACAATATGTATATCAAAATGAATACGCCGGTAGCAAAAGCAAATTATTGACCAAATAATGATTCAAATGATTAGTCCTTTAAGGTAGGTGGGAATATGTTCGTCTTGAACGTTCATGAATTCAATTTCTATTTTCTATCAATAGATTGTAGAAGATTGCTCATATCATTAGACACATGATCTTACTGATCCAAAAATGGCTAGCTTGTGATAAGTTTCATTGGCTGTTAATCAAATTGATAAATAATGAATCAAGCGTTACAGACTACATTAACAATTGCCTTGGGCAGTTTTGCAGTGCGGAGTGAATTTATATTTATAATTCAGTTTCCTGAGCCATCGACTTCTTCGTTTATGTGTTGTACACTGCGACAAAGAACTAGAAATCAGGCATTATGTCTTGCTAGGGATAGGTAGCGGTACTCAATAAGATACCAAATATCGAAAAGGAAAAATTATTGTATTGAAAAAGTTAAGTATCATATTGTACCGTTTAAGCTTTGAAATATATAAAATTGATAAATTGCTACTTAGACGTCTCCGTGTGATAAGAGTTCCTATATATTGGCGAAATCTCCGAAGCAGCCTCTGCTTAAAGGGGAACTAAAGGCTCACATACATATTAGCTTATATGAAAGTAATACACTTCAAGAATAGGATGCTGTCCTCCTTTTCCTCTTAGTGATCCCATGAGGGGAGAATTTTGAGTATTACCACCAGCCTCAGCCAGCCCCTAGCAGCCCCTGGTAGCAGCCATGTTTTTCAACTGCTATCAGCTGTGACTAAATGGGTGGCAGCCCACTTGCTGTCCCCTAGCTCTGAGCAGTGTATCATATACTGCAGTGATCTACACACCAACTCTCTTCGAAAGTTGCATAAAAACTTGTATGAGTATCAAACAGGTAAATGGTATAATCATGAGCAGCAATTGGCTGTACAAAAGGACAGGGTAGTAGAATTATATTTCATATATTTCCTGTTGGTAAAGTCAGACAAAAACAGTGGCTAGCATCACTGAATTCCTGTCCTGAAGCATGAAAATAGACTGTTTAGGATTGTGTTGGTTGTCTTACAACTTGGGTTTTGTTTAATGTCTAGGTCCCTTTGGCAACAACATAAGGAAGTAACAACTCCTTAAAGGAAAAGGATAAACAAAGGGTTAATTATAACCTTGTGGCATTACACATCTAGATCCCAGGACACAGAAGTTAGTCAACGCAGGAAATAGCTATCAGTACGTGGAACAGCAATCATTTCCTTTAGTATTTGTGTTGGTTACATGAAAGAAAACAGTTTTTGTAGACCAGCTAGCTTCAAGTAAAATCAAATACTGAAAATCTTGCTGATTGGTGATGTACATACTAGTATTATTTTTATTCAACCCTTCCTTCATTGTCACACAGGTATCCAATTTATTTGCATATGACAGATGGTGAGCTATGTTCATGAATTTTTAAATAACCTTAGGATTTGCTGTCCCCGGAGTTCCCCTTTTATAAGTTATCCTGATTGTACTTTGTGATTCCTTACATAATACGCATCAGGGAAGTGGTCTGAACATAGAACTGCATACTTCAAGACAGGTGGATTTACAAGTTTCAGTGATGCTAGCCACTGTTTTTGTCTGAATTTTCCAACTTGAAATATATGAAAAATAACTCTACCACCCTGTCCTTTGTACAGCCAATTGCTGCTCATGATTTTACCATTTACCTGTTTGATACTTTCGAAGAGAGTTGGTGTGTAGATCACTGCAGTATATGATACACTGCTCAGAGCTAGGGGACAGCAAGTGGGCTGCCACCCATTTAGTCACAGCTGATAGCAGTTGAAAAACATGGCTGCTACCAGGGGCTGCTAGGGGCTGGCTGAGGCTGGTGGTAATACACAAAATTCTCCCCTCATGGGATCATTAAGAGAAAAAGGAGGACAGCATCCTATTCTTGAAGTGTATTACTTTCATATAAGCTAATATGTATGTGAGCCTTTAGTTCCCCTTTAATTTAACAAAATTAGGTCTCTGGGAGGCAGGCAGTATCATTTAAGATATTGTTGAGGTATCGTGTTGTTAGAGAAATATAGATAGCGTATTGTATCATGAACATTTTAAAGATGCTGATCCCTATGTCTCACCATAGAAGAATAACTCTTAAACTCCTGAATCTATGATTGTATCCAGACCCGGCAATGCAACATCTCAGTAGAATTGTATACCATTCTGGTAGCTATCTCGGCCTTCTCTACATCAAAGATTAATGATTTGCCAGCATAGCCCCCCATCTATATACTTCAATGATTGGACAGAAAGGGAAGTTAGCTTGGGAAGTGGTCGCACTCTTATTTTTTCACCCAGGTTACGTCGAACAACAATTCTAACACTTCTACTAATATATATATATATATATATATGTTTGTATATATATATATATATATATATATATATATATATATATATATATATATATATTATATATATATATATATATATATATTTATATATATATATATATATATATATATATATATATATATATATATATATATATATATATATATATATATATATATATATACAAACATATATATATATATATATATATATATATATATAATATATATATATATATATTATATAATATATATATATATATATATATATATATATATATATATATATATATATATATATATATATATATATATATATATATATATATATATATAACTTAGGTATAGACAGTTATAGAAACGTAGACTTGTATTTGATCAGAACAAAGTCTGCATTGATAAAACACACTGAACAGACTTAAAATAGGGTAACTATGATATATTTCATTACATCGAATTGTTTCCATAAATAGAGTCCCATTTATAAAGGTTTAATGGAACCTAAATATTTGCCCTTGAGTGCATTTGACATGATTACATATTCTAAATTCAAGAACAAAACAAAACAAATGCACACATATGAAAGACCTCATAGGATTTTTTCAATGACTTAGTGCTCTTCATAATTGGTTTCTTGAATCAAAATATGTACTTTTCATTTTCAACAACGGTTAAAGTAAGAAAAAACAATTAATGACACCATATTGCATTATAGAATTTTTGGTCAGGACCTAAGCAAGGATTTGAAGCAATGTGTTGAAAGCACCTTTGAAAATTTCTTGACATTGCCATATTTAGAAATATCATACACAACATCTAAGTAGCTTAGTTTGAGTTTTCCAAAGAAACTTGCATCCAAACAAGGCTCTCAATCCCACTGGCTAAAGTCCTATTTGAACTTCAATAGAATGGAATAAGGTCCAACAGCAGTATCAAGGAATGAAATAGACCAATGAAATATACTGCACATATGCTCCAAATGAAATCCAAATAAATGGGGCATGATTTGAGAAAAAGAACTGGAAACAAATCATCAATTTAGCAATCATCCTTCAGGTTTTTTTCATGATCCGGCAGGATTGAGTTCCTTTTGAAAAGTTGAAAGATGCCATCTAGTTTGGGGTCAAGTCAAACAAATCAACAATTTAGCAAACATCCTTCAGGTTTTTTTCATCATCCCACAGGATTGAGTACCTTTTGAAAAGTGGAAAGATGCCATTGAGTTTGGGGTCAAGTCCATGGTTTTTCCCAGGTACGACTGGCATGTCAAGATTTAGCATTAAATGGCTGAAACATTAAAGATATCCAAAACTTGATTGGTGACCTTTCCTAAATTGACCAGGTGTCACATCCCCTTCTCCCCCCCCCCCCCTCCCTTCACATATCTAACAAACTTGTCTTAATTTGTACAGTTAACAAGTTTGCATTTGATTATGCCAACTACAGATATATTTTGTCCCCCAACTGTGAATTAGGATACGTGAATTACACTATATATAATATGTGATGCACAAGCCCCCCGTTCGCCATTTCATGGCGGTGGCTGGTGGACGTGACCAATGAGCTTCGTTCGTACAGACAGTAGTAGATAGAGCGGTCAGTGCTGACCGGTGACATGACAGGACAGAAGAGAGCGAGCACAGAGCTGGCACCATCATGATTAGCAATAGAGGTAGGGTCGACCTACGCACTGCACACAATTAACCCTTATGCCGTGCATGGCTAATTCGGCCAATACAAAATGATGCAAAAAAACTTTAAAAAACAACCAAACCACTGGTAAACGGTCCTCATCCGAAAGTGCTCAGCGAGAGCTATCAAATGAGTACCAACATGACAGGGTTCAGATGCTTTTCAAAAATCTTTGCATCCTTGTGCTTTGGACAAAAGTAGCCTCAGCATTGGAAGGGTCAAAACAAGTGCAAGGGACAGAGTTGATACTGATCGAGACATCCAAGCGTACTGCTACTTTGGTCCATCTCTCATTGGTTGCTTGGTATATATGAGTAAATGGGACGTCCAGCAAGATGCTCACGAGCCCCTTGACTGGTAGAAGAGTATGTAGGCCGTCTCGGAGTTCTTCTGCAGATCTGCCGTCAGTCCGTAAAAATCCTCCATCGCCAGCGAATCTATTTTCTGAAGAGCAGAAGCAGACGTCGAATTAACAGGATATTTCAGAGGCAAGAAGTATGTTTTAAGAGTTTCTATTATTATAAAAGTGATATTGATAATATTAATGATTAAGATGATGATGACAATTAAGATAATGATGAAAATGATGGTGATGGTAACAGTGACAATGAAGATGATGATAATGATATTAACTATGTCTTTATCTCACAGATGAGAAATTTACATCATAATTGTATTTTTTAGTGAGCCTCGTGTCAATTGCAGTAGATATTTATTGAGGAATTTATTTGGCTGAAAGTTAGTAATTCAATGATGTTCACAAGGTTTAGAACTTTTTTTTTTAATATTTCTAAATCACTTTTATTATATGAATAATACAACAATACAATAGCAATATCAAAAACGTTATAACATTACTATTGTTATGGAAGGAGATTTAGAACTTACATCAACAATGTCATCATCAAAGAGCAGCCAGAATCCATGACTCTTTACTATACTGATGTAGTGTCCTCGGTTAGGCCCGCTACCACAATGGATCACCACAGCAACTAAGTCATACATACGGTCAGGATTCATTGCATCATCCGACTGAAACAACACAAAACAATAGGTCAGCAATCGACATCTTAGCAACGATTTTACAAAACCCTGACTGTCTAAAACAACAGTCAAATTAACTTGCTTTTCAAGGTTAAACTACTCAGCTACTTTAAACTCATTTATATATATATACATATATATATATACATATAAATATATATATATACATAAACATATATATATATATATATATATATATATATATATATATATATATATATATATATATATATATATATATATATATATATATATATATATATATATATATATTATATATATATGTCAGTTGCTGATACAGAGAGGGTTTAACAAACTTCTATTTACAATTCAAAATGCTGATTTTCTTGCTAGGAATTGTCAGTAATATTTAGTCTTGCTTCAAACCAGTAAGGTAGTAGTTCTCCCTTTCTGTCCAAATCAACCACTACCCTCAAACCACAAACAGAACCTACATAGAAGTCCAAGATCCTCCCATCCTCCTCTGCTTAACCCTTCCAATGCTGAGGCTATTTTCGTCCAAAGAACAAGGGCGCAAAGCTTTTTGAAAACCATCTTAACCCTGTCATGTTGGTATTCATTAGATAGCTCTCGCTGAGTACTCTTAGATGACTACCCATATGTCAGGTTTTCAGTCATTTTGCATGTTTTTTGCATCATTTTGTGATGGCCGAGTTAGCCAGCAGCAACATAAGGCTTAAAATTGGCCCAAGGAATTAAGGTAAAACAGGAAATTAGAAGTAATTTCTTTTTTATAATAAATACTTACCTGCGATCATTGGAAGCTATCTCCAGGGCTTGCTCTGGTCACCCAAAAGGTAGGCTCTCATTTGGCAGTCTCTCCCTATGGAAGATCCTTGCGATGATCATAGCGGAGGGTCTACTAAATGTAGCCTCCAAAATTAAAAATAGACCGTGGTTTGTGTGATCCCCGCTAGGGGCCGCACTGATACCGGTCATGACGTCACGGTTGGCGCATGCGCCTTCATCCTCTTCTCATTTTTGGCGTTAAATACCATCATGGAAGAACGGATTCTAGGGGAGGATACAGAAGGGTGGGCAATGATCGCAGGTAAGTATTTATTATAAAAAAGAAATTACTTCTAATTTCCTGTTTTATATCTAAATTCTTACCTGCTCACATTGGAAGCAGAGTACCACCGCCAAGAAAAGCTGTGGAAGGATCAGTTCTATTTCCTAGAAGCTGTGCCAGCCGTGACCAGCACTGCTCTACTAAACCTGCCTTTTGTTGCAGGAAGATCTTTAAGATAGAACTGCGCAAAAGTTTGCGGCCGGCTCCAGGCTGCGGCATCCATAATAGCTTCAAATGGCACTCCGGCCATTGTAGCCCAAGTAGTTGCGACCCCTCTGGTGTCGTGGGCTCTAATGCCCATGCGTTGCCTCCGTTCCTTAGGAAGGTGCGAAAACGCCCCCGCTATGGCCTCTTTGACCCAACCAGCGACTGTACTCTTGGTAGCCTTAGTATAAGGCTCCCTTGACCGAATGAAAAGGACTTTTTCATCCCCTCGCAAGGGCTTGGTTAATTCCAAGTACCATTTCAGGGCCCGGACAGGGCAATGTACTTTGTCGTCTGGCGAGAACTCCTTTAGGCTGAGGAGAAACACCTCACTAGGAGTAAACGAGACCGACTGGTTTTTGTCCAATAGGAGGGATGGGAGAAGGCGGACTCCTCCATTTTCCCACCGCAGATGACATGCGTCTATCCTGCAGGAATGGACCCAGCTTCCTCGCCTGGCCGAAGCCAGCTGCAGTAGGAAAGCTGTCTTGACCGCCACCGACCTCAATGGTGCCGTGTGAATCGGCTCAAAGGGAGGGCCCGCTAGGTACTTGAGTACCGTCGGGAGATCCCAAGTCTCATTGAGCGTCCTTGGTCTGGCGGAAACCACAAACAAACCCTTAATAAGGGTCGACAAATCCGTGTTGGACGACACAGTTGTCCCATCCGGAAAACCTCTATGAATGGCTGCGATAGCAGATTTGTATCCTGCAATGGTTGACGGAGCTAAGGGCTTCCCCTTAATGGCTTATGCTTCACCGTCCGCAGGCCATTCAGGAATTCCGCGACTTCCGCTACAGGGGCCTCAGCGGGACCCACACCTCGCTCCACACACCATCGTCGGTAGTGGAGAAGACGGGAATCATAAAGCCGGCAAGTTGATTCTCGCCTGGCCCTGGCTGCTGTCTCTGCAACTCCCTGCGAAAAGCCTCGGTCAACGAAGGATTTGCGGACAGCGGCCATACAGCCAGTCTCATTCTGTCCGGTTTGGGGTAAAACATCCCCGTGACCGAGTTCTTCAGGAGGTTGTCCTTGGGTGTGATCACTCGCGGAAGGTCTGTCAGCATGCTGGTCAGCTGACGGAACCACGGCTGGCTGGGCCAGAACGGGGCTACTAGGAGGATCCGGGCTGACCACTGCAGCCTCAGTTTCCTCAATACCCTCGGGATGAGGTTGGTCGGCGGGTACGCGTACCCGTACAGACTCTCCCAATTCTGCGTCAGAGCGTTTATTCCGCTCGACGTCTGAGAGGGGCGCACTGAGAAGAACACTGGAAGTTTGTGGTTCTTCTCTGACGCGAAGAGATCCACATGGGGAGTCGGCCAATGCTCGAATATGAGCCGAACCACTGTCTTGTGGAGGGACCACTCCGTGGGGTGGTTGTGTTTCCCCCTGGACAGGGCGTCCGCCAGGACGTTCCTGACTCCCGATATGTGGTTGGCAACCAGGTAGATCCCGTGTTGCCTGCACCAGGCCCACAGGTCCAGTGCCAGGTAGCACAAGGTGGGGGACTGAGTTCCACCCTCCTTGTTGATGTAGGCCACTGTAGTGGTATTGTCCGTAAGGACATCCACAGCAGTGTCCCGTACCTGAGGCAGAAAATGCTGCAGAGTCAGCCATACTGCCTGCAGTTCGAGCCAGTTGATGACTATCGTCATAGTCGGATCTGGCCTGAGAAACGGCCGGCCCACCGTCAGGTTGGCCCGTGATGCCCACCACTCCAGCTCCCTGAGCGATTCGTGATCGGGGTATATCCGGAGATATGGGCTGTCCGAAACTTGCGTCCACTGACTGTGGAGCATAAGTTGGATCAGACGAGTATGCGTCACCGCCATGGGGACTAACTCGCGCAGACTGGACAGATGTCCTAAGAGCTTCTGCCAAGTTTTCGCTGGCTGAGGGCTCCGTGCTAGGAGCGAGGATGCCAGTCGCGACGCTCTGATAACCCTCTTCTCGCTCGGGAAAACGAGCATGTTGATGAGGTCGAGGGTCGATCCCAGGAATGCTGGGAACTGTGTGGGTATCAACTGAGACTTTCCTTCGTTTACGAGGAAGCCCAGTTTTGTCACCCAGAACAGTGTGAGGTCACGTTGACGTTCCACAAGCGACCTTGACTGGTTCTTCAGAAGCCAGTCGTCTAGATACTGGTGCATGTCTACACCCTGTATCTTGAGGAACGCCTCGATGGTTCGCACAATCCTCGTGAACACCCGAGGTGCTGTTGAGAGCCCGAACGGGAGCACCAGGAATTCGTACGCCCTGCCATCGTAGGCAAAGCGGAGGAACCGTGTGTGTTCGGGAGCTACGGGGACGTGAAAGTAGGCGTCTCTTAAATCTATAGAGACTGCCCACGTCTCTGACATTGAGGAGTCCCTCAAATGCTCTGAGGTCTTTAGCCTCTGCTGGTGGGCCTCTCCCAGGCAGTCCATCACTGTTCGTAGCGTCTCCATCCGAAAGGATAGGGGCTTTACGAATTTGTTGAACGCCTTTAAATTGAGGATCGGGCGCCAACCGCCCGACTCCTTGGCCACCAGAAAGATAGGGGAGTAAAACCCTGGGATGTCCGTGTGGAAGGGAATCTCCCTGATCGCCCGTTTCTCGAGCATGGACTCCAGGCCTCGTTCGAGGTCCTGACGTCGCGCCTGATTCCGAGGAATCGGGGTGCACCTGGGCTCCTTTGTTCTTGGGGGGTTCCCCGTGAACTCTATCCTGTAGCCCTTGGTTACAGTCTGCAGTACAAACTGGTCCGACGTAACCAGGGGCAACAGGTGGGCGAACGCTCTTAATCGCCCCCCCCACCGGACAAAGCTGATCATTCTGCATCAGCTTTGGGGGCTGGTTTTGGGGTGTTATAGGTGGAGTAAGCGTCCTTTTTGGCGCCTCCACCTCGACCCCTACCACGGCCTCTACCGGCACCTCTACCTCCACCGCCTTCGGACGAGGAGGAGTTCGAGCCTCCACCACCTTTTTTACCCTTCTTGTTGTGCTTGCCGCCCGAACCTCTGCCTTTTTTGAAGGGGATCCGAAAACGATCACCCGATTGCTTCCAGGTCCATTGGCCCGCAAACATGAGACCCTTTGTCAGGGGAAGCTCTCTGAGACGCAGTCTGGCCATCGTGGGCACGACTTTCTTGTTCTCCGCCAGAGCTGCCGATAAGAATCGGATGCGACGGTCAAAACCCGCCTCCAACTTCTGGCGTGTGGAGATGCGTCCTATAGCTGCGGTTAAATAGTTGGCCAGAGACACGGCCCCGGCCAGTGTCTCATCCACCATACATTCTGGCATAGGTGGTGGCGTCAACCCCGCGAGGAGAGCAGCGCGCTCTTTCTCTCTACTTACTATAGTTGCAGAAATGAACCCTTGAGTTCGCTGCAAATATATAGAGAGGCGCGCGAGGAGAGATGAAGTCGATTCGACTTGCTTTGCGAATCTCTCCGCCTCTTTGGTCACCGGATGTGGTCCTTTCGGTCCAAAGGGCTTCGCCGGATCCCAATCCAACTTGTAGGTGGATCGCATGTACTCTGTCACCTCGGCGTCCACTTCGAGGACCTTAAGCAAGGTCTCGTCCTCTTCCACAAGAGGGAAGAAGCGCGCGAGGGTAGAGTCCCCGAAGGACCCGGCCTCCTTCACCACCCGTCTGTCGTCGACAGTACACGCTATTCTAGAGACCCGGTCACGGGCCCATAGCGCTGGTGCCTCCACTGCACGTGAGGTCGGTGTGGCAAAGACACTGAACTCCGACTCCTCCGGGGGGGGAGAAGCGGATGGTGGTGAGGAGAACTTTAGCACCTTCGCAAGTGCATGGAGAACGGGTACGAACTCCAGAGGGCGAGAAAATTTAAAATCCTGCGCCTCCCAGGATTCACGCCACGACCTAGTAAGGTCAGGGTGTGGTGGAATCGTGTGATCTCCACTCCCATCCCTAGGCGGACCCAGCCTTGCGTAAACCGACGTCGCCGGAGCGGTGGACGTGGAGGCCGTCGCGGCCGTCTGAAGTGGCGGAGGCACCTCAGGGGGAGCCACAGGTTCCGCAGGCTTGTCGGAAGCTGCGCCCAAGAGCTCTCGATCGAGCTCAGACCACGCCTCTACAGGCGGAAGACCACAGGGGTCGAAGACCTCCTCCACTTGATCATCTAACTGATCGTCTTCCTCATCATCCGATTGGTCGGAGAACTGACCGGGAGACAAAGATGCCGGTGACGACCGGCCGGACCTCGTCCTGGTAGGCGAGGGAGAGGCCTCACGGCGGTGAGGTCTCTTGGACGTAGGAGGTGAGCACCTCGATGGAGACAAAGAGGGAGATCTTGGTCTCTTCTCAGGGGCAGCTGGTTTATCCAGCTTCTGAGAAATTGCCACAAGCGACTGAGTGATCGCCAAGATTGACTGTGTCATATCTGGCTGCTGAGGCGGAGGAGGAGGATTTGCCTCCTTCAGGGCCGCCACTAACGTCGCTATGTCGAACACCGGAGGCACATTCGGTGTCGGCTGTGGTTGTGGCTGATTAGCCAGAGTCAGGACTGGGGGGGGCAACAGGTCCTCTTCCACCAGACCATGACCCTGAGAGCTTAAACGCCCTGCCAGCTCAAACAATTTCTCCATGTTTTCTTGCTGACCACAGGGAATGTCATCCCCTTCAGAGTCCTCTCCGAACAGGTCCACATAGGGGTCACCCCCCAGTGGATCCGCTTCGAGTTCGGGGAACAAGGGGTCTCTCATCGGAGAGGCGACTCCCACCTGGGCTGCGTCATATGACTTCAAGGCAGCCTTTGTTGGAGTTCGCCCAACTGATGGAGACACTGCTACTGCGGGAGTTACCGCAGGTGCGGTGATCACCGCAGATGTAGCAGCAGCTGCCGAAGCAGTCCTCCAGGTGCTGCTCCTAGTAGTGGGGCCAGAAGACCCCTCTGAGGCACCACTCTTTGTGGCCCCCCCCTTTTTTCTGCTAGGAGCAGCAGCCCCGCGGGGCTTCTTCGTTGGAGGTGACTCGTCACGAAGACGAGTTGAAGGCACGGCCTTCCTTGGAGATCTCCTCCTGTGTTCAGGAGTGGGAGATTTTCCCCCAGATCTCTTCCCCGCAGATGCGGTAGAAGAGGCTGACACCGCGGTTGCGGAAGTCACCGCAGTTGCGGAGGTTACCGCAGAAGTTACCGCGATTGCGGGACTTCCCGCATCTCCCGCATTTGCGGGATTTACCGCAGTTGCGGTATTTACCGCATTTCCCGCGATTGCGGTATTTACCGCACTTCCCGCATCTGCGGGAGTTACCGCAGGTGCGGTACGTCGAGTCCTAGCTCGACCACGCTCTAATGGCAAACCTGAAGGTTTGTCAGAGTGCGGAGAACGAGAACGTTCTCTGCGTGCTTTAGTTTTGCGGGCCCGATAGGCCGCATCCCTCTCAGACCGTTGGATTCTCTTGGTCATCCAAGAATCGAATCCTACCCAGGTCTCCTCCGTCCAGGATTCGCACACAGTGCAGGTATGATTCCTGTCACAACGGGTGTGCCGAGAGCAGCACCCGTGTGCGATCCAGGGTACATCAGGAGCAGGGCGAGTGGTGAAATTCGGGCAGGGCGAAGCCCCACACCGAATCTGAGAAGGTCGTCCCGCCGCGGGACCGACGCTATACACGCTGGCCGACGACATCGTCGAAGGTCAGATGGAAACAAGACAATAATACAGGGAAAACACAGAGATACCGACAAGTTACCTGTCCCAGCGATGTATAATGGTCTCACTGTTATACTCGCTTGTACGTCTGTACTGTAGGCTCGAGTTTAAGCATAAACGAGCGTAAAACTTCCGAGAGCTTTCAAAAACCGATTGGCAGAGCAATGGCGCCCAAAAGAGAAGAGGATGAAGGCGCATGCGCCAACCGTGACGTCATGACCGGTATCAGTGCGGACCCTAGCGGGGATCACACAAACCACGGTCTATTTTTAATTTTGGAGGCTACATTTAGTAGACCCTCCGCTATGATCATCGCAAGGATCTTCCATAGGGAGAGACTGCCAAATGAGAGCCTACCTTTTGGGTGACCAGAGCAAGCCCTGGAGATAGCTTCCAATGTGAGCAGGTAAGAATTTAGATATAAAATGAGACTTACAGTATTAAACAACCTGAGTTCCAGAGGAAAGACAACACGGTAGGACAGCTTGGTATATCTATTCAGCTGTTCCATATACTTGAACCGCTTGAGGTGCAATGCCAGTATATGAGGCAACTTCTTCACTCTCATCCTGAAAAGAAAATGTATAGTTCAACTCATAGGACATATGGTCTGTTTCGGTTAAAGAAATGAAGTTACTAACTTATACAATTACAGTATGAGGAAAATTGATATAATATAATCCTTCTTTAGGTGAGCTTTTTGCACAAATAACTTCTTGAGGCAGTATCCCCATATAAATAACATCTTAATAATGTTAACTTGAGGTATACAAACTCAGTTTCGCTTCAGCTAGATATCAGATATATAATTTGTGTAGATATAAGTTTTTAAGTTGGAGGGCTGGATATCTTGCTGTCTTTTTCCAAAACTTCAAACTTTTAAATATCCATCTTTTGTTTTAATGATTGGTCAATCAGAAATCAAGGCAAAACAATCGATTAATTGATTATAATGAACAATCATCCCAGCACTACACGTCAGGGGTCAGGCTTTGGTTAAAAACTCTAAAAGACCACTGGACTACAGGTTTTAAAATAGCCATAACCCTACCCAAGATCTCATAGCCCTAGATTTTGTAAATGCTGCAGTACCACTGCAGTCCTTCCCGAAAAACAATTTTTGAAGGCGTAAGTTTTCTTTTCATTGTTCTATAGCATAAATAATTATTATTATTATTATAGCATATTGGAATTGTACAGAAGGACATCTGATGTGTCAAATGGTGTTCTTCAACTGATTTTAATACATGTATTGATATTGCTCTGAGCATGATCTTGAAATTTCACTTTACTTATAGCCAGCCGGGCTACAAAGGCAAAAATTATTATAGCCCAACACAATTTGCTGTAGCCATTGACTATGGGGCTAGTGACTAGCTGGACCCCTGCACGTTGTACAGTATTACCTGGCTCTTATGTGAACTCACCTTTTCTGCGCCTCCTGTTTGCTGCAGCAGACCTCGCAGTAGTACTTGTACTCGCTACATAGCGTCTCTGTGCTGCTGAAGCCCCGCAGACAGTGGGTTATGGACGTGTTCTGCTCCACGTCCACAGACAGGTCCAGGAAGTCCTCATCCTTACTGCTCACCTGAGAAATAAAGATCAACAAGAAAAGCATCACCTACGGTCCATCTTAAGCCTTATGCTGCTGGTGGATAATTTTAACAATACAAAATGATGCAAAAAAGAGGAAAAATGGCTGAAACCCTGGCACATGGGTCCAGGAAGTCCTCATCCTTACTGCTCACCTGAGAAATAAAGATTAACAAGAAAAGCATCACCTAAGGTACATTTTAAGAGTGAATTATGAGGCCTAGAGGTTCAATCCATGAGTACTGGAGCACAGTGTGCATATCAGATAAGAGAGACTACTGACAACACTCATGTGGGTTTAGTCTGGTTCTTAACCTTCATGTGGCTGGTGGATAATTTTGCCAATACAAAATAATGCAAAATAGCTGAAAATGACCGAAACCATAGCGCATGAGTTCTTATCTAAGTCCTTAGTGAGAGATATTTATATCTAATGAATACCAACATGACAGGGTTTAGATGGTTATCAAATTTATTTGCATCTGTGTGCTTTGGGTGAAAGTGGCCTTACCATTGGAAGGGTTAAGATAAATTATGAGGCACAGAAGTTCAATCTTTTGAGTTTTGGAGCGCAGTGTGTATACCAGATGAGAGACTACTGACAACACTCATAAGTGTTTTGATGACTCATAGGCAAGGACTAACAAGAACCCTAAACCATTCATGCCTATAGCAGCCAAAACCGCCTGACTGTTTTGATGACATCTCTCAAACAAAAGCAATATTTCAAAAATATATGAAGGAATTTTGTCCATCAGAACTCTATCTACAACTGTCCTTCATATATTTTCCAAAATAATGCTTCATTCATAATATATTTTTAAAAGAATGTCAGGTACAGGCAGCAAATGTCAAGTAGATCTCTTCCAGACATTTTCGTCTGGATCTATAATTCTTTTGATAATAACTTTGGAAAATCAAAATATTTGAAGGAGAGTTGTTGATAATGTTCTAATGAACATGTCTCTTTCAAATATTTTCACAACTTTGCCTTCGCTTGAAAGGTAATACTCACAGTTTCACAATTCAAACATCTGGTTTCATTGGTGAGAGTCCCCTGGAAGATATCATGGACCCAGGTTGGGTCTGGCTTGTTTTGACCATTCTGTACACCATTTTTATGGGACTTGTTTGTTTGCTGTTTTTCAGCTGAAAATCAACAAGGATGCAAAGCGTCAATGAAGGAAAAATAGAATATTTGTATCAACAACACCCCATATTATTCCCACATTCCTATCCTTTGCATAATTGCCTTTTAAATGTAGACAAAATCAATAACACCCACCAACCATATTTAGATTGATGACGTGCACTATAAACTCTATCTGTCATTTTGAAATGCTGTGCTGAAAGTGTCTTAGTGGCCATTTATCTGGGTACATTCAACAAAGAATGCAAAATGTGCTAAATCAAAGGATGCCTGTATGAGAGTTTTATAGCAGAGTTTTAGTTTTGTAAACCATCTACTGAATTTCGAAAAAGTTAATCGGTCCTAGGGCTTGACAATAACTGACCAACCCAGGTAGTCAGGCAGGGCAAGTTGGACCCATTTCCAGCCACCTATAGAAAGGGCAGGGGTAAGAATTACATGCATTACTTTTAGACCCATGTTATGTATGAAAAAATCTATATACCCCTCTGGTGGTATACCAGGTTAGTGATATAATACATAATCTCTATTGCGTATTACCAGGTTAGACTGGCCAGCAAAGTTGTTTTTTCTTGAGAGTCACTGGTTATCATTGTTAGATATTTTGTGTTTGGACACATATACAGGCTTTTACTTTGAGATCTCAGAATGTAAGCCAGCATTGCTGGTAAAAGAGCATTCACTGAACCAGGATGTGCCACGCTGGCATGACAGAATATCTATTTATATCTATGCAGTCATGGCCAGAGAGTGCTAACTAGCTTAACCTAATTAATACAAAAGGATATATCTATATACTGCTAAGTACTGGCCTTAAACCTACATATTTATCATTTCTGCCCGCCCTAATGGGGGGATGGCTTATCTAAAGAATAACACTAATAGGCTTTCCCATTAATATGCCCACTTGCCAGTGTTCCATATATGGCTGCTCATTTCTACAATACAAACAAACCAGCAGGGCTCGACGTTGGTGCTTGCCCCGTTGCCCCGGGCAAGTAGAATTTGTAAATTATAGCTGTGAGGCAAGTGAAAACTGCATCTTGCTTGCCCCACTGGGAAAGAACACTTAGTATATTTCAGGTTTACTTTTGAGAATGTGTGCAACTTTTGTGGTCTGCCATCCAAGCTTGTCCTAGAAAATATATGCTTTCACATGCCAAAACCATGTTCTACTTGGTTTTAAATGAAATATTATAAAATTATTATATACAATTTTTCACGGGCAAGTGAAATTTGGAGTAGGGCAAGGGAAAATTGAATCTCACTTGCCCTACGGGGCAAGTCGCTGCAAAAGTTAACGTCGTGCCCTGACCAGTTACTGGCCTAAAAAAGTAAAATCTGTCAATATATATAGGGTTGATTTTATTAGTAATATGTACTTTGTATCATACTTTGGACACCCAAAATTCTATAAGACCTCTGTTTGGCCACCCTGTTTCCAGATCCTGGCTAAGCCTATGCTCTAGAAACAAACTGTTTCTGATTAACAAACTGCACGAACTCCTGGCACCTCACCTTGTAGTAGGTCTGCTACTGTGTTGAGGAGGTAATTCAGGAACTCGTGAGCATCCTGCTGCATGTAGTTATCAAATAACTCTGTAACGAAAAAAACAATAACATGTAAGATTCCAGACATGTATGAGAAAAGAAATATCAGAAAGCTTTAACAATGCTTGTTGCATAATGATTCTTACCTTCCTGTCACATCTTTCTGATGGGTGTGGCTTACAAGTTTAGAATTGTATGCAACTTTTACGAAAAATAATTTTCTTACTAAATAAGGTGGAATAACCAGGACTTCATTTCAGTAAGATAGACAACAAATTATGAAATATACATGCAGAAAAATATCACAGATATCATTTCTAAAATGGTTTAACCAATCCAACTGAGATATTTAGGGATACTAATCTTATTCATTACTCATTAATAGACCTTCATAAAAAAATAGAGTGGCAGTTAAGTACTTGAGGTGCGGAGCAAAAAGATTTTGAAATTAATTTGCAGGAAATGTTGAGGGTTCTTAAGAATGATGTCAATCCAGGTAGTCAGGAGGGGCAATCTGAACCCAAGATAGGATAGTCCCACCAGGCGTTCAGGTTGCCCAGCCAAATTTATAGCATTTACCTTGTTTAACCTTGACAAAGAGACAATCATAATTTTCTCAATTTTTTAAATTTAAGGTTTGATGTTATTTCTGTATATTTTTCTCAGCCGTTTTATTTCGACATTTACCCTTCATGACTTTTCAAGATAGCTGTCAACTAGTTTGTTATTAAAGAAAAGATCCTGTTATGAATTCAATGAATGTACCTCTCAATTTCCATTTTAATGTTAGATAGTCAAGCGGGGCAAGCTGAGCGTTTGTGCAGCATGCCGTAAATGCCATTTTTCCATGATAAGAGATAGAGCTGCACTCATGGAGGGAGATCAACTCATGAGCTCACCACCCGTTTGACTCGTGAGCTCATGAGCTCACGGACGTTCTGATTTTCCAAAAAGATATTTATTTTCCAGCCCAGCTATTAAGAAATAAATATTTATTGGCGGACATTTATTAACATTGCCATGTTTATGTAATTTCCAAAACGTGCTGACGAGGTACAAAGGTCAGTTTAACACTCAACACCGCTTGAATGTATACATTGGAGATTGTAAAGAAGACATGACAGCGATAAGGCCTAAAAAAAAAAGTGTTTGGTTCCTATTACATCCCCCCAAAAAATAGGTAGGGTAGGTAGGGATTTTTTTTTTTTTTTTTTTTTTTTTTAACATATACCTCCAAGAATAAGATGGTGCAGAATGCATGAACCCCTTCTTCATTAGACTTTTCTTTACAGGGGAAGGCATGTCCAGTTTTGTGTGGCAGCTTCTTGCTTTTAGAATTTCTTAAAAGAATTTCTTTGCCCAAAACATTACTTGCCGAGCGGGGCAAGCCAGGGTCTTGTTCAGCTTGCCCCATTGCTGTCTTTTGCCAAATTCACTTCCAACTTGCAACGGGTCAGTGGTTATGTTGCACACTGAATACCATGCATCATTTCAATATAAAGTAAATAAATGTGCCTGGTTGTAATCTGAGCATATTGAAAATATAGGATGCAAAAAATTCATGTATTTGCCAATTTTGGGCACCCAGTTTTCTAATCCTGGCTAAGATCCTGCTACAGGGCCTTTGGAAAAATTTCAGTCTGAGACAATTACACCCATAAAAATAATAGTGGGTAAGAAAATTTAAGTTAAATAGTCAAATAAATGCAGGTCCTGCAGGATTGAGGGAAAAGAGTCAAAGGAATTAAGCCCAATTACAACACGCCCACCCCCCCTCCCCCACTTCTTTGGCAGTGAGTACAACATTAGCCGCAGGGGAAATTCCAGACAATTGTAGAAGATACATGTAGGCCCATCCTCAATAAAAAAAAAGTAGTTTTATTGATTTTGACTTATGTTCAGATAGAAGTAATAGTATGTTATTCATTTTAACAGGGGTAAACATCTGGGTCGAAAATCACAAGTTTTTTTTAACATGAAAAAAAAATTGGGCAGAACTCCGGTGTGTGTGACGGTAATCTCGTTCGTAAGAATGAGATCCCATCACTTGTTTAAGTCATCCCCCTTTCCCGCCACCTGTATCAGGGCAGGGGTAATATCAATAAACATGCATTAATTTTACCTTAAATCCCATGTTATGTATGACAAAATCTATGGACCCCCCTGGTGGCATCCCAGGTTAGTGAAATAGTAGATAATCTTACCTTCTGCCTCTGTTCCAGATGACTAGCTAGGTCAGGCTTGACAATAGACCCGGTTCGTGTCTCTATCAGGCCATCCTTTTTGTTTCTTGATGTTTCTGCTTTTGGCCTTTCCGAGACACGGTACCGCACAATAGTAAAAATCTGCCGTCAGTCCGGTGAATTCACCGGAGTGAATTTCTCGCGTTTATAGGCGAGTGTAACGGCCAGACTTATACCAATGAATTAAGTACATCTTTGACTAGAGTATTTGCCCTAAGTCGGCAGGTGACAATGGTTGGAATGTTTTGTAATCTTAGAAAGAAGTTCTGAAGCGGCAATTTCCGCCATTTTAAATTTCCACTGTGTGCTTAGGCCTGACTAATCGAGCACCTGCCAAGACATTAGGAGCGTCTGTTATATGCGAACAGACGCTCCTAATGTCTTGGCAGGTGCTCGATTAGTCAGGCCTAAGCACACAGTGGAAATTTAAAATGGCGGAAATTGCCGCTTCAGAACTTCTTTCTAAGATTATAAAACATTCCAACCATTGTCACTTGCCGACTTAGGGCAAATACTCTAGTCAAAGATGTACTTAATTCATTGGTATAAGTCTGGCCGTTACACTCGCCTATAAACGCGAGAAATTCACTCCGGTGAATTCACCGGACTGACGGCAGATTTTTACTATTGTGCGGTACCGTGTCTCGGAAAGGCCAAAAGCAGAAACATCAAGAAACAAAAAGGATGGCCTGATAGAGACACGAACCGGGTCTAGCTTGACAAGTACCTTAGTGTCGCTTCAGTCCCTTTCGCAAACGTATCATAACGTCTGACAGCATGAATTCTGTTTGCACTCTGTAATGTTACAAGCTTGCCGATCTCCGCTGACACAAGAGGTTGTACAAATACTTGAATAGGCCAATAAAGTTACTTAACTCTTGACTCTGTTTATTGTTTTGGGCTGTAACAGTGATAACGTGAGCACTACTCAATTATCGCTCACGGCATGGCATCGATCATCGGTAACATGCTCATTTTCAAGGGTGTGGTAAATACGACTCCCGCAGCTGAAGTGTGTTATCTTTTTATGATATCTCTTGGGGAAACTCTCCACAAGCACTTGGCCGGCCTTATCAGTGACTGCCTGCCGTGACTGCCGTGAGCCCTGAGTTCAGCCGGCGGGAAGATCAGAGAAAAGTCGCGAAAAAAACTTTAGGGTCGGGGGGTAAAATTTAGGTAGGGTCGGGTAACCGGAACCAAACACTTTTTTTTTTTAGGCCTAAGCAGTTATGTATGTTGATAATGTGTGTTATCTGCCCTGTGTTACGTTTGTGTTCCCAACATCGACAAGCTCACGATTTGAACATTTCAGCTCGAGCTCGGCGAGTTTGCTCCAGGGCTCGAGCCACTCGAGTTTGTGAGTGGTGAGTGCAGCTCTAATAAGAGAGTCATGACGATGGGGCTATCTGAAGCTACTTCCACTCACCATTTTCTTTTCTTAGTCTCTGGATGAACTTCTTCGGAGCGATCGTGCCCACCTTCTTCTTCTGAGTGGCTATGCTGTAGAAGAGGTCGGCCAGGCAGGTGAGCAGCGTTTCCTTCTTTTGGTTTTTCTGTTGCTGCTTATAGAGCAGAACCTTCTCCCGGAACGGACGACAAAAGTAGAGTGCTTGCAGCACTGAATTGCAGTAACATGTATTGCCGAACTGAAGAAGAATATTGAATTACATGTAAAAGATTATGCACACAACATTACAAGAAGAAATGTTCTCTTCAGCCTAGCGGCATCCATCAATTTGCGGACCTCTATACATTAAACACCTTTACACTAGGGACTTAGACAATATGTGTCTTATGGACAGCTGTTTCCTGAAAAACATCTTTTAGAATTTTCATTTGTCACTTTTTGGGAAGATGACCAAATATTTTCCTAACAAACGGTCTTCTACGATATGAATGAAGTGTACAATGCCTTTTTTGACATGATAGGCCATTATAGCGCACTGCTATGAAAATACCTAGGCTTGGAAAACACACTATGTACAGTGAGAAGCTGTTTCTGTGGCTTTAAAGTGGTCCCGGTTCACAGCAGGGAGCCAGACCAAATCCAGAATGAGGCTCCAGAGCCGGGACCAAATCCAGGCTCAGCAACCACTAGAAAACATGATTTTTGTGTCATTTTCATAGAGGTGTTTGAATTTTTTATCACACAAACTCGCTATAATAGCCATTAAGACCCGCCACTGAGCATTGGTGCAGATTTATAGCCTCGCCGTGGGTGTTTGTTGCAAAGCTTCGGCCTTGGCGGCCTCAGCTTTTGCAACAAACACCTACGTCTCGGCTATAAATCTGCACCAAGGCTCAGCGGTGGATCTTAATCCCTATAATAAATGCAGTTGGTATAAAGATTTGAAGTGGCAGAGTAGCTAAATCTAGATGGGCAAAATTTTTGTGATTGCTGTTTTAAAGGTAAAGGTATTCAGTTTAAAGTCTTGTATCCACTGAAGCGCTCACACAACCTTCCTCCCCTAGCAGGCCTGTACACACAGATACCATTTCAATCCCCCAGGGGATATTCCAGAGCAACTGGCAGCATATAGCACACAAGCTCTTAGCACTGCCTTATTTACGCTAGGTACCCATTTTGCAGCTGGGTAGACTGAAGCAATATGGAATTAACTGTCTTGCCCAAGGACAGACCGAAGTGCCGCGGCCAGGAATCCAACCAGCGACCCTATGATTACTAGTCCGACACCTAATCAACTGAGCTAATTTGTTTTAGGCAGGCTCTTTTAAACCATTTACCCTTATCCTGCTGTGAAACCTATGAGCACTGCTGCACACCACAACAATTGTTGTGGTTTGCAGGATAAGGGTTAATGCCCACAGCAGCCAAAAGCTGTCTGACCATTTTGAAGAAATCTTGCCGGCTAAAGCAAAGACAAGAAAAACATTTGAAGGAGCGATGTTGTTCAAAACTTCACCAGCAACTCTACTTTTAAAAATTAACTACTTCTTTTACTTTTAAACCCTTATGCTGCTGGTGGCTAATTTGGCCAATACAAAATGATGCAAAAAATCTGAAAATTACTGAAACCCTGCTGCATGGGTACTCATCTGAGAGTGCTCAGTGAATATCAACAGAACTGGGTTTAGATAGTTTCAAAGATTTTGCATCCTTGTGCTTTGGATAAAAGTAGCCTCAGCATTACAAGGGTTAAAGCTACCAGGTTTATCAAGTAGTCAGTAATTTCCCTAGGTTCTAAATTACAAAGGCTTTACAGTTAATACCATATTAAGTAACACACACAACAACAGAAAACTTAAACTGACCAGATTCCTCATCTATTAAAAGAGGTTACTTCTCTGGGGGTTTTTTCCTGTATTTCAAAACTTGGCATCCAAAAACAAGGGTACCTGATAATGCTTACATTTCAATGGTCAACCCCAAGGATAAGTCAAAAGAGAAAAACTTTCATAGATTTTGTCAGTCTGAAAAGGTGTTATTCAGGAAACTGCAAGTCCAAAAGACACTCCTCGCTAACTAAAACCCAAGCTTACTAAATATGCTTTCCTTTCCCTGATAAAGTTTTTTTTATTGTTAGACAGCTAAAAAAGACAATTTAAATAACTGTATACATGTTTAGCAATACTAGCACAGTAGCAATGTATCATCAATTTGTAATTTGTACTGAGCAAGAGAAGTATTCTTTTATATCACTTTTGAACATGTACTGAATATGAAATTATGTGTCAACTACAGAGGAGTAATGTTTATGATTGCCAATTTTGGATGCCCACTCCAAGCATCCAGTCTAACTTACAGAGGCTGTATCTGATACTCAACAAGATGCCCTATGGTGTTGACATAAAAGACGACACCTGCTATTTTTGAACTTGAGACAAATAGTGCATAAAATGAGAGGGGTTTACTCAGGGTCTTAGCCAGCAGGGTGTCTGGGTGTCTTTTGGACTCCCTGGTTCATGCAAAATACCTGATTTTAGGCAAAAAGACACCCTAGATGTTGGTATGTGTTTTTTGTAAATTTATACTTAATCCACGTTCAATTTCTAAAAGGTTTAACTAACTTCAAAATAATAACAAAGACATTTCTTGAAGAATTAAACATATAATTACTTTATTTGTTAATGTACACAATTATTGTAATGATTTTTACTTTTTCAATCAGGGATTTTGGACACCCTAAATTCATGAAATCCCAATTTGTAATGTTGTGATTTCCATTAATGTATTAGTTTGGAAAAGTAGCAAATTGTTAAAGGTAGCAATTTCTACCAAGCCCAATATTAATTATGGGTCCAGAGCACCCAAATTTCCTACCTTAAACACATAAGCAAAATTGTGCCCCTATTTCTTGCCATGTATCCCTAGGGTAGGGTCTCCAAAAGGACCATCATAAAATTCTGGTTGTCACTTTTAGCGTTACATTTAGAAAAAGTAAAAAATACTTCAACACAATGCCAAAAAGGCATGGTATCTCTAGAAATGTTCAACTATTCACATCACTTCAAATAGCGTGTTACCACCCCTGCTAACACTAACACCGATGTTAACATCTGTGTTAACACCATACTTGAAGTCAGCCACTGTAGCCTGGAATATATCATCACAATTTTGTGTGTACACCTCAAGTTGATATGAATTAGAAATTCCAGCCAAAAATAACATGTTTCAGGGTGTGTAGGTGTGTGTTTATGGCTTTTGTGTGCAAATGAAACCCTGACATCTGCTGGCTGGCTGAGCCTCAGCCCTCTCCCATGATGATGATATTCAGTCATAGGTGGTTTCATGTCACAAGTGAAGTGCTCCACCTACTTTCACAATGGCATTGCTCAAGACAGTCAAGAAAAATAACCTGTCCATCTTCTACTTACATTGACCAATCCAAAGTAGTGTTCATTCGCTGGAAACTGTTCTGACCCGATTTCCTTTTCCAATTGTGAGGCGTTGGTACCCTGAAAGATCAGATGTTTACGCTATTATGAAGAACATTCGGCGCCGCCGACCAACACCCTTCGGCTTCGATTGAATCATGCGAGTGCGTTGTTGACAGATAAGTGAGCGGACGTCCTCAAGATAGGTATCGAGACGGGGCTCATATCTAAAACGAATGCACGAAACTTTCCACATCTCGATTAAAGTAGATACTTATCTTCAAAATTAATGCATTGGCTTAAGATGATAAGGCACTGATGTTGGAAAAACCTACCATTTTCCTGGTGTACACATCAACCTGCAGAGAAATCCGCCATGTTTAGCTTGCAATAAACACACGAAGGAATTGTGGGTATTATTATTTTTTAAATATTTTTGTCTTTTCGTTTCAATCACTAAATATTTTTCCATCATGTGTATACTAGTATTATAATACATGGCTAATCTTAACGATAATTGCAATTCGTTTTTAAACGCAACATCTCGAGAATTAGGTCACGTGACTTCACCCATGCTTTTCCTTTTCATTTCTGCCATCTTGCAAAGGTTGGGCTCTACTTATTGAATTCATTTTAAAACGACGTTTTTAGGTTTATCTTGTCGATAATGTTCTTGGATTTGAATTCATAAAACGAATAAACTGCTATTCTTTATCGATATTTACGAAAGACTGTAAATCAATACCCTAATTTACATAGAATTATTGTTAATTTGATTCACCATGTGGCGGGATGTGGGACTGTGTGATGGTGGAGCCGAACTGGTCCACACTACAATTTCACAAGTGAATTGCAATTGACTTGCTACCGGTCACTCTTTTTTAAAGCAATCCAATTCATTCGTCTAGGTTATTTGCACGTGTTGATTATATGCACCTAATTGAGGAAGTGATGCTATTTGAATACATGTACTGATCAAAACTTGGAGACAATCCAGGTCAGCAAGTGATGCCATCATACAGTGATACACATGAAATGTAACTTCAAACTAGGTAGAAAATCATGGCCTGGCCACAGTGTTTCCTGACAAAATGACATAAATGGTGGATGAGAACTCACTTTCAGTATTCCCTTACAACACTTCTATTGTTGATTAATCAAAATCACATCTTTCATTCAGTAATTTCAAATTTGTGTTGAGTAATGGGCTGACTTGGTAATGGTTCTTGATTGATTGGTCACCTGCTACCAATACCATTGCTGTCATTTACTTATTAAGTTTAAGAAATGCATGTTTTTCAATTCTGTGAATGAAATATTTGTTATTTAGATGGGCTTTACAGCAGTTAGGTCTTCCCTAAGTACTGCACTGGTCCTGGCAGCAAAATCGGTAAATCTGCAAAATGTTCTTTCACTGGAAGTTGAAAGTAATGACATCCAAAAACACATTTAAGTCGAACAAAGACCGAAAGACCTAATTAGGTGAAAACGTTATTTAGAAATTCAGCATCACTGGTTTAGGAATAAATCAACCTAGAAATTTGAGCGCCGAATTATCCTGGCGCATATTGCCCGAGACAAAGCTTTGACTGATTGTGGCAGAAGTAGACTTCCTTATATAATAAACAAGGACCTTAAACAAAATTTAGGAGTTGCTTGAACTAGCATTTCTCTACCACAGCAACCCTTGTAACCTGTACGCTAAGGTCTAATGGGCAATATTTAGGAGTTCCGCTGAATTGTCAAACACTAAAAGAGTAAAACACATCAATCTTGACTAGGGATTTAGAAGGCAATCTGAGTTTTGCCCTAGCTGCTGTAACCTAAGTGGGTACCTTAAATGCAACCTGTACATGCTAAATGATGGTCATGAGGTACTACCTCATGACCATCATTTAGGCCTAAAAAAAAAAGTTGTTTGTTTCCTGTAACCCTACCCTAACAAGTTTTTATTCAGAAAAATCCCTACCCTAAAGTTTTTATCGCCCTCCCAACTCCTAATCAACGTAAAACATGCATAAAACACAAAAAAAAAATAATGCAAAAAAAATCTTATTACCAACCTACCTACCCTATTTTTTTTCGGGCCGTTACAGGAAACAAACAATTAATTTTTTTAGGCCTTAGCATGTACTGGTTGTAATTATGAATTTTAAGGACATTTGGCTACCTACTCAAAATCCTTAAAGGTTCATGTGCTAGTTTAGTATTTAACTATTCGCTGAACTAATTTTCATTCATGGCTGAATAGTCCTAGTTTGGAGGGAAGTGGACACAAATGTGAATTTAAAAGACGAAAAGAGGGAGTAGAGGCTGAAAATTCTTTGTAGAGAAGAAAGTTGCTTTGTTTCGAAGATAGTAAGTTTGATTTAATGATTCTTTAAGGGTTTTCTCAGTCAGGTGAATTATACAAGCATCAAGCCCTATGAGTTTATATGGAGTTTGAGAACTGTTGCAATCGTCACTTTTCAAAGATATATCTTTTTTTTGAAACTAATCAAACCATTTTGTTGTAGGTCTCAAGATGACTAACACCAAGGGTTATCGCCGTGGCACCCGTTACATGTTCTCCCGGGACTTCCGGAAGAAGGGTGTCATTCATCTGTCTACTTACATGACAGTGTACAAGAAGGGAGACATCGTTGATATCAAGGTAAGGCATGCATGCATTCTGAATCTCCGAAGCAGGTGGTAAATTTAATTCATTTTAGTTTACGATAAAGTAATCTTGAACAACATTGGACACCAGATGATTGTATGTACTAATGATGTCAGCAAGAAAGTTGAGTGGTGTTTGTTTCTTATTTGTAAGCAGCCAAGATTATCAAGCCTAAGAAATATTTCAATTACTGCATATATTCTATTGATAAGTATTAGAATTGCCTTACAACTTAACCGTTTGGTAGTAACATTGCTCAGGCTACAAATATTATATTACCATAGACACTGACACTGTCCATACATCATTGTCTTCTGCCAGTTTCATTCCTTGCAAGCAAAATATTAAATTACATGAAATATCTAATATGAACTTTTTTTGTTGATTTTCTCTTCAGGGTAACGGAGCAGTGCAGAAAGGCATGCCACATAAGTGCTACCATGGTAGAACTGGTCGAATTTACAATGTCACTAAGGCTGCTGTCGGTGTTATTGTCAACAAGAGAGTAAGGTAAGTTGACAGACCTTGTTTCTTACAAACAAGGTGATGTGGGAGACACTTATAAGGCAAGGTGCCTTTGCCCCAGGTGTTAGAGTGTCAGTGTCTCAAAACATGAGCCCACCCGGTTTAAAGAAATGGGAAGAAAATTTTGTTACGCAAATGGGCCTGGATTTTTATGGATCAGCGCCTAGAGTATGTCAGCCTAGGTGCCCTATTAATTGCGCCTAGACTTCTAACCATATGTTTAAAACTGAAGTTGGCCAGATGCGAACTTACCTTAATACCAAATGTTCCTAAAAGAGCACTAAACTGGCTATCCTCTCTGGTAAACAAACTGGCCATTTTGAAATTATCTGAAAAGATGTTCATGGAAAGATCATGAACGTGATTTCAGATGAGTTCAAAATGGAGGTGGATTGTTTATGGAAGGTGGTGGCCACTTCAACTGGCCAGTATAATAATCACTCCTAAAGGAATGGTTATAATTTGTGATGGGCTATTGCTTAGCCCTCAACTCAATTTTGTTACTAAAATCTGGCTTGTTTGGAATCATGTTATATTCACAAATGGTAGGTATTTCAGTTAGTATTCTCATCAGATAAGATATTTACTTAGTTTTGGAAGAAATTAAGATGGTGTGTTACAATTGTCCTGTTTAATAAGAATCCTCTATTTGGATTTTCCTTTTCTCCAGGAACCGCATCATCCCCAAGAGGATCAACGTCCGCGTTGAGCATGTGAAGCACTCCAACTGCAGGAAGGAGTTTGTTGACCGTGTCAAGAACAACGATATGCTCATGAAGGAGGCCAAGGCAAAGGGAACCCACGTCGTGTGCAAGAGAATAGTGAGTATACTCCTCCTGTGATCCATAGTTACGCTAAATTACATGTATTGAGGAAACTTGACCACCTCAAGAGGAGCCCCATGCTCCACATCTCAATCCCTTTCTGAATGTGCTACCATTTGCCATGCAGCTATATATGAAATGCATATGGTCATGGTCCTAGCCAGCAGGGCGTCTGGGTGTCTTTTTGGACACCCAAACCCTTATAAAGCACCCCTCAGGACACCCCCCCAAAAATGTGAAGAATTTCTTAAAATGTCAATCTCAAGCATATAATTGAATTTTTTCATCTCCATATAATTCCCATGACATTGTATAAGGATATTATGCCTTTATTTTGATAAATTCAAACATGTTACTGGTTGAAATCTGAATATATTGTGGTCCCCCTTAAAAATTTGGACACCCAAAAATTTTACAATGGCCAATTTTTGACACCCAGTTTCTAAATCCTGGCTAAGACCCTGATTGAGTAACATCTTATTTTGAAGAGATGTTAAAAGTATTTTCACAAGCTGACTCGGCCTTCACAGCAATCATAAAGACCTCAATCAATCAACTGGCTATACCAATAAACAGAGTTTACATCTTCTCTAAGTACAATTTGTATTTAAAAGTGCAGGTGGAACATTTGGTCGACACATTTGGTTGTGCATTTGTAAGCCAGATAATTAAAGGCAGCCATAGAAGGCTGCTATATTTACCCTGTTATCCTTAACATACATAGTGAAATCTTTCCTTGCATTGGAATTGTCTAAGGCCTTAGCCAGTGGCTGTCAGGGCAACCATCATTTGAAAACCAGAATGCTTCTAAAAACCCACACCAGAACGCCAAATGTTTGGTCTGGAATTTATAAAAGAACGTCAATTTGAAGCAAATAAAATCGGGTTAAAGTTCAGATAGGATTCTGGTTTCTTGCATCAGTGTATTATGCATTTTCTAAACAAATGAATTATGCATGTTGGACTATATTATCTGCATATCTTGCTGTTATGCTTAAAAATATAACATCTAAAATATTATCACATCTGAAGCTTGCACATGGCCTGATATGCAAGAAAATATCTTGAGACATTTTGGAAAGAAAGTTGATTATATGATGGGTTAAAAAATTGTATACTTTTCAATCATTACTCAATAAATATTTTTCAATTATCATGTGGCATGTAGGCTGACCAGATGCTTAATTCTTGACACTCTTTTTCTAAATCCCCCATTACTCATTTACTTAACAATGTTTTCTTTTGTCATTTCAGCCAAATCAGCCAAGAGAAAGTCACTTTGTCTCTACAAAATTCAACAAACCAGAAGTAGTGGCGCCCATCCCTTACGAGTTCATTGCATAGACATGTAAATAACGGACCAATAAAGAAAAAAATAACAGCAATCATTGATTTTGTTTTACTTTCACCCCGGAAATAGAGTTAGTGAACCTTAGTCTAATTATGACCTTTCCTTCTTCACTTATATGGTTGGCTACATCTAATAAAACTACTGTATATTATTGTCAAAGCCTTAGAAAATGTTGTAGAGGAAATACAGCTGAACTTGGATATGACAGACTCAATGGGACCAGTAAAATTGGTCTGTCAAATGCAAAATCTGTCGTATACATATGACGAATACTTGATATGCATCGGACTGGGACCAAGCATATCGTCCGTCATATGCAAAAATCTGTCATACAGTGGTCAGTCATATCCAAGTTCACCTGTATTTTGTCTTGCCTAATATAGTTAGGTTGTTGGGAATGACTGTACTATTAAGTTTCCTGGCTTACTGAGGATGATCAAATTTACTGGAACATGCATTATTTTATTCATAAACCGAGAAGCAACTAAAATCCAAGAAATAATGTGTTCAATGTCCATATTTGGTAACCTGCAGGGCAATGTAACGTGCAAGTAGTGAGGGACCTAGGGCATCATTAAGCTAATTGCAAAATTGGCAAAGAAACCAGAGAT
The DNA here is from genome assembly GCA_963942565.1 of Maea johnstoni. Classification (NCBI taxonomy): domain Eukaryota; kingdom Metazoa; phylum Annelida; class Polychaeta; order Spionida; family Magelonidae; genus Maea; species Maea johnstoni. Next base: position 20,838,559 of record OZ012690.1, read on the forward strand.
TACGGGCGGAATCATATACTTATTGGTGTTGGGAGGATGACTCGAAATCTTAAGCAATTGAATTGTTCTTGGCTACTTCCCAATGCTTGAGTTTGAAAGGTTGCGGCTGGGAATACTGATCACATGATCCTGCCACCCTGTCCTAACTCTGGCTCAAGGTTTCAGTGTTTGAATAGTCCTCTACGATCTATCCCATAATATGTGATACTTTTGGGAGAAGTGGTGAGGGAGGAAAGCATCTTATCACATGTTTGATGTGCATTCACGGTATGAGGGACCCCTCCATTTGGTCCTAAAAGAACTCCAGCAATCATGATCCAAAAATTGACGGAGTACTAATACTAGAAGTGTCCATGTTTAAATCTGATCTATCCATGTAGATTTCGTAGTACATCACTGTGTCTAGCACCTAAGAGAAGCTTCAAAGCCCTCCGTAGATCGGGTGTGTTTGCCTTTTTATTGTGGGAACAAAGTAGCTCAGTTGGTTAGGTGTCGGACTAGTAATCATTAGGTCGCTGGTTCAATTCCCGGATAGGGTACTTTGGTCTGTCCTTATAGGCAAGACAGTTTTTCCAGATGCAAAATGGGTAACTAGCATTGATGAGGCAGTGCTAAGAGCTTGTGCGCTATATGCTGCAAGCTGCTCTTGAATATCCCTCGGGGGGATTGAAATGGTTTCCGTGTGTACATGCCTGCTAGGGGAGGAAGGTCGTGTGAGCACTTCTGTGGATACAAGTCTATAAACCGAATACCTTTACCTTTATTAGGTGCACAACCACAGAGGTGGCAATATCAGTACTATGACAGGCATAGTATGCTAGGTGACCTTACTAGATATTAAAGATCAGCCACAGTAGGACTTGGCCCATAAGGCGGTCCCCCCTCGTAGTTTACTTGGAACCACTATGTCAGGGGGAGCTAAATAGTCTCGAAATGACAATTTAAATTGACAGGTCAGCCATATGGCACATACTCAAAGCTGCCGATTTTAACTCAGGGAAGTAAAGCTATCACAGTTCCAAAACCTGACGACTGTTTTAGTCCGAAGTAAGCTGCACGAGAGGTGCTACCAAGACCCACTTATAGTGGGAGACCAGTAATTATTTTATTCCACGAACGGTCAACAAACAGACAACATCTGCTGGTCATGGTTTGGCGAGCTCTCGAGTCAATGTAGACTAGCTCCTAGTCTATAATTTACATATTGCTTTTCTCTGTTCTGGTCTATCTTTTGCTTAAAATTGAGTTGTTAGGTTTAGTTGCTGTTGATAGATGGCGCCAATGGTGGTCAGTCAGAATCATAGACCCATGTTGGCCGCCTGGTGACAAATATAGAACTAAATATGGGTAGACATTTTAGAATGGTATATAAACATTAGGTAAGTTATTAAAGAAGTGATAAATTTTCATGGCTAAAGTCAATGCTACCTGCTCTGTGGTCAAAAGAATGAGAAGCTTGGAAATGTGTGTAGATTTATGTATCCATCTTGGGCGTGCATTATTATTTATCTTACTTCAAACTTATCAGACAGTCAGCTTTAGGGTGACCATCCATAATCTTGAGACCTCAGAATTTACTTAGTGGGGTCAGCTGCAGGGGCTTAGCCGTAATGCGTCCAGCGTGTCATTTGGACACGCAGAACACTGTTTTTTGACAGTTTGGACACCAAAAAGTTATTGTCAGAATTTGCTGAAGATGACTTTTCTTAGAAGATAGAAGATGAAGAAGCTGTAGTGTCACTTTTATAAGACACACAAAGCAGTATCTGGCCTAAAAAAGCAAAATATGTAAAGGTATAGGGTCTATCTTATTAGTAGTATGTATTTTGTACCACACTTTGGACACGCAAAAGTCTATGAAACCTCTATTTGGACACCCTGTTTCCAAATATCGGCTAAGACCCTGGTCAGCTGTACATAGGAAATACAGTTACAGGTCTGGGCATCAAAACAAATACACAACAATATAGGAATTTATATTATTTTATGTATACAGTAGTAACATAGTTGCGGAGGAGCATTTCCATATGAAATGAGTAAGCAAAATACTTCTCTTACAGCTACCATAATAAAATTCTTCTAAGCATCGCACAGCCTTAAGTACATTTGAAAAGGCAGAGATCCAATAAGTGAAGAGATGGATACAAGATTTCACAGTAGAGGGTTCCACCCTTCAGGTTACAAATAAACTAAAGAAATGGTATTTTTGCCAGAACTTGATTTTGAAAGAAGATGAATAAAGGTTTAACCCTTCTGATGCGGAGGCTACATTCATTCAAGGCACAAGGACGCACAGATTTTTGAAAATCATCTTAACCCTGTCATGTTGGTATTCATTGGATAGCTCCCACCGAGTACTCTCCAATGGGTACCCATTTGCCAGGTTTCAGTCATTCTTTAGGTTTTTCGCATCATTTTGTATTGGCCAAATTAGCCACCACCAGCATAAGGGTTAAGTACATTTGAAAAGGCAGATCCAATAAGTGAAGAGATGGATACAATATTTCACAGTAGAGGGTTCCACTTATCAGGTTACAAATAAACTACAGATATGATATTTTTGCCAGTGATTGGTTTAAATTAAGACAAAAATGGTAGTCCTGTTTCCAGATATTGCATCTGAAGTCACCTGCATTGAAACCTCAAGCTCACAACTCTCACAGATACGGACACAGCCGGCAGAGTGTCTGGTGATCATAGGGACACTCAAATCTCTTAAATCGAAAAATGCAACACCAAAATCTGTTGAGGGAAATCTCCCAAAACGTCAGTTTATAGTAAATAATCAAGATTTTCACTTTAATATAATTCCTGTGACATTGCATACGGACATTGTACCTTTCTTAGTACATATAAATTAATGTGTTTCTGGTTATCTTAATATAGTGTTGTTTCCATAGAAAAATAGTGCACCAACAATGGAGCTTTGCATTTCCAGCATTCTTACTTAATCTTTGACGGACAAGAGACAGAATTATTTCAGCAGCATGCAGAAGACATCCTAATACAGGCGAACTTCGATATGACGAACTCGATGGGACCAGGAAAATTGGTCCGACATATGCAAAATCTGTCATATACATATGACACATACTTGATATGCATGGGACTGGGACCAAGCATATTGTCCATCATAGACAAAAGTCTGTCGTACAGTGGTCCGTCATATCTAAGTTCGCCTGTACTCAATGCTGAATAAATCATGAAAGAGGTAGTAAGCGTTTAAGTTTAGCTTGCAAAAGCTTGACCCATTCATGTATAATGCCTGTAGCAGCCAGAACTGCCTGACCGTTTTGGAGATATCTCTCTAATAAAAGCAATATTTAGAAAATATTTGAAGGAGCATTGTTCTTCAGAACTACATCTACAACTCTCCTTTTAAGTATTTTGTGAATGTATGCTTCTTTCCAAAGTTATCTTAACAAGTATGGCAAGTCCAGAAAACACTTGTTAAGTATATCTCCAGGCATGAATGGGTTAAGGGAAGCTCAGGCCAATAAGTGAAGCATGGATTGAGTGGGAACATGACTACAGTGAACACTTTTTGGAATGAATGAATTTACTACAACATGAACACACAACATATATATATATATATATATATATATATATATATATATATATATATATATATATATATATATATATATATATATATATATATATATATGAATATATAAACATACATATATATACATAGATATACATAGATATAGATATAGATATATATATATATATATATATATATATATATATATATATATATATATATATATATATATATATATATATATATATATAGGAGGTTACATACAGAAAACTGCAAAATAGATGGATGATTAAACATAAATAGTCTGCAAGAGTTACTAAGTAGATTTTGAATACATAATTTTATACAGTTTCTTTGTGACACCCACAGCTAGCTTCATAAAATATACCCATGAAAATATTCCTTGTAATGGAATATGCTTGTATAAAAGTAGATAAAACTAGACTCTAAGAATTCCATACCTGTCCAAGGACTACTTTTTTCACCTTACTGCTACTATCACAGGTATCATTACAGATAGTATGGAAATATAGAATGCACAATTCATTTCTAGTGAAACATACAAATTTGTATTAACATCAATATACACAATTCATTTATGGTGAAACATACAAATTTGTATTAACATCAATATACATAATTCATTTATTGTGAAACACCAATTTGTATTAACATCAAGATGTACATTTCATTCATAATGAAACATACAAATGTGTATTAACATCAAAATACAAAATACATCAAAATATGTTTAGGGTAAATATTGTCTATATGCAATTCCGTTGGCGAAGCTCATTTCGATGTACAATGTAATTGTGCTTCTATTTACATGCAATTGAATAAACAAAAAAAATTCAAAAATAAAAAAAGTTTAACGGTAATGTAAAAGGAAACATATTCAAATTCCTTCAGCATGAGATTCATGACTGGTGTTCAGAGGTCACAGGTATTACTGTTTCCTGCCCCTCCTACTAACCAGGTCATGAAATTATGCTCAGAATGTTTCGGCTCTTGGATCTTGATTTATACCTGTACCGCACAAAACCACCTGACTTTTTTGGTGATATCTCTCTAGTGCAGGCAATTTTTAAAAAATATCTGAAGGAGAAATGTAAATCAGAAACTTACTAACAACACCCCTTCAAATATTTTTCTAATTTATGCTTAATTTCAAAGTTATTTACAAAAGTAGTATAGGTCCAGACAACCATTTCTAGAGCAACTCTAAAGCACTAATGGGTAAAGCTATCACTATCTGAAGTGGGCACTCAGTCTGACAACTTTGGACATAACTCTTAACCCTTATCCCTCTGTGAAACCTATGAGCACTGCTGCACACCACGACAATTGTTGTGGTTAGCAGGATAAGGGTTAAACCCTTTCGCTGCTGGTTGATAATTTGGTCAAAATGAAATAATGACAAAAAGCTAAGAAATGACTGAAACCATGGCAAATGGGTACTCATCTGAAAGTACTCAGCGAGAGCTTTCCAATGAATACCAACATGACAGGGTTCAGATGATTTTCATTTTTTTTCTTTTTTTGTGCATTGGACGAAAGTAAGCTGACATCAGCAGAAGGGCTAAGTAGAGTATGGTTTGAATAGAATTTTGAAGAGGGATTGTTAAATTCAGCAGGAACAACAACTTTCAGTCTAAATATCAAGAAATCAACATTGAGATTATCTGTGTAGTTGTCTCCCTTAAATACACTCTATAAGTTTTTAAAATGAACTTCAGTATTTACAAATGCATTGGAGTTTTACAAATTCATAAGAAGTGACATGACCTGTGGTATTCAAATCTAGAATTTCATTAATAAGAGTTTCTCAAGGAGGAAACATTTTTAAGATAATAATGATAAATGTATACTTACAAGGGGATAGCAAATATGCGACACATATTTAAAGCAACAAGATTGTACACAAATGGAAGAATTATCAATATGCAAATACAATGATTATGCATCCGCATTATATCACATTGTTGTACATTTTCATAAATAGAAATGTTTTTCTCAACACCTTTGCCCTTGCTAATCTTACTTTTAAGCAAAAGCACTGAAATACATATGAGGAAGGACGTACTGTAGAAACACTAAGTAATAACCTTCCAATGCTGAGGCTACTTTTCGTCCAAAGCACAAGGATGCAACGGTTTTTGAAAACCATCAAAACCCTGTCATGTTTGGTATTCATTGGAAAGATCTCACTGAGTACTCTCGGATGAGTACCAATTTGCCAGAGTTTCAGTCGTTTTTCATGTATTTCGCATCAATTTGTAGTGGCCAAATTAGCCACCAGCAGCATAAGGGTTAACAAGTGTTTGGTATAGGTGAATTTGATACATGGGCCATATTCATTACTTTAAAATAAACACCTATTAACCCTTCCAATGCTGAGGCTGGCGCAAAGATTTTTGAAAACCATCTCAACCCTGCCATGTTGGTATTCATTGGATAGCTCTCACTGAGTACTCTCAGATGAGTACCCATTTGCCAGAGTTTCAGTCATTTTTTCAGTTTTTTTGCAATATTTTGTATTGGCCAAATTAGCCACCAGCAGCATAAGGGTTAAAGGCAATTAACAAAATATTGCAAAAAAACTGAAAAAATGACTGAAACTCTGGCACATGGGTACTCATCTGAGAGTATTCAGCGAGAGCTTAAGATGGTTTAGATGGTTTTCAAAGATCTTTGCGTCCTTGTTCTTTGGAAAAAAAAATTGACTCAGCAAAGGGTTAAATATCCAGGGGCCAAGAGCATTTTAGTACCAAAAGCACCTCAGACAGCCTTATTGTCAATCCTGCAATGAGATAAGTTGAGTACCCAGTAATTCATTAACCCATTCATGCCTGCAGATCTCACCACAATTGTACTCTGGAACCATGGCACTTTTGAAAATGAAAAATTAATTAAGAATCTACAAATTAAAAATATAGATATTTGTGGATTGCACTTCGATCAACATTTCTAATTCATTTAGCAAAAATATTACCAAAATAGCCATTTTCAGGTGCTAAAGGCATGAATGGGTTAACCCATCGATATCAAACCTATTCATCCTAAGGTAGGGTTAACCCATTAACACTCACAGAAACCAAAACAGGCTGGGAACTCCAGAGAAATCTTTAAGGCAATTTCTTACTTGGGAAAATATTTAAAGGAAAAATACGGATCAGACATCTATCAGCAACTCATCTTTAAATGTTTTGTTAAAATATTATTGATTTCCATGTTTTTGTCAAAAGTATTTTACATTTCTACAGTGACACTTATGCAATAATGGCTCAAACAGTGTTATCTATATATATGATACTTATGAAAAATCTCAGGAATTATGAATTGTGCATAAGCTAACAAATAATTTGAAGTAGAGTTTTTTTGTTAAATTACGATAACCATTCTTATTTTTCCAAAAATTAATTTTCAGACAGATATTGCAAAAAAAAAAGTCAAGCAATTTCCGGCTGCTTAAGGGAGCAAAAATTTGAAGTAGAGTTGTTGGTTGAATTCTGATAAACATTGATTCTCATTATAATCCTTCCAGAAATGCATTATTGGAAAGATATTGCTAAAATAGTCAAGCTATTTCTGGCTTCTAAAAGGATGAATGAAAAAACTCATTCATATCGTCTACACAGATTGTCTCCTTATAATTTCATTAGCTTAAAAACTGTGGTGCTCCTTCAACCCTTCCAGTGCTAAGGCTACTTTCATCCAAAGCACAAGGACGCAAAGACTTTTGAAAACCATCTAAACCCTGTCATGTTGGTATTCATTGGAAAGCTCTTGCTGAGTACTGTCAGATGAGTACCCATGTGCCAGGGGTTCAGTCATTCTTCAGGTTTTTGCATCATTTTGCATTGGCTAAATTAGCCACCAGCAGCATAAGGGTTAAATGAGAACCAAGATGCAAGTTATATCTTTTCCCTTGAAATATAAATAATATGCTTCACCACTTGTGGGAAAGTAAATCTAGATCCTTCATTTTTGTAATACTTAAAAAAGTTCTCGGGTGAACTAGGCGCGCTGTGAATGAATTGGTTACTGACGAAGAATTCTCTTGATGAAGGACTTGCTGGATTTTTCTGGCGACCCTCTGCTTCTGGCATACAGGGGCTGTAAGGAAATAAAAAGAAATATACATTTATAGTAAGTGAAACGAACAGAAGATGAATTTTACAGAACAAAAATTTCTTACACCATTATACTACCCAGGCTAGGAAAAATTGGTATTTGTAATTACACTTAACATCACTTTTTCTGCCATATTTTGGCTAAGTCATGTTCCGCAAGTTGGAAGTGGTGAAGAAAATGAGTACCCAGCAAAAACAATGACCTAACCCAAGTCACTGGCTACATTCTCACATGCCCTGGTCAGGGTGGCAATGCCTCAGACTACTGGACTATGAGGGCAGTCCACCCCTTCGGAGTTGAAGTATACCTTGTAAACCGCCTAGTTGACACATTAATTTTGATTTCATTAGCGGATCCTCAGCTTCTAAGCTTAACTATTATTTCTTGGTATTTTTTACATCCTCCTGTGTGTAATTTCTCTTTCCTATATTGTATATATATGACCTCTAGTATTAACACAGGTCTTCTTTCTTTTGCTTTTATTGCTCTACGCGGGTGGCTATCTATGTTATCTAATACCTATGTTCATGTTCAGTTTTTGTTTGCTCTCTTAAGCGCGTATATTGTTGTATACCGCATGATTTTGTACCCAAGTGTAGTCAATAAACATACTATACTATAATATTCTATACTATATGTATTTAGCTCACCTTATGTGTTATGCTGGGTGCAGCCTTTAGGTTGGTATCACCAGCAGATGGTTTAAGACCCTCTCCATGCTGAAAGCAACAAGAAATACAATACCTTAAAACCTGGTCAGATTAACCATGCAATGAGTATTTTACGAATCTCTGCTGATAAAATCTATTTGGATGTATTCCTTAGTGAAACGACAAACCATACCCTTTAAAAATAATAATAAGCCCACCATCTGCAAGTTTGTATGTCCTTGCAAAAGAAAATATTGAAATTTAAAATGTTGGTTTCATTTCTTTATTTCATAGGGGATATACTGTAATGGAACAACTCATTGAAAGATACTTCCCCTCCTCCCCCCCACCCAAAAAATAAAAATAAATAAAAGCCACACCCAATCATTGAGTACTTACTACGCAGAGATGCAATTTTGAAATGTGAACATTAACCATGACTTTCATTAGAAAGAAGCCCTGATGATGTATGTCCAGTATTTTCACCTGTGTGTAACAATAACTATTTTTCACAATAAGTATTTTGCAAAATAAGTATAGTGGCCCATATTCTTAGGTGGTCCATGTGTCTGAGAGTTAACGGTAGCTTCTCACCTGTGCATGTATCATTCCCGCCAGCCAACGATACAGGTCCTCTTCTGTGCCACAACTCACACACCTACCAAAGTACGGCGCATCCTTGCTCCTGGGAAAAGATAGATAAGTCTTATAATACAGTATAGATACATACATACACACATACATACATATATACATCCTTGCTCCTGGGAAAAGAGAGATAAGTCTTATAATACAGTATAGATACATACATACACACATACATACATTTATATATCCTTGCTCCTGGGAAAATATTGTAATTAAGTGTGTGTGTGTTTTCCGTAATTTTGCGTGTATAAGATGCATGTTTTTACATATGACACACCCCCTCAAATTGGGGTGCGTCTTATACACAAGCTAGAAATCTAGGGTGTTTTACAAGGCCGAGTTTCTCATATTTCGCCCTGTACCTGGCCTTGGTTATCTAGGCAATGTTAGGTGCGCCATTGCAAGCTTCAGTACCTGTTGGTTGGAATGATCCCTCGGTATCTTTTTCACAAATATGAGTGAATTTCAGATACAACTGTGTATTTGAATGAATGGTTCAAACATTGTGACTCTTATGTTGTAATGAAAATTGAAAGAGTAATGGTAGTACTTACTTGGCTATCTTTTCATTTTCTACAATAAACGTAAAACACCACCTGAAAATAAATATGAAAATGTCAGAGACAAATCTGATAACGGAATGTTTTTAACTTACACAGAAGTAATCATAATCATTTTTGGAAGTTCTTTAAAATATGCATCATTAACCCTTCTAAAGCCACATACACGTATATGCGTGTGTAGGAACATCAACCTAGAGAGCCATGAATGCCATATATGTGTGAAAGACTGTAAAATCACTTCAAGAAGAGACCAACCAGTCTAAAGAGTAAGAGACCACCCACAAAACTTGATATATTCAAATTGGCTGTCAGACTGCTATCCCAGACTTGGAAGTTTATTTCAGTGTGTCACATGCTTATGCAGTTTACGTCATTTTTCCGGATTTTTGCATTTTGTAATGGCCATTTTAGCTACCACCAGCTATTTTAGCTACTACACATCATCTGAATCAATATGTACATCTTTTTTACAGATGGTCACGCACAGTGTCACTTGTGACAACTTTTCAAGTATTGTCTATATGTGAGTGAATATTACCATGAATTATAATCACAGAAAATCTCACTGTAACCTCAGAGATTTTCTTTGTATAAGCATGGCCATGGTGCTTAGCAATCAAAAAAATATACAAAAAAAGCCTGTATGATATAGGCTTTTTTCTAAAAAAAAAATAAAAAAATAAAAAATATATATTTGCCTGATGAATTTTAGAGTGCCATAGCACACAAAAAGTACCTGATTCCCAATGCTACCAGGAATGTTGGCAGTTTTAGTATTCCTCACTTACCTTGTAGGAGGCAATCGCTTGTGTTCAGCACCAATATAAATAGTAATATCTTCCACATCAAAAGATCCCAGCGGACTAGATGCCTGAAATGATATTGGTTTTAGGGATCATGAATAGGAATAAAACTGCAGCAAATATCAAATGGTGGTGTCTGTCTTCATCCCATTCACATTTGGAGCATGTACATGTAATGGTCTCATACAGGAGGATTTTTGAATAAAAACATTTGGATATCCATTGGATAAAATTCCTTGTGAAATGGCAAATAAACTATACCATACTATACTATTACTAGGGTCGGGTTCCTGAACCACAGTACCTTTACCCGTTATAAAGAGAATCGGTATTTTACCATTTCGTAAAGAACCGGCGATAAATGGCACCGGTTCATTTCCAAACACTGTTTCATTTTTTTTCAATGTTAAAATATATGTGTAAAATACAGCAAATTACAACCTAGACATGACACCTAAGTACCATTGAAGTCCAATGATTGAAAAGAAATGCTGCGAGTATCATTTGCTGTTGATGATACTGATACTGATACTGATACTGCCAGTATCATTTCATCGAGGATCAATGCACTGTCTTACCTTGGTATCCTTCTGATAGCTGAGCCTGGATTGAGAAAATTCAAAACAGAATTTTCTAAATGGCTTTCTTTCACTGTATCTCAGTTCACTAAAGAGTGTAAGGGTAGGGTCAAACTGAAATAATAAATCATAACTGTGATCAAAATGAAATAGACATAACGGAAATCAGAGGCTACACAAGGCTGTGTACTCAAATATTGTATAATCTACCTTTTTTCCGCTTTTTATAAAAGAGGACCACCTTCCTTAACATATTTGCATTGGGTCTGACAACTCATCAAACAGAGTAATATTTGAAGAAATATATGGAGTTACAAGTCAAATACTTCTTTGAGCATTATTTCGTTATCAGGAACGATATTTCCATCTATGCAAAACCAAGTAAGCTCTACTATATGAAAATGGATTAATACCCAAAAACCCTAATATGCCCCTGCAATGTCACAAACACAACTTCAAAATACAGTGAAACCTCTCACTGTGAATTTCCAGAGGATGTGAACACTTTTTCCCAGTCCCATTTGTGTCTTTTACATTATGAAAAGACCACTGCGATGTGAACACCCCCTAAGGTGAACAATTTTGCTGTCTCAAGGTGTTCACAACTCCAAGGTTCACTGTAGACAAATGACTCACCACATAATCCAGCTTTTCATATAGATAATTGTGCTTGATACAAAGGTAGTTATCCTTGCAGAATTCATCACCCCAGGTACTCCATCGCAGAGTCACTTCCAGCACACGCTCCGAGTAATGCAGGGGGCGCTCTGAAATATACAACATATTGAAGTCGTGAACCACCGAACATGTATGGTCAGAGTTCATCATTTGACAATAATTAGCAGGTAACAATACATGGTAATGATTGGAGTTTATCATTGTAAGGCAAAATAAATGCAATTCTGACAATAATTCTGACATAACATATAAGAAATTAACATCCTTATTTTCTGTTCTCACATCTTACTTGAGTAAAATAGAGATTGAAACGTAATCACAGCTCCTCTTAACCCTTATGCTGCTGGTGTTCGCTAATTTGGCAA
>OZ012690.1:20850730-20953230 GCA_963942565.1 Maea johnstoni
CATTTGGCGTGTAACTCCTGAGTGAGAAGAGGGATCATGGAGGTTACGTAGAAAACGCTTCAAGACGTTAGCAACATCATGGACCTCGTACTGGTCTGGCCGCAGGTGGATCGATCTCGCATCTAAAATAGCACAATGTCAGTTTAACCCTTATGCTGCTGGTGGCTAATTTGGCTAATACAAAATGATGCAAAATATCTGAAAAATGACTGAAACCCTGGCACATGGGTACTCATTTGAGAGTAGTCAACGAGAGCTATACAATGAATACCAACATGACAGGGTTTAGATGAATACTGAATACCAACATGACAGGGTTTAGATGAATACTGAATACCAACATGACAGTGAAGATAGATCTTAAATATTTTTCAGTCTCATGCCTTGGACTAAAGTAGCCTCTATAACAAAAGGGAAAACGATAGAAAAGAATGGCATTTAAATCATCGTCTTTCTCATGTTACGCTTAAGCTTTTTAGTATCAAATTGTCCTATCTTGCACAGAATAACAAAAGGATTATAAAGATGTATAATAGGAACCATACATACCTTTGGAAAAGGCTTCTAGTAAAGTCTTTATTTTCAAATGAGATCCATTCAACCTGAATATACCCTCAACATCCATACCTGAAATAAGAGTTTCCTTCCGATTAATAATAGAAACACTACAATCATCACATGGTCATCATAAAATGCTAGAACTTTATATAATTAGAAATTAAACTTAATAATTAATGAATTAACACATTTGTTTAACCATTGACTATTCAAGTAACTACACATTGAAGAACAATTTTAACCCTGTAGCCTGAAGCATGAAAGGTATAATCCTTAAATCTGAGGGTCACAGCAAAAACCAAATCCAGTATTTTGACTGTGTTTTATTCTAAGGATTATATCTTAAGCATCCAGGTAAAAAAATCAAACGAAAACAAAAAGGTTTATAAATTGTTTCTTCTAGCAGACAATTTAAGGAACATAAATAATTTAATATGCTACTGGATGTATCTATTAATCAATTCCATGCTACTCATTTTCATTATTATCAATACTCCCTTTCTAAATGATAGATGATTAGATACAATGATATAATAAAGACATACCATGTATGGAAATATATGTAATACATTTCTCCACCAGAACCGGTACATCTTCTGCAGTTAGTTGCTGGTCCCACACACTGTCTCCACCCTCCTGAGAGTAAACAACAACAACAAAATAATAAACATCAACAACAACAACAAAATAATAATAACATCAACAACAAAATTAAAATAACATCAACAACAAAATAATAAATAACTTATTTAGAATAAAAAAAGCAATTCATAACTATCCTCAAATGACTTTGAAACATAGAGATGTTATTCAGAACATTACCAACAACTCACCTTTAAATATTTTGTGTACAATCAATTTCAATTTCAATTCCAAATTTATCGTCAAAAGTATTAGAACGCAATTTCTGGAGAAACTCTTAAGCATAAATCGGTTAATCATCTTAAAGAGACTCATTTCTGTTCATATAGTAAAAATAGACTTCAGTTGGCTCTTAGAAAGTGTTAGAGCTCTAGTGTGCTCAACGTACAGATGTGTTCAAGATGATAACCCTTATGTTGCTGCTGGCTAACCTGACCAATACAAAATGATGCAAAAAAAAATGGAAAATGACTCAAACCCTGGCAAATGAGTACTCATTTGAGAGCACTCAGCAAGAGCTATCGAATGAATACAAACATGACAGGGTTTAGATGGTTTTCAAAGATCTTTGCATCCTTGTGCTTTGGTCTAAAGTGGCCTCAGCATTGGAAGGGTAAAATACTGTAGAATAGGAAATTATAGCTAGTGTTTGATTATAGCGATATTTAGCAAGGGACATACATTAGCTATAATCAAACTTCACTATATAAATGCTATAAAAAATACAATTGCCACCCTTGATCAACCTTGTAATTGACAGTGTCACCCACGTCTTTTCAAAAGACGGCGCCACCAGTCTCCACTCTCCTTCATTCCCATACATCGTAAAATGCAATAAAGAAATTGTTTTACATGTTTTACTTTAAATTCCTAACTAATAGAACAGATTGAGATCTCATACATATATATCTTTAACTAAATCATGACTATGCAGCTTCCTGTGCCGTGAATTACACTCGTTCCATGCCATGTATTTGAGCGTGGATCTATCCTTTTGTGTAGACCTGAGTAGGTGATTACGACCACCCCATAACGGCATTGAAATGACCCTTCTCTCTAGTGTTGTTAGCATTCACAGCTGAATGGTGGTTTATTTTTTTCATACCATATCAGACCCTAATTTCTGTTAATGCCATTATGGGGCGGTCCTAATCACCTACTCAGTAGGTCTACACAAAGGGATTGATCCGTATTGTCAATTGCACGTTCTAGCGTGGCATCGTTTGTTGTTCTCTCGGATGGACCATTCGCTATATTAAAACGTCGCTAAAATCCTAACCTGTGCAATTCGCTAAAAATGCACATCGCTATAATTTCCTATTCTACAGTAAATGAGTAGCATACCGTAGCTGCCTTGTTGACCAACTTCCACCAGCCCTCTGTATCTCTCACTGTGTTACACTGTATATACAACGCCCTGCAAATAGTATTGAAAATCATACTCATGAAGTATGCAAATATACAATGTGGCAATAATGATGTGCCTATTTTTCATAAAGCGCTTTTGAACATTATAGGTGTAAGAGTGCTATATCAAATATGAATTACCATTAATTATAATTATTGTAGCATACAATCCATCCATCAATTGGATAAGGGTAATTGATAAAAATTAGCCAACGTCACTTTTAACCTTTCATCACATGGAATGGTTTTTTAAACTGTCAAAATATTAAGTAAATCCATACAAAAACAAGTTAACCAAAGCTACAGATAGTTTATACCAAAAATGGTAAGATTTGTTTAAATTTTTATCACAGATTGACATGCCCCCTGTATATTTGAAAATGCAGAAAATCTCTTTAGTCTGGTGTCTTAGTGTCAGTTTTTAGGTTTATGGTTAACTAACTGATAAAAGTGCCGGTATGGAAATCCCTAAATGGGTCCACCTGATTAGATTTTGCCTTGGTGCCTTCACCAAATATTTTGGTTGTCATGGCAACACACACAGTCCAAAGTAGTCGCCACTGACCATTAACCTTTAGCTTTTTGTTAATACTATGTTTTATTATTGTAACAATTGTATATAGTAAATGATCATTGTAACTTACCTTCCCGGCAGATCTATGATAAAGTAGAGACCATGCTCTGCTGCCTCTGGACATCCTTGACTATCTGATAGGGCTGCAAGTACAAATATACACATCACGATCTAGCAATGTGTCAGTCCAAAATTATCTAGTCATGGACAACCAATTGAAAGCAGGCAACCAGACAATAAAATAACATGAGTTCCCATGAGTTGTAAAAAATTAGTTTGTGTGTGTATGAGTGTGTGCGTGAGCGTGTGCGTGCGTGCATATGTGTGTATGTTTGTATGTATGTATGTATGTATGTATGTACATATGTATGTACGTTCGTACATACATATGTGTTTATGTATGTATGTATGTATGTATGTATGTATGTTTGCATTTATGTATGTATGTATGTATGTATGTATGTATGTATGTATGTATGTATTATTGTATTATTGTATGTATTATTGTATGTATTTTTGTATGTAAATATGTATATAATGAAACTTTTTGACCAATGGTTTTTATGGGAGTTGATACTATGGTGATCAAATCATACACATCAATAACATTATGCACTGAGATTTAAGTTTTAATAATAATACGTAATTATGGAACTTGCACTTGTGGCTATTTAAAGCAGCACAGAGAATAGTAAAATTTTCCTTTTTGTCAAAAAGCAAAAAAAATATATTTTAGGAGAGTTACTACAAAAGTCCATGTACTTACTAATACTTGTTATCTTCCGCAAGTCAATTTCTTCAGTCTTTTTGTCTTCCTGAAATAAAAAAAGTTGAGATTAGTAATGATAAAAGATGAAAATATTAAAGCATGGGTACTTTTTAAGCATTCTGCAAAGTCCTTACTACATTTCAGAATGAACAAGAGAGAATGAAGCCCCGGCTTCCCTAAGAGAGGTTATCTCTGGTTAAATAGTTTTTTTTTGTTGTTGTGGCAATTGGTTGAGCATCCAAAGTTGTAGCAATAGCTACCTTGTGTGTGTGCCCTTCTTGCCTGTAACAATAACAAAAAATGTCATGATTGAGGCAGCTTTTGGAGCTAAACTCCCGCTGAAAACTAATCAGGAAATAGCTGTTTTGGACAGGTATTACAGAAATGCTGGCTAAGACCCTGCTTCTGGGCAAGTAGAAATCATTGGCAGGGTTTCTGATTGTCATTTTGTGCACAACAGCAAATTCCTAGAGCTAGTAGAACCATATGATCAAACCATGGCTGATAAGGGTTTCACTATCAAGGAGGATCTGCTAATGCGTAGAGCTGAATTAGTTCAGCCCCCCTCCCCCCAGGGTTATTTCCTGTATCATTCACTTTATCATGTTGGTACATGAAAGGTTTGAGGGACATAGTTATAATAGGGCCCAGACATCCTTTCCCCATCAGGGTCCAGGGCCTTCCTCTTTGTAATTCACATCCATGAAAATGGTTGATATTGACAGTATCAGGTTACTGAGTGCATGTCTAACTGGGACTAATAGCAGGAATGTTATAATTCCCTAAAGAATCCCTTGATAAACCCTCTTTGACAGATATCCCTATCTCTCACAGTGTAAGAGACTGCAGCTGGTGTGCTGCTATTGTTGAATGACCTCTGACCTCTGATTTCTGAGCATGCTCAGTGGGAAACTAAGGAATAACAGGGGAAATACAATAAAACCATAAGGAAATACGGAATTAGAGAGCACAGCCACACAAATTGCCACTTCCAAGATTGAACCAGAGGCAAATGGAAAGGATTATTACACCAGTACAAGGGGTAATGCAGACACTAGACTGAAAAAGGTATGTTAACACTGGCTGCACTTGCACATTTCATCATGCTATTAACAGGCACATACAACAACTAAAACGAACAAAGAGCGAAGTAAATTAAGACAAAAAGGGACATTTATAAAACCATAACACAAACACTGATAGGAAAGATAAAAGTTAAAAGCGAATTAAATTGAGATCAAATAGGGCATTTATAGAAATTTAACTTTTACTGATTGCAAAAAAGGGTATTTAACTACCAAAATACAATGATAAGCGAAATTAAAATGAGATCAAGAAGGAAATTTATAGAAACTTAATAGGGCACTTTTACTGACAGCAAATATGATATTTAAACACGAAAATACAATGAGAATAAAAACTTGTGATAACTAAAAGAAGGCAAAAGGTTAACCATAAATCCACCACATGCTCATGAATAGTTATGTAAACAGGGTTTGAACCAATAGGAAAGCAGGTACTATCCAACACAATTACACAACAACAAGTCAGAGACAGGCATTGAACCAATAGGAAGACCCCTACTAAACCAGAGACAGATTATTAAAAATGCTTTTAAATAAAAAATAAAGCAAAAAAACAAAAAAAAAAACAAATAGGGTTAAATAAGGAGGTACATAGTTAACATATATCAACTTTAAAACCACAGACACCAAGCGGCTGATGAGAAAACTGTTCTCCGAGTTCTGAAGTGAAGACACTGAATGGACCAATAGAAAGGCCCCTACTAAACAGGAGTGATAGATTCTTAAATTGCAAATAAAACACAAATAAACCATCAATGTTTATAAAATAAAGAATAGGGTTCAGGTATGAGTTACAAAGAGGACATAAAACAGCTTAAAAACCACAGACACATAGTAAATGATGAGAAAACTGTTCTCCAGGATCAGAACTGAAGGCACTGAATGGACCAATAGCATGGGATGTTAGAAGATATGTTATGTAATATGCAGAGAGATACGGAAATAGTTATTCTATGAGAGAGGTATCTGTAAGATAACCTCTCTAAAAATGATTCAGAATGCTTTTTTTTTTACTAAATGAGACAAAAGATATATATTTTTTCAATATGGATACCAAAGAGATTTTGATCCACAGTAAATTCCGTAAAAGTAGATGTGTGATTGTGTTTTTGGATATTTTGGCATAAAAAGTTAGTATTCATCTGAAATTTGATTGGTAAGGATAATTGTTATCTCCAATTCTTAAATTCTTCTCGATAATATCAGATCTGTTGCCTTTGTCAGTATTTATCCTCGCTAAATACTGAATAGAGAAGTTGATATATTTGCCATTCTGCACCTTCCCCCATTTTCAGTATCCAGGCTCATAAGAGAATCATTACAGTTCCTTTGTGGTATAGTAGGGCTGTCATTGATAAGATTGTTTTATTGATTTAATAATCGAGAAAATTATTACCGATTCGGTACTTTGATTCGATCCATTTTTTTGTAACCTATAACTGCTGATCTCTACATCCATCATCAACAGCAATGTGCTCATGAGCCATGATGGCGGTTCACTCGTGGGGTGATTTTTTGACCTATTGACCCCCCACACATGCGTATATTGCATCTGTGTGGCTTCCGCCCAAGTCCCATGTTGAGCTGCATGAAGCTATCGATAGGGCTGGGTGAGTTACCATGTTTTTTTTGTTTTTTTTCAGTATCCGTCAATGTGGCCTAATTTACATATGAATCGATATCTTGGGACATCCAAGATGTCCATAATCGGCAAGGATTTCTTGCCGGTTCATGGATATGACAGCCCTGTTTTGTGGCCTCTTCAGTATCGGTACTTACCCTAAAGCTAAGTAGCATCTTTTTGCCGTTGAGTAGAAGCCAGGTATCCTGCCAGTGACCAGTGGCGCCCTCTCGCACAAACAAAACTCCCGCTCGATCAAACATCTCCGGCACTCGCTCAACAACCTCTTTATATGCCAAACTCTGTAAGGAAAATGAATCAAATAAGGTTTTAACCCTTCCAATGCTAAGGAGAAGAGAGGATTCCCCTCATAACACATACTGTAGAATACACAATGTACGCATCTGTCTATATATAGCGTACATAGCATGTGGTTTCGCTTCGCTATATATAAAAACGCTGTACTTTTTTCTGTACTTTGGCACTGTCAGCGGCGGCTACCGTCGCTAACATAAAGATACGCTATGATGCGAAAACTCCCAAATTTGCTTTATTTGGGACATGCGTCATATGTGTGTTCTACAGTATCATTGTTGACTCAGGGCATTTGTAGCCTTTTGGCGGCTTTGTTTAGCTGGCTGATACATTCTACATGGTACCAAAGGGTTAAAAGAACTGGTGAAAGAGCTGGTGATAAATTCATTACGCCCTATTAGAAATTGAGATATATAATGATATCTCACCTGTGCCACACATTTCATCCACTGAGCCCTCTCCGCTTCTGACTCTGCTGCGAACTGGTACACCCTAAAGCTGTCTTTGGTGGTGAAGAGCTCAAATACATACTCAAACCTACACACAACAAGAAACAATACCATATTAGAGAAATCAAAAATGAAACATGACAAAAGACTGCTAATTATATCATCCTGGGAAAGTAGATTGATTAACTGATCATCCATTGTAATTTACATACATTGATTGCAAACAAAATAAGCAGTTTTTTAAGGAAACTCTAAGAATATTTAATTTATTTCGACAAACAACCAAATATTTTTTGCACTTGATTGAAAAGACAACCTTTTATACCAAGCCTTATAAATATCTGGTATAGCACCAACTGATACAGTTGAAATATGAATTCTGTTCATATGATCTTATTAAATCTCAGGGGAGTTGCAATGAATATAAATCATCGCATTTCATTTTAGATCTTCGATTGTTGCACCTGCGTGTGACAGAGACTTAAAAACGTGCAACAGGCCAAATCCATCAAGCACCGTTAAACTCAGCAAACAATCAGTGAACATGACCAGTAGAGCCTTTTATATATTCTCAAATGAATCAGTTTAATCAGTTTTCGTTAAACACATATATCTATTTTGTAAACTCATTTTAATGGTGTTATCTATTGACCATTAGGTCTCCATTATTGATATAAGGCTAATATTATGATGAAAATTTTGCGAATTATTGTCGATCTAAGAATGCTTGAATTGATGGTCTGTGCTCCAGGATTTCTAAACATGGACACCCCTTATGATGTCTAGATCAAGACATTTACCTGTCATCAGGTGTGCCAATTGACACACCTGTCATTTCCTCGACCTGGATGCTATTCTTGGCCTGTGGAGTCTTGTCGTCTTGGTAATAACTCAGGATACCATGTTCCAAGACACACCACCGGTGTAGGTATTCTGGAAGAAATATCAAAACAATGAAAAAATTATAAACTTATGAAACACAACCACACTTATGGTGATTTAAGCCATACACATCAGTAGCTTAAATACCTCACTATGTATTTAAAGAGAAATGCTTATCTAAACCAAACATGCAACTCACAACTCTCTTTCAAACATTTTCCAAATACATACTTAACCCAGAAAATCCGGAAATTGTCTTCTTTGACAATCTATGACATTTCTGACTATAAATTTGAAAATATTTGAAGGAGAGTAGTAGGTAATGTCCAATTGACATTTCTCCATCGAATATTTTCCTGACTTTGTTTTTGCCAGCAAAATATAATTAAAATTGTGAGGTTGCTTATGGCCACTATGAGTATCAATGAGTTAATGTCTTAGTCATTTTGAAAAGTATCACTGATGCAGGCCATATATTTCATTGGAATTTCCTCATGTTGCTGGTGGCTAATTTGGCCAATTTAAAATGATACAAACATCCTGGCACATGGGTACTCATCTGAGGGTACTCAGCAGGAGCTAACCAATAAATACCAATATGGCAGAGTTAAGATGGTTTTCATAAATCTTTGCATCCTGGTGCTTTGGACACAAGTACCCTCAACATTAGAAGGGTTAAGCAACTCGGCAACATGCAACTAGTACTATACATTAAACAATACATCCATGCTGATTGGAATTTTACATACCAAAATGATTTACCGTAAATTCTCAGTAATTTGGGAAAGTTACAATTTCTATGGTTTGAGGGTGGCCCATGTGTTCTGAAAATACTGAGGAAGCAGTGAGATCTGGCAGTTAAGATGTTGCAATCCTATTGTGATTGCAATTGTCCCAGAACAATTGTGATATGGCGAACAGCTATAGATGGATGGTGACCCGTATTTTCCAATCTCTTCCAAATTAATTGAAGTGGCCCAAATTCCTTGGCTGGTCTATATTTCTGAGAATTTATGGGAATATATTATCAATATCGGGTCCTGTTTTGTAGAGGAAGCCTTTGTGTAGTGGTCCAAATTCCTAGGGTGGTCTAAATTTCTGAGAATTTACGGTAATATACTGTGCTCTTATCTCTGTTATCTGGTCTTGTTTTGTAGAAGCCTTTGTGTAGTGGCCCAAATTCCTAGGGTGGTCTAAATTTTCGAGAATTTACGGTAATATATTGTGCTCTTACCTCTATTATCTGGTCCTGTTTTGTAGAGGAAGCCTTTGTGTGCCACTGCGTACCTTCCCATGTATTTACTCGCCGCCCCAGAGTCCGCAGTGTTAGGTAGCTCGCCCGAGCCCTCAGCCCCATTCTGGTACAGAAACTCCTGAAAACAAACAGCACATTTCCGACTGTACACATTCTCTTAGCCTAGGAAAAAGTTTTACGTTCCTGCCTTGTCATCTGCCTACCAAAACCACCCTCGTCAAAACCTTTTTCAACAAATAAATGTAAAATAAAAAGAAAATGTATTGCATACATGTTTATTTTGCGCATATAAAATAATGCGCTCAGCAGGCAGCTGCCTTTAATGCTAAGTTTAAATATATTTTTTTAATTTTTAAAAAACCTTCAAATCCGAAGGTCTTTTTTCTTTATTTTCCTGCGTGCCGCGCAACCACGGCCATGCCAATACATATATTATTCGGATATCATAGTTATTAAGTTCAAACATTGTGTGGACTGGATTTGAATATTAATCAAAACTAGGGGGAAGGACAGGAGGATCAGTTTGTACAAACTCTCTTCCTGTGTAAAATGAAAATCGGCTGCCACAGGCTTGAATGGGTATAATATACTGTAAAACAATTTAAGGTACCATTGCATACATACAGGAAAACAAATGCTAAAACCAAATGCAGATTACTTAATTACAAAATCAGAATCTTTTTTGATAGCCATTTCTTTAACATTATATGAAAACATCCCCTCCTCCCTCCTTCAAAACACGCCTCTTTTAACATAACTCCTGTTTATAACCATGAATGATTTACTGTAGAACACACAATGTACGCGTCTGTTTATATATAGCGTACATAGCATGTGGTTCCGCTTCGCTATATATACAAACGCTGTACTTTTTTCTTACTGTACTAGCGCTGTCAACGGCGGCTACCGCCGCTAACATAAAGATACGCTATGATGCGAAAACCCCCCAATTTGCTATATTTGGGACACGCGTCATATGTGTGTTCTACAGTATCATGATGCACAACAAGATAAGAAGTTAGAAACATAAAATGAAATGTACATACTGCCTGTAGCATCTGCCCTGCATTCCTGGCCAACTGCAGCGCTGAAAGAAAAACAAATTTATCAAAACCTTTTATTTCAGGTGTCACATTTTTGTTCCATAAAGTAATGTGAAACAATGTTAAATAAGTGACATAAATCCTTTTCTGATTCTGAGGAACATCTGTCATGCAAAATTGCACAAATTATTTTCTTCAAATTAAAACATGATATTCTTTGTGTGTAAAATCAATATTTTGTTGAGAGGTATTTATGTCTGAATTCCATTTAATCTATTGCCTGAAAATATCTGAAAATAACTTAACAAAAGCACAACTTTGAAATTGATTTGACAAAAATAATTAATAGCTTTAAGTTATTCACTTATGTGCTTGAAAGTATTTCCAATTGGTCATAAATATTTTCCTATGGCAGCCAGGCTTATTTCACACCCTTGAGAATGAAAGAATTAACTTCTATACATACAATGTCCAAAATATACATGTGCTGAAAGCATCTTCTTTCATCTACCAGTGAATTATTTTGATGAAAAACGTAACAATACTAGTAAATCTAACAATACTGGTTCATCTAGAAGAGTACTGTCCACACACAGTGTATCTTTGAAGGTTAATTACCATGAATAAAGAATAGAAATATCCTTGTATTTCGTAATCACATATCCATAATCACATGTCACATAACTATAATACTAGTTTCCAACAGGAACATATATGTTCCTGTTCCCAGATAGATTAATCATAGATAATTTCGGCTGTGTAACAGATTATGCTGAATAACCAATTTCAGCTCAGAAATATGGTACTTTATTGACTGATTAACCCATTAATGCTCACAGCGGCCAAAACCGACCTGACAATTTCGAAGAAATCCTTCAGGTTTTAGCACAATTGGCAAAATATTTGAAGGAGAAATGTTGATCAGAACATTACAAACAACTCTCCTTCAAATATTTTGTAAAATAATTCCCAAATCATAAGTTATTGTCAAAAGTATTATTGATCCAGACGACAATTTCTGGATGAAGCCTTAAGCATTAATGGGTTAATCCCTCCATATTCCGAATAAAGAGTGGGTTGATAAAAAGGCATCATCAGCAATTTTGTTAACTCTTAATCAATATTTCAAGGGAGACATGACTAATAATTCCTGTCATAATTGGGTCATAAATGATATGGCTTCCACTTCCTGGATGTATATCACAGTCATGTGAGGGGACTACAACATTCAGGAAATTGCCAGGGAAATCTCAAAATGATATTCCCGTACTCTGCTAAATGAATCAGATATAGTTCGGGTCAACCCATATTTCATCAGTTGACATAAAGAATAAATTTTTGTCGATCACCCAGTTTTGCCTAGCTCATCTGTTCCTCATCGGCTAGTCTATAGTTCCGGTCACCCCATTTTTAGTCAGCTGACAATTAATAAAATTCCGTCAATCACCCACTTTTGCCTAGCTCATCTTTTCATCGTTGGCTAGTCTATAGTTCCGGTCACCCCATTTTTCGTCAGTTGACATGAATGATAAATTTTCGTCAATCACACATTTTTGCCTAACTCATCTTTTTCTAAAGTTTTGTAAACCTGCTGGTTGACAAGAAATTTCCCCCGACTAATTTTTCTGTTAAATATTTCACTCGATGACCTAGTTATACCCACTCATTGACTTAAGTATATTTCAGACAGTGATTGTTGTTGTTGGTGTTGTTGTTGTTGTTGTTGTTAATCAATAGTTTATTGACCAATCAAGATAATGACATTTCATTACATATAATACACAAGTGTTAACAATCTGGCCAGCCACAAAGGCTTATAATGGACCAAATACAATCATAAATAATATATTTGTAAATATTATCAGATAGCCATTCTTCATATACATTGTACAATGTATTATCTAATCAGTCCTAAAAAGCTTATGGTGAGACATGTATATAAGGAGTCACTTCTTTTCCACATAGTTTCCTAATACACAACTAAAATCGAGCCAGCTGAGTTTATGTCGAATAGGAAAACATGACTAAAATGGTTGAATAACAATCAGTTGATAGTGAGATTGGAAACTCACATTGAAATCTGGGAGTTACTGTTCCCAAATTTGGCAATAGCACACGCCCAAATAGGAACAGAACTATTGTAAAAACCATAGCAAGGGGGCCTTATTTTGAGATATTAAATTACATGTAAAAGAATGAGAAAATATCTAATGTTAAAAACTTACGAGTTTCTGTCTCTGTTCCATATGCACTGGTTGAGCACAGTATCTGCAAAATATGTACAAATGAACAAATATAGAATAGATAAAATAGTATAACTTGCATTTAATATACAATACAGGTTCTTCATGTCACCCCATTTAGACATGAGATGATATATACCACAGGAATGCAAACATACTTAATCAGTACATGTGTGGAGAACGTTGAGGCATCATTTACACAGCCAAATCCTTGAAGATATAAACTGTAACCAATGGAATTTCAAATTGTGTTCATTTCAAGCAAACGATTTCAATACAGGCAAACTACCTTAATTCAGAGTGATGTGGACCCTATATTTCTGTCTGGATTAGGCGAAATCCAAAAAATTAGTGTACCCTGGCTTACCCTTTCCAACATTTGTTCGGAAAGAAGGAGGGTGCGCTTATTTTGGGTCTGTGCCCTTAATCGGAGAAATACGGTAGTTATAGAGACAAAACTGGACTTACATCTGCACCAGAGAAGAGCAGCTGCATGGTTTCAGTTATACTGTCATACTGCACAGCTTTACACAGGGCCTGAAAAACAACATCAGAAAAATAACTCTCAAATTCATAACATTGCTCTACTAAACCTATATATCCACAGGGAGCGTTAAAATAACAGAATATCGAAGATATACATTTCTAATAGAAGCAATTTTGGGAAGTATTAACAGAGAAATAGAATTGGAACACAAATAACAACTTTTGATAAAATATCCCTTTCTTCAAGAAGCGCATTTTTTAGGATAAATGTGAATTATAGCATGATATTGGGAAATATAAACAGAGAAATGGAAATCACATGTTTAACACAAATACTAACTTTATACATATAAATTTATAAATGTATAAATTTCAAATAGAGGCACGTTTTGGAAAATATTGAAGGAAAAATGGTAAAAATAACACAAATAACAACTTTCTTTAAAATTTATCTTTTCAAAGAGGCACTTTTAGGAAAATGATGAAGGATAAATGTTTATATATATAAAACCATGTTTTTTCCCCAAGAGTTGTCATAAATATCCAGAAAACACATTTTAAGGTAGCCATTGGGAAGAAGAGGTTTTTTAAAAAAGACATTTATATATGGGAGGATGAGAGGTCAATCACCAAATACCTAGACCACAGTAAGGCCAATTCCAATAAATAAATATACATTTATGTAGGTAAAATATAATCTATAACATTAAATAAGGGGATTTTCAATAGAAAAGAGTGTTTTGGTAAGAAAGGTTGGGGTTTAAAACCTATGATCTCATGTTTTTCTGCAAAGATACCCCCTAGCTCAATATCCTTTCCTTTACCTCGTTCAGAGAATCAGTGTCTCCTTGTAGGGGATGGAACTTGGTGAAGGTTTTATTCTTGTACTTGTCTATGATGTAGGCTTTCCTATCTTCGCTGAAAAAGTCAGAAAGTAATGCAAGCATTAGAAAAATCTTGTAAGAGTCTTAGAATGATTAATTTATAGATACTAATAATTGTTGCAATCTTCACTGGAAATTTAACAAAATAATGCAAGAGAGAGAGAGAGAGAGAGGAGAGAGAGAGAGAGAGAGAGAGAGAGAGAGAGAGAGAGAGAGAGAGAGAGAGAGAGAGAGAGAGAGAGAGAGAGAGAGAGAGAGAGAGAGAGAGAGAGAGAGAGAGAGAGAGAGAGAGGAGAGATGAGAGAGAGAGAGAGAGAGAGAGAGAGAGAGAGAGAGAGAGAGAGAGAGAGAGAGATGCAGAAGAAAACACAATTTAGCTAGGTCTGTCAGACGGTATATAACAAGCAAGTCATCAAGGAGCTTTCTTGACACAAAGACAGGTGATATTATGAAACATGTCTATTCAACTTGGAGCATATACTTACTCAGAACTGTCAGGGTTTATCTTAAATGCCTCAATACAGTTCCAGTCCCAGAAATTATTGGCATTACTGTTCCCGACGGAAGTAAGCAGCTGAAATATACAAATTAACCAAGAAGTTAGTTTCACAGCAGTGAAACAAAACGAAACCTTTCTCGGCTAAACATTTACATCATTTACAAAATCATTTACAGGCATCATAAAGCACTATCTTACAGGCAATGAAACAGAATGAACTACTGTTGTAATGATTGCATATGAATTGTATTGAATATTGTATTGAATTCCCAACTAAAGATGCAAGGGCTTCCCCCAAGGCTGGGTGGACTAGCACATAAAGCATAAACTACACCTTATGCCTCAGTTCTGAACATTTGGACAGCAACCAAAGGCATGTGGCTAAATTTCAAGTGACTTTAAGTTAACACAAAGTGTTTATCAAGTACTGCCAACTCTGCTGCTACCTTCAGTACTGGGAAGTCACTATAAACTATTATTCAGCTTTGAATGGCAAAAAAATCTTGTGATAACCTTTATTCTATTTCTTCCCTTTGCCAAACTGCAAATCATCCAGAATATGCAAATACCTGGGGCAGAAAATGTGATATCAACCTATATTCTTTTACTTTTCTCGACCAAATCATTACAGAATATGCAATTACCTGATGCAAAAAAATGTGATGTAAACCCATATTATATTTCTTTTTGACCGAATCATCCAGATCATGCAATTACCTGAGGCAAAAAATGTGATATTAACATACAGGGTGCAACATTGGTTCCAAAACAGTACTTGCCAAATGGGGCAAGCTGCCCCTAAAGTTTACTTGCCACGCCGACACTTCCACTGTTAAACAAAGGTGAGTTACATTGTGAGGACTCTGCCCAAAACATTACTTGCTGAGCAGGGCAAGTTAGGGTCTTGTTTTGCTTGCCCGATTGCTGTTTTTTGCAGAATTCACTTCCAACTTGCAATGGGACAAGTGGTTATGTTGCATGCTGAACCTAGTATAATCTCTTTCTTTTTGAACAAATCATCCAGAATATGCAATTACCTTAAGAATAGTGGTCAACCAGACTTTGCAGTCTAGCTTTGACCAATTCTTCCAGAATATGCAATTACCTTAAGAACAGCCGTAGACCATACCTTGAGGTCTAGCTTTGATCAAATCATCCAGAATATGCAATTACCTTAAGAATAGTGGTAGACCAGAATATGCAATAAATTACCTTTGACCAATTCTTTGAAAATATAAAAATTAAGAATAGTGGTTGACCAGACTTTGCAGTCTAGCTTTGACCAATTCATCGAGAATATGCAATTATCTTAAGTATAGTGGTTGTCTAGACTTTGCAGTCTAGCTTTGACCAATTCATCGAGAATATGCAATTACCTTAAGAATAGTGGTGGACCAGACATTGCAGTCAAGCTTTGACCAAATCACCGAGAATATGCAATTATCTTAAGTATAGTGGTTGACTAGACTTTGCAGTCTAGCTTTGACCAATTCATCGAGAATATGCAATTACCTTAAGAATAGTGGTGGACCAGACCTTGCGGTCTAGTTTGAGCGAGCGCGTCTTGGAGAGAGGGAGGCTTAAGAAGCGATGGACACCTGCACATTTCTTACAGATGACAATACCTAGGTTAATGGAGGCCCAGTGGGGGTCTGCAGCACAATGGACAATGGCAAACAAAATTAGAATAAATAAATAAAAATCATAGTCATCAAAACAGAATAATCAATAATACAAATAAATTATATCAAATAAAATTAAACACTTGAGTGGTAACAAAAGATGAAAGCAATGGTATCAATTAATATGGAAGAAATTAGAAAAGATTATTGTGATAATACTAATGAAAGTTACGATGAGAATTAAGGGAATTGGAATGATGATTACATTAATGGTGATTGTAATAGCAAAAACGATATTAATGATATTAGCAATAATATTAATCATAATACTAATAATATAATGATATTAAACCATAATAATGAAGATGATGATAATGATGATAATGATAATAATAATAACAATGATAGTAATAATAACAATAACAATAATAATAATAATAATAATAATAATAATAATAATGATGATGATGATAATAATAATAATAACAATAATAATAATAATAATGATGCTGATGATGATGATGATAATAATGATAATAATAATTATAATAATAATAATAAGTAATAATAACAATAATACTAATAATAATAATAATAATAATAATAATAATAATAATAATAATAATAATAATAATAATAATAATAATAATAACAATAATAATAATGATAATAGCATTGCAATGAAAACGTTGAATATTTAGATGGTGATGATGAAGATGATGATGATGATGATGATGATGGTGATGATGATGATGGTGATGATGAGGAAGATGATGGTGATGAGGATGAACATGATGAGGACGACAAATACACAGAGAAAAATTAATGTGAAAGGTGAAACGTTGTGAAATGTAAATGAATAAAAAGCATGCTCCATAGAAGAGTAGAGAGAACGTACCTGGAGCATCACAGTCAGCACAATACTTGTTGGAATCATTACTATACACTTCCTGCAAAATCTGAAACACCAAACAGCAGGGTAAGCCAGGCTCAGGTTGACAATATGATTTCTTTAACCAATATGTGAAAATATAAAAACGTTTGAAATTTCATGGTTAAAGATATGAAGAAATGCAAAAATATGTAGATATAGAACTGAATGACTTACTAAAGTTTGCACTCGCACTATTGATTTTGCACTATTGAATTATGAAATGACATATTTCCAAAATTCCAATCTATCTATGATATTCTATTCTATGATATTGCATTTCTAGCATGTTTTATTTTCAAAGTATGAAATAACCACATTGAACTTAAAACTTTTGAATTATAACCTCTTACTATAATAGGCATTCACAATATACAATTTGCACCAGTGTACTATGCAATGGCAATTTTCCAAAAATTACAGTTCATTTGTAATATTATATTTCATTATCATTATCTTGCATTTCCTGTAAATTCCATTATTCCATATAATTTTTATGAATATATTCATTGTATTATATTTCTTTATTTACTATTTGCATTTCAATTATATCTTATTCATTTTTAAGAGATACTTATCCTGTCCCAGCTGAAAGTATGAACTTACATCTGCATAATCATCCTCCATCCCAGATGCCACAGCTTCCTCTATAGCCTCTCTCAGAGTCTCTACCCATTGCTGGCCCTCTAGACTACTATCAAACGTCATTCTGAAACATAGCAACATAACGTCAATATACCACACAACTCTACAGCTTCCTCTATAGCCTCTCTCAGAGTCTCTACCCATTGCTGGCCCTCTAGACTACTATCAAACGTCATTCTGAAACATAGCAACATAATGTCAATATACTACACAACTCTACAGCTTCCTCTATAGCCTCTCTCAGAGTCTCTACCCATTGCTGACCCTCTAGACTACTATCAAACGTCATTCTGAAACAAAAGCAACATAATGTCAATATACTACACAACTCTACAGCTTCCTCTATAGCCTCTCTCAGAGTCTCTACCCATTGCTGACCCTCTAGACTACTATCAAACGTCATTCTGAAACAAAAGCAACATAATGTCAATATACCACACAACTCTACAGCTTCCTCTATAGCCTCTCTCAGAGTCTCTACCCATTGCTGGCTCTCTAGACTACTATCAAACGTCATTCTGAAACAAAAGCAACATAATGTCAATATACCACACAACTCTACAGCTTCCTCTATAGCCTCTCTCAGAGTCTATACCCATTGCTGGCCCTCTAGACTACTATCAAACGTCATTCTGAAACATAGCAACATAACGTCAATATACCACACAACTCTACAGCTTCCTCTATAGCCTCTCTCAGAGTCTCTACCCATTGCTGGCCCTCTAGACTACTATCAAACGTCATTCTGAAACATAGCAACATAACGTCAATATACCACACAACTCTACAGCTTCCTCTATAGCCTCTCTCAGAGTCTCTACCCATTGCTGGCCCTCTAGACTACTATCAAACGTCATTCTGAAACATAGCAACATAACGTCAATATACCACACAACTCTACAGCTTCCTCTATAGCCTCTCTCAGAGTCTCTACCCATTGCTGACCCTCTAGACTACTATCAAACGTCATTCTGAAACATAGCAACATAACGTCAATATACCACACAACTCTACAGCTTCCTCTATAGCCTCTCTCAGAGTCTCTACCCATTGCTGACCCTCTAGACTACTATCAAACGTCATTCTGAAACATAGCAACATAACGTCAATATACCACACAACTCTACAGCTTCCTCTATAGCCTCTCTCAGAGTCTCTACCCATTGCTGACCCTCTAGACTACTATCAAACGTCATTCTGAAACAAAAGCAACATAATGTCAATATACTACACAACTCTACAGCTTCCTCTATAGCCTCTCTCAGAGTCTCTACCCATTGCTGACCCTCTAGACTACTATCAAACGTCATTCTGAAACATAGCAACATAACGTCAATATACCACACAACTCTACAGCTTCCTCTATAGCCTCTCTCAGAGTCTCTACCCATTGCTGACCCTCTAGACTACTATCAAACGTCATTCTGAAACAAAAGCAACATAATGTCAATATACTACACAACTCTACAGCTTCCTCTATAGCCTCTCTCAGAGTCTCTACCCATTGCTGACCCTCTAGACTACTATCAAACGTCATTCTGAAACAAAAGCAACATAATGTCAATATACCACACAACTCTACAGCTTCCTCTATAGCCTCTCTCAGAGTCTCTACCCATTGCTGACCCTCTAGACTACTATCAAACGTCATTCTGAAACAAAAGCAACATAATGTCAATATACTACACAACTCTACAGCTTCCTCTATAGCCTCTCTCAGAGTCTCTACCCATTGCTGACCCTCTAGACTACTATCAAACGTCATTCTGAAACAAAAGCAACATAATGTCAATATACCACACAACTCTACAGCTTCCTCTATAGCCTCTCTCAGAGTCTCTACCCATTGCTGGCTCTCTAGACTACTATCAAACGTCATTCTGAAACAAAAGCAACATAATGTCAATATACCACACAACTCTACAGCTTCCTCTATAGCCTCTCTCAGAGTCTATACCCATTGCTGGCCCTCTAGACTACTATCAAACGTCATTCTGAAACATAGCAACATAACGTCAATATACCACACAACTCTACAGCTTCCTCTATAGCCTCTCTCAGAGTCTCTACCCATTGCTGGCCCTCTAGACTACTATCAAACGTCATTCTGAAACATAGCAACATAACGTCAATATACCACACAACTCTACAGCTTCCTCTATAGCCTCTCTCAGAGTCTCTACCCATTGCTGGCCCTCTAGACTACTATCAAACGTCATTCTGAAACATAGCAACATAACGTCAATATACCACACAACTCTACAGCTTCCTCTATAGCCTCTCTCAGAGTCTCTACCCATTGCTGGCTCTCTAGACTACTATCAAACGTCATTCTGAAACAAAAGCAACATAATGTCAATATACCACACAACTCTACAGCTTCCTCTATAGCCTCTCTCAGAGTCTCTACCCATTGCTGACCCTCTAGACTACTATCAAACGTCATTCTGAAACATAGCAACATAATGTCAATATACCACACAACTCTAGATCTTCCTCTATTGCCTCTCTCAGAGTCTCTACCCATTGCTGGCTCTCTAGACTACTATCAAACGTCATTCTGAAACATAGCAACATAACGTCAATATACCACACAACTCTACAGCTTCCTCTATAGCCTCTCTCAGAGTCTCTACCCATTGCTGGCTCTCTAGACTACTATCAAACGTCATTCTGAAACAAAAGCAACATAATGTCAATATACCACACAACTCTACAGCTTCCTCTATAGCCTCTCTCAGAGTCTCTACCCATTGCTGACCCTCTAAACTACTATCAAAAGTCATTCTGAAACATAGCAACATAATGTCAATATACCACACAACTCTACAGCTTCCTCTATAGCCTCTCTCAGAGTCTCTACCCATTGATGACCCTCTAAACTACTATCAAACGTCATTCTGAAACATAGCAACATAATGTCAATATACCACACAACTCTACAGCTTCCTCTATAGCCTCTCTCAGAGTCTCTACCCATTGCTGGCTCTCTAGACTACTATCAAACGTCATTCTGAAACATAGCAACATAATGTCAATATACTACACAACTCTACAGCTTCCTCTATAGCCTCTCTCAGAGTCTCTACCCATTGCTGGCCCTCTAAACTACTATCAAACGTCATTCTGAAACATAGCAACATAATGTCAATATACCACACAACTCTACAGCTTCCTCTATAGCCTCTCTCAAAGTCTCTACCCATTGCTGGCTCTCTAAACTACTATCAAACGTCATTCTGAAACATAGCAACATAACGTCAATATACCACACAACTCTACAGCTTCCTCTATAGCCTCTCTCAGAGTCTATACCCATTGCTGGCCCTCTAGACTACTATCAAACGTCATTCTGAAACATAGCAACATAATGTCAATATACTACACAACTCTACAGCTTCCTCTATAGCCTCTCTCAGAGTCTCTACCCATTGCTGGCCCTCTAGACTACTATCAAACGTCATTCTGAAACATAGCAACATAACGTCAATATACCACACAACTCTACAGCTTCCTCTATAGCCTCTCTCAGAGTCTCTACCCATTGCTGGCCCTCTAGACTACTATCAAACGTCATTCTGAAACATAGCAACATAACGTCAATATACCACACAACTCTACAGCTTCCTCTATAGCCTCTCTCAGAGTCTCTACCCATTGCTGGCCCTCTAGACTACTATCAAACGTCATTCTGAAACAAAAGCAACATAATGTCAATATACCACACAACTCTACAGCTTCCTCTATAGCCTCTCTCAGAGTCTCTACCCATTGCTGACCCTCTAAACTACTATCAAAAGTCATTCTGAAACATAGCAACATAATGTCAATATACCACACAACTCTACAGCTTCCTCTATAGCCTCTCTCAGAGTCTCTACCCATTGATGACCCTCTAAACTACTATCAAACGTCATTCTGAAACATAGCAACATAATGTCAATATACCACACAACTCTACAGCTTCCTCTATAGCCTCTCTCAGAGTCTCTACCCATTGCTGGCTCTCTAGACTACTATCAAACGTCATTCTGAAACATAGCAACATAATGTCAATATACTACACAACTCTACAGCTTCCTCTATAGCCTCTCTCAGAGTCTCTACCCATTGCTGGCCCTCTAAACTACTATCAAACGTCATTCTGAAACATAGCAACATAATGTCAATATACCACACAACTCTACAGCTTCCTCTATAGCCTCTCTCAGAGTCTCTACCCATTGCTGGCCCTCTAGACTACTATCAAACGTCATTCTGAAACAAAAGCAACATAATGTCAATATACCACACAACTCTACAGCTTCCTCTATAGCCTCTCTCAGAGTCTCTACCCATTGCTGACTCTCTAGACTACTATCAAACGTCATTCTGAAACATATGCAACACCATACCAGTAAACCACACAACTTCTTTCAGCGTCAAAAATGTTTTATAAAACTTCAAGAGATTTCTTGTTGAAAATGATGACAGTAAAAAAAAATTCACGTAAAAATGATAACTCTGAGAGATATCACTATCACGGTAGTTCCCCACTATTGGTCTCATTTTGCAGATTGGTGATTTTTCCTTGTTAGTTGGACAGAATATGAGTGTTTGATACAGTATAATAATAATAAATTATAATAATAATAATCGTTATTCAAGGAGGGTAACTCAGTCCAATGGTAAAGATCTTCACTGAGGTCCTCTGGCATCTTTACAAGAAGCCCGAGGGGCCCCAGGGTTACGAAGTAGTAGAGTACATTGCTTTTAGGTATCGAGACTTGAAGGAAAGTAGGTGGAGCACATCTGATCGTTTCAGTTAAACTATCCCAAACTTTGGGCCCTGAGTATGAAATGCATTTTTGGCCAATTGATTTATTACATTTTGGAACTGCTAAATGGGGAGGTTGCATTGTGTGTACCATAGGTGTGATTTTCTTGTATATATGAGATAGGTTTGTTCCTATAATAGTATACTCACATGTAGGAGCAGTAATGGGTCAAAACCTGAACTCTGTTTTTCCCAAGATCCTTCACGGAAGCCAGCTTCATCTCTATTTCATGTATAGGAGAACCAACTCGGTAATCCTGAAAAACAATGGCCAGAAACAATCAAGGATACCGTAAATTCTTGATAATTTGGGACATTTTTTTCTTCATAATTATCATTTTTATGGGTTGAGGGTGGCCCGTGTTGTCTGAAAATAAGGACAAAGCAGAGTAATTGTGGCATGGATTTCCCTTAAATTTCCTTTGATGACGACAAGCTAAAGATCAAGGGTGTCCCAGATTTTGCAAAATGATAAGTGGCCTGAAATCTTAGGGTGGTCTAAATTTCTGAGAATTTACTGTAAGATCGGTTTGGCATTCTGAAAATTAAATAAGGACTGAGAGCAGGGTTTTTAAGCCAGGATATAGAAAATTGGTGTGCAAAATTTACATCTTTATGGGAGGCCATAATATATTCAGGTAACAACTGTAAACATGTTTCTACTATTTTTCTTTGAGAAAAAGCATGATATTCTTATGCAATGTCATAGGATTTCCTTTTAGGGAAAATATTCAGTTATTTTATCAAACTTGACATTTCTCGAAGAAACAAAAAAAAAATGTGAGCATCTTGATGTATATATCTTAAGGACTCGGCTGTCCGAATGGGGCCCATGCAGTGTTCTTGTTGAGATCCTGACTCGGTGACCCAATTCAGGGGATGGGACATTATTAATAATCTAAGAAATATGCATTTATTGTGTACTTTTATCATTGAGTATTAATCATGTACTTCTACATATCCACTATTGGACAGCAGCTTCATTTGGAATCTAGTTAGCTGGTGTTAAAACAAAATCAATTCAGTCTCTACCTAGATACAATGTACTCACGTCATAACTTTTGTAGTAGCAAAACTTTCCACCTTTGAGGGCAATGTAAGTCTTTCCTGTGATGCCATCCATCCGTACAAACGCCTGATAAAAAAAAATAACAAAACCAAAAACACTTTATGTCGGGTGAAAAATTAGATGAAATGCTTAGGGCTCTTAGAGTCATTTCACAACTTAATAAGCTTCACATATTTGCATTGAGTCCAGAAAAGGTCTAAGAACTTTGAACATAGCTAGTAAAATAGAGTGATATTTAAAAGATATTTTAATAGGTAGTGTAAATTCATTCAAATACTTTTAAACATATTTTTTTGTTAACAACATTTTTCCAATTGTTCAATACATTCTTGGTTTGACACACATACTAATACTTCCCTAATTAAGAGTCAAATTTATTTTCAAAGTACTGTCAGATGAGTACCCATGTGCCAGGGTTTCAGTGATTTTTCAGGACTTTTGGATCATTTTGTATTGGCCACATAAGCCACCAGCATCATAAGGGTTAAATAGCGCAGAATCTCAGCATGCAGACTCACCTCTTTGTCCGGGTGGTGCATGTCCCCGCCCGCCTTGAAGAAGGTCTCGCCCTGCTGGTTATTAAGTATCGCCTCCATGAGAGCACTCGTCCATAACTTCATCTCGTCTGAAAGGAACAAAGTAAATTCTATCACGAGAATCTAAACATTCAATGGCACGGTCTTAACCAGGATTTAGAAACTGGGTGCCCAAAATTGACAATTGTAAATTTTTGGGGCATCGTTAGCGTTAGTTTAATTTTTGCGTGTTTTTTTTTTAACGTTCAGCCACGAATGCAAAATTAAAATTTGCAATGATTAGTGCTGCCACTTTAAATGTATAGCTGTCACTCCATGTTCGCAAAGTTTTTTAAAAAAGTAAAAATCGATTTTCTGCAAATTCGCAAAATTTACTCTACACAATCTTTTGAGAATCTACAGTATTCCATATTCTTTAAACATAACTTGATTTCACTCTAAAGAATAGATAAAACAGATTGACAACCTGAAGATCACCTTTCTTGATAACTGAAAAGATGAAATCTTGTTGCCACACAGCTACTTGATACTAAAAATCAAAGGGCCCAGAGCAATTTTCAGTAGCAAAAGCCCCTAAAGCACCCTTATTGTCAAACCAGTATAATAATATCTGACAGGAAAACAGGGGTTAATGTTATTCAAAGACCCAAAAACTGTGAGAGAAGTGACATAACCATTTTCTGGAAATTTCACATGAAATTCTCTAATCGAAATGTTAAGCCCCATAGGGGTAGTGGACCTCAATCTATGGATCCACATTAATTCTAAAATAAGTCTTATGGCTATTGATTCCTCAGAATCAGGATCTTTGCAACCGAATTGTAAAACATAAAGTTTTACATCTTTTAGGCCCTAATATGGTCTATATTATTGAAATGTCCACTCACACTGTGGGAGCTGTCGTTTTTAGAAATAAATCTCAAGTATAATAATATCTTTCTAACCGCTTGCAAAATAGGTGTTTAATTGTTCTGGTGATGAAATAAATGCTGGGTTTCGCTTCACTTACCTAGTGTGTCTGCTGCAAAAAGGTACACCCTGTCTATGGTATACAGCCGGAACTTGTACGGTTTGGTTTCACTTTGCTAAAATAGAGCAATGCACATTTATTTACTTATAGCATATAAATTTATTTGAGAGTGGATATTTTCTAGGCAACATCATGCTAGGAGTACCTGAGGAATTGGTCTGAGAAAAAATTTTATAAAGTAAATTTACTAGCACAAAAATTGGAAGTAATTTTTAGAACATCTTTAGTAGAATTTGGTGAAATATACTTTTAACTCACTATAATAATAGTAGCATATTTAACAATAATGGTGAATGATATTTGTGAATTGTGAATTCAACAGATTTTAAGTGGGAAACGGAACTGCTTTGCAATACACTGAAGGGTTATAGGATGGTAGGGCCCTACGGGGCAAGATTCAATTTTGTTTAATTAATTTTTAAATATGTATTCATCATTTGTTATCTATAAGATGGGTCTGGGATACTTGACTTAGGCCATTATCATTATCATTAAGCATGCTATCATTATAATGAGTTATAAGTATTTTACCTTTTTTTCAGATCCTATCAAAGATGTTCTAAAATTGATTTCAAATTTGTATTCAGAATATAGTTTTTCTTTTTTCACATTAGTTGTGAAATGATTTGAATAAGATAACTAGTAAATACCTATGAATATCGCTGTGAGGATGAATAGCTTTACAATCAACCAGCCATGGAACAAAGCACAATACTGTAGAACACACATATGATGCGTGTCCCAAATATAGCAAATTGGGGAGTTCTCGCATCATAGCATATCTTTATGTTAGCGACGGTAGCCGCCGCTAACATGAAGAAAGTACAAATAAAAAAGTACAGCGTTTTTATAAATAGCGAAGCGGAACCACACGCTATGTACGCTATATACAAACAGACGCGTACATTGTGTGTTCTACAGTATACACAATGTTCAAATGAGAGTTATTGACATACATAGGTTAAGGCTTTACTGGCTGGAGTTATTACATCATAATAGCCATTTACTAAAAGCAGCATCCTTATATACACTAACACCTACACACTAATACAAAATAATCATAACTTAACCCTACCAATGCTTCAGGCTACTTTCGTCCAAAGCACAAGAACGCATATATTTTTGAAAACCATCTAAACCCTGTCATATTGGTATTCATTGGATAGCTCTCAATGAGTACTCTCTGATGAGTACCCATGTACCAGGGTTACTGTCCTTTTTCAGGTATTTTGCCTCATTTTGTATTGGCCAAATTAGCCACCACCAGCATAAGGGTTAAGGCTCTACCTACTTAAGTTAATACATCATAATTGCCAATACCTAAAAGCAGCATCCTATACACTATTATAACACCTACACACTAATACAAAATAATCATAACTTAACCCTTCCAATGCTGAGGCTACTTTCGTCCAAAGCACAATTAAGGATGCAAAGATTTTTGAAAATCATCTAAACCCTGTCATGTTGGTATTCATTAGATAGCTCTCTATGAGTACTATCAGATGAGTACCAATGTGCCACGGTTTCAGTTATTTTGAGATTTTTTTGCATAATATTGTAATGGCCAAATTAGCCACCAGCAGCATAAGGGTTAAGAATAAGTATGGCTTTAATACTAAAAGCAGCATTCTTAAGTAGGTAGCCTATCTAGAATTGTCATGGCAAAGTTACAATGCCGCCTGTCTATATACTTTTCTCTTCAACACTTATGGTTATACAGATTGTCTGACAGATTTGGACACTATACATCAAAATCTTTGAAGAAGATTTGTTAAACCCAATGAAACTAACAATGTTCATTTCTTGCTTGTGGTCTGATTCACATTTTCTCTCTCAATGTTGTACAAAATATAGGTTTTGTCAAAATATTCATCAAAATGGCCAGGCCCTCCATGTGTGCTACAGGCATAAATGAATGATAAGGATATTTATGAAATGAAGAAATTTGACTGAACAAAATTAGAGTCAGGTTATATACTACTTCTTTGACCAACCCTTCATGTGGCTTTTTGACAGGAAAACTGCAACAAACCGTTACCTTTAAAAAATTTACATGGAGCTACGTTTATGGTCCCATTAGAGTACTACCAAAATGGAACAAATTAAAAGATTTGTGCAGCTTTGGTCAATTTGTGTTGACTAATGGTTCTGTAAAAAAAATGTAACAGTTCTGTTCAACTTCATTAATTTTATTAAACAATCATTATGATTCGATTGCAATTTCAATGCTGTGTGTTTTGGTTACAGAATCACATAAATGCTGTTCAAAATAGCTGCAATGAAGTTTTTTCAAAAAATCAAAAAAATCGATGCAACACAATTTGGCAAAATATAGCACATGTAAGGATCCTCAACCCAACCTTACAGATGTGATTTTCAAATTATTCTTGTTCAGGTGTGTAAACTTAATCCTTCCAATACTAAGGCTACTTTCATCCAAAACACAAGAACGCAAAGATTTTTGAAAATCATCTAAACCCTGTCATGTTGGTACTCATTGGATAGCTCTCGCGGAGTACTCTCATATGAGTACCCATGTGCGAGGGTTTCAGTGATTTCTCAGGATTTTTGCATTATTTTGTATTGGCCGATTTAGCCACCAGAGCAACATAAGTGTTAAACCTGTAACCATGACAAATATTGGGTAATATTTGTTTCACCCTAATCACCAATCATGCCTGGTTAGATATAACCCAGGTAAGTATAGGATGAAATGCCTATGTGGACTGTGATGTAAAAAAATAAGGGTGTGCTTCTACATACATCCTAAATAATGTTGGAAGCTCTGATC
Source organism: Maea johnstoni (assembly GCA_963942565.1). Lineage (NCBI taxonomy): Eukaryota > Metazoa > Annelida > Polychaeta > Spionida > Magelonidae > Maea > Maea johnstoni. The sequence continues at coordinate 20,878,886 of OZ012690.1, forward strand.
TGTGTTTCTGGCTAACACTACTGTGAACTTAATCCATCCAATGCTGAGGTTACTTTCGTACAAAGCACAAGGACGCAAAGATTTTTGAAAGCCATCTAAACCACCTGTATTAGCCAAATTAGCCACCTGTAGCACAAGGGTGTGATTAACTCTTAGGCTGGTGGTGGCTAATTTTGCCAATACAAAATGATGTAAAAAAGCTGAAAAATGACTGAAACTTTGGCATGTGGGTAATCATTTGAGAGTACTCTGTGAGAGCTATCTAATGAATACCAACATGGCATTAGGTTTAGAAGGTTTTCAAAAATTATTGCATCCTTGTGCTTTGGATGGAAGTAGCCTCAGCATATGAAAGATGAGAAAAGCAATCCTTGAATCAGCAGAGAAAACTAGAAGCACACACTTATTTTCTCTACCTAATATCCACTGCCAGGTGCATTAAGCATCTTTAACCCTTTCAAACTCAGACTTTCCCCTGAAAAGTGTTTCCTGAATCCATGCAATTTTTGAAAATATCACTTCTTAAGCATAATTTTTAAAAATATTGAAAAGGTTGTTGGTTGTTCTAATAAAATACCTCCTCCATGTATATTTTTCTAAGATATGTTTTTATAATATAAAGTTGAAAATAACTTGTTAAGCGTAAATCTAGAAAATATCTGAAGAAAGGTTACTGGTTGTTCTAATAAAATATCTCCAAATATATTCTAAGATATGCTTTTTATAAAATGAAGTTGTTCATCAAATGGCCAGGCCTTCTTACACATGTGACTAGAGGCATCTTAAGGTTAATTTAAGGATACCTTAAGACAAATTAAGGTAGCATGGGACTAAGATGGTTTAGCTGCTTGAATAAGGAATTACATTTCAGCAAAATCTGGGGTCTTGAGGGTTAATTTCCCATGATCATTCAACCTTAACCCAATCATTCCCAGGGTGCACTAGTGGTCTGACACATTCAAAATACATCATAAATTATCAAGAATATGCTTTAAATGACCAAAAATATCAAGATTTGAATGAAAGTCAAGTTTGTGATATCATCATAAATAATATGTCTCCAAAGATTTTTTTCATGATAAATCCATGTACAAATACATCTTTTTATAATGATTGTGTCGGATCACCTATACATTCTGGTCAAGTTGAAGGAGTTGATTACTTTTGCGACCCTGTAATTCCTCAGGCTTTGGGTAGTAGACTACACTTATAAACTATCATCCTTAGAGAACCCACTGGATCAGCTTGTAGCCAGTGTCTTTATCAAAATCACACTGAGTGTTAGAGTGACCAACTTGAGTAAGATTCAAATTTTTTGTAAAAAAGGATTATCGCAAATATTTTGCAAAAGGAAATACAAATAATTTGTACAGAAATTTCAAAAAAGGTGTGCAGATAATGAATTTGCACAAGTATATTGTGAATGAAAATATTCTCATTCTCACTTAAGTATTTTGTTAATATCTTGCTGTCAGCAAAATTCATCTTCATCTGTTAGACCATGAAAATGCCATTGAAAAAAATGTATTTCCTGATATCCCTGATTGTGAAAAAATTAGCAGATAAGTTATTGGTAAAATTTTAATACCGAATTAAATGAACTACTTGTTGATAAAGTGTGATTTGCACAGATCTCAGCTTCCTAATGTGGTAAATTGGTCACATTGGCAAACTAATTTGCTTTACGGGATATTATTTTCTATTTGTCAGGCGTTCTAAGGATGAAAATAGCTATGTAACTCACAGCAAAAGAGGACATTCTTCTAATCTTATTATCAATCTGAAATGCATGCATCAAAATCAAATACAAACAAAAAATCAGAAACGTGTAAGCTGGAAGAAACCCCCAGAACTGTGTCAAAGATCTGATATTACTAGGTCATTTGGCATGTCCTGCATCATGTATCATTCCCACTTTAGTTGATGTCATGAATATGTACCGATACATGTGACCCCTGAGTTCCGATCCTATTACAAACTGACAATACAATACCTAAATCAAAATTGTATTTCTACTTGCTACATCGTTTACGGTGCAAGCAAAACAAACTCTTACAACCAATTCATCTCTTCCAGAGTTCCTCTTTTAAAGTATTATCTGAATGCTCCGATAATTTTGAAAATAATTTAGGAATTAAGCGTGGATTTGCCCACTATTTGGAGGACAGTCCGGTTCCAACTACAATTACTCCTTATAATAACATTGCAAAACAAAAAACATGGCAAAACTGAAGTATAAGTAGAGACCATGTTTACTTTTTTGAGAAATACAGTTTTTATGCAATTATTTTGGAAAAAATCCTCTTTGTTTTGGACACTTACCGGAAACAAACAATTATTTCAATTGATTAGAAAGCATTTACTTTAGTCCTCTATATTCAAGGATGTGGATAGCTATTCGATACAACGATAATATTGATTCTTGAAAATATCATTGACAGCTATTTGTCTTTCAACCTGTGAGTAGTAGTTAAGATAGGGTTATACTATCATATCATTTTTTAAATATCAATATTGTATCAGATCGTTTAAAAATTAATGATTTGCATGCCTGCCTAAATTTGTAAATAAAGAACAAATTGATGTGGCCTTAGGTGTCTTTGGCATTGTTTATCAAAAGAAACTTGACACAATAACCAAAGTGCAACTCTTCAAGCTAATCGTGACTTGTCAATCAACATACATTTTTTCTCAAAAAGATAAATTGAATATCCAGGATTTAAGAGCAACTTTAATCAGGATTTAATGACAACTATTCCACCTGATCGTGACCATTCAATCAACAAACATTTTTTCTCAAAAGATAAATTGAATACCTAGGAGTTAAGAGCTATTTCAATCAAGATTGCATGAAAAAGCCCCTATCACCACACATTTAGTATGTCTCTTTTAGCACGTGCAGAAACCTGATTGAATTGTTATTTTTGACAAGATGATATATATATATATATATATATATATATATATATATATATATATATATATATATATATATATATATATATATATATATATATATATAAATATATATATATATATATATATATGAAAAATTGAAAATAAATGATAATGAAAAAATTTGTATTAAATTGTGATAGGTGAAATATATTCCTACCTTTATACAGTTTTCCACATTCTTCATGGCAGCTACTGGGACTATCCTCTTAGTCAGAGTGCTCTGAAAACAAATTAATTCTTTATTGATAGGCATTTTTGCTAAAAAAATAGACAAAATCTCTTATTTTTCATATCTAGTTTATGATAATCCCTATTACTGCTGAAATATCTAATCTAATTGATGATTGACATCATTTTTGGTTTGTTTCACCATTCAACTTTGGCAGATTTGATTCTCATATTGTTAATACTTGAACACTTGAAGTTACTTTTCCTAGGTTCTGCAGATAATTTCTGTGATGCTTACCTTTTCTGAAGTCATGTACCTTAGGTCCGCACCATTAAAGGCCACCCAGCGTCTTCTCCATCCCTTATTGCCTTGTTTTCTAGGAAAAAAGAGATTTAATTAAATTAAATTAAATCAAATGAAATTGAATTGAAATTACATCAAATTATATCAAATCAAATTGCTTAAAATGAAAGAAATTTAAATTAAATTGAATTGAATTGAATGAAACTAAATCATATTACATTGCTTAAATTTCCTGCAGAATTTCTCAAAAAACAAATATTGTTACTTATTCACATCAGGAGATCTTGCTGACTACTGTCTGTTTCTTAGAAATTGTTTCTTAAATTATAAGATGGAAATTTATTGATTGGTTCCAGAATAAATTTCTCATTCAAATATAAAGATATTCTGCTTAAAAAGGTTTCATCAAAATAGTCAGTATGGTTTTGAGTGACACAGGCATAAAGAGTTTAAAATTCAGATTTTTGATATTTAATCACGTTTCAGTAATTCAATTTATTTTTTTCAATTAAATGACAGCCTCAATAAAAGAATAATGACAGTCTCTGATGGCTTTTTGATTTTTTAAGTGTAACACTTTTTGGATAACCCTAATATTGGGATTGATTGGATCTAAACTAAATATTTTGATGTTTCACAGTACTTTATCTTTATGAAATGCTACAAAATATCATAGTTACCCTCCTTGCTTCATCAAATAGCCCCTCTTCTCAATACTGTGGGTCTGGAAAAAAAAACACAGAACCAACAAATGTTGCCTCAATTAAATCAAATTACATGAATAATATTTCTCACCAAAATAGGTTAAAGTATTGGTCCAGAGTATTTGATTGGACAATTGTTGTTGTTGGAAGGGTTAAATGTAGTTGTTCTGAATATTTGAAGTAGATGAGTAGCTAAATCAGGATGGGCAGAATTTTTGGTGTTGCTGTTTAGGACAGGCATTTTCAAAATCTTGGCTAGGACCCTGGGCCCAGATGGGGGTTATTCACGAGGGGTAAATTTGAAAAAAACAAGAATTTCAGGGCTCGAAATTAGGGGGTGCCGGGAGCCCAGGGCTCCCTTGAATTCCCCTGCGGCTCCCTCAATTTTTTGCAGGGAGCCCAAAGATGTACTGGTTTCTATACACACCACCTTTAGGTAGCTTTTGAAGATGCCATTGGGCTCGCTGAAAAAAAAAATGAATTTCAAGTCCTGAATTTTAAAAAGGGCTGGTTAAAATCCACCTACCAAAGCTGCTGAGGTAATGGGAATGCGTGATCTATCGATGGTGGGGCTTGGAGGGTATATCCCGGGCATGTCACTGTAGAACTCCCCACCATCACTCAACGTTCCTTCACTCTCAACCTCATCTGAAATATACAATGCAACAATTACATTTAGAAACCAAGACATGAAGCGATTTCTTTTTCATTACCATTTTAAACTAATATGATCTCTGAGAAAGCCCAAATGGGTGCTAAATGATTCTGTTATAGCCATCTGAAAGAAGGGTAAATGTTAACCAGAACCACAATGATAATGATGCTATTACTGCTGCTACCACCACTTCTAATGTCACTTCTGCAACTATTTAGACTGATTCTTACTACAAACAGTACAACAGTACCACTACTACTACTATTACTACTACTACTACTATTACTACTACTACTACTACTACTACTACTACTACTACTACTACTACTACTACTACTACTACTACTACTTCTACTACTACTACTACTACTACTACTACTACTACTACTACTAACTACTACTACTACTAACTAATACTACTACTACTACTACTACTACTACTACTACTACCACTAACTACTACTACTACTACTACTACTACTACTACTACTACTACTACTACTACTACTACTACTAACTACTACTACTTACTTCTACTAACTATTACTACTCCTACTCCTACTACTACTACTACTACTACTAATATTACTTCTAGTACTACTATTGATGATGATGATGACCATCACCATCATCATGATAACAATGATTATAATTATCCCTAGAAATCCAAACTTAACTTATGTCCATTGGGTTGATTGCAAACAAAATTACAACCCCAAGTACCAGCCAATTTTATTAGCATATGGGATGTATAAGAACATGAAGAAAGTATGTGTATGCTGAGAGGTCTAAGCTGTTATCACTGACTACTCCCTAATTCTTACACTGCACAGATTTAAATCCCAGTTGGGGAATGTGAAAATGTTGCCAGTGACTTGGGGAGTTGGGGTTTGGCTGTGGTTTTTGCTGCGAAGTCCAGTTTCCTCTGCCCTTTACAATTGACTAGTCACTAGTGCAATATGGCAAAAAAGGGATGTTAAACAAAAATCCAAGTGTAAAGAAAGTCATTTTCGGGTAAATCAAAAGTGTTATTGGTGTGTGCATTCTCAAGTTGGCAAGGAATCCAGTTACCTTATCGTAAATTCTCAGAAATATTGACCCCTAGGAATTGGGGCCACTATCATTGTTTTATAAAATAATTAGTGGCCACCCCTGCTGGCAAAGACTATGCCACTATTACTTGGTATCTCAACGTAATTTCCAGAAAATATGGGCCACCCTCAAACCATAAAAATCTTAATTTAATTATCAAAAAGTGTCCCAAATCACTGAGAATTTATGGTATTTGAACTATGATACAACTGTATTGCACCAGAAGAGGAAGTAAAATGACAATTTCCCTTATCTTTACATCCTTCATATCCAGTCTATGCAATAATAGATTAGACACATTGATCATGAGATCACAACTCGTCATTTCATGTCGAATCTACACTCATTTATAAATTGTGATCTTAAATAAATTCAATGACTATAGAGTTGGTGTTCGTTTTTCAAAGTAGAAGGGAATGTCATTTATATGGCATTTTGACTTATAGAATCAAAAATTCACACAAAAAGGGGCCTATATAGAATCTTAGAATCCTCCTGAGGGGCACTGGGATTATTAAGTATCATGTATATGGATGAAACCGAGTCCTTAAAATTAGGTAAAAGATATTGACACCCTAATCAGTTCCCCGGGGGGGGGGGGGGAGGGTTTCGAATGTCAGCTCACGGACTAGAGGAGGTTAAGATTAAAATGACCTTATGATGGATTTTCATATTTCCTTTTCGAAAATTTATGCTCTTTTCAATCAGACAAGTTATAAAAAAAGAATGTTTATTCTTTTTGTATCCTAGATAACTTCTTCATTCTCTGTACTATAGAAAGACAGATATACAAAAGTTTTTTCGTTGCCCCATGCAAACAGTGCGCGTTGTTAAGAGTGATGATCTCCATGGGAACAGGCTTTTAACATATCGACAACAATGAAAAGTAGCAAGTATACTCTGTTGCCAGTAAGGTATAGTTAAGCATTCATGACTGTAGCACCACAAAAAATGACTATTCTGGTGTTATCACTCTGAAAAAAGACATGGAAGATATTTCAAGGGGAAATGGAGAAATATTAATCCGCACAACTCTCCGTCAAATAATGTGAGAATTATGGATTATTCCTAAGATCATATTTTTTAATTTTTCATGGAACCAAACAATATTTTCAGAGAGGAGCCTCCATCAGACATGAATAGGTTCACCCTATGCTGTTACTGGCTAATTTGGCCTTTACAAAATTATACAAAAAAACTTTAAAATGACTGAAACCCTGGCATATGGGTACTCATCTAAAAGTACTCAGTGAGAGCTATCCGATGAGTACCAACACGACAAGGTTTAGATGTTTTTCAAAAATCTTTTCATCCTTGTGCTTTGGACAAAAGTAGCCTCAGCATTAAAAGGGTTAAACAATTAAGGGTGTTACATCAAATGAAACTAGGTTATTTAGGGCCATGCTATGTTTTAGTGTTTGTCTAACCTCTGCTCAATATACGGGTCAATTAGACATGTGAGCTAATGCTGGAATGTAACAATGCTGAATCACTTACTAGTACATGATAATTGGACAATCACACACCTAAACCAGGATTTTAAAACTAGTGGTACAAAATGGGTTGATATATAATTTCTGGGTCTCTTTGATTTCAGGGGAGACTTCAATGAATTCAAATTACAAATGTAAACGGATGTATCAACTTATTGAAAACATGCATAGTATGTGATATTTTTTTCAATTCCTAGCCAAAATGTTTGGGTGTCCTGATTTGTTTTTTTCAAGGGTTGGAGTGTCTAAATGATAACCCGGATATCCTACTGTCTACCACTGTAATGCTAAATGATTCCCAACACAAGTCCATGATAATGATAATTCATACATGATAATTGGGCTATCACAGTTGTGAAAATAGACAGCTAGTAGCCCACTGGTCCGTTTCCACCAAAAATGTGAATGGGCCAGTAAAAATTTGTTTACTTGCCCAGATATTACTTGCCTAAATATTCTGAACCAGGGACTTAGCTAGGATTTTGAAAATGCCTGTCCAAATGAGGTATTTCCCCAAAAAGTGCCTGTCCTGAGGACAGGCAGCGAGCGCAGCGCGCGAGCCCGTTACGGCGGGGGGTCTGGGGGCCGCTCAAGGCCCCCAGAAGCCAAAGGGTCTACATGCTCTGAGATGCATTCTCAGGGCTATCCTAGAAGCTCAATTGGTGATTTAGGAGGGTTATTTGATTATTTGATAGTATACCAAATGACAATTTTTTTTTTAAATTGAAAATTTTATCTTTCAAATAGATCATTGAAGGATACTACGGAGGATAAATACAAGCAACCCATTATATTTGCACTGATATTTATTAAAAGTGTTTAAAGGGGATAAGATAATGCATGGCAGTGTTTATTTATGTATACAGATATATAATAAAAAGCAGGGATAGAATATCATTTAACATTTTAAATTTTTTAGTTCATTTAATACAATGTAAAATCATTGCACAAAACCCATTAAATCCTTTACTAACTACTAAACCCTATGAAGTTGAAATGGGAGTTGAGGAGATACTTGTAATGATTTCACATCAAGTTTACTAACTGCATGCTGTAGTTCAGGTAATTAATATAGATGTTAGTTTATCTTTCCAGGCCAGACTCTCATTAGATGACTATCGGCTTGCAATCGGAAGAAGATTGCTTAAAAGCTTGCTGGTTCTTCAACAATCAGAAGAAGATGGCTTCAAAGCTTGCTGGTTCTTCAACAATCAGAAGAAGATGGCTTCAAAGCTTGCTGGTTCTTCAACAATCAGAAGAAGATGGCTTCAAAGCTTGCTGGTTCTTCAACAATCAGAAGAAGGTGGCTTCAAAGCTTGCTGGTTCTTCAACAATCTAAAAAAGATTGCTTCAAGTCCTAAAAATAAATATTGAACTATGCCTACTTAGAACTGGAATCCTTCACCAAAAATATATACATTCAATCAATGAATAAATTTGAAATATAAAACAAACATTCATGCTTGAAAAGGCTACATGAGAGAAGTCTCAGAAATTTGTAAATGAAGAGAGAAAATTCATGCATCACACATTAAAATCATTTTAAAATGTTATGAAAAAAAACAATACAGTGTCCAGGAAAAAGAGAATGCAAATAAAAAGAGAAAAACAAAAATACATGAAAATAGAGCCGATTGCAGGAGAGAGAGAGAAAGAGAAGTTTCTCAGAAAATTAAAACATCATTAAAATCAACTATTTCTTTTTGTAAACATGAGCTTGTACTTCTAAACATATAGGATTCATCGGAATTACCAAATACATTTTGGATGGCTGATGGGGCTTAATTGTGAATATAGGGTCAATTGTGATTTTTGCATATGTTGTAACCTAAAGGGAGAAAGAGAATTTAAAAGAAAAAAGGACAAGATGCATAAAGAAATACAATAAAAGAAATGTATATACTAAATCAGAGAGATAGAGAATTTGAAAGAAAGGAAAGAGCAGGGTGCATAATGAAATACAATAAAAAGAAATATACACAAAAAGGAGATAGAGGAAGAGAATTTTAAAATTGAGAGCACAAGCTAACAAAAAGCAAGAAATTTACAGGATACAGAAATATGTACAATACAGAAAAAATCTAAGCTTTTTAAGTCTGCCGCACCCCCACATGCCTGGTGTTACTTAACCATCAAATATATAACTTTATGCTTTAAAACCCTAACCCTAGTCACCTTTGATAAGGTATTCCCATGGTGGGATAACTGGGAACTAACCTGACCATTGACCACCCTTTTACTGGTTTTACACTAGATTAATTCTGTGTAATAATAATATGAATACAGGAAAAAAATCTTGCCAGCTAAATAAAATCTAAAATCTGATCGGCCGAGTTTATGTAGAATAGGACTAGAATGGTTAAAAGACTAAACAGCATTTAACATTTGTAACCTTCTATTATACATCCTGGTGAAAAACGACTGCAGGTCTCAATAAAACCCATTTATTTACAAAAGTATACACAGTCAATTGAATCCCCTGGAGCAGGGGGGGGGGGGGGGGGAGGGAAATGGCTGGGCAAGGTTGGGCTTATCCAGTTTAATACACCGAAATGCTGCCCCATGAATACCCCCCCCCCCCCCCCCCCAATTCTTATAAATATCCTTTTTACTTGTTTTTGATAAGCCCAGGTGGCTGTCAAACTGTGGGCAAACAAAGGATATTAGAACTTGTTGTGCAAATCAACACAATACAAGTTATTTTCAAATTCATTTTTTAATGCACACAAGGCTAAAAAATATGGTACACAAAATGGGCCCCATGGGTGGGGATTGCCGTCTAAAAGGTGCCCTAGGTGTTGGGTCTGTGCAAAATATGGCAGAAGGTCAGAACACTATCCCTGGCCCCTCTGGAGATTCAATTGACTGGGGCATTCATCTGGTTAATACTAAGTACACTCTATCCAAAACCAGCATATGTTGACCAGTATAATATACATGTATCATTTATGTTACAATACTCTACTAGTATTGCTCATGTTTCCTGAAATGCTGATGTTTGAATGTTTATACTTGTATACCAAGTTATCAAAGCCATCTTGAATCTTCCACATAAAATTGAAGGGATGACGTCAGTTGTCTAGCTGTGACTGCTGAGGCTTGACTAGTAACACTCAAACAACAATGATTTGCAGAGCTGGATGAGGTCCCTTTAGAACCAATCCCATGGATACGTTGTCTTAGCCAGCAGAGTGTAAACAGCTGCCGGGACTCCGCACTCCTAGCAGGAAGTGTAATCACCTCTCCCACAGAGAGAGGTACATATTGTTTTGCGACTTCCGGCTACATCGTCAACTCCACGGCTGGCGACTTTGAACTAGCAGCGAGCATAATCATGCTCTTTCCGGTCTGCCGAAGCCCATTGAATGGCTGGGAAAGGTAGATAACTCCATAGGGAGTATTGACATCTATCTTTCGCCGGCCACTATCTTCATCAACAGCACCACGTGGTGCCGCTGCGGACTTGCTACTAATTGGGTCACGGGGACTCGGGCATGAAGCAGTGATGAATGGTGCCGTCTTCTTGGCTGTGTATATACCCGTCCCAGAGGGGTTCTCAGGAAATGTACCCGCCCCGCCCTGAGCCCTCATTCTCTTAATCTACCCGTCCAAAACACGCATATGACGGGTTCTGCCTCAGGGCCTGTTCTGAACACATTAATTTAGTAAGCATCTCATCCAGTTCCACATTTCTTCTATATTAGATTATAACTGTGACAATTCATAATTTAGCACAATTAACAATTAATGTTCAGTTATGAAACGGCTGTTGGCTACCATTTTGGTAATCAAAGTGTTATGGATCGCTAATTTTTCTGGTGGACCACTAGACTATTCATTTTGATCTGGGAGTAGTAGACAGGGAGTGGGCACTGTGCATGCGTCATCAAATTTTGCTGCCTCACACCACTATGAGTCATAGATAACATGTGTACCCCAGGATTGGCTGCCTGCTGAATTCACAGGCCCTGGGTCAGACTGAAATTGCCGTGAAACCAATCACGTGACCAATACTTCCCCAGGCTACACCGCGTAACCCGAGGCGCACATACCATAGGTACTAGCATGCTGTGCCTATGGGGTTGCGGATCATGGGGATGTATTTCTCTGATCCAAGCTGCTATTAAATCAATGCACCAAGAACAAAACACCTGATTTTGATGGACCGTTTGACCACCAAGACTTAGCAAACTGTTTTCAGCACTGGCTATCGCCAGCAATAAAAATACACAGACAAATATAAAAAAAACTTTAAAAACAGATTGGACAATAATAAGCTAGAGTTGCTGATATAGGTTCTGATTGACATTTCACATAAAGTCTTTTTCACAAAAGGAGGTGTTTTTTAACCAATACATGGATGGCTGGTAAAGGACAAAATGCCTATGCTCAAGGCATCAACAGACTTATACAAATGGGCTCTTTCCACAATTCACTTTCACTTTTCACATGTTATTTTTCATACAGCACACTTGAAATGGCTAATAATCATCTACTTGAAATAACATGCATTTCCTCATTATGAAAGTACATGTTAGTGGTTGTAATCTGAATATAAAAGATCTCCATTGAAAAAGCACACCCAATATGCTTTATGTGATTGTAAATATTGGACATCCTTTTTATAAATCTATGCTATTTCCCTGAGCAACAATGTGTCATTTTGTTTTATTTCAATGCAATAAGAGCAAACATGCTTTTAAAATGGGGGGGGGGGGGGGGTGGATTTGTTAACCACCGAGACTATACTAAGAGGGGCCTAGGAGGGTTTAAGGCAGGTTTTAGAATGTTCACAAATAGTTAATATGAACAGCACTATATGTTCCCTTGATTTTTAATAATTGTTTATAATTCTCAATTTATACTCCAAACACCTCTCATTACTTTTTTGTTAATGAATACACAACAAGAGTTGTATGGATGGACTTAAAAGAAGTGCGGTGCCATCAAGGGTCTTACCCAGGATTTAGAAAATGAGAGCCCAAAATTGGCAATTGTAAAAAATTGGGTGTCCTATTTTTCAGGGGAGACCACAATATACTTAGATTACTACCATATACATTCATTTACTTGTTGAAATAAGGCATAATATTTTATATATAAATGTCAATGGAACTGTATTCAGGTGAAAAAGTTCAATTTCATGCTTGAAAGTGACATTTTTAGAAGTTCCTCACAAAATAGTTTGGGTGTCCTGAAGGGTGGTTTTTGAAGGCCTGGGTGTCCAAATGACACCCAGAAGACCTGCTGGCTAAGACTATGGTGCCGTCTACTTTTGACTAAGTGCTTTCCACACCATGCAAGTTCACCGTAACAGAGCTCACCTCGCCCAGAGAAATGGCGCCAGCCCTTTCCTCGGTGGTGGTAATATAACCAGCTCGGCCTTCGCGTAACTTTAGCCCGCTCCTTTTTTCTCGCGCAAGCATCCTGTTTCCTGCGATACATGTACTGCATCAGCACAGGCACACAGAAACATAACACACAATTCCCAAAGATGGACATCAGTGCTGTGGCATAGTGAATTTCTGCGTAAATTTCATAGCAATGTTCATTTCTGTGTAAATGTTCATTCCATGAAAATAGTAAATTTTCCAATATATAAGCCCCAGTATTCTTTTCTAAGCACAACCATGAAACACAACACACAATTCCTAAAGCTGGACATCAGTGCTGTGGCATACTGGATTTCTGTGTAGATTTCATAGCAATGTTCATTTCATGAAAACAGTACATTTCCTAATATATAATTCCCAGTATCTTTTTCCAAGCACACAGAAACACAACACACAACTCCCAAAGCTGGACATCAGTGCTGTGGAATACTGAATTCCTGTAGGTTTTATAGTAATGTTCATTTCATATTGCACATTTCCTAATATTTATATTCCCAGTTTTTTTTTCCAAGCAGAATCACGAAACATATGGCACACAGAAATATATCACACAATTTCCAAAGCTTGCCATCAGTGCGGAGATATTGTCGATTCTAATATACATTTCTTAATGAGGTTTATTTCTTGAAGATCCTCCATTCCACAAAATATAATCCATGAATACCACATCAATGTTTTTACACAATAACCAAACATCAGCTTTTTAAAGCAGGTGCATGTTCTGCTTTTAAGAATTTGTTCCATCTGATTTCCTGAAAATCCGCAATTCCACAAAATATTTCACACAAGTACACAACATCCATCTTTTCCAAGCACAATTATGAAACATTAGTTTCGTTATGGCAAGTGCATGTTCTGCTTTTTAGAATTCGTTCCAGCTGATTTCATGAAAATCCGCACTTCTACAAGATGTAGCGAAAGTACACAACATCCGTCTTTTCCAAGCCAATAATGAAACATTAGCTTTTGTAAAGCAGGTGCAAGTTCTGCTTTCTAGAACTTGATAAAAATCTGCAATTCCACAAAATATAGCGCAAGTACACAACATCCATCTTTTCCACGCACAATTATGAAACATTAGTTTCTTTACGGCAGGTGCATGTGTTCCGTTTGTTATAATTTGTTCCAGCTGGGGACCTTGGTGAACCTCAAGTCTGTTTCTAATAGCAGAACTCTCCTCGCAATTAATCACGCCTTCTCAGAAAGCGGCAGCAGGGAGAGTGCACATCCATATAAACAAATATCCTGACGGGCGCTTCAGCTCAGAGTATTCCTCAATGGCATCATATTGTTCCATACCAATGATTAAGGGTAATTAAGAATAAGATATAACACTAGATTCCCTCATTTCATATCAACCCTTCCAATGCTGAGGCTACTTTCATCCACGCAAAGATTTTTGAAAAATATCTAAACCCTGATCCAGAACGCAAAGATTTTTGAAAAATATCTAAACCCTGATGTGTTGGTATTCATTGAATAGCTCTTGCTGAGTACTCTCAGATGAGTACCCATGTGCCAGGTTTTAGTTGTTTTATAGTATTTTGCATCATATTATTATGACCAAATTAGCCACCACCAGCATAAGGGTTAAGGCCAATTAATCCATAAATGCTCACAGCGGCCGAAATCGACAAATTAGGTAAAATCTTTCAGGCAAAAACTTAGTTGGGAAAATATTTGAAGGAGAAATGTTAATCAGAACATTTCCAACAACTCTCCTTGAAATCTTTTGTAAAATGATGTAAAACAGCGCAGGACACTACGCCCAGCATTGCATTTGAAAAATATCCCCTCAGGAGGTGCGTTCTGCGCATGTGCGTGACCAACCACGTCTATAATGCAAATAGATATGAGAGTCCTCATTGGTCTTTGTCTCCCAGTGATGTCACATTGAGACTAGATTCAGCATTATCAGGTGTGTCCAGGGCTTCATAATGGGTCCTGTGGCAAATTGGTCTGTGGCGACCAATCCATGTTCTATTCATCTTAGGTTCCAGTAAGTAATCCTTCCACTGTAGAACATCAGGATCAGCTAAGCAAGCACTGCCAAAGAATCTTCAAACGGATGAAATAACTTGATGGAAGACAAGTAGACAGGAAAATGCAGTAAATCCCAATATTGTAGTACCAATAACTTCAGACCTTCCAATAATAAGCTTCTACACAGGAGCCAATGTAGTAATTCCTCCACTGTACCTTGAGCGTAGCAAAAGTATAGAGAAACTTTAAGAAAGGCACCTCTGTAAGTCAACAATACACCACAGATGGCTAGTTGCAGGAATTGGAAAATACCCAAGTCTCTTAAATTATGTGTGTTCAGGATAGCAGGGGTCAAAAAAGAGCCCTCGTTGCGCCATTGGTATGAAGAAAACAAATGCCAACCTGGGTCGCATCGGTAGCCAGCCACAGTGAAGTCATGTTAAAAAGGGAGCCAACATCATGATGTCGCTGGTCTGAACTAGAGACATCCAGGTAACCTTCTTATCCATATATTACTGTATCTAGAAGATATTCTTCTTGTCCTTTCCTTAACATTTCTAAAATGTATTCCTATAGAAGAGACTGAAAACTAGAAGATATCCGCATAGGAGCTACTAAAGACCTTCTGTCCTTAGGTTAACATTTCTAGTGTGTATCCACATAGGAGAGACAGAAAGCTCTCTTAATGCACAAAGGATAAGCAACTTGTAGTTTGCAGGGGAAATCCAATCAGTTCTCTCTCTCTTTTACTCTCTCTCCCTCTCTCTCTCTCTCTCTGGGGGTTCCTCAGCTGTTGTCTGGCTATCAGAGCATGCAGATTCCTCTCTAACTATACACTTACGTACACAGGCATCATAAACAACAACTCCTCTTCCTCCTACACATGCATTACCCCTACAGCAGAAACACACAGAAAATGCTGCCGGGCAACACAAAACACATCATCAAAGCTAATTAACCTTTAACAATATTAGCACACCCAAATGCAGTTCCAAACATAACACATGGCTATGTTGATTTTTTGTTTTTGGTTTCAGGTGAATTTGAGATAATCATAAACAAAATGTAATATTGAAACCAATATGGTTTATTTAATAATGATTAGGGGTCCATACCTTTAAAATTATACGGTATGGTACGGTTCTGGTATTTTTTATACGGTTCCGGTATTCTAACGGAAAAGTGTGGTGGGGGCTGGACTAGCACCATGTAAAATACATAGCGTGGCCCTCTCCACACTTTTCCAAGTACTACCGTGCGCGTTAGTATCTATCGTAGTGCAGTTTCAAAGGCAACCGGCACTGGATGACGCGATCGCGAATTCGTGATGTATTTTCCCGCCGATCCCGCGTCTCTGCACTCTTTTCTGCCTTGTCTGCTATATCAGCAGCGAGGCGGCTTAGTCATAGTACCGGTACCAAAATACCGGCTACTAATTATACGTTTTTTTACCGGTATTTTCGGGCGGAGTATCGGTACCCTCACGGTACGGCGGTACCGGTGTGGACCCCTAATAATGATATCCCAATTCCATAATGTTGATTGTATTTGATTTCGTCGGACTGGTAATGAAAATGGCCCAGGGTTCAACATTAGCACCTGCCCGTCTGCCATTGGCAGGTAAAACTTCAGAAAATAAGCTGTGTGGTTTGGCATTTTTTTGGTAACCTCCCCAAGTTGGTAGATTTTATATTTCTTAATTTTTTTCAAAACCAAAACTTTCCATAAACCTTTCATTTTACCTGAGATATAAACAACATCTAGGTAATGTACCTCTCTGATATTACCAGTCAACCTGCCACTTTAATAACAAACCATTGTGAATTCAACACAAAATTCAAATGTTTGTTCTGGCAGGTATAACATTTTCTGGGTATGTAAACTTCTTGCTCGATTAAGATAAAAAAAAGTTAAGGTTGAGACTTGAGGCCAACAAGATAATCCAAATTGCTTATCTTACCAGCCACCCATGCCTGTGCCATCAAAAGATACCCCCACAATTTTGAAATTAATGCTATCAAGTACACGTACAAGAATGGTCAATAAACCTGATCCTTCAATGAATTGAAATACTAGGTTTCCAGCTAACCCCCATCAATGTCATGGCCTTTGGCTAAGTTGAGGGGTTGACTGGCTTAAATGCATATTCTGAAGCAAATTTGCCTTCCCTGAATGAATCCATGTCTCAGAGTGAAGCCACAGAAGTTTAAATAAAGAAAAAACCCATCAAAGAGCAAAGATGCCATAGAAAACCATGCAGTAGCAGATGTTTAAGTACATGGCAGGCTTAATGAAACTAGTATAAGCGTAATTATGGTATTACAGTAAATCAAGTCGTTTTAACCCATTCACCCATACAGTATACTATTCAGGAATATTTGAGGGTAAATTCTGATAACAGTAGCATTTAGCTGCAGAAGTTTAGTAGAAGTAGTAGTAGTAGTAGTAGTAGTAGTAGTAGTAGTAGTAGTAGTAGTAGTAGTAGTAGTAGTAGTAGTAGGACTTTGTAGTAGTAGTAGAAGTAGTAGAAGTAGAAGTAGTAGTAGTAGTAGTAGAGGAAGAAGTACTTTGTACTAAGTACTACTAAGTACTACAACTGAAAATTGTGAAATTTTGGTGTGTGTCCTTATTTTCAATGTGTGTCCTAATTTACAAATCCTTATATGTAATGTTAACAGAATCATATTAAGGTGGAACTTTTTATTTATTTGCTTTCAAATTGACATATTTAGAAATTGCTCAGAAAGATATTTGCATGTTCCGATATGTGATTTTTAAGGGTTTGGGTGTACAAATATTTGTCCATACACTCCGCTAAGACCCTGCCTAGTAAAACATAAATGTAAAAGAGAGAAAAACAAGCAGTGGGACTGCATTGTCCTGGCATCATGCCCGGCACCAAGCAGATAAACTTTTGACCTCTTCACCATGTTTTCTTCAAGTGGTCCCTGCATTTCTCAAAACAAAAGGCAGCGGTTGGCTATCCTGTAAAACCGTCAACCTTTCTACCTAAGGCTAGTATCAGATCAGGTCAAAAGAGGTCTTCTTACAAAGCGGGTCTTTACTAGCAAATGAGATATCAAAAATTAATTCCTTTTCTGGGAAATTATAATATCAATCTTATCAGACATGTGTTCTTTTTAACTAGTTAAAAATAATGAATAATTTTTCGGAGGGTATTCAGGATACTAATCATAGTATGCAGTAGCCAGTAGGCATAAGTGGTCTCTTTCTACAGGTTGTAGAAATATGTTCATATTCATAATTCAAATTTACATTTATATTTTCTGGACTTAAGGCTGTCAAGGGTACCAGTTACAGTGATTGATTATAAGACCATTCTCTACCATTTGACTATTGAAGACACCTTGTCACCTCAACCCCAACCTCCCAAGAAATCCCCCAAAACCCTCCCCAAACCCGAAACCATGGAGGAATAAGAGAGAACAGGTGAATTAGTGATGGTTGGACTGAGATGCCCCCTGGTGGCAGGGAGACTCATCGTTTCCGATATCTCACAGCTGTACATTCCCCTTGCTCCATCAAGTGCACTCGTCCTTCCTCGAGTTACGGCACCACCCTGCTACCGAACACGCGCCCGCTATTATACACCCTCTAAACACATAGCATCAGGTACCACGCTTCAACAATAACACTCTTTTATATACAGGCTCCTGCAATTTGTATTGTTTGTATTATCAGTGAGAAATCTAGCTGCCAAGGCACTTATCCTTCCATCCTTCCACCACATCAACAGATACTATACACACCTAAAAAGCACATAACATCAGGTACCACACTTCCACAACAACACTCTTTTATATACAGGCTCCTGCAATTTGTATTGTTTGTATTTTCAGTGAGAAATCGAGCTGCCAAGGCACTCATCCTTCCACCATGCCACTGGATACTCACTGCTATACACACCCAAAAAGCACACAACACTAGGTACCAAACTTCCACATTGACACTCTTTTATCTTTTGTGGATAGAACTCATTTGGGCTCCTACAATTTGTATTATCAGTGAGAATCTAGCTGCAAATGCACTCATCCTTCCATCCAAGGTCTTGGCCAGGATTAAGAAACTGGGTGCCCAAAATTGGCAGACTTAAGGGGCGTCCTATTTTTCATAAGAGACTTTTATTTTTCAGGGGAAACCTCAATATAATCAGTTTGCAACCACAAAAATGAAATAAGGCAGAGTATCTGTATACAATCTTATGGAAATAATATTGAGGTGAAAAATTGCATTATATGCTTGAAATTGACATA
This sequence comes from Maea johnstoni, assembly GCA_963942565.1. NCBI lineage: Eukaryota > Metazoa > Annelida > Polychaeta > Spionida > Magelonidae > Maea > Maea johnstoni. The sequence continues at coordinate 20,897,910 of OZ012690.1, forward strand.
TAAGAAATTACTCCTTACTTCTTACTGTTACCTTACTTATTATTGCATGGGCCATGCAGGCCACCAAGGACTGGCCTGGCCTTAACTTTACCCTTAAACTTAACTGAACATTGTATATGCAATGACTGTTAGAGGCAATTGGTGCCGGGGCAACAGGTAATTCAAGACCTACCATAAATTCTCGGAAAATAAAACATTTTTTGTCAGTTGATGGTGGTCCATGTTTGCAGAAAACGGCGATCAAGGAAGGGAAGGAAGGAGTGGGGTTTTACGTCGTTTTCAACTGCTTAGGTCATATTGTGACGAGATAGAAACCCTGAACCGGGAAGAAATTCCCTACTCTTCACGAATAGTTCCAAGGGGTCTTTCTGTTGCAGAAGGACCATAGGCAGTCCTCCACAACGCCGCACATTTATGTAGCGACCAGGCCAACCCGCTTGGGGATCCAGCGGTGACTCGAACCTGCGAACTCACGCTTGGGAGCCAGGCATCCTAACCACTAGGCCACAGCGGATTCCTCAAAACGGCGATCAAAACAGAGACACATTGGCCCAGATTCTCCTATAACATCAGTTACTGTAAAACTATTATAAGTTTATATAGCTGTTGTCATTCATAAGAATTGATATCCTAAGGTTAACATCATACATTTCAACCAAGTACAAGCATGTGCGAAGTAACTCTTCCAGAAAATTTCACTGTGTAAGATTTCAGGGTCATTGAATATTTATAGACCCTAAGTTTACCTAGGCTAGACATGCTCCTAAGGCCTAAAAAAAGTTGTTTGTTTCCTGTAACCCTACCCTTACAAGTTTTTATTCATTAAAATCCCTACCCTAAAGTTTTTTCCGCCCTCCCAACTCCCAATCAACGTAAAACATGCATAAAACGCACATTTTTGACCAAAAAAATAATGAATTTTACCAACCTACCTACCCTTTATTTTTTCAGACCGTTACAGGAAACAAACAATATATTTTTCTTGGCCTAACCCAACATATTGCAGTCAGCCCCTATAATGTTCAGGACTGTTAACAATGCTGGCCTTCATTAAACGAGTCCCCCACCAGGTTAAGACCTACATTACAGTGCGACTTGTCATGCTACTCTATAAACTAGTTCTGTCATTGGTACATAATGAATGTCTCAAGTCATTTTTATACTCTTTTATGGGGCTTTCAGCCAACTCTTTAAACTAGTTCTGTTATTTTCATTTCGTTTTATGAAGCTTTCATGGTACCCTATAAACCGTTTCTGTCATTGGTATATAATAAATATCTCAAGTCATTTTTATTTAATTTTATGGAGCTTTTATGCTACTTTATAAACTAGTTCTTTCATTGGTGTATAATGAATATCTCAAGCCATTTTTATTTTTAAAGGAGCAAAACAGAAAACAGGTATTCTATATTTTTGTCTGTAATTTCAAATGAAATGGGAGCATTACATTTATGTTCCCATTAGCTGTTCAAAAAACTAAAAAAAAATAATCGATTATTCAAAAATTGCAATTGATCATAATAATCAGAGGATGAATGAACATTTAATCAGCATGTCTGACTAAGTGGACAATATTCCTACCTCACACTAGAAAATATTGCTTTAAACCTCTTAAACAAATACAAGTATTTTATAATACTAAAAGAAAATCCCTGCATGCCCTATTTCTGAACCAATGTCATATACAAACAAACAATTTTCAGGGCTTCACACCAATAGTAAACCACTGGCCTCAGGCCAGTAAGAATTCCCAAAAACGGCTTCGGCCTACGGGCCAGTAAAAACAGACCTCAACTGGAACTACAGGACCGGTAAACTTTCGGGGACATCCTTGTTAACAATTTTTCCCCCACATCAAGCACATCAAATGCCTAATAATGTTAAAAGAAAAAATTGTAGCACCAGTTAAAGATTTGCAGGAACACTAGATCCTAGGTATTACTGTTCCTAGAGGGCCAGTAACTTTTTAAGTTAGCGTAGAGGCCTGCTATTATAGGTCAGCAGAGAGGGGCACACAATGGTATGGAATTGTACCAGTGTGACAGTATTATTCTCCAGAGTGACCTTTGCTAGGAAACGTGAGCTGATATTAATTATGTTGAACCTTCCAGAGAGAAACCTTTCAAGGTTTGTGCTACTGTGTAGATGAAAGGACGACGGTGGCAGTAGCAGCCTGCAGTAGCGAGAGCAGCAAGGAAAACATACAATGTTCAGCATTCTTCACACTATATGCTTAAGTGTGCTTTCAAGCATCACATTCGCATTCTCTCTACATCCTCTGCATATAGGTGGCAGGCTATACAGGTCATGTTTGGCCTCTAAAAATATTTACCGTATTTCTTTCAATTAAGCACATAGACCCAAAATAAACGAACCCCCAACCCCCCCCCCCTTTTTTCTGAAAATTGTTGGAAGGGGCAAGCCAATTATGGACATTAGTTTCTGGCCGTCTGAACCTTCCCTCGCAAACGTAAAATGTTTACCTGTACACAAGGTATAGACTGTATATTCACTTTATTCATCATATCATGTTGTGATTTTCATCTAGGATTGTATTTTCCAGCCCTTGAACACTTTGCGCTATCAGTCCTTGGTGCACTATCCCTAAAGCGTCCTATCAGACATGGCATAACACAAGACAAAAGAGCATGACGCAGTCAAGCTCGTAGTGGCCATGGATTGTTGCCACAATGGGTGCGGTTGTGCAGCTAAACGGAAGATTGTAAACACCCCTTCTAACAATTTTTTTCCAAACTAGCTGCTGTACACACATCACACATGTGTTTTTATTCGGGGGAATACGGTAACCTGTTCTACACTTATAGTCACATATTCTTTTACATCAACACAAATAACCAAGATTATTTGAAGAACATCTATAACATTTCACTAAATAATAACAATTAACCAGTGGAGTGCACATATGATCTGAAAAGTTGTTATACAAGTATTTGTATAAATTTGTAAACATCATTATTAGAGTAAGAATATGAAGTAAAATGTTTAAACCAACAGGAACAGATATTTCCTTATGTGGCAGGCCAGACCTGTCAGACTAGTTGTGAGTGGGTAAATCAAACGATTTATTTTCTGGATGACAGGCACCAACATAGAACTAACTTACCATGATGGTGTGACTAGTAGTTAATGATTATCACTTATCCGATATAAGTTTTGCCTTGCCCGCAATAAGTTACAACATAAATGCTTGAATGGCAGTGTTCGACTTTCGCAGGTGCCCAGGCGCATATGCCCCTAGATTTCGCTGTGCGCCCCTAGATCTTTCACACTAGGGGCCCAAAGTAGTATGTATAATAATCTGAAATTCTGTTTTTGACCACTAAATATTATCAGATGACCACTTGGGCTCCTAGCCTGAAATCTAATGTCAGACATTAATGTTGAGCCCTGTGCTATTTGGATGAGTGGGCTTTAACTGTGGGTAGCAGACTGACTCCATAGTGTACGTCACTGTCACAACACAGCCTGTACACCCGGATTTGCAAGTCCTTGTCCTGTTAATACCAGAAACTCAATAGGGGCCATGTGCATTCCACAGCCCTAAACACATTGTTTTAATTCATGTCACTGCGAGGCAACTGGATAGGGGTGACAGATGTAGAAAGAGACGACTGGGTGAAATAGGGATCCTAACATATATATATATTGACTACATTCTACTGTGGGTTGACCCATTCAAGACTATATATTAACATATAGCGCCCAAAAACTTGATGACTATTTTTGTTATATCTCTTACCCTTTTGCCGCTGGTGGCTAATTTAGTCAACATAACATGATGACAAAAATCTGAGAAATGATTGATACCCTGGCAAAAGAGCTTTCCAATGAATATCAACATGATAGGGTTAAGATGATTTTCATAACTTTTTGCTTTTTTGTGCATTGGACGAAAGTAACCTGAAGCATCAGAACTGAAGTGATAAATCAAAGCACTTTTAGAAAAATACTTAAAGGAGAAATGTTGATCTATACCCAGCCAACAAACCTCACACATACAGTTTAATATATAATATCATATAGTATGCTGAATCAAAGAATTATTTGCAAGAGAATCACTTATCATGAAAAAAAATTAAAGTTTAAAGTTCTATACATACATGGGTTAACCCGTTCAAACTAAACAGCCAACCTCTATTCAACTACTTCCTGTTACCTGATCAGACAAACATTTCATGTCAATTTAAGAGTGTCATATACTTTTCCTCTTCTGGTGACACTTATATATGACTGACAATGCATATTTCATGACATTACAAAGAAGTAAATAGCCTGGTTCTCAGACTGTATTAGGTATAATGCCCCCACCACTATACATACTAAGTAGGGTTTTATGTCTCTCTCAAACTATAGATGGAAGCGCTGTTTTCATGTGTTGCAGTTGAGAATACTGTGATACAGACTACATCTCAAGTGTGTCCCCCTTAAGGATTTATTCAGAACTAAACCTGGAGTGAAATCAACTCAGGTCAGATCAGTGAAAGAGCAAGATATCACAGACTTGTAGCAAGTCTAAGAAGTACAGTGCATCCAGTGTCTGAGTGTCAATCGGACAACTAAACTCTTGAAAATCACACATCAGAATGTCCATCAAAATGTTCTGGTCTAGGCAGAATTACCAAAAATGTCAACTATATTTCAGGAAAACATTTGAAAAATAATTGAAACTGTTTTTTATTCATTAAACAAAGAAAACATCCATTAGCTTTATCTGTAAGTTTTATTCTAGATTGATATCTAAATAGGGGACCTTAAATGATTTTGATTGACCACTGTGAACACCCTATTCCAAATTCATACCTGCGATCTACCTTAAATCATTTATAATATAATTTTGGCTTGTCTATATATACGATACCTTTCTATTATCATTCCCCTACAAAGTTGTTTTTTGATGATGCACTTTACATGGAAGGACTTAATCTACCTGTTTTAGATTAAAAATCATGCTTTATTAAATGTCTGTCTCAAGTGGCATTATGAGCACTCACTAGATGCCTTTCAGCTTCAACCCTTAGCAAATACTCAACATCACAGTCTTAGCCAGGAGGGCGCCTGGGTGTCATTTGGACAGTTTAGGTCTACCTGCTCAACATGGTATCACAAAGAGTGAATGCATATATATGCAGGGTCTTAGCCAGGATTTTGAAACTGGGTGCCCAAAATTGGCAATTGTAAAATGTTGGGGCGTCCAAATTTTTAAGGTATATAATATACTCATATTCTAAACCATAACCATGTATAGATTTAACAAAATAAGGCACGATATCCTTATACAATGCCATGGGAATTGAAAGATGGAGATGAAAAAATTCAATTATATATGCTAAATGATTTTAAGAAATGCCTCACAAAAAAGTTAGGGTGTCCTGAGGGATGCTTTTTAAGGGTTTGGGTGTACAAAAAGACGCCCAGACGCCCTGCTGGCTAAGACCATGTAATATATTATACAAATATGCCATGCTAGTGTGGGTATCCTGATGGAATGTCTCCCACGGTAATTTGTCATTTGTTATTATTTATGATTTTCATGGGTTGATGGTGGCCCATATTTTCTGAAATTACTGACGAAGTGCTCACTGAGATCTGGCAGGTGAGATGTTGCAACCTTATTGGGATTGTAATTGTCCCAGAACAATCGTGATCATATTTGTGATTGTCAAATGGCAACCGGTGATAGATTGATGGTGGCCCATTTTTCCCAATCATTTTTTTGCAACATTATTATAGTTGCACAAAATCCTAGGACAGGTTGGTCTAAATTTCCGCGAATTTACGGTACATCAAGGTTATAAACCCCTCATTTAGGCCTTGATTATTGTATTCCTGAAATAAAACATTAAACCCACAGGTATATATGTACAGCAAATGGAGAGAAGCTTATTCAATACTTACCAAAATCATCATCCTTGAATTCATAGAGTCCCGTTTCTTTATTCCTGAAGTGTTCAAATGGGTTGCCTTGTCGTGGGGGTGGCGGAGGGGCAGTGCGCAGCGGCTTCGGTGTGGTTGGGGACTCGGTAGCGGAGAACTGATCATAGATGGGGCTGCTGAAGGGGTCTACTGGCGGTTCCAGTGGACCGAAGGGATCCTCAATAAATGGATCTGTTATGTTCAGATCTGTAGGCCTTCTATTTGTGGACCGAGGGGGCGGGGTGAACATGTCCGATTCAAATCCAAAGCTATCACTGTGGGCTCGACCTTTAGCGAGGTCACTGAACCCTGGGGTTTTCGGTACGCTACCGATATCCTCATAGTGGAATACTGGGACCTGAGTGGACATCTTAGTGGGGGATGATTCTGAGAGTCGCCTGGGAGGTACCTTAGGTTTGGAGCTCCCTGGAAAAGGGGGGATAGCAGGGGTATATCCAGGGGGCAAGGGAGGGGGTGTGAAGCACGGAGGAGGTTCGTCAAAAGACATCGTGGATGCCCTATTGTCCGTATTACTTTCCGTAGATGCTTCCTTGGAAAAGGCAGTCCCACACAATGGAGGCGGTGGCCTCTTTGGAACAGCACATCGCTCGTTTTTGGTGGCATTTTTTGTCTCTGGTGAAACAGTGCTAGACTGCTCCGATGGTACAGTAGGAGCTGCCCTAAAGGGTACGGGTTTGCTAGCTGTGCTGTGGCTCAACGGATCAAACATGCTCAAATCGTCTAGTGTAATTGGAGAAGCACAGGGGGCAGCACTCGAAGACTGGATTGGTTCCGTCTTAGATGGCTCTAGGGTGATAGGCAGTGCAGGTGATGCGCTTAGTGGATTCATTGGAGGGGCATTCATAGGGGGCGCCACAGGTGGTGACCTGGGGGGTTCGGGTGAGGGCGAAGCATTGTCACTGCTCCCCACTGTAAACCCTCCTTGCTGCTGCTCCGGACTGCCTGACATCCATATGGCTTCGTAAAGACACTCGCTATCCACCGAGTCACTGGAAACTAGCTTTCTCTCCGGGACCTCTCTCGTAGGCGAGCCCACATACTCGTTCGGCTTAGCGGTTCTCTTGGGTAGACTGTTGGAATTCAGATCGAGCACAGACTCCTCTGTGATAGTCCTCACTGGTAGCACTGGCGGGGCAGGGCGAACTGGAGCTGGGGGAACAGCATTGAGAAGCGATTCGGGTCTCGGAATCATGCCCGCCGCTGCCTGCTCCTCCCCATGGACCTCCTCAGTGCTGTCCTGATCCGTAGACTCCTCTGACGTCACACCTGCCAGGCTCAGGTGTTGATCAGACTTTGTCTTTTTGCTTCTGGGCCGAGGCACAGGTTTTGGACTTGATGAGTGAAAAGATCCTCCCGTTACGACTGGCAGGTTTAAGTTTGTATCGGCATCTCTTTTCGGGCTGCCTTCCACATGCTTGGGCTCCTTCGTAACCCTGGGACGTGGGATAGGTCGCTTGCCCAGAGGTGAGTTGGAGCGTAGAGGTTCCTGCAAGGGTGCCGTAGAAGATGCTGCTGGGTTGTTCTCATACAGAGAGTCCCCATTGTGCTCAACGAGGCCCTTTATGGCCTCCAAGTTAGGCTTGGAAAGCTGGAACTGTTTTATTCCAAACTTTTCCTCAAGATCCTGCTTCGGCTGCCCCTTCTTGGAGGGTAGCGGAGGCGGGGGCGTGTCATATATTGAGTCAGGGTCTCCTCCGAACGAGACATTTCCGTACACATGCTCGTCCTCCTCCAATGCGCCCGATTGAAACACTACATTTTCATACACATCATCTAGGTCTAGATCCCCCTGTGCAGAACCTACAGGTTCCGCAGCCGCTTCCCCTACTGAAAATCGCCGATCATCGATCGTGTAAGTTCCGTTTTTCGGCAGATGGGAGAGGATCCTCCTTTTGTGTCCCGGTAATGTAACTCCTATGTTAGTCAATAGTTCCTCGTCAAAGTTTTCGCAGTCTTCCAGGCTGAGAATGCCAGCGTCCAGGATCTTCTCCAGGTACTGTTCCAGGTGGAGGGCCTCCAGCCAGTTGGTGAGTTTCACTGTTCCCAGCTCCGAACACATTGTCATTCATCACTGAAAAATAAAATTTAAAAAATTACTATAAAGAAAGTACGGTGCTTCTGCAGAAAATATATAAGAAACGTATATTTTAATATTATCAATTGGTTTAAACCAAAAATGAGGTGTTTCAGCAAAAAAGTTATAATCTGATATCAAAATGTCTAGAGTGCATACCTGTGGTTAGCCTAGGAATTAAGTCTTTTCGCTACAAAAAACAGGTGAAAATTTTTGATATGCTAATTTTCTCTTGGGTTTATAACAAAAGTATCATTGTTTGAGTGGTGTGGTCTATCATTAAAATTGTGGCCAGTATTCAAACTGGGAGACCTGAAGTTAAGCCAGGCATCACAGACAACACTCCTCTAGTCCACTGGATGAGTGTTTTATCACATGTTGACTTCTGAATATTTGCATACTGATAACTAAAAAAACATATATGCTTATTGTGAATGGTTCTGTAACAAACATGTTTTTTATAATTTTCCCTCAAAAAACTTTACCATTTTTAAGGACTTCTAACCCCCCCCCCCCCCCTCCCCCTTGGGTCTTTGAATTTAGGATATTGAAAATAAATGCAAAAAATAGGGCATCGTGAAAATGTCCGGTGTCCACTGTCCAATTATTTAAAGGGAGACCAAATAATCATTGCATTACAGCCCTAACCATCAATTATATATAACAATGTCCAAGCCCTTCAATTAAAATTTAAAATCCAAATCATTTGACTGAAATTGACAGAAAAATTATCAGAAATTCCGGATCCATATATTTGGGTGTCGATCTTATAAAGATTTTTTTTTTCGACTTTTTGTGGGTTTTGGTGTTCAAATGTTGCCAAGACACCCTGCTGATAGGGTTCTTGACTGCATACTTGTAAACTGATTGCAATTTGGTTTTCTGCAATCCCCATAGTCAAGTGATGACTAAGAGACAGGACCTATTTCCTAGGTCAGGAATCTAAGTATTATTTAAACTATATTTGATCAGATCACTCATTGGAAAACAATCCATTTATGCAGGGCTAAGATTGTATCAATATCAGAGATACAAATTTAAATAGCAAAACCCTGAAATGAATCTCTATCTGAATAGATAATGGTCACTCTTTACAACTTGTGATACTGAGCCATAGTAAAAACATACATGCACACAGATATGACACCTGTAGATTCTATACAAATTAAGTGTTTTAAATGTGTTGCTAAAGAATTATCCACACTTTTTCTAATGAAACAGGTTGTTGTGGCAAGTTGCCTACTTGCCAAGCTGTGACGAGTCAATATCTAAACAAAATAGATTAATCTATATAGGGATTCCCCCTAAGTCAGTCTATAGTGTCTAGTTCTACTGACATTCTGGAGCTCTGATTTGATGTCACTTGTCAAAATAAACTGATTTCCTCAATTTCCTATCAGATTTTGAGCATTAAGGATCAACTAAGATTAACTAAGATAAGTCATACCACTCAAGTACGCGATCAAATAGAATTGGCATCCATAAAGAAAGTTTTGTTTGGGGCCTAGCCTAGTGAGCAGTGCGGAAGTAACTAACAGTAGCAAGTATTAGTATTAAGGGAGTGCTTCCTTGTTCGGGGAAATTACTTTTTCAAAATGTTAGCCCTAGAAAACTCCGTACGAAAGTAGAAACAGTCGATTTCACTCGTGTCATTTACTGCCTAGTCTCCCTTCAACTGGAAAAGAACCCACGGAATCCTCTGTTCCGTAAGGTAATGACACCCTCCAACTTTAGTAACTTACCAAACTTTCACTCAGGAGTTTTCTGCCATGTTTATATTCAATGTCACGTGACACGTATGTCGGGATTCTTGTCAGCAGCCCATACATCAAAGGTAAACGGTCAATAGATGTCGCGTCGGTAGTTTTGTACTATGGATATAAATAGAACGGGATTGCGTACTGCGGTGCTAAACCAGAAGGACTAAATTCTAGAAGGGAAAGTGTGCATTGAGCATGTAATATTTTGATGGAAAACGCGAAGTTGTGCGGTGAAAGGCGCCCGCGACCGCATGTCAATGGCTCAATACGGACTTTCCCGGTCATAGTAATGATGGACCCACCGCTAGGGGCGCGCTGTAGTAAGCGAGGCCACGCCTACTAACACCTCACTAGCCAATGCGGGACAACTAAAAAACGCGCGGGAATTACGTCACCAATCACTCAGGCGGATAGACACACTCTACTACGATTGAAATCTATCTGTGTAAGACCGATTAATATTTCAAAGTCTGGACGATGTGAACATAGATGGGCACAAATAATACTATATGCATAACATATGCCTCTCCGCGACATATATCATGACAGATGAATATTTCTTAACGAATCTAAATATTCCCCTAAGGCTGAATAATGAATAATCATGATTCATTTTTGTAATATTCCTTAATTACATGTAATTATGACTATATGTAATTCATGGTTGGGTATATTTTCAAAGTGCATGTGAACGGGCTAATTCAATTGTGAATGCCATATGTCAGTAGTTGCCGACTAACTGGCAAAATGTGAGCTAACAATCGCACAAACACGATGAAACAATCGTCTTTGGTAATCTAGCAAAACACTAAAACAACAAATTTTCAAGTGAAAAATGGAAGCGGGCCGACTTTCAGTAATCACTTTAATTTCTACTGAATCATACAGCCAAAGATGTCTACTTTCACGTTCCGGGTGAAATCGCTTGGTGCCACCTTTATAAATTCGTCAAAAAATGGGTTGAAATCCGTGTTGCAAGGCATTTTCCTATCCTTCAAATGACTTAAAGAAGGGAAGTGTTACCAAAAAACAGTTCTTTTAAAAGTGAAAAAGGAAGTGAATGAATCGTTTTTTATTTAACTTTTTTTAATTGGAGAACATTCATAAGTATTCAAAGATACAATATTAAGGTGAAATCGTCTATTTTTATAAACCAAATCCTCAGAAATACGTTTCCAGTAAAATTCTACTACCATTTTAGTTTAGTAAATTGGACGACAGCTACAGAGTCTGCTACGTCATATGAGCATGCGCACTGCGCATGGTACGCAATGTTGATAATGGTTATAGTTGTATCTCACTACACTCTATTGATAACTTGAACAATTGAGCTTTTGTTGTAGTTAGATATGATCCCATGATATGTTGTGTGCTTCATGCACGAGTCCACCCAGCTGAACGGCACCAGCCTACCCCGCCCCCCTCCCCCTAATTGTTGGCGCGCAATAGCTCAAAGGGACTGACACCAGTCTATTCAATGCAAATTTTACGCGCACACGACTGAAAGGACTGGCTCTATAGTCTATATACACGCGGTGGCGAGAGTCGCCGAACAACAACGCAACAGGTAATCTCCATTTTTTTATGATTAAGACACAAGCGACGCCAAACATCCAATATTTTATCTACAGCATTTTATTGACAGACAATCATAATAAAATCATTTTTAGCGTGATAAAATACGTGGTACATTATTTTTAAAAAGTACCAGACGATGACGTCACTGTATCACTTCGCATCGCCACTCGCCGCAATCACCGAACAACATAGGTGTATCCCAACACTTCGTCAAGAAAAATTCCGAAAAAGAACACCCCTATAACCAACATATAGGGCGCCTAAACACTAACGACGCCAAGGATTCAACATTCCACTGACAGACGATAATAATAGAATGCTTAGAAGTGTGTAATAAACACACTGTCGGGTTATTTGTGTGGTCACGTGATCACTCGCTGTCCCCTTGCTCCTCTAAGTATCTATACAGGAAATGTGTCAGCGCTGTTTTCATAGTTGGTATAGCTGTCAAGACAGCCACAATCAGAGAATTGGGCGCACGAACGTCTAGCCCAGTCACAGGTGCCTGCCACAGGATGGAAAATAAAGAAAAAACGAACAAAAAGCTTGCTTAGTCTTGTAGTTCATACTAACCCTACTATCCCTATATATATATATATATATATATATATATATATATATATATATATATATATATATATATATATATATATATATATATATATATATATATATATATATATATATATATATATATATATATATATATATATATATACCATTATATATGTCCAGCTACAGGTGTCTTCCACAGTCTAAAAAGTAATGGACAAACGAATAAAAACATTTTTTTATCCCACCCCTTGAGGCACCCTAAACAATGTGAGGGGCATGCTCTGATGGCCTTGTGATCTGAGGCATCGCCGGCCTTCTTCTGCTAGCTATCTCTCACCACTGCCTGTGTTTTAATCCCGGCTGGGGCATGTGAGAAAGTTGCCAGTGACTAAATCAGTGGTTAGTCGGTGTTTTTCGCCAGATACTATGGTTTTTCCACCACTCCCAACTGGCTAGTCTCGATTTAATCGCAATATGGCAGAAAAAATGACGAAAATTAAAATTCCAAATTCGTTAAACAATTTGCTTTTTATACAAAAAGTGTCAATAAGATGTTACCAATAGTACATTGTAATTAACCTGAGGGCATCTTATAGTAATGTTCTATGTGAATATTATAAAAGCCCAAATTATGGATGCCAGCACCAGTTACATTTTTGTCCAGAGATCTTTTTTTACATGTGTTAATATGTTATAACTTAGGGGATACAACTAAAGAAAATGTAAACCAATAGTGGGTGTTTTAGACGTGTTTGGGTGTATGTATTTTAGACATATTGGGTGTTTCGTGATAGGCACCAATTCATATTTATCTAAAAGTGACAAATTTGGGATAATAGAGATCATAACGTAGTGCATCTTAAGATTTATCTGTCATTCTACTTCATTCGTGCGCAGAATTTAAAAATTCTTGATCTGAAAAAGGCAACTTTGAATGTAGATAACAAAGCATATATGCTGTAAGGTTGTACACACCTTTTCAAATGTTACTATATTTTGGGTACAGCAAAAGTTTGAATTTGAGGAGTTTATTTCAAAATAGATGCATTTTCATCCAAAAGAGGTGCTTATATGGCGGCAAATGTCAACTATGTGAAATCTTAAAAAATCATACACTCCAGGGTTTTTTATTTATTTTTTCGATAATTTCTTACAAAGCTAAGTTTGGCGGGGCACGTATCTTGCTTTTTGCAAGAAAAATGTTAAAATGCGCCTAATTAAAATTGCCCCGTTACTAGTAACCGCAGCCTCTATATGACCTATCTACTCTTCATGTTGCTGTCCTCAGGTGTGCAACAATTAGTCACGTCAACAATTAAGGAATCAAGGAAAAAATTGGTGTACTATGCTTGTGTATCAAGTTTATTGTTTGAAGAGCACATATGAGCAGCACATTGTTTGCGAGTATGACCATATTGTAGAATTTTGACATAGTGCTAGAAATCCAAACTCGGACCTAAGCTGAGTGTTTTTGATAAAGTATGGGTTAATCACAAGTTCAATGCATCTTCTGCACTACACAGGTGTAGTGGCAGGGACGGTAGCTGTGTGCGCATTTCCTGTATTGGAGGTATGGACATCGCTGGGCTAGACTAAATTGTTCTCATTAGCTATAGCATGTGTTTCAGTGGGACTATCATTTTAGATACACTTGTCATGTAAGGTCTAAATTGAATATTACAACTTTGTTTACCATAAACATTTATTAGTTTCACATAAAAATACTTAAATATACTGTAAATCAAAGGAGCAACACGTGGTAGTTGTTTCTACGGAGAAAACACGGAGAACAATGCTGGCACTTTCTCTTTATCCTGCTACTAAAGTACTAGTATATATTTATCCTGCTACTAAAGTACTAGTATATGAAAGAAATTCGCAAAAAGTGACATTTTGACTGCTGTTGCTTATGGCTGGAGAGGTTCCACATGCAGCGGCCTCTATTAGGAAACTTGGGAAACAAGGCTGATATTAAAAACCTGGCATTATGTGTACTGGAAAAAAATGATTTTTCTTTAAAGAGAAATCATTTTTCTGTAAAGAAAAATCGATCTATTTTTCTTTAAAGAAAAATCATTTTTCTTTAAAGAGAAATAGTGAATAAATGCATTAATGGCATTCCATATATTAAGCATCCAATATAGGGGAGCGGCCGAGAAACAGAACTGATCGAGATATCTATTGGGTGGATCCTACAGACAGCCACATCATACATGATTTGAAAGCTTATTTTGTCTATTTTCATTAGCTAAAGTATAAAACCATTAAAAAGACAGAGTAAGCTGACTTTGGGGTAGTGCTGTTTTATTATTTTCTATATCCGTGAAACTTCCGTTTCCATCTCAATTAATTAATTTAGAACATATATTAAAAAGAAAAAATGACATACAAGTACTGGTGAAAACTGCTCTAGTTTCTCGTATCTACGTGTTACTGTAATGTGCTAAAAAATAAAAGGCATTTGTGTAATTCCCTGCGTTAGGGTACATTTGCAGTTGACCACAAGAGCTACCGACCATAACGTAGTTACAGTTTACCTGCGAGCAGCCTTGTAATAACGGCGCAGTGGACGTCGCAAGCAGACTATGAATCCAGAAGGACTCAATTCTAGAGGGAAAGTGTGCATTGAGCATGAAATATTTTGATGGAAAACGCGAAGTTGTGCAAAGAAAGGCGCCCGCGACCGCATGTCAATGACTGTTATAGTTGTATCTCACTACACTCTATTGATAACTTGAACAAACGAGCTTTTGTTGTAGTTAGATATGATCCCATGATATGATGTGTGCTTCATGCACGAGTCCACCCAGCTGAACGGCACCAGCCTACCCCGCCCCCCTTCCCCTAATTGTTGGCGCGCAACAGTTCAAAGGAACTGACACCAGTCTATCCAATGCAACGCACGCGACTGGAAGGACTGGCTCTATAGTCTATGTACACGCGGTCGCGAGAGTCGCCGAACAACAACGAACAGGTAATCTCCATTTTTTTATGATTAAGACACAAGCGACGCCAAACATTCAACATTTTATCTACAGCATTTTATTGACAGACAATCATGATAAAATCTTTTTTAGCGTGATAAAACACATTGTACATTTAAAAAAAAAAGTACCAGACGATGCCGTCACTATATCACTTCGCATCGCTACTCGCCGCAATCATCGAACAACATAGGTGTATCCCAACACTTCGTCAAGAAAAATTCCGTAAAAGATCACGCCTATAACCAACAACTAGGGCGCCTAAACACTAACGACGCCACGGATTCAACATTCCACTGACAGACGATAATAACAGAATGCTTAGAAGTGTGTAATAAACGCACTGTCGGGTTATTTGTGTGGTCACGTGATCACTCGTTGTCCACTTAATCCGCTAAGAGATATTACTGGAGATGTGTGAGCGCTGCTAAAATTATTGGTATAGCTGTCAAGACAGCCACAATCAGAGAATTGGCGCACGAACGTCCAGCATTGGCGCAAACCTCTATACTTAGGGCCCCATCACAGCAATTTTTAGTTTCCCTACTTACCAATAGGTGTCCCCATCTGCCAGAAAGAGAATTCTAGGTGATGGATTTCGCTTCCTATTTGAATGTAATAATAATAATAATAATAATAATAATAGTAATAATAATAATAATAATTTAGAATATCAATTATACCAAAATACTACAGAACTAGAAGTAGCACTTTGAAAATGAGTCAATTATTAAATACAAATGATAGAAAAGTGTTTATTAAGGTTGCCAAATTTGTTTACTTTGGCATGATGGAATACACATCGCTTCCAGAAATGTTGATTTAAACTGTCTGTATGACTAATTATGACAGTAATCAGGTAAATCAATGTATAATGTTGACAAAAATAACTTTTATTATAGTATGGGTCAAGGCCAGTGCTTTTTAAAAAAACAAACACTTTTTCTTACTTTTAATGAAAAATATTGAATGATAAAAATTGGTGATAAAAATTCAAATGGAGGAAAATAAGACAAAAGTGATCCCTTTCCCTTTGTATTGATCTTTTATCCTTCTGTGTGAAATTAAATGGTTCCTGGGTCAATAGTTGTGGACAGGAGCTCCGTTTGAAATCACCATTCATGTATTTTTTCAGGTTCTTACCCCTTACATCTTACCGCCTGCTTGGAGTGTATTTTCTGATGATCAGGGTACCACTCATCATAAGGCATTTCAGACAATACAGTATATACGTCGTATAGGTTAAATAAATAAGTGTCAAATAAAAGTAGAGCTAATGAAGTCAAAGCTTTGAGAAACAGAAAAAATCGTAAAGTACGATCTTCAACAATGAAAATCGTAATTTACGATACGAGAAACGGGCCCCTTGCAATGATAACTTCAGCATGTTTCCAAGTTGATTACTAGGTATATATTATATGAAATTGACACTCGAATATTTGAAAAATATATACAAGATCTAGTATTAGCTTTTTCTGTATTGCAAATTTCTGTCAAGTGTAGTCAAGTAAATCTGGGGTTACACTCATTTACATAAATAATCTTGCCAGATGAATCGATTTGGAAATGAAAGATTTGCTGTGGGTCACCTGTGACACGTCATCTACTTTATTTGGGTTCTTATACTTATTTCACCGTATTATTATTACTATCATTACTATTATTAATTATACTATTATCATTATAAATCATTATTATTAGTATCATTACTATTATTATTATCATCATATATATTAATGATATCATTATTATTATTATTATAATGGTTATTATTATTATTATAATTACTATGGACAACTTTCACCATTTGTCAGTATTTGAATCAAAATAATATTGGTGACAGGGATCGATAACCTTGATTTAATCACAATAAAGCCATGAAGCTGGCCCTCCCCTTTCCTTACTTCAAATGAACATAGCTACTGCACATGCATTTGGCTTTTTCTATAATCTTTAGATCCCCTCCAAGGGGACAAAGTAGCTCAGTTGGTTAGGTGTCGGACTAGTAATCAGTAGGTCGTTGGTTCAATTCCCGGCCGCGGCACTTTGGTCTGTCCTTGGGCAAGACAGTTTATTCCATATTGCCTCAGTCTACCCAGCTGCAAAAAGGGTACCTAGCATAAATAAGGCAGTGCTAAGAGCTTGTGCACTATATGCTGCCAACTGCTCTGGAATATTCCCCGGGGGATTGAAATGGTTTCTGTGTGTACAGGCCTGCTTGGGGAGGAAGTTTGTGTGAACACTTAGGTGGATACAAGACTATAAACCAAATACCTTTATCTAAATTGTTAAGTCAGCTTGAAATAAATGGCAGAGAAGTTAACCCTGATCAAATTCCATTCCTTATCCTGTAGGAGATTTACTTCTTGGAACTGGATGCATGAAAAAAGGCCAACATTCATTTTAATATGTATTTATCTTAACATTTACACATTTACATATACACAATGCATTCTTGTTATGCATAATAGTATGAAAGCAATCCCACATCTTCATTCTTACTAAAATTCAATTCCATGGTCAACTATTTGACTAGAACCTAGAAACCATAAAGGCATTAATCACTTGGGAGTATATTTGTTAAACAATGTATCTTACTTCCACGTGTGAAAAACGTTTACCTTGGTGTTTTCCATCTTTTCTTGAGTGTTAAAACTCATTAAGGCTTGATAATTTACATAATATAGTTCTGCAATCAGCATATTGAAAATAAATCAAAGGAAAATATTAATGAAATTCCAAACCATACATCTGCTTCGAATATAGATTTTTTTCAAAATCATGCTATAGTGCATATTTTTTGCATTTTTTCATTAGATATGCTACTTTTCCAGGGTGACTTAAGCCGTGAAGTGGTTAACCAAATAAAGCCCAGGGACTGAAAAATATATTTGTAATCTGGATGATTGTTCTTGGCAAAAGTTGAAATGATGCAATAAGTGCGCCAACACCCTTGTGACTACCTCCGATGTTGGGGGAAGTGATCTGCGCAACGTCAGATCATCATTAAGACATCATGATGACAGCTTGTTAATATTATAATTAACTAGTTAATGGTGGACCTTAAAATGGGCACTAAACCCTGAAACCTATGCCAACTTATATGAAAGGAAAAACTCTTTAAAGCCATCAATTTGTAAAGACCCAATCCAGTTAGGTCCCACTG
The DNA here is from genome assembly GCA_963942565.1 of Maea johnstoni. Taxonomy (NCBI): domain Eukaryota; kingdom Metazoa; phylum Annelida; class Polychaeta; order Spionida; family Magelonidae; genus Maea; species Maea johnstoni. Next base: position 20,915,982 of record OZ012690.1, read on the forward strand.
GGCAGAAAAGTGTGTATTCCAGTAACCCCTTCTCCTCTCTCTATCATACATAAGCTGGGATGTATTTAAGAGTTTAGTGCCCCATTAAATTGCCACTTATGAGTCGTTTCCCATACAGACTAAGCACAATGCGTGATTTGTATGTGGTAGACTATGCCTTTTGTCAGAAAGATCTTACCAGAACTGTCTGGCTGTTTTTGACCACTGCAAGCATTCATTGATTAAATCATTCATTTTGAGACCAAAAGGCTTAATAATTTTGGGCAATATTGTTGAGTCAACAATTTTTGGTAAAATATTTCATGGTGAAACGCCAATCAAAACCAAACCAATTTCTCCCATTCTAACAATCGTCGTATACTCAGTATAATGTAGTTCATGCAAGAAATCGACCAGTCTAAAGATCTAGCCACCTCTTTTTTTTTTTTAAATTTGCAATTAATCAAGTTCCGATAACCATCCATTTTTGCCCGGCTGATATTAGTAGTTGCCCAGAAGTAACATATGTCTATCTTTAACCCTTCCAATGCTAAGGCTACTTTCTTCCAAAGCTCAAGGATGCAAAGATTTTTGATAACCATCCAAACCCTGTCATGTTGGTATTCATTGGCTGACTTCAAGTACGGTGTTACATTTAACACACATGGTAACACTAACGGATCTGTTAATCCCAGCCACTCAACACAGTGCAAGATGTTAACATCTAGGCCAACAGAGATGTTAGCAATGACGTTACATTTTTGAAGATGTGTGTCCTGCTCGAGCAAATAATGTTTGTCATAGTAAATAACAGCAACATGCTGGGAATGTGATACTTAACTATTAGTCTCTTTCAGCTTAATACAGACACATATCATTCATATCATATATTTTATTAGGATAATACAAACTTTTAAAAAAAAATGTCATTAATTTCATTTTTATTGTTAAGATCATTTTCATTTATAGCTCATAATTATTCTCATAATTTTTATTATTATTATTATTATTATTATTATTATTATCATTATTATTATCATTATTATCATTATCAATGAACTGTAGTTCAAAATGAAGTGAATTATACTCAGACAACCTTTTTAACTAGATGCAATTGGTCGTCAGTAGCTGAAGATGGTACCCAACACTAACATAGGACTTGAAGTCAAAACGGTGTTAACACCTAAGCCGTTACTGTTAAGGCCTTCAGAAAGTATATGGGGACCATGCTCTTTTCAACACCTTTCACAGATCAACACTAACATTTTCTGTTACATTTTGTGTTAACACACATATTATGGGGTAGATGTGTGTTACCACCTAACATATGCCCATCACTTCAAATCGCGTGTTACCACCCCTGCTAACACTAACACCGATGTTAACATCTGTGTTAACACCATACTTGAAGTCAGCCATTGGATAGCCCTCGCTGAATACTCTCAGATGAATACCCATATGCCAGGGTTTTAGTCATTTCTCAGGTTTTTTGCATCAGTTTGTATTGGACAAATTAGCATCCAGCAGCATAAGGATTAACTCCAAGCACCAATGGGTGAAGATAATGATTTTAGATCTTTTTTCTATGCGCTTTATATCATAACAAAACACTCCTCTTCAGGTTTTCAAGATAGCTTTAATGAACTAAATGAATGAAAACTTTAACTTAAAAATGTTTTATTACAAATTATGTAATGATTTCCCTAAAATCTTTACGTAATTGAAATCCCATCCCCTTTTACAAATAAAGATGCATATTCCCCTATTTAGTGAAATCTCTAATGTAATTATTGCATATATTCAAATTAATATTTTAAGTATATAACACTTTCTGCAAGTTCTTGAACCTTTCTGCAAGTGATGAAGCCTTTACATAATTGATTCGGATAGGACTGTTATGCATGGTCTTAGCCAGCAGGGCATCTGGGTGTCTTTTTGGACACCCAAACCCGTAAAAAGCACCCCTCAGGACACCCAGATTTTTTTGTGTGGAATTTCTTAAAATGTTAATCTCAAGCATATACTTGAATTCTATTATCTCAATTTAATTCCCATGACATTGTATGAGGATATAATTCCTTATTTTGATATATTCATACATGTTTATGGTTGAAATGTGTGTATATTGTGGTCCCCCTTAAAAATTTGGACGCCCACAAATTTTGCAATAGCCAATTTTAGGCACCCAGTTTCTAAATCCTGGCTAAGACCCTGCTGTTATGGATCAGTTTGGTGAGAAAACAAATATATAAGGTACAAGCAAGATATAAGATAAAAAGTAACATACTCCCGACTTTACATAACAATTCACAAATTTTTGATTTTCACTCCCTTCTTCAACCACTTTTTACACGTAGAATATGTAAACCATTTTGATATTTCAGTCTAACTGAAATAAATAGAGGCACCATGTTACAGTGTAGGACACACTGCACACTTAATGGCCAGTAATTGGCCGTCAAAAACTGATTTAACCCTTTTAATGGTGAGACTACTTTCGTCTTAAACACAAAAACTCAAAAAAAAAATTCAAAATCATCTAAATCCTGTCATGTTGGTATTTATCCGAAAGCTCTCATTGACTTCTAATATATGAGTACCCATTTGCCAGGGCTTCAGTCATATTTCAGATATTTTCAAATTATTTTGTATTGACCAAATTGGCCACCAGCAGCTTAAGGGCTAATGTTCAAATTTATATGATCTGCCTTTCTGACTCAATTCACAAGGAACTGCATCAAGGGTGGCTCTTATATTCATGAGGTATTGGGGCAGCTGGTTAACAAACAACAAATCTTGAGTTATACAACAAATTGGTTCCATTTAAAGATACCAAGCACACAGTAAGTTTGAAGTACTAGCATATAGACTAGAATTATTGACTGATTTTCTCCATTCCTCATCGCGACACAACATATATATATATCCTTTTTAAAGGAAAGGGCTAATAAAAATTTGATGCCTGTGCATAACTTCAGAAATAATAAAACATATATAAAATATCTATGCGATTCTTTCTACTAAATGTGTGTGTGATATTGAGATTGTTTGAAATGATTGTAAATCATTTACTTTTAAAATGTTAGCGCCATGTTTGATACCTTTAAATCAAAGCTATGCTTGATACCTTTTGATTTGTTCATATACCAGCTCATCAAAATATATAACAGGACAGATTAATACAAAAGATTTCATAACATTTACATATACAATACTTTATAAGCACCATTACCCAATTTCAATATGGGGAACAAAAATCCTAAAATCCTTGTCGAACTTTTCAGAGGTATGAGTGAACGTATAAACCCAAATTGGACTGATCTGTAGGTGAAAAGATATGATGAATACCTTTAACAACTACAATTGCATTTACATAATGAGACACAATAATGTAACATCAACAAAACATCTATAATATGTTAAAACAAATACTATATATCAAATATCAAAGTATTTGTTATTAGGACGATGGCATGGAAAGGGGGTCAAAAATTACTCTGTAAAATACTTTTTATTTCAGAAAGCTTTTCTTTTAGTAAAAATGTTTTCATATAAGAACAGAATACTACGGCCTGTGATTATCACAAGCCATTATACTAAATCACTTTTTAATTTTCTGAAATGAAAAGTATTTTACTGATATTATTTTCCTCTTTGGCTAGCCACATAAGGCACCAATAAATACATATACACAAGACCAATATTACAAAGCAATAGGAGCATGAATACATAGGTTTGATCTGCTTATCTACATGTTGGAAGGAAGTATCTGTTTATACTTTTTAGCGTGTTAATATTGCGCATATTAAATGTGTTCAGCAAGTGGCCGCCTTTGATGCACAGTTTAATTTTTGCGTACTGATGTTGTATGATAAGCTATCACATCAGCATGTTGTATGATACTAGCATAGGAATCCAGTCTGCGCAAAGTACACATGAATTAAACTGTTGCCATATTAACACGGTATACAATATACAAATGGTTAAACTGTCTAGGAATACTGATCATTTGCTGCCCCAGTGAATCAGTATTTCGTATTTTGCAAGATCATACTTAGGATTGTTCAATTAAAACATATGATAGGTACCATATTTATAAGGGATTCAGAATCGTAAATTTGTCATGGTCAATCAATCTATTGACTAGTCCAACAATGGATTGTTCACTTTACTGCTAGAGAAAAATTCTTTCAAGACAGGTCATAAATGAGACAATAAAATTTCTATTCTGTTGCTCAATTACTTAAAAACTATTCTCACCCCTCAAAAAGTTTCAGGAATAATTGTGCCAACACACCTTCGAAGTACAATTAGTACAGAGCCATTTTCAGTATATTACAGCAGAGGGACTTTGATAATTGGTTTGAATGACTTAGGAGAAATTAGGAGGAAGGTACAATATATATCTGGCGACCCTGATTTTAAAATAGACCCTCCCTTAATAACATGCCAATCATTAGGTGATACCAACATGTGTCTAGAATACCTATTAACCATAGAAAACTGACTAAATATCAATCATACTATGGAATCGCACTACTATCACAAATAGTCATGTTTTGACTGCATTTCATGCAATTGGCATCACTATAAATATTTCACATATATTAGAAATCTATCTCTATTGCATATACAAACATAGCAGTCCTTTATTTTTCATTCCTAACCAAGTTGTGATTAATTCTTGTGATAATATACAGAAAAGAATTTAATGAGAAGTTGATACTTATGAAGGAGTATTTCAAGAGATCTTCTTTTATGTTGTCGCACATTTTTTTAGGATCTAATATCAAGAGGTCTAGCTCACTCATGTTCTTGACAAGTACACAGTTAGGGATTAATGTATACAAAATATTCACAAAACACACATCTCCGTCATTTCAAGATACTAAGGAAGATTTGTTAGTCTGAGAGTTTGACTTTTTTTGCATTAGCTGTTCTGCCTTTAACCCTTATGCTGCTGGTGGCTAATTTAGTGAATACAAAATGATGCGAAAAAAGCTGAAAAATCACTGATACCCTGGCAAATGGGTACTCATCTGATAGCACTCATCAAGAGCTTTCCAATGCATACCAACAAGGCAGACTTTAAAAGGTTTTTAAAACTTTTTGCGTTTTTGTGCCTTTAACGAAAGTAGCTTCAGCATCGAAAGGGTTAATGAAATGTCATGAGATTGTTCCTATCCTCCAGATAGCTGAGTAGAGCCTTTTACTTCATCATTATTTTAACCCATTCATGCCAGCATTGGCTAAAATGCTGAGTCTCATAGCTGGCTTGGTGTCTGGACATAATTTAGACGCGGATACCTCGGCGGCTTTAAAAATTACACATCAGGGCACATTTATGTCAGATTTTTAAAATTGTCAATTTCATGCAAATAATTGAACATTTTCACCTTAATATCATTCCAATTACATTCATTAAGCATATCATACCTTTTCGGAATAAGTATATACATGTAATAGTTGTTATCTGACCATGTTGTGGTCTCCCTTGATAAGTAGGAGACCCAAAAAAGCAACAGTTATTACTTTTTGGGTACCAAGTTTCTAAACCCTGCCTATGCCCCTTCCAGACCATAAAGTGATATCACTGACAAAGGCATGTTATGTAAAATATTAGAATGAGAGATATTCGTAAGAATATCTATAGCCATATGGTAATTAGTGCTGGGACGATTAATCAATATAATCAATCGCTAAAACAAAAGGTCGATCATTTTCGATTATGTTCTCTGCTCACATGGTCAAAGTTTCCATTTAAAAGGGGCCTTATTTACCATGAGATACGTGGATAAAAGTAAAAGAGTTTTGCAATAAACACAAACAAATAGTTTCTGACCATTAACCATTCAAAATCTAGACATTATCAGCCATATTCCAGAAACTGGCAAGTGAAAATATTTAAGTTGATGATAATTGATTGAAAATTGGATGACTGATCGAGCTAAAATTTTCAAACGATTCCCAGCACTACTGCTAATACTGTTGGGCGGGTTCCACTTCTTAACTCCTACATCTCCTTTCTCTAGCACTTAATTCATTTGCATCTCTTGCGCACACATGGTCAGACCAAGGACTTAGCCAGGACCCGTCCAGCCTGTCTTTTGGATATGTAATCCCCTGATAACCTACTTTTTGGATAGGAAAGAATTCTATGCAGAATTTAGAATTTTGACTGTCTTTTAAATACACTTCAGCCTGGCTGAAATGTAAATTGCCCTTTTTGACACAATAGGCTATCAATTCTAGTTCGAAAAAGAATTTGGAGAAGCAGAGTTGATAAATTTGGACAGGCAGAAATTTTGGAATTGCTGTTTGGGACAGACAGTTTTGAAATCCTGGCTAAGACAACTTTAAACATGACTTCGCAAAGATAGTAACATTTGAAAAATATTTGAATAGAAATTGTTTAATATGCAAGATGCAAAAAGGTCCAATAAGTCTCCCAGAGAGTTCACCCCTACCTATAGATTGCTCAGCACTAATATCATCATCATCATCATCATCATCATCATCATCACCACCATCATCCCACATTCTCAGCTATCTCCTAGTATATGGAAAAAAACTCGGCATCATCTTACATGAGAAGTGACCTCACTCTCTGCCTAACAATTTGCCTATGTAAAGTTCTCTCCAACTTGTATGTAGCAAAAGATATGGAAGACAGAGAGTGGCAGCTGTAAAAGTTATTTGATCTTCCGTAGCATCTTCCATCAGAGGGTCCTTGAGGCATATGAAGCAGCACTTCCTCCAATCACAGACTAGCAAAGTGAATTAACCTTTCCAATGCTGAGGCTAGTTTCGTCTAAGGCACAAGGATACAAAGATTTTTGATAACCCTCTAAACCCTGTCATGTTGGTATTCATTGGAAAGTTCTCGCTGAGTACCCTCAGATGGGTACCCATGTGCCAGGGTTTTTGTCATTTTTCATGTTTTTTCTATCATTTTGTATTGGCCAAATTAGCCACCAGCAGCATAAGGGTTAACCCACTCAGTCGAATCCTAAGTTGCTAGTGACTTTGGGTCAGCAGGTGTGTTTTTTTCTAGGTAAATAAGTTTCCTCCACCACTTACAACTGGCTTGTAAAAATCATGCCACAATACAGCAGTAAAAAGTTATCAAATATGAAACTCAAAATATGATTCCGAATGAGATTCCAAGATGCGTGTACACCTTCTTAAATGAGTATGCCCAAATCCACCATATTCGTCATTACCACAATTTTTTTAAAGCTTTCTTGTGCAAGCTCAGACGGCCTGATGATAATTGTAAATGTAATGTACACACTTTTACGCATTCCTTTCTGAAACACACACTTGGTTTGACACAGATAGAAATGTTTTGATTACGCAGCAATTTTTTGAACAATGTTTGAGGGTAAGTTGTATACTTGTTGTTCCTGTTGTGTTTTACAATACCTTCTTATGTACATTTTCAAAAATTGCTCCAATTGGCAATTCTTGTTCGAAGTTGCCAGATGCTTTGCGCTCTCCGCGATCAAGTGGCAATGAACTAAATTTCTAATACCCAGGTAAGAGTTACCTTTTAGATAATTTTCTTGATTCCGAAAGATGCCATTCATGGATATTTTGTCGCCAGCTCTGTTCCAAACTGTAATAAATCTGTACATCCAATTCATCAATATCTATGTCTGCGATCAATGATTCACAAAATCATGACACAGAATAACGTATACTGTAAAACCCATTATTATCGCGCTCCTTTTAATTTCACGCATTTCGCGCTAGGTGATGATAACGCGTATATTACTGGCGCTGATATGCGTTCAACATAGCATAACAATGCCCCATCTAGTGGTGATACAGTTGATGCGTGTAATTAAATGGCCGCGATCGCATTCACACTGCAATTGCGTGAATAAAAAGGGGCGTGGTTATAAAGGGTTTTACAGTATTTAACTTGAAACCTTCTGGGTGTGGCAATGGTAGATGATATACATCTTATTTGATTTTCTCTCCCATCTCTCTGTTCCATCTCTGGATTCGATTTCACTGGTGAAACATATTCACTCATAATATCTGTTAAGATCCAATATCGATCAAAAAATGACTGTAGATTCAGAGGATCGACTGCTGACCATCCAATAGCTATCCAGTAGTGCTGTTTGGCATTAAAACATATATAGGGCCTCTCTAATGTAGAGAGACCAATCACATATCCGCCATTGACTGCAAGGTATTCCAAATACCTTTTTGGCGTCTGTTTCTTCCAGACTTGTTAACGACTAAAATGAACTATGATTGGAAGTTTCTCGGGTAAAAGTCTCGGAGAAAACTTCTACTGCAATGTGTTATCTTGCGCTCCTCGAACTCGTATGGGACTGTGAGACGCTAGAGATTACCGTCCATCGTGTGTTAATAACTCCTCCGTCACAGACTCGTCCAACGTTGTATTCGGTTGATGCTCACCTGTCGCATCTGAAGGAGAAACAAATATATTGACATTCAACTTATGACCTATAATGACCGATTTTACTGTTGAAATGTCAATCAACTGTTAATGATACTACTACTACTACTACTACTACTACTACTACTACTACTACTACTACTACTACTACTACTACTACTACTAATAACAATAATAATAACAATGATAATAAAAATAATAAAAATAATAATAATAATAATAATAATAATAATATTAATAATATTAATAATTATAATAATAATAATGATAATAATAATGATAATAATAATTATAATAATAATAATATCAATAATAATATTCATAATACTTGACTCAAGTGAGGATTTATCCTGAAATTATAATCCAATCCAGACATAATAAACCATAATAATAATAATAATAATAATAATAATAATAATAATAATAATAATAATAATAATAAAAATGATAATAGTTGATATTTGATATTGTGCCCTTTCCAACTAATATGTTCAAAGCACTTTATAAAGAAAAGTCAGTGGACAGATATTTATCGTCCACATAGTCAAATAAATTCGAAACCACAAGTAGAGCTTACTTGGTGTGCGGCTGGCCTGTGTTTGTGCCGACGGCGGAGGGCTGGGGAGTAGGGGCGTGTCTGCGGCCACCACGGGTGGTGGGGGCGTCATGTCTGCCGTGTAGATCTGGGAGAGCGAAGAGAAGGAGTTCTGGCCCACGACTCCCCCGTTTACGGGCAGGAGGAGGACGGAGCCGTTGTGCGCCATCACGTGCTGCCCATCCGCCACTCGGTAGATCACCGGAGATGATTGCTACAACAAACAAACAGCCATACATTGGTTATGTGGAGAATTAACCTTTATGCTGCTGGTGGCTAATTTGGTCAATATAAATTGATGTAAAAAAACTGAAATATTGACTGAAACCCCGGCAAATGGGTACTCATGTGAGAGTACTCAGCGAGAGCTATCCAATGAATACCAACATGACTGGGTTTAGATGGTTTTCAAAAATATTTGCGTCTTGGTACATCAGCATTGGAGGGGTTGGGTTATCCCTTCCAATGCTTAGACTATTTACGTCCAAAGCAAATGATGCAAAGATCACGGGAGCAGCTTGCCACAAACAAACAGCAATTCATTGGTTATGTTTAGAATTAATTACGATACTCAACGAGACCCAGGAACAAAAAACAAGCCATGCGTATGCATTGAATCCAATATGCCCCCACATGAATTCTCTGGTCGACTCAGGCAGATTTCTTACTTGAAGTCGCAAGTTACATACCTAAATCCATCTAAATTAATTCCTGCTATTTTATCCTCTACAGATATATACTATGTTGGTAGATTAAAATGTGCAAATAGTGTTTTTAAAACCTCAAAATAATTTCTAGCGGGTAGCGTTTCACTGTCATGTTGTTGTTATGGTAAAGCGACCTCTGCCAGGGGAAAATGTAGTAGACGGTTGCCATGGTACTAGATGATAATTTTGGGTTCTTAACAGTGACCGTTGTGAACAGCATTGTTAGGATCATAATAAAGAATTAATATTGGCCTACTAAAATTGACAATTGTTAAAAGCAATGTTCGAACCCCAATGCAGTCCAGCAAACATAGATATTGACCAATCAGCTGCTAGAATCAGAGTGGAGCTGATGCTAAAATATAATCTCTGTTACTGCTAATGAAATGTCTTTGGGTACATAATTTTGAGTTGTATGACTGCCAAGTGCCAATAGTTTGGCTGATTTCCATACCCTAGCTGCAGCAATACTTACCCTTTGGCTTTGTATATACTCTAGCGTCCCGCGGCCATTTTTAAGCTCTGAGTATTGTGAGGCCACACACATGATGCAATAGATCTGTAAAATGAATGAGTGAGATTATAAATGACAAGAAAAAGAGTCCATTCCTCAAGAAGGCACAGAGATGGCGTACACTTGCGCTGTAATATAAATACATAACAGAGTCATTATTGGTATTCCCCATTAGGTGTAAAACTGGACATATTTTGCATAAAATTAACAATTTCTGGGAAGCAGCTTATCAAAACTTCTTTTAACCCTTCCAATGCTAGGGCTACTTACGTCCAAAACATGGCCGAAAGATTTTTGAAAATCATCTGAACCCTGTCATGTTGGTTTTCATTGAATAGCTTTCACTGAGCACTGTCAGATGAGTACCCATGTGCCAGGGTCTCAATCATTCTTTTAGGTTTTTTGCTTAATTTTGTATTGGCCAAAGTAGCGACCTGCAGCAAAAGGGTTAACCTTCTTGATACCTGATGATGTCTTATGAAACAAGCCAACCTGACAGAATTCTCCACTGATTTTTAATAAACAGTGATGAAGATAAAATGCAGTAAATAACAATAAATCACACTTACATTAAGTAATGTTAGCGCCACAAAGATAACCATCTGGAGAATGTTGAAAGTAAAGAATCCCTGAAAAGAGTGAAAAGTATGCATTGTCACAGGAAGTTATTTTATATAATTAACATAACATAACATGCATGTAATATGGAAGATCAGTGAGACTAAAAAACATATACCTCCCCTGACCTTCAAGACCTTATCTAAAGTTTTTGAACTGGTTATCCAAAATAAGCAATCTTAAACAGGGCTCGAAATTATGTGGAGCCAGGAGCCCTGTGCTCCCTTGAATTCTCCTGCGCCCAATGATGCACTGGTTTCTATGCAAAATGCCTCTTAGGAGCTTTCAAAGATGCACTTGGGCTCCCTGAAAGAAAACCTCAATTTCGAGCCCCAATAAAGTCTGTAAATTTTGGAAACTCTCCTATGGATGTAAAGGCTAGGACATTTCTTTAATCAGGAATAATATAGGTAATGTGCACTTTCTAGATAAATGAATATTTATGAGTTACCCTCTATAAATAAAGATTATTCATATAATTATTATTACTATTATTATTATTATTATTATTATTATTATTATTATTATTATTATCATCATCATCATTATTATTATTATTATAATAATTATTATCATTATTACCATCATTATAATAATCATTATTATTATTATCATAATCATTATATCATTATTAATATAATTATCATTATTATTATCATTATTATTATTATTATCATCATCACCATTATTATCATTACTATTATTATTGATCTTTTGTGGTCTTCCTTGAAAAAAAGTCAGCCAAGATTTCTTAGTTCTTTTTCTTCCAAATATGTCAAAGATTCTTCCAAAGACACATGTATGTATTTACAACCACCTTGTTGCAAGTACTTACAAATACTATGGAGTCATAAGTGACGGCTGTGGCGTCTATGATGATGAGGAAGACGGAGGAACACATCCATGGAATCAGCATGTGACGACGGTCCTAGTGAAAAAAACGGTTGATGGTCAAACAAAATCTGAACAGGAATCAGTTATTCCAAAACCCTGAAAAAATCCCCCCTCAGGACACGTAAATACTTCTGCGAGTCCAGGGCTCGACAGTCCCCAGAAGGACCAGGTAGGTTGGCGGGGCTACCTGAACCCAAAATCAGGTAGTCCCGCCAGCATTTGAGGTAGCCCTGCCTCTCTTTTTTGCTAAAATTTTATAGCGTTTTAGTGGGGAACTTCCCTGGGATTCAGGTAGTCCAAAGGTACCTTCCCGCACACTTATTGAATTTTCTTTTGTTAATTTTGAACCCTGTTATGAAATGTGGTTTTACTGAAAACATGAAATATCTATGGATCATATTTTGCTTGAATCAGGCTCTCTTGTAGTGAGCTTTAAAGGTGTTGACGAATAACCCTCATTATATAAATAATTCCCAATGATTGATAGCACTTTTCATAAAATAAAATCTTACCTTATGTATTCCCACTATGAGTATTATTGAGGAGAGGAACAAGGCAGCACACACTGCAATTGTGGCGTAAAACAGTCCTACTGCAACTAAAACAGAAAACAACACAAATCATAGGAATTAGATGGAATAGCCATAATATCTTACAGGAAAGTTGGAAACTGACAATTTTCAGGCTAGGCTTAGTTATCAAGATTAGATACTTGGCAGAGAACAACATATTTGAACAGTTGGTACTTGGTAGCCGGTTACAAAAGTGCCAGTTATGTTTTATGTTTTAAAATATCTAATAACTATTATCAACCCCCTAATTATCTAGTAACTGGCACTAACTGGCGTAACTGCATACCTGTCGCCCCTCATAATAGAAGTAAACAGGCATAAATTATTATATAGACAATAAAAACCAGAGAGAGTTGATTAGGATTATAAGTCACTGATAAAATATGATCTATATGCCAATTATTCAATGCAAATATTCCAATGAAATACTGTTGATTCACAATCATTAAGTAAATAAAAGAATGGCAGAACATTATATCAGGGGAATTGTACATTACTTTATAAATACACCAACCTGATAATATGAGCTAGTTTTAGGGCTTACTTACTTTTTATATGATTTTCAGTGGCGCCCATTATAGAGTGATATTCCAGGAGTTGCGAGATGTTATATATGACTAGTCCAGAACTGACCATGGAGAGAACCTGCAACAGAAAAGATATGTACATTGATGTGGTGAATATACAGTTAAAACCACTGAGATGTCTGCCCTGAAATGTGAAAACATCAAAAGCAGCTCACATTAGGCCTAAAAAAATATTTGTTTCCTGTAACTGTCCGAAAAAATAGGATTATAGGTTAATTAGGTAGGTAATTTTTTTTTGATTATTTCTTTTCAAACAATACCTTTGTTGTGGCAGCTGTAGTTGTAATGCAGTGTTCTAATCTAGACTTTTTATGTTGATTGGGAATAAGAAGGGCAGAAAAAACTGATGGGTCGCAATGTTTTGGAGTATTAAAAACCTGTTTAGGGTCATGTTTAAAAGATAATTTAACAATTCTTTTTGTAGAAATTCTCACTGAACTTGTAACAAATGAGACTGGGAAATTGTATTCACAGTGGGAGGTGCTTATATTCAGAGGGGTTCATACTAGGGGGTTGGTTTCACTATTTACGCTGCAGTCTAGCTTGCTATTGTTGAATGAAAAAGCTAAAAATCCGAACAAGAAAAGTTGATACCCACTTTTATACTGACTTTTCCTAGTAGGCTAGTACTGATGACATTCCTCCCACAGTCCAAAGTTCTATAAAATAGCTATGTACAATCTCCTCACAAGACTCCAAATTAAGTCCCAGGCATGATCTTAGCCAGCAGGGAGTATGGGTGTCTTTTGGACACCCAAACCCTTAAAAAGCTTTTCTAAGGACACCCAATTTTTTTATGAGGAATTTCTTAAAAAGTCAATCTCAAGCATATAATTGAATTTTTTTGATATAATTCCTATGACATTGTATAAGGATATCATGCCTTATTTTGATAAATTTATACATGTTTATGGTTGAAATTGAAAAATATTGTGATCCCCCTTAAAACTGTGGACGCCCAAAAGTTTTACAATGGCCAATTTTGGGCATTCAGTTTCTCATTCCTGGCTAAGACCCTGGCCTCCCAGGGATAGTTATTGAAGGACACTAGGACAGGGCTAGTAAATTCTACTTGTGAGTAGCCCGAAGGGGCTAGATGAAATGAAAATATCAGGGAGTAAAGAAATGACAAAATTTTGATTGGTGTTTATTATAAACATCAAAATGCATGTTCTTGCACATTTAGGTAACACACTGGGTTACATTTTAATAATTATTTTGATTGTGAGGCAGGACTAGTACTAGCCTCGATACCAGGCTGAATTCACTATTAGTGTATTTCAGCATATTGCTTAGTGATGTCATTGATATGAAATTTTATCGATTCGATTAATTGATATATGTTTTGATTCGATTCGATACGCCGTAACGTGCTCGTAGGGCACAATAATTTATAGGCATGTCATTGATATCCCTTTACTTTGGTTAGATACCCTGTGTCTTGGCCATATGCCTGAGTAAAGCACATCATCCCTTCCAATTTCTCTTACAAAAGCCATAGAAAATACTTCAATATTAAGTGAGAGTTTCACTTTGCATTAGTTTAACAGGAAAATGTCTGGGAAAAGTGTATTTTTCATTAATAATCATACGCCATTATTGGGGTAAGGAATATCGATTATTTCGATTCGATTCCCAACCATTCGATTCGATTTAATTGACAAAGTGAAAATGTTGATTTATCGATTTGTCGACTATCGATGACATCCCTAATATTGCTTGCTCTCTTTTAATGCTTACTGTCTTAATAACTTCACTCTACTTGCTGGGTCCAGTTTAGTCCTTAATTCCACACCAGATGTCAGTTTATTGGTATTCATAATAATAGCTTAATAGCCATAAGAGAATTCAGCAGTGCTGCCATCTGGCAAATCTGATAAGTACTATAATGACTTGACTAGTAACTAAATAGCACTTTGACTAGTTGGTAATAAGAATAAGCCAGCTCTGTTAAGCTAGGCTATGCTGGTACATGTTTTAAAAGTAATTGCTAGTAGATTCAATGTGTTACACGCACTACCAGGCTACCTGGCTTGTATTACATACCGATCATGTGTTAGTTATTGGTGGACCCTGTTACCCATTCATGACAGCTCATGACCAGCTTATTATGTATACAGTACTAACAGTAGACTAGGTTCCTAGTCCCTAAAAAGTTGACATCCCCTCCTGTGCTGACCAAGCAGTGTGGTGTAGTACCATGTAAGGTAGATAGATGGCACCACCTGATCCTCTGATCCCTAGAGGTCAGGGGGGGTTTCGGATGCTTGTGCCGTGTGCAAAAGAATTTCTTCAATGAAAGCCCTTCAGCTCGGCCGTGGCCTCGTAAAAGGCACCAACTTTCATTGGTCTATTTTCGAGACTGAAATTTGGGCGTTCCCACACAAGGAAACTGCTCGTAGAATATGTTTAGGTCGTCCGCTACACTGTGGGCAACTTGAACCCCGATGAACCCCATGCGCATTCGATAACATGCAATATTTTGCACACGGCACAAGCATCCGTAACCCCCCCCCCCCTGCCTAGAGGTTTTAGGACATCAAACTGAATCCTGGTGAGATAAGTGTAAACTAGATTGACCACTGTGGCCACCTAGAATATTTGGAGCTTGGTAACAGAATACACATAGGTACCAGAATAATGTGCATGTTATGACAGCCTAGAAATCTAGGCTATACTAACAGCAGCCCTGTAGCAGTCATCACAGGCTGTATGGAGAAACCAGCCCACTTAATTAACCCCCTTTGTGACCTCCACTGATGGCCCAGATATTTAACAGTTAACACCCAATTGTGGCTGATGTTTAGGACGCAGGATTTTCGGAACTGACCCCATTGTAATTGGGGGCATTGTAATTGACCGCAGGGTCTAAGCCAGGATTTAGAAATTGGGTGCCCAAAGTTGGCAATTTTAAAACTTTTGGATGACCAAATTTTTAAGGGGAACCACAATATACTCAGATTTCAACCATTAATATGTTTAAATTTATCAAAATAAGGCATAATGTCCTTATCCAATGTCATGGGAATTATATGGGTCTAGAGATAAAAAATATTCAATTATATGCTTGAAATTGACATTTTAAGAAATTCCTCACAAAAAGATTTGGGTGACCTGAAGAGTGAATTTTAAGGGTTATGTAGTCCAAAAGATGCCAAGACACCCTGCTGGCTAAGTTGATTGACCCTTTTTGATAAAGCGTGTTGTAATTGACACCATGACGCCTAGTTAGCCTACTGTAAGTAATTTCCTTGTAGATTTATGGATGGTTAAAGTCTCGTACTGGGCTGATTATGTGACCATCTTTAACCCTTATGCTGCTGGTAACTAATTAGATTAATACAAAATGATGTAAATAAACTGAAAAAAATGACTGAAACCCTGGCACATTGGTACTCATCAGAGTACTCAGCGAGAGCTATGCAATGAATACCAACATGACAGGGTTTAGATGGTTTTCGAAAATCTCTGTGTCTTTGTTGCCTTACCATTTGAAGGGTTAAGGTGAAAGTGTTCACCCCAGGCAAATTGAACTTGCCTGACACATGATTTGTGAAGAACAGATTGCAAAGGCACTTAGGACAGAGACAGGATTTCTGTGTATAGGTTTGTTCAGTGTGTGTGGGGGGGGGGGGGGGTTGATTTTCATTTTTTTGATGTGAAATTAAACAATTGGGTCCATTTTCGGTCCAATTAGGTCAATGCATAAAGTTGTTTAATAATGAGAACGAATAAATCAGGTGCTATTTCAAAAAAAATATATATATATTATGTCAAATATCTTAAAACTGCGTCTGATGACATCAAACGTAAACCAGTATCCGGGATGAAAGGGTATATCTGGACTTCCTTAAGCAGTCAGCAATATCATGCATTTGGCTCCCCTATGAGCAAGAACACAAACCAACACTGCTGTCTAGATACATCTCCCAGGTTGAAGAATTGGACAGAGAAGGGCCATTTCAAACCTTCTCATGATCATTCTTGAAATGCCAGGAAGCTGACACTTGTCCCCTTCAGGCCACAGGTCATCAACAGGTTCTTAGATATGACCCCCCCCCCCCCCCCCACTTAACTAGATCAAAGCGATGATAATCCTTTAAGACTTGTACTTTTCGATCCCTAGGGGCCATAAACCTAAGGCAACAATAATACCAAAATCAACAAGTGTTAACCTAGCCTGCCTCCAAGGCCATATTTAAATGTCTTCTATTGTGGAAAGATGGCACTGCGGTATACTAGGAGGTCAGTTGGAATTATGTCTTAACACCAATCTCCCTCGTGTGGCAATTGTGTGAACTAAATGGCCAACAGTAGGCCACAAGTCCCTATCTAGTATAGGTGCTGGCATTTATACATAATAAAGTAAAATCATAATAGAGCCTTGTAGGTAGGCTAGTGTTAACCCTACCAATGCTGAGACTACTTTCATCCTAAGCACAAAGCCCGCAAAGATTTCTGAAAAACATATATCTCTTATGCTGCTGGTGGCTAATTTTGTCAATACAAAATGATACAAAAAAAAATGAAAAATGATTGAAACCCTGGCACATTGGTACACATCTGAGAGAATCCATGAATAGCAACATGACAGGGTTTTAATGGTTTTCAAAAATTGTTGCGTCCTTGTACTTTGGATAAAAGCAGCCTCAGCATTGGTAGGGTTAAACCCGGTCATGTTTGAACATTGGATAGCTCTCGCTGCATGAGTATGTAGTCTCAGATGAGTATTACCCATGTGCCAGGGTCCCAATCATTTTCCAGGTTTTTTGCATCATTTTGTAATGGTCAAATTAGTCACCAGCAGCATACGGGTTAAGACTATTCGTGACATTACCCATTTTACTTAGAACTCTATTATAAAACCTAAAGTAGCTTCAAGCTTGTCCATCTGTCTGTCTGGTACTCAACTGGTAGCTGACATGAAAGGCTGAGGCTATTTACCGAACATCTCGGTAAATAAGGAAATTTTCTGCCTTATTTACCGAACATCTCGGTAAATAAGAAAATTCTCAGCCTTATTTACCGTACATCTCGGTAAATAGTGTTAAATTCAGCACTATTTACCGAACATCTTAAATAGCTGTGAATTCAACGTTATTTACCGAACATTTTGGTAAATAAGGTTGAATGATTTCTTATTTACCGAGAGGTATCTTGGTAAATAAGGGTGAATATTTGCCTATTTACCGACATGTTCGGTAAATAGCATTGAATTAAACACTATTTACCGACATTGCCAGACCCCTTAATTACAATTAGAGAAATCAGATGTCTAATCGTCAAGTGTGGAAATAGTCAAAATTAAAATGCATAACTAATAATACATTCAATTATGCTGGATACATAAAGGGTTAAAAAACAACAAATGAAGTATATAAAAAATTGTGAGCAATGCGACAATGAAAGTTAGGGGTAAAACATTAAAAAAAACACCCATATATTGACTCCTACACTAGAAGTAGAATGGAAGTAAGTGTGGAACATGTCTGGGTATCTTTTTGGACATCTAAACCCTTAAAACGCACCCCTCAGGATACCCATAATTTTTTTGTGAGGAATTTCTTGAAATGTTTATCTCAAGCATATTATTGAGTTTTTTATTATCCGTATCATTCCTATGACATTGTACAAGGATACCATGCCTTATTTAGATAGATTTATTCATGTCTATGGTTGAAATCTTAGCATATAGTGGTCCCTCTTAAAAATTTGGACGCCCAAATATTTTACAATTGCCAATTTTAGGCAACCAGTTTAAAAATCCTGGCTAAGACCCTGGTGTGGAACTTACAGGGAATGCTAATATCAAAATAAGGCTTAGAATAATGGTCGTAAACTAATAGGTACATGTAGTTGTGGTTACAGAGAGCGCCTTCACTTTCATCATTACTAGCAGGGAGAAAAGTTGCGTTTCAGAGAGTTGATGCAATACAAGTAGACTGAAGGGAGAAAAGTGGATCTTGGAAAGAGAGTGAAAAAGTTGTGCAATTACACTTGAGAGGAAGGACATGTACCTATTTGCACAAGGATAATTAGCGAATCGTAATTAGCTGAGCCACTGGCACTGACGTAAAGTGATTGAAACATGGACGTGTGTAAGTTTGCGTCCATGTCTAAGCACAGGTATTTGTATCCGTATAATGGTCCGAAAATGATTATGGGGACGTAGGCCACCCTCTTATGAAGCCTGATACGAACTTTCAGGTTTATCAGATCACTGCAAAGCGAGAAAAAAAGACTTGAAAGTACATGTATATAATGCCAGGACTAATATATATATTAGACAAGTCCTGACAATATACTTTCAAGTCTTTTTTCTTGCTTTGCAGTGCTCGGATAAACCTGAAAGTTCGTATCAGGCTTCATAAGAGGGTGGCCTACGTCCCCACAATCATTTGATTTTTATATAGTAACAATTTTTACCAATTTTCGGACCATTATACGGACACAAATGCCTGTGGTCTAAGCAATTCCTATCTGAAGTGCACATATGATCTAAGGCTATTTCAAACTTAACACCAAACAACACACCATAGAGTACTAGTCTAGTAGCATACGAAGAGAGGAGATTGTTTAACCCAGCAAGAGTAATATCTTTCACTACAGTATTTCTAGACAGAATTCTTCGCAATGAAGATATTTGTCCATATTTGTAACCTGTCTAAAATCATATGCCGACTACAGATGTGAACAGGTGAAGGACTCCATTATAAGTTAAACACACGACATCTGCTTGCGAACTTTCTTAACGAGTTCTTTATCAGTTCTTGTATGTCTGAATTTATTTGGCTAACAGCTTTTCCCCACAAAAAGTTCTTTTATGCCATCCAAACTTGGCAATCCGCTAGTAGTCAGTGGTAGTAGGAGCACTACCGCGTGTTTGTATAAACATATTTTTTGTCTCAACTCCGCAAAATGTTGATTTTGCTCATAAGGTCCCATAGAAAAACTTGCCCATTTCAAACAATGACGATCTGCCAAGTTTGGAAGGCAAAAACGAACTTTTTGTGCCTCGTGACAGCCAGTAAATAAAGCTTGAAACACCCGCGCACACCTCCAACACGACTATATCTCGCGAGATCTCGCCGACCAAACTCTCGGTAAATAGTGATAAATTTAGCGCTATTTACCGCGACGATGTTCGGTAAATAGCCACTCCGGACATGAAATGAAGACCATGTTTTGCAGATATCATGGTATCTTTTTAGCTTACACCTTTGACAGCAAAAGTACAGTGGTAAATCTTGAAAGTCTACTTCTTTCAGGGAATTTGTAATCCTCTAGCCTATACATCAAGAAATTTTTTTTTTAGTAAAAATAAAAATGCTGAAAAGACAGAGATACCCCTTGACCTACTTCTGAAACATGCAGTGAGCTCGTGTCAATGTACGTACCACTTCAAGTGTTAGGAACCCCCCTCTCAAAGAGTTTGTTATGAATAACCACTGGCCCACTATCTACTACAAATTGGCAACAGAAGCTTGAAATATTGATGAAATAATAGCCCTTATTTGAATATCCCTACTGTAATAAAATAAAACATTATTTGCATGGGATAGGATGTCTGGTTATAGAGATCGGGGCATATATGACACATGCTCTCAACTCTGGTAGACTGGTGCGAGTTGCAGTGACTCCCGAGTCCTATACAAAACGAAGCCAACACATATGTATGTATACAGGTCAAAAGTAGACACTTTAATTGGACTCCCTCATAAGAATAGACAATAGATCAAGTAGCATTCACGTGCTCTCATCGCTACCGAGGTGCAGGGTTCTGTACCAACCCCTAGGGCTAGGTCACATTTCACTAGTTCTGTTCGGTTCAAGTGCCGAGGTGTCCGAATCCTTATCCTAATCTATCATCCCATTGACCCGATTTGTATCAATGTACGCTAAAATCACTTGAAGTAATCAACACCCTTATCTATAAAACTGTCAAGGGACACACGTTTGTTGAGCATATCGAATCAACTTATCCGAATCGCACGAGTTAAAGCTCAATGATCAGTCACATGGGGTAATATAAAAACATTGGAATTATCATGGATGTTCTCGGCGAGATCTTTCTCAAAACACACGCGATTTTCAGCCTACCACTCCGAATAAACATTTAGAGTGTGTACAAGATAATTGTCTTACCAAAGTGTAGATTCCACATGCTATGCTGCCGTTTCTCGTATTAAACCAACAGCAACACGTTCGGAGAATCGCCATGTTACTCCGTCCATCTAAAAATACAACACATACACACATACTCAGTGACCTAATAACCACCGTACAGCAGCTTCCCTACATGGCCATGTTGTGATGACGTCATTTGGCGCTAGGGAAATGGCGGGAAATTGCACGGACGCGGCATGAATGAAATGTGCGTAAGCTCAAGTACTAGTCTTCAGGATATGATGGTCGGTCACGCTCTCCGCCGTCACGAGCCTGAGGCAAACAACTATTTAAAAAAAAATCTTACGCTGAAGAAATGCAGATTGGCTTACTTAACTAGAAGATGAAATGACAACTTTCCATTGTATCAGTTCAAGTTTCAATGCACATGTTTTTATAGTTCAATAATATTGAACCTTTATTGCAGCGGTATCTACTTTTAGATGTTCTGTGTTGTATGGAAGGCCAAAGTGGACAAAAAGAGCGTTTATCAATATTAAAAAATCATTTATTAATATCAAGAATTCATTTGTTTATATTAATAAATGCTCTTTTTGTCCACTTTGGCCTTCCATAGTGTTGCCCCTATCTTAGATGCAAAACAAGCCCCTATAGATCTATACAATATCAGAAATCAGTAAAAAGGTTGCTAGGGTTTTGGTACTGAACTACCTGTACCAACAATGAAAATGAAAAAACATCTTTCCTAAGTTGAAAACAATTTCAACAATTGACAATCAATTTTAGAAACCTAAGAGGGTTAAAAACACGGGCTGTGGAAATCGAATAAAATATTCAAGCCGCGGTTCAAAAAAATATGAAAATCAAACAAAATCAAAAATAATTTAGTGTTCAGGCAATCGTCCGTCCTTCTGCAATAGAGATATTGGCGAATTGCTATGGGACAGCATTGTGGTGTACTAAACTGGATAAGCCGGAACTCGCCGGCCATTTCCCGGCACCTAAACTTTAGGTTTTCGTATGTCCCACATGTCCAAGAAAGTGGCAATGAATGCAAGGATTCAAGATACAGTTTTATAATTTTGAATCAGCAGGTATCTTTGAAATATTTTTAAGTATACTATCCTAACCATTCTTGCCTAAACGTAATGACAGGTGCATAGCGTGCACTGAGATAGGCTCTAAAAGTTGATCGCTACATGTTCTCTTTCCTTTATTTAAGTATATTATGCTGATTTCTGATGCAGCTAAGGTAAAATAACACCAGTTCATTTCATTGAACCTTTGATGGTACCTCATAATACATGTGTATATTAATCTATTTGGTCCATTGAATAAGCTCTGGGAGTATCAGAAAACATTTCATTCAAAGAAGAATAGTAATGGTTCCCTTTCTGATTATGTCTCCAAGACATCAAGCATCATTATAGACACATGAAGGGCATGCTTTAGTGAATATTATTTAGTTTTAAAAGTCAGTTTATTGTATTGAATGTTTCTTGACTGAACACACATGATACATAATCAAATGTATCATAAGTTCTACGTTGTTCACAAAGCAGAAAGAGACTTCAAGAAAATAAAACTAATTAGTGATAATACGATTTTTCTAATATTACTTATGCCTACTTAAGCATTCATTTTATATTGTATGGCTGTGGAGATATCTACGTAAACCTCTTGTATTATAATCACCATTGTTCCTAAACATGAAGGTAATTGCTTCATTTATTGGTAAACCTTCAGCTTAAAGCTGCACTCAAGACAAGACACATACAACTGGTTTAATGTAAACTTTTTATTTATCCTAAACGTTTGATTCTATATTTGACTACATACTGTGACCCTGAATATACATCATATATAGTACACATACAGAATTTGCCTTAATATAAAGCATAATTGAAAGTTGTGGCACGTTCCAGTGAGCTTTGGTGCGATACAAATATACTCAATATTTCTACACACTCAAGACATAAAATACAGTATACTAAACCCTTTCTTCGTGGCCTGAACTTAACTGGCATGGTTAGTTATCATATGTTCTTGATCAGATACACGAAGATATGTTACTCACTAATGTATACAGACATCACTTGTGTGGCTACATCATGGCAGATGCCATTGTCAGACAGATTGATATACATCCATCAAATCCACACTTGGTTAGAAACATATACACTTGTATCATCCATTTGGTGCTGGCTCGAACCTGTCATGGCATGGTTGGACCTGCCAAGGACTAGTACTGATGTCCCAGCTAATGGTAGCTTCTTGGCCAGATACAAGAAATAGTCCGCGCACATGTATATATATATATATATACTACCAGGGAGAATGGATCTAAGTATATAAGCCATTGACACTACCAAATCAGGGCATATTTCACACAAAAACATGTATTTTAAACACTAAATATGAAACTGTTTCAAAGTCATTTGGAGAAGCTGATGATCATTGATGATGAAACTGTCAAGGTCATTTAGAGAAGCTCAAGGTCGTTGATTAGATTGACCACACGGTTGGTGCGCTTTGTAACTTTGGCAGTCTTGACCTTGTTGTGTCTTTCTGCAAGCCGTTTCCCTTCCTTTTCTGCAATCTCTTTGCGACGAAGAGCAGCCTCCATTTGCTTGATCTCTGCCAGTTTCTGTGCTGTGTCAGGATCGACTTTCCAGAGACTACTTCCGACAGCAGGCATTTTTGGCTTGATCATTGTTTGGCAGGCATTTTCGTTGGCTTCTGTGTTGGCACCCCACTGGACGACAAACATGTCCTCACGGTTGGCAACAACACCACATATTCCTCCTTTTGGAACCTGGGGATAGAAAAAATATGTATAAATATAAGCAATCAAGAACGTAGAATTAACGTTCCAACAACCCTTTCCCTCATATTGGAGCTTTCCTGTCGCAAGATAATACGTTGACACGGCATTCGGATTGACCTGCTTTGTTTTTGCGAAAGGTCATTGACAATACAATATTTTGATAGGTCAACTCAGAGGGTACTATATACGATATATACTAGTAACTCCCACAAGGTTAGCAAAGTACCCCTTTTCGTTTTAAAAAAATCAATCCAAAATTTGCAGTTGACTTTTAAACCTTCACCACCTATTTTTGATGCGGACTTACCCGGTAGCTCTTTTTTACAACTTACAAGTGATGGTATCATCTGTTGTGAGGCAAAATACGTTAAACCGCTGACACCGAGGGTCAAGTATTAGATTAGCCCGTTTTCTTCTTTCACGCCAGGGTGATTTCATTTGAACTAGTAAAATTGGCAGGGGGTTATTGTGAATCCATCGAGTGCTAAAAAAACGTATCCAACAATTCACTAGATTCTTGTCCATGATGGCAGCTCCAATAGTGAATTGATAAACATCGCCGCTCAACACGTTGAACAATGTCACGTTTTAAGGTAACTAATATTCCACCTTCCTTCGTTTACTTACTAAAAATTTAGCAGGGAGTTCCAACTAATTACCCTCTCAACCTCCGACTCTGAACATATAATCAGTGAGCTCTCTTCCTAAATAAACTTCCCTCTTAGGAACTTGTTGCCAAATCTCCAGTATCCATAGGCAAGTTGAAATTATTTAAAGCCTTTCAATCTTAAACACTGAAGGCAACCGAATGTATAATTCAAATCTTTCAACTACTCAAAAATCGTTTTCCAATAAGTTTAGATCAGTTGAATAGTCTAATAGTTCCAATCGCATTTTATTCATTAGCAAGAGCCAAAACTCAGTATGCTATGCCTGCATGCCGCACAGACTGCATGCAATGCGTTAGACCGCTTAGCCATGGGCAACCATCAAAAGAGAAATCGATTAACTTCGGCCGAGTCTTACATTTTCTTTGATCATGCTGTTGTTGCTCGCATTGTCGTCAACAATCTTGTCAGTTGTCTTAGCAGGAACAATTCTGTTCTTTTTGCGGCGCAGGGCCCTCATCATTGCGGATATACCCTTCAAAAAGCAAGCCATACTTGTTTTCCGTCTCTGTAGAGTGAATGCAACGTGAACGTTCTGCTACGCTTTCAGTCACGAATATTACTATAGCAACAGTAGGTCACGACGTCTTGGAGTGATTGTTTTCAATTGTATGACGTCATACCACACTGTTTACCTTTGACCCCCTGCTTTGACCCCTCCCAGACTGCCTTAGGGCTCAGTGTTCCATTTAAAAGTTTGGGGAGGCGAGGAGGAACGGAATATTTTTTGAGGGGGATGGGTCGCATTCTGAATTATTTTCCCCCATGAGATTAAATATGATTTCGGGCAGGTGGGGGGTCCGAGTTGGTGTCGAATTTTTAATCATATTCCGTTCCTCCCTTAAATGGAACGGCCCTTACGTAAAGTCGCCTAAGCCTCGTTGTCGATTAGGTTAATGCATTGATCCCACAAATATTTTATATGTGCTTTGTTATTGAACTCAAAACCTGTACATACGACACTAGAGAGATATCATGCTTCTTAGTCTATTACTCAGGGAGTATTTGAATGAAAGTGACGTCCTCCAAGAACAATATGTCGCCAACAATGGACGGCACAATAAACATCGGTATCGTTGGTGATTGTTTACAACAATCACACTCATAGCTCACTGTATCGATAGAGGTTCAAGACGTGTGATCGAAATAATATGGCATTTTCTGACATAAGTTTACATACGTAATATGGTTTATAGGGGGTTTGTTGTACATAGACCAAACTATTGGTCAATATACGCATGAAAGTGTCACTTCGATATCAAAGTCCTGAGCCCCTTTAATCGTGTCTAGAATAAAAGCAAATTATTTTTGACCGGTCTGGTATGGGACAGAGGGA
Organism: Maea johnstoni; assembly: GCA_963942565.1. Taxonomy (NCBI): domain Eukaryota; kingdom Metazoa; phylum Annelida; class Polychaeta; order Spionida; family Magelonidae; genus Maea; species Maea johnstoni. The sequence continues at coordinate 20,941,843 of OZ012690.1, forward strand.
GGTTCTCCTGTCCAACGTACAGACTAACTAGCCAAATTAAAGCAGAGTGAAGGAAAAACCCAGAAGGACTCAATTCTAGAAAGGAAATTTTGTATTGAGCATGTAATATTTTGATGAAAAACGCGAAGTTGTGCGGAGACAAGGCGCCCGTGACCGCATGTCAATGGCTGTTATAGTTCTATATCACTATGCTTTATTGAGAACTGGTACAATTCAGCTGTTGTTGTAGTTAAATATGATCCAATGTTTTGAACCCATGTTATGTTGTGTGCAGCATCGGAATTGAAACACGTTCATTACCAAGATAAATAGCGCGACAACACCGACAAAGCCAAGGATACAGTATTTGAACGTCAGACGATCATAAAAGAGTGATTATAAGTGTGAGAAAATCGCATTATAATGTTATTTGTGTTGTCACGTGATCACGATGTCTCCACAGTTTAATCTAACTGTCCAAAACAGGAAGAAAAAAAGCGCAGAGGAAATTGTTGGGCTAGCGGCCTCGGCCGCAAATCAATCAAAGAATTGGCGCACGCACGTCGAGTCGAAAAAATACCACATAGGCTCATACGTTAGCTACCTACGGTGGTGCAGGTGCGAACGACAGAAAAAAATAATGGTTTTTCCGCTGTTTTTTTCCTGGAAAATGACAGAAATTCTTTAATAAAAGTTTTCTACCGTTTAATCATAATGAGCGCGGTCATGCTACTAAAAGTTGGAATGGTGCTAGTATATTTCCGGTGGCTTGGAAAATAATTGGATAACGTCGTATCGATATCGTGGAGTACAAAGTCGTCCCCCCCCCCCCCCCAAAAAAAAAAAAAATAGGTTGGATTATATGTATCATCAAGTTTCTTAAAAGTTATTTCACTGGCCCTAATTCTAAAATAATCACTTTTAATATCTCATCAATAAACAATATCAGCCATTGGGATTCTTTAGCCTATTATTTTCGGGGTATTTTGCATTTTCCCGACAGTTTCTCTCGACCTGACGCCTTCCCGTCTTTACACACCAAATAATGTATTATATGTATCATCAAATTACTTGGAAATTATTTAACTGGCCCCAATCCTGAAATATTCACTTATCTCGTCAATATACACTATCAACCATAGGGATTTTTATTAGCCTATGTCTTTTCGGTGTATTCTGCAGTTTTCCGACACTTCCCTCTGCACCTCTGACATTAGCATACACATGATGTCCTCCAATCCCGGGGGGGGGGGGGGCACTCAGGTACAGAGGGGGGCCGCACCTTCGTTACGTATTTCGCGGAAGAAGGGGTCTTTTTTTAAGACCTCCGCATGTCCGCGATTTTGTAAAAGAAGGGTATTTTTTTGTACCCAGGTACGAAGTATGGGGGTCAAAATCCCCTTACAATCCACGAAATATACGCGGCTCTGACGTCGAATGACTCCCGAAGTGACTCAGGGCTTCCGAGTTTGCTGCCGCCACTTGCTGCCGCTAAACAAGCAGAGGATTATAAAATCTTAAGTTAAAATAAGTGTTCCCGTTCATCCAATGTCAGTGTTTTGATAAAAGAAGGGGTGTTTATTTAGTGGAAAAAATCAGCGTTTTATTAAAATAAGGGTGCTTTTTTGGCCAGAAATCAGTGCTTTAGGGGTGTTTTTTAATTTTGATAACGAACGTATGCACCCCCCTAAATACCCAAGTGCCCCCCCCCCCCCCCCCGGGCCTCCAATTCCTATTGACTTGATCTTTTAAGGTGATGCCTGAAAGGTAAATTTTTTTTAAAAATTACTGGACGTATTTCACTGAACAAAACACAGTGAGCGATTCTTTGACTAAACAATTAATTTGCAGGGACATTTTTTTCAGATAGATTTTTTTCATTGAAAGAAAAGAAATAGTGAGCAATATCTTACTTTACTTTAAATTCCAATACATGTTTTATCATATGTTCTCTGATATAAAAAGAAAATGAACTGAATAATGAATTATCTAAAATGAAAAAATATGATAATGCTTTTACTTCCCTTATGGCTTGCTCGTTTTGTGTGGCCATCTAGTGCCACTTCTCGAAACTAATGGAGAGAACGCGACGGACTTGAACGGAGGAGAAATTGGTTCATGTAAAGATCGCTAGGTGGTGTTGTACTGTTCATTTTAATCACGACAACTGAACCAACAATGCAGGATAAGTTAAAGCTTTTAGAAAGCTGTCCTGGGGACAGACTAATGTCGGTGAGTGATAATCAACAGAAATGAAATGTCTGCTTAATTTAGGTAAACACCAGATTCGTCATATTCCTGTTACATGGGGATGCTATGCCAGAGATACGCCCACTCTCAATTATCGCTCACCATCAAATGATACACAGATCAACATTTTTACTGTGCCCCTGCCCCTGGTAAAATCATAGCAACTTGAGACCAGTTATCTAAGGCACAGGTATAGCAGAGATGAGGCTGTATACAATGACCCATCTAGGTGATATGATAGGTGGGGGAGAGGGTTTGGAATTGCTGTAACTAAGTCAGTAAGTGTAAGCTAAGATGAATAAAAACAAGTGGATATGAAACCAGCCGGTCGACCTGGACAGGTAGGCTGCAGCGAAGAGCCCAACTGTTGCGTTCTGCGCATGTTGGCGAGTAAGTTTCTCTATAATGTAAACAATACGAGAGCCCTTTAGCATTGGTCTTAGTCTCCTAGTGACATCACACGTAGGCCAGATCTGAGACCCCTGTCATATAGCCAGGCCTTCACTATAGGCCTATAGCACATATAGTAATAGGTCTCTTGTTACATATTCATTCTTTTATTCATCTAAGGTGTAAGGCAAGGTCATGCGCTTACAATCTAGGGGTAATTGAGTGTGTGGGTGTGTTTAGGAGGAGGATGGGGGTCAGAGTTATAGGGTTACGGCTTGATTTGGATGGATAATGGGTGTCACCGCCAGCTGTTGTTAGCTTGGATCTGCCTAAGTTCTAATTAGATGGATTTCACTTGCACACTGCCACTGGGCCTAATGTGGTTGTATGCACAAATGTCGATCATCGGATATGTAACCAGCAGACCTCGCTCAACAGTCTCGGCACAACTTCTTGCCCAGGTGTTGACGAGAACCACTCAAGAGGTGCATTCTGCGCTTGTGTGTGTTTGACCTCCTCTAATACAAATACGGGTGCCCTCATTCGCCTGTCTCCTAGTGAAGTCACACTGGTATGGCAATTGGTCTGTGGAGACGAATCCATGTTCTCTTCATCTTAGTTGTATGGTAATTGCCCCTCCTCGAGCTGCTTCTAGATAACTACCTCTCCGGATGATATTGGAATGATTTTGCCTTTTGAAAAGTACTTACATTCAACTGTGATGGATAAACTCCTCTATGTACAATGAAGCAAACACTAGGCCTTTACATGCAAAATAAAATAAATGATAAGGTTGTTTATTGAAGGGGGCATATTTTGTTGATTTAATGAACTAAATGCCTTTTATGGCTATTTCAATCACTTTTCATGTGTTATACTGTCAATTGAATAAACAGCTGTTCCAACTCAGGGCTCGAAATTAGGGGGTGGCGTGAGCCTTGGTCTCCCTGGAATTCTCCTGCGGCTCCCTCAAATTTTTGCAGGGAGCCCAAAGATGTACTGATTTCTATACAAAATACGTTTAGGTAGTTTTTGAAGATACAATTGGGCTCCCTGGAAAAAAAGTTAATTTCAAGCCCTTCGATTCTATATGCATCCTAAATTAGTCTAATGCATTTCAGTTGCTTCATGGAGTAATGGATGGAGTCTGTGGCCGGTCTCCCCCTCGTTACCAGGACTACAGCAAAGTCTGGGGGCTGGAACAATGGTGGGATGTCACCGGTGTGATTGGAGAATTTTGCAAGGAGGCAGTCAAAAAGAATTATTCAAAGGATCAGGTTAGTATATGCCTAGTTGACCTTTTCAACGGAAAATGTATGTTTAAAAATACCATAAGTTTAGATTAATGGTGTCCTTTTGGTCTGTTTAAGCATGATATGTGTACTGAAATGTTAAGATCATGTGTTTGAAGGAAAGCCTTCCTTATGAAAATCCTGATAACAGTACCGACCAAATCTATGTATAATACATGAAGGATATATATAACCATCTATTAATATAAAGTATAGGAATAATTCCATCTTGCCTTTACATTTTGGCCATGTCATGACTATGTTCAATAATTAAAGTCTAGATGGAAAATGTGATTTTTTATGAGATATGTGTTAAATCAACTAAAATAAGTGGTCACGCTTCTAGCTAGGATATCGAAACTAAAAACTTGTATTGGTAAAATTTTATAAAGTCTTATGGGTCATATTTTTCCTTGTGGCCAATAATGAAGTTTTTATGTCACTTTTCCTTGGGAATTGAGGGATTGTCTACCTTTCAAAATAGTGCAAGCAGTATTAGTGCAAATTTTAAATAGGAACAAATTATTTTGAATGGTTTGCTTAAAATTGAGACTTAGAAATTCCTGATCAAGTATCTAAGTGTTATGATGTGTATGTTTCAAATAAAATATGCTACACGACAAACCTATAGGCTATGCTCATACTTTTATTTTTCCTAGTAAACGTTTTTTCTTTTAATTATTATTGCTTCTAGATGCTTAAGGAGCTGGATGGTGTAAACACAGATTATCAGGAGCAGATAATTGATGCCATCAGCGTAAGGCAGGATGACCTGAAGAGAGCATTAATAGATGCGACTTGTGCCATCTCAACCGCTCAACTTGCAGACTTTGATTGGCAGTTAAAGGTAGGGTTGTGTACCACTTAGACAAAATAATATTATACCAATACTGAAACCGATAAAACGCTGGCAGTATCAGTATCAATATCATTAACAACAAAATGATACTCGCAGCATTTCTTGTCAATCAGTGGACTTCAATGGTACTTATGCAGCATGTATAGGTTGTAATTTTCTGTATTTTACACATATATTTCAACATTCCAAAAAATGAAATAGTATTTGGAAATGAACATTCGATTCATCTATAAGGGTTTGATTTCTCTATAAACTGGGACAACCACCAAAAAACCTTCATTTCTTACTCTTTGCTGTCTCTCACCAATTTATAGGGGGAGATTACTTTAAAGAGTTTCATATTCATTTCACATCATCATTCATATCATCTCTGCATATACAAAAAGGATTTCTCCTTATATGGCTGACCCATCCTTTGAAAAAAGGGGTGGCGAATCCTTAAATAGAGATAGCCTCGTAGACCCATTTTGACAACCCACTATCTTGCACCAGTTTAGTAACCACTATTGTGGACACTGTACCTCCAGATAAGATTTTATGGATGATTTATAGAATTATACAATAACGTTTGTATTCTATTCTTATTTTTGAGATTCTATATTTAGTAACAAGAATTGTTTCATAGTTATTGTAATACATGTATCGTTTATTTCTTTATTTTCAGCTTGTGATGTCCAGTGACAGGCTGTCCTCTGTGCAGAAACCTGTGGTTGCCGTTGACTTTGACGTGAAGAATAATGAGGGCAGCAGTACGGTTTCCATGGAGATGAACAAGGAGGAGTTGAGCAGTTTGATTACGAGTCTAGAAGCCGCTAATAGAGTAAGGTTTGATAAAAGTTATAGGTGCACTCACCGCTCACGAACTCGAGTGGCTTGATTACTGAAGCCAGATAAGCCGAGCTCGAGCTGGAGTGCTCAACTCGTCGACTCGTCTAAGTAGGGAACACAAACATAACAAATAACACCTAATCATTGTTGTCATGTCTTGTTGACAATCCCCAATGTATACAGGCAGTATCGAGTTTTATACTGAACTTTGTACCTCGCCAGCATATTTCAAAATGAAATAAACAAGTAAATGTTAATAAATCTCCATCAGTAAGTATTTATTTCTTAATTGCTGGGCAGAATAATAAATACTTATTTAAAAACTGCATCCATGAGCTCAAGAGTGAGAATGGTGGTGAGCTCATGAGTTGATCTCCCTCCGTGAGTGCAGCTCTACTAAAAGTGGATCAGATTAATCAGCAAATTAGGGATTTGCACCTTTAAAATTTTCCTGTTACAATACTATATCGATATTTCCTTAACGTAACAATATCTTAACAATATCTTTATCGATGCTGCCTGCCTCTCAGGGACCTTATTTTATTAAAATAAGCACTATCAACTTCAGAAAATTTGTTAATGAGTAGCCAAATATCTTCGAGTGGAGAGGCCCATGTAGAAATTAAATAAATTTTAAACATTTTTAATCTTAACGATACAATAAGATACATTCCTTTATTCGATATGATACTTATTTTCCCATTCAATATCAATATCAGTATCATATTGAGTACCGGTGCCAATCCCTACAGCAAGGTGTCAGTTATACATTCTTTTTGTATAATCCAGTAACACTGTTAGATTTCTTAATAGTAAAAGATGCTGTTTTCATTCGAAGTCTTAGATTAACTTGATCGTAGTATAGTCTACTATCAGCTTAAGATATTAATAAATGAGGCTGATTAGTAAACTTTTAAGTTAAATTGCTTCTTGTAGTCTTCGAATAGAGTAAAATGTATTGATAGGAAAAGAGGCTGGTAAGCAGTGTTAGATGAACCAGGAACAATTAATGTTCTATCTATTGTTCCTGATCATATGAAATGGTGTCTAAAAATTGTCCTAAATGGTATTGTCTTCTTCTATTCCAGGCTGTAAATCAACTAAAATCCTAGCACCGAAGATACAAGTTTGTGGATTGGGAGGAAACAACGCACGTATTGCAGTGGTCTTGCAGTGGCCATTTAGCCCATTTAATCTTTAATACTCAAGAAAATGAGTTCGGGATAAAATATTAATTTTAGAAATATTTGAAAGCGGTGGCCATTTAAACCATTCAATCTTTAATACTCATGAAAATGAGATATGGGTAAAATGACATCAAAAACATTTTGCAATAAACATTATTTTGTAACGATAAGATTGTTGACCCTGAGAAAACCATAACCATGCATGGTTTGTGAATATTAACGTTTGATAAGTAAGTATGAGGATGGAGAATTAGTTGCTGATGCATTCTGTCAATCCTCTTAAAAAGCTTATGTATATAATCGTAACAGGAAATATTCACATGTAATCTGACAATTGCGTATGTATACATTCCAATACTAAAAATGTCCTTGAGTTTAAAGAAAAGTCCTGATTGTTTTATCATGTGGGTTATGTGGTGCTTGAGTGAACTACACTAGCATTCTGACCTGTGAAACCTGTGAAAGATGACTTTTCCAACTTGAATACTAATTTTCTTCACATAAGTGAGACATATTGGATTACAATTGACACAAAATTGAATGATAACATGTCTGTGTGTACTCGTTTTAGCCCTGCTGCTGGTGGCTAATTTGGCCAATACAAAAGAATGCAAAAACCTGAAAAATGAACCCTGGCACATGGGTACTCATCTGACAGTACTCAGCGAGACCTCTCCAATGAATACCAACATGACAGGGTTTAGATGGTTTTCAAAATCTTTGCATCCTTGTGCTTTGGACGAAAGTAGCCTCAGCATTGGGTTAAGGTGATAGTCTAGTACACCAAGATTATCACTGCTAGGTGGTGTCCTTGGCTGACCCCTAAGAATGGATATCAAAACAAAAGATTACACATGAGTTAAGTTCACTCCCCACGAACCTCGACCTAGCAACTTTCTTTTGTGGAGAACAAAGGGCAGGTCCCTTTGGGCTTTCCGTGTTAAATTGGTTCCAGACGACATGGCTGTCAGCTTTAACCATGCAGATTCATTCAGCCTAGACCATTTTGACCGAAACTTTCATCTCATTTTTTGGCTGAAAGTGAATAACGATACGGTCTTCGAAGCCATTATTTTAGAATATGACAGATATGAATCCCCTCTAGGTGCAAGGTCATGTCATAAGTACCTTGTATTATGACAGGACCTGAAAATCAGCATTAACTACGTAAACCACATGCTGTTAGTAATCTTGAGGCATATGGGAACATTCAAAAATGTTTTTAACATACTCGTCATGCAGATTCCCGGTTTAGGTAGGACCTTTCACCTTACCAAAGACATGAATGATCAAATGGTAGAGTTTGGTTTTCAAGTAAAGGGTGAGTCTTGACATTTTGCCAAAAACAAAACACAGCCAGATATGGGCGTAAAGGGAGCCATATCAACTCAAATTAGCAAATTATTGTTAAGTTTATCATCATTCTGTAACTATGGAATGTAAGCTATACAATAGCACAAGTGCCGTTGTCTACATTTAACTCAGTTTTCAGATATTTAAGTTTTAAAAATGACCCGGGTATCAGGTAGGGTTCTACCTTAAGCTTGTATGTAAGGGAATGGATTTACACAACCTTAGACTGCTGATTAAGGTGAAATTCAGAAGAAAAGAATATACCTAAAGCATCTCATCAATTACCAGCATGGTTAAGAACGACCCATGTAATACCTTATGCTATTGTCATGATATGTTGATAGTTTTACTGTATTTGGTTCTTGAAATGGCTGATAGGAAATGTTATGGATGGTATAATTGAAATTGGCGTTGTATATTATCTTCTTTTGGCTGTTTTTTCATGTAGAGTAATGAGTATGACCGGTGTAAGTTAAACACCTACAGTCAGCAAAAATTATTTTATGTTTCACAGGTTTTTGAAAGAAGTATTATTTTTCCTGTATTGGACAGTATTGTACGAACATATTAATTTGTGTAAAAAATATATATATATAAGAAAATAAAAATCCATACAAAACACTTCCCTTGTATGTTATGCCTTATCCCTTCCATAGTTAAATTCATGGTGGTGTTGTTTTGTTTATAACATGCTTGTAATGAAAGGTTATGAAGCTTTTCTGTTTTCCTTATGTAAAGTGCAATATCGTGCCTTTAGCTCCCCTGGAAATAAAAACAACTTATCTCGACTGCCCGCATCACATTGGCTGAACTCAGACATTAGTCCTCATCCGAACACCTGCCACAGGCAGACTCTTTTTATAGGACCTTCTATCGGATATGCTGAGAATCGTGGTGAAAATCACCACCTAACCACAAGTCACTTCAACTTTCTCACATGCTCCGGCCGGGATACAAACCTGTGCCTTGCAGAAGATCATTATTTTGCTGCTCTGAAAATACTAGCATGCAGGGTGCTTTTACAGAGGAATATGTGAAAAGTTCCTGATTATTGCACTGGACGTCCGTATTCTGAGAGAACGGAAACACTACTCACAAATGCCAGTATAGGATAAATATTATAATTACAAGCTAAACTCCTATTGTTTATTTTATAAACTTAAAATTTCCCAATATCCATTAGAAATGTCAGCATAGGATAAATATGGCAATTACAAACAAACATTCTATTGTTTAGCTTATAAATCTAAAATTTCCTAATATCCATTTAGAATTGATAAATTACCTTATTTTTCAATAAACGCTCATCACCGCTATCATAATTATCTACGCCTGATATTTTTATCAACGGTACCGTTGAAAAGTCTGTAGAATAGGCTAGACTTGTTTACAATGTAGAACCAGTGCCGTAAGTACTGCATACGGAATGAGAATTTAGTTTATTGCCATTTGTCTGTCTTTTTAAGCTTAAATCGTCAGTAGCAATATTTGATGCTGGGGGAAACCATCACCACCACCCTAGTCACTTAAAATTTTCACATTCCATTGCAGTGGTAAGAGGCAGCGAACAGTCACTGGCAGCTCCTAGCCCTTATGCTACGTTGGCTTATTTGGTCAATACGAACTGAGAGCTATTCAATGAATACCAACATGGCAGGGGTTAGATGGTTTTTAAAACATCTTTACGTTGGGAAAATATTTGAGGGAGTAATGTTAAATAGAATATTACAAACAACTCTCCTTCAAATATTTTGTGAAATAATTTTCAATTCCGACGTTATCGCCAAATGTATTTTAGATGCAGGCGACAATTTCTAGAGAAACTCTCAAGAATTAATGGGTAAAATTACACTGATACGAACCTTATTCAGTTTTGCATGAACCAATAAGGATTTTTACTAATAACAGGGACTTACAATATCATTTATAACTAGATCTAGTATTATATCATACTATGCATCTAAGAGCATTCTATATGAAAATAGTCACCAAGCTATAGCGCTTACACAGATAGGGGCTGTCTTCATTTTGCTCCAAGTAAACGGATTAGTAAACACATAGACAGTGAGATTAATATTACTTCGACAGATTTTCCAATCAGCTTGTCACACGACTAATAACTATGTCGCTAATCTCCTGTTTCCTAGAAGATCAATGTGTTATCTAGTTCCTCAGATAATCATTTTTTAATGAAGACCTCCCGTGTTATTACAATATAACACAAGAGGAGGTGCTGTCTCTATGCACACGACATGTACTGATGTGATCCGGTAAGACGTTTTCCGCTGAGATGTATGTGTGTATGTATGTATGTATGTATGTTTGTAAGTAAGTATGTATGTATGTATGCATGCATGCATGTATGTATGTATGTATGTATGTATGTATGTATGTATGTATGTATGTATGTATGTGTGTGTGTATGTATGTATGTGTGTATATGCATGCGTGTATGTATGTTTGTATTAATATTATTATTATTATTATTATTATTATTATTATTATTATTATTATTTTACCATTATTGTTATCATTATTATTATTATCATTGTTATTATCATTATTATTATTATTATTATTATTATTATTATCATTATCGTCATCATCATCCTTATTAATATTAATAGTAGTCGTGGTAATAGTAGCATTATTATTAATCATTTTCATTTATTTCTTCACTAATATATATGGTCTTTATCGATATTTATCTGTTGCCTGGAGGTTCGAGCTAGCCTGAGGGCCGTATGCCTAAATGTTTAATACTTATGAGGCCTAAAAGATTGCATGGATTCGGAACGGATGTGCCATTACAACCTTGTCAATTAGAATCCTGTGACTTGTGTAGCAGCGATATGTAGGCGTACAGTGTGTTAGATCGCTCAGCAATGGGGTAGGGGGGGCAAAGTTGACTAAGTCGTGACTTACCAGTTGTACGTGGTAGAGGAAACCAGAGCACCCGGCGAAAACCACCGCCTGACCTCAAGCACTGGCTTTCTGACATGACCAAACCGGGATCCGACCGCGGGCAGTGGTGAGAGACCGCTAGCAGTCAGTGGCAACGCCTTAGAACATACTGCCATCAGGGCAGGCCCTTCATAGACGGAACATAACATGTTAAATCCCATTAAAAATTATCGCATCAGAGAAATACAGAAATCCTAATAGTCATCACAAATTACGTTCTTTTTTTGCTATCCTCATCTAAAAGGATGTACTTTTTAATAAAGAATAATGGGTTACCCATCAGTCG
>OZ012690.1:20956499-20983999 GCA_963942565.1 Maea johnstoni
ATATATATATATTATATATATTATAAATATATATATATTATATATATATATATATATATATATATATATGTATATGTATATGTATATGTGTGTTTGTGTAAGTATGTGTAGTGTAAAATGATGATATGAAACTTTGAGGCTGTATTACGAGAAAAGTGGCTAAGAAGTAATATATGCCTTATATCTAATGCTTTATATGGCTTTTTCTTTTTTTAAATAATGAAATTGACACATTCATCGCATAGTAAGGATTATTAACAGTTTCAAACATATACGCATTTGGAAAAAAAGCAGCCAAGAGAATAGTTATATTGTATTTAATGCGTCACATCTGTGTTAGTGCCACTAACAATCTGAATATCTTAAAGCATTGCAAGATAAACATTTCATTGTAGGCATATGTTTTATTGAACACGTTCAAGCCTCTTAGCGTTCCTCGTCAGTCCAATAGGATAACACACACATGTACACACACACACAAGGCAATTTTAAGCCTACTGCAGATAAAGTAACGGTATTAACGGATAAGGGTGATACTAGTATTCGTTATCAGTAAGGCTTCTTGTCAGCCTGTTCTGACAAAAAATATGCATTTTACCATAAAAAGCTTACTAAAAACGATAGTAGGAAGATGTGCCAATAAGGAGAACAATGCACTATTGTCGACAGCCCTGACTCAGACAAAATGGATTTGTAGTGGAAGCAAAAGCAATCAATCAGGTCTTGGTTGAATTGTGTACACATCTTACCAATGTTGCAAACGTTGCGTTCTTGCTTAGCTTTCCGCACGGTTTGGTGGGGTCATGTTTCCCGAGATATTTAACACCTTCCAATGCTGAATGCTGTCCAAAGCGCCAAGATGCAAAGATTTGCTAAGAAGCAAACCAAGGACAGTTATTACCCTTTCAATGACGAGGCTACTTTCACCCAAAGCGCAATGATGCAAAGATGTTTAAAAGGCATCTAAACCCTGTCATGTTGGTATTCATTGGGTAGCATTCGCTGGGTAGAATTTACCAAGGTTTCAGTCATTTCCCAGTTTTTTGCATAATTTTGTAAGGGCCACATTAGCCTCCAGCAGCATAAAGATTAAACCCTTATGCTGCTGGTGGCTATTTTGGCCAATACAAAATAATATTTTTTGTTTACTGAAACCCGTGGCACATGGTAACTCATCTGAGAGTACTTAGCGAGAGCTATCCAATGAATACCAACATGACAGGGTTTAGATGCCTTTCAAAAATGCTTGCATCCTTGTGCTTTGGGTTGAAAGTAGCCTCATCATTGGAAGGGTTAACTGTCCTGGCTTTAGTTTCAGCAAAAGAAGAATTCGTTAGTTGCATGTAAATATATTAATTTATTTTATTATACCTCATGTGAAGATTCTTGATTCTGGTTGGTCAAGGGCCATGATTAATCGTCATGATTTCCTCACTCCTTAGTGACAGGCTTTGTCCCTAACAGCTTATCTAATAGTTGAATAATTTACGGCAACAGCCATGAAATAGTTGAATAATTACCGCTAGCCCGAAGAATAATGACCACTAGCCCGAACACCTACAGAGTTTGCTGAGTGACCCAACAGTGAAACTAGTTCAACAAGGCAGACGACGAGTATTTATCAAAATCTCTGGTGTTTGTAATTAATTTTTCACCCTTTTGTGTTTTGTATTTGTTCGGTATAATAAAACAGATATGACATCCCTGTGGGGTTTCCAGCAGGAATAACTTCCCCTTGAGAGGAATGTCGCCCTCGGGCTTTCCCGCTTTAAAGTCTCTTCTGATGATATTTTTAAAACGAGTAACTTGAAAGGAGCATTGCTATTGGCAGAACTCCGAGTGGTTTCTACAGTGTGTCTATAGGACACCCAGCACACTGTGTGGATACACGAAATCTATAATTGATGCAATCAATTGAAGTGCAACTTTAATGTTGTTGTGTAAGTAATTAATGGCTATTCAAAATGTGAGATAGGGACCGCCGAGGGGGGGGGGGGCACTCAGGTACAGCGGGGGGCCGCACCTGCGTTACGTATTTCGCGGAAGAAGGGGTCTTTTAAGAAAGAAGGGTACTTTTTTGTACCAAGGTACGAAGTATAGGGGGTGAAAATCCCCTTACAATCCACGGGATAGTGATCATACATATGAAATTCAGTTAAACTTTAGCTTCAGTTAGATTAACAACTCGCCCTTTTCCTGTCCTCCCAATGTCCGTTCACCTCTCCTCCAGCTCTCCTTTTCCCTTTTTCCTTTTCCCCTTCTTTAATTATTTCAGAGGGTCAGTTCATTTCCAGATCACATCTGATCGATCGGTGGTCCAAGGGGTGGGTTTGACTGCCCAGAGACAAGTTAGTCACTTTGGTGACTGATTGTTATCTTGTCTTGGCTGGATGGTCTCTTTGGACCCAGTGTGCCTGCGTCAGTTCTCGCTATTTTTTGTATTTGGCCATTTCAAGCTGCCCGGGTTTGCTGAGCACCCTTTTGCCTTGGCTTAAAAGTCTTTAACGTCATGCAACACAACTGTAACCTGGTTACCATGCTTAAGCATTTAATCAATATTGATACAAATACATTTTCATTTTTAGTATTGTTAAGCTATGCCTACAAGCACTTGCTATGAAGGATACTTATAGAATATGTTGTCATTTTGAGGAATTTACTTATGATATGGCCTACACTCTTTTCCCCATAACCAGAGAAAGCTGTTACTGTCTTTCATCTTGGGTATCAAATGTGAATGGATTTGAGCGACATTTACTTTAAGTACATTTTGTTTATGTGTATGTATAGCTAAGAGAATTATGGAGGAAGGTTATGCATATTATTTCAACATGGACTGTTTCGGAATTATGAGCAAATGCTAGAAAAAAGCATTATTGTCTCTTTTTCAACAAAAATGAACACATGGTAATTCATACAAGTCACATGTAAAAATTAGAAAAATGACAATTTTCGCGCTATTGATATTTCTTTTACATTTGAATAAAAACGATCTTTGAACTGAATATTGATAGGAGCTCCGTCAGAAATCGCATTGCATGTTTTTGTTTTGTTTTTTACCTATTTCATCTCATACCCTCCTGCGGGTGACCTATAATGATAACGATGATGATGATAATGACGATAATCATCATCATCATCATCATCAACATCATTATTAAGATGATGACATGATGAAGAAGAAGGAGAAGAAAAAGAAGCATGGTAATCATGACATTTCTCCATTATCTCCCTATCCTAATATATATCACCCTTTTAATCTCATCAAGATGCCATATTTGTTATGATCATCAAACTCTCTTGACATGCACTGCCATAGTGGAGATGGGCTGAGACGCATGTTTAACAGCATGCCTCAGAGAGAGCTTGGATTGATTTCAAATAACCACGAGAAACGATTATTTTCTCATCAAGGAAGTAATGGAGACACCGTATTCATTTTATCATCGTGTTTTCTTGTCATAACATTCTCTCATTTGTATGTTATCCCACACACAAAGCAAATGGATGAGCTATGAAATGATACGGGCAGTTATGATTAGTCTCCCCGTATCACAGCAAAAAAGGTCTGTGTGTTGCTGTAATATAGTACAGACTTCCTGATGAAAGTTTCCCTGAATCTGCCACACATAGGTAAGACCTTCCCCCTACTCGGCTTAGCGGGGAAACTGGGAGTGGGGTTCGTTTAACCTTTATCTCAGAATCGCTGGGGTCACTTTGGACAGGAAATATATATATATATATATATATATATATATATATATATATATATATATATATATATATATATATATATATATATATATATATATATATATATATATATATTGTGACGGAATGACCCCAGGGCTAAGAAACAGGTCATGTTCCGTCACTTCTATTATTGTAAGCTGGGTCTCTGCCTTCGCAGAGCCTAGCATTTAGACGTGCTACAAAGTATCTAGTTATTTCGAGTGCTCTGTGACGTAGCGCTCGTGCGGCCTCAACGATTAATGTACCGCGCGTGCGATTGGAAGTCAGGGCGGGAAACTAGGTTAGATTCGAAATCACGTCAGTCTTAGATTAGAGTTAGAGTAGAGTAGAAGTAGAGTTAACGACAGAGGTGTTTACAGACGGATTAAGGTGCTTGAGAGCTGGATTTAGACTACCCAGAGAGTAACGATTACAAGGTCAAGTAGCCAGAAAGAGACTGAAGCTGTTCACGGATTATATTGTGTATATAGAGAGGATTATGATGACAGCATAGAGAGGAACTGTAGCTGAGCAGAGTGTGTATTTACATCCGGATTTACCAGACATTGAGACCAGAGATTAGAGAGATCAAAAACTTTTTGTGGACTTGTGATGTCGAGATGGTCATTTACATAGAGTGGACTTGTTGTGTTGATGCTGCTGTATAGAGAACGAGTGCGGTGGTATGTATATTGTACTGTGATGATTAAACTGTATTGTTGATTTATACTTGCTCGTCCCGTCTTCTCTTCAACACCACATCCATCCCCAACCTTCGCTAAGCGTTATTGTAAGAGTCAGAAAACCCAACTGAGCTTTATTTCATTCCAAGAGAGAACTAAGAAACCTTTTATTTAAGTAAGGTGATTCTGTTTGTTAGTCGGATCATCCCTTCGGCCAGGGATCCATTCCGCTACATATAGCACACTCTTCTTTGGTGACAGCGGTGGGATAGTGTTTAACACTATCGGCGAAATTCTCGAAACTTTTTGTCGGAACGAACTCACAGTTGGTAGTAATAATCAGTGGGGATGGAAGGTGAAGCGGAACGAAAGCAAATTGTCGAGGTGGTGGAGGAACAGGCGGACGGTGTGTTGCGGCTCGAGGGGGTAGACATCACGCAGCCGTGGCTGGCGGCGCAGTCACTGGCGATGGCGGCAGCCAACAGATCGGGATCGGAGTTTGGGCGAGAACATTCACCAAAAGTGGCATTGAGTCCACCTCAAGACACAGAATTATCGTCCAAACCACGCATAAAGCGAACCTTTCTTACGCCTGAGCGAACCGATTCCTTACGCATTGAGCGAACCTTTCTTACGCCTGAGCGAACCGTTAACACTTTCAGAGAACAGATCACGGGTGCCCGTTTGGACGATTTTATATCAGCAGATCGTTCATTTGGTGCAACCCGAGCGACAGAGTGGCCGTCCGAGCGACCGGTAGCTGAGAGACACGCGGTTCTTCAGAGAGAGAGCAAGGTAGAGGCGGGAGATTCGTCGTCAGATGC
The DNA here is from genome assembly GCA_963942565.1 of Maea johnstoni. Classification (NCBI taxonomy): domain Eukaryota; kingdom Metazoa; phylum Annelida; class Polychaeta; order Spionida; family Magelonidae; genus Maea; species Maea johnstoni. Next base: position 20,961,739 of record OZ012690.1, read on the forward strand.
AGAGTCGGTGGCGCCAGATCGACCGTGCCGTGACGTCACAGGGGAGCGGGTGACCTCCAGAGCCGAGCAGAGGACAGAAGCTGATTGCGGTACACGAGCACCACCAGGCCATCCCTCGGCGAGTAGAAGAGGAGCGGTCAACGCCTCGTTGGACACTACGGTGCCCATAATGGAAGTGCCGTTAGCCAGTAGCAGCTCCGGGGTGATTGACTTTCCCAGGAAGGGAATTGTGGGGGCAGGGCGGACGACAGCCCCGGCCCGAGGTACAGAGTCACCGCGAGAGAGAGAGCCGATTGGTATGGAACAGGTGATAGCAGACATGGCAGCCCTGATGGGAGGAACGTTGAAGACGATAGCGGAGACGCAGCGGGCCATGGCAGCACGGGCAGAGGGAACGGGCGAGCCCCAACGGCCGAAGACATCCGAGCACTGGCGAAACGCCCGAGTGGACCGCTTTGACGGGGTGAGCGAGTCATGGGTGGATTATCGCATGCACTTCGAGGCGACAGCGAAGCTCAACAAGTGGAGCGACAGCGAGAAAAGCCTGTGCCTTATCGCGGCTATGAAGGGAGGAGCCCAGCGGGTGGTGCAGCACCTGTCCGACGCCGAGAGATCCTCGTACCGAAACATCGTCAGGGTTCTTGACCAGCGCTACGCATCGGATGACCAGGCCGAGAAACACGCCATGGAGTTAGCACAGCGTCGCCAGAAGCCAGAAGAGAGTCTGCAGGAGTTGGGTGACGTGTGTAGACGGCTGTTCACCCTGGCCTACCCCGACGCAGAAGGGAAGTTGAAGGATCGTCTCATGAAGAAGGCGTTCATCGAGATGATTGCAGACGAGAAGATACAGCGTTTGACCGCCAGAGGGGATGCCCAGACCTTGGAGGAAGCCGTGCACCTAGCCATCAAGTACGAGGGCACCGAAAGCGGGCGTGGCGCGAAAGAACTGAAGGGAAAACCCCTGCTGACCACGGTAGCACGACAAGTGGGGACAGTGACACCCACTGCGGATAACACCATCCAAGCGAAATTAGAGGCCTTGGAGGAACTCGTCCTGAAGTTGCAGCCCAGAAGATGGGAGGGTGCTGGAGGACAACAGAGGCCGTTCCTGTGCTATAGCTGCCGACAGCCAGGTCACATGGCGAGAGACTGTCCCAACAAGACCGGTTCGGGAAACGGACCGAGTGCCGCCCCCGGGGCAGGAGGGCCGGCACAGGAGGAGTAGAACAGACGCCCAAGAAAATACACTTCGACGGGGAAGATGAGGGGAGCCTCTACATGATTGGAAAGATAGGAGGAAAAGAGTACGAATGCTTGTTGGATACCGGCGCCACGAAGTCGATTATCTCGCCCGAGGTCTACCTGAACCACCCGAATAGAAACGACCTAGCCCTGAGAGAGTGCAGAGAGAGGCTAGTCTCCATCGACAAATCACCAGTGACAGTTCGGGGAGAAGTGGAACTAGAAGTGGATTTGTGTGGAACGATATTGGTAGGACACTTCATGATCGCCGAGATAGCCGATGACGTCGTGTTGGGTATAGGACTACAGAGAGCGGGCGGAATCATGGTGAACCATCATACTCAACAAGTCGAGTTCGAGGGAGGGAAAACAGTCCCCTACATCAGCCAGAGAATATCAGGGCTGTCGAAGTGTTGCAAGGTGCTGGCGGACAGAACAGTGGTGATACCCCCCCGAAAGGAAATCCTGACCACGGGGTATATCTGCGGCCGCACGAAAGAATTGGAGAAAGTGAGAGGATCAGGATTGGTGGAACCTAGTTCGAAGGGGAAGATGGGACAGAGGGGCATCATGGTGGGGAAAGCACTGGTGGATGTGGGCAAAGATTATATACCCATCCGACTCCTCAATACCACCAGCGAACCTATCACGATCTACAGGGGCACGCCTGCAGGAGTAGTGACCCCGGTGGCCGGAGAGCCACCCGTCCCCGTGGAAACCAAGAAAGAACCAGAGCAGAAAAGATGTACAGAAAAGATGCCCGACTTCCTGCGGCCATTGTGTAAGGATGGAAGTGAAAACCTGTCATCGGAAGGGAAGAAGAAACTGGCGGAGCTGCTGACCAAACACCAGAATGCTTTTGCTAGTGGGCCAGACGACCTGGGGCGGACACATTTGGTCCAGCATGAGATCAGGACACCCCCAGACCTGCGACCACTGCGGCAGCCGGCCAGAAGGTTCCCGTTTTGGAAACAAACAGAAGCCAAGGAAATAGTGGACGACCTGCTGAAGAGGGACCTGATAGAGCCGTCGGCGAGCCCGTGGGCGGCACCAGTGGTGATGGTGAAAAAGAAAGACAACACGACCCGTCTGTGCGTAGACTACCGACGTCTGAACAGCCACACCATCCAGGACGCCTACCCCTTACCCAGAATCGATGATTCACTAGATGCCCTGGGAGGAAGCAAGTGGTTTTGTACCCTTGACCTGGCCAGCGGCTACTGGCAGGTGGGAATGTCCAAGAGTGCACAAGAGAAGTCCGCGTTTATCACCAGTGGGGGGTTGTATTCCTGGAAGGTCATGCCCTTTGGCTTGAGTACAGCACCCGGTACTTTCGAGCGGCTGATGGAAACAGTGCTGTCGGGACTACAGTGGGAAACCTGCCTCATCTACCTGGATGACGTCATCATCTTCGGGAAAACAGAGCAGCAGACCCTGGACCGCCTGGATGCGATCCTGAGCAGAATAGGACAGGCGGGAATGAAGCTCAAGCCCAGCAAGTGTCGCTTATTCCAGAAGAGAGTACACTACCTGGGGCACGTGGTGACGGAGGAGGGAGTCATGACGGACCCTGAGAAGATCGAGACCGTGAGGGAGTGGCCAGTGCCCACCACGCAGACAGAGGTACGCAGCTTCCTGGGGACTGCATCGTACTACAGGAGGTTTGTACAGAATTTCGGGACAATTGCCCGTCCCCTGCATAGGCTGACGGAGAAGAACAGACCCTTCTTGTGGACCACCGAATGCCAGGTTGCCTTCGAGGCACTGCGGAAGAAATTGGTGGAGGCACCCATCCTAGCTTACCCTAGCAGTGAGGAAGACTTCATCTTAGATACCGACGCCAGTGCCACAGGAATCGGGGCGGTATTGTCGCAGGTGCAAGACGGCGTAGAGAGACCCATAGCATATGCAAGTCGGGGGCTGAGCAAGTCGGAGAGGAACTACAGCGTGACCAAGAGAGAGCTGTTGGCGGTGGTTTTCTACTGCAAGTATTTCCGGCACTACCTGATAGGAAGAAAGTTCAAGCTACGCACAGATCACGCCGCCTTGAGGTGGTTGCAAACCTTCAAAGACGCCACGGGAATGTGGGCCAGGTGGCAGAATACCCTGGCAGAGTTCAACAAGGAAATTGTGCACAGAGCTGGCAGGAGTCATGGTAACGCCGACGGCTTGAGCAGACGACCAAACGAACAACCAGAGAGGGGGAGAAGCTCCGACAGTGGTGACCCCGAAATCAAGAGTACAGAGAGTGAATCGCCTGAAGAGGTGGAAGAGAACATCACCTGCCTTCGTCCAGAGGAAAACCACAGGGTGGCAGCGGTCACTATACAGCCGCTGTGGACGAATGCTGAGTGGAGAGAATTACAGAAAGAAGACCCCGACATCGCGCCAATCTGGACTAGGTTGGCCAGGGGGGAAGAGAGACCCAGATGGAATGAGATATCCGAACACAGCTTGGCCACCAAGTCCTACTGGGGAGAATGGCAACGCCTGAAGATGAGAGAGGGTGTCATCTACAGAAAGTGGGAGAGTTCCGACGGAGCGAAAGTTCACACTCAAGTGCTGGTTCCAAGGAGCAAGCGGAAAGAGTTCCTACAGCAAGCCCACGGTGAGAGGTGGACAGCTCATCTGGGAGTGAAGCGAACAGTGGCACGTCTACATGAGAAGTACTTCTGGTATGACATGCGAGCTGACGTCAGGAGTTGGCTGGCCCAGTGCGGGGTCTGCGTCAGAGCCAAGGGACCGGGAGGCAGGACCAGGAAGAATCCTATGACCATTGTGAGATCGGGGACGCCCTTTGAGAGAATCGCCATAGACATGTATGGACCGCTGCCTGAGACAGCCAGAGGGAACTCGAAGATCCTAGTCATCACTTGTTATTTTACCAAGTGGGTAGAAGCCTATGCCTTGCCGGACGAGACAGCCGAGACGGTAGCCGAGGCCCTGGTGAATGACTTCGTCAGCAGATATGGTACTCCTGTCTCCATCCACAGCGATCAGGGAAGAAACTTCGAGAGTACGCTGTTCCAGGAGGTGTGCAGATTACTGGGAATACGCAAGACAAGAACAACTGCCTATCACCCTGAGGGAAACGGAATGGTGGAGAGGTTCAACCGGACGATGGGAGCCATGATCAGAAGCCTGATAGGAGAAGAACACGACAACTGGTATAAAATCTTACCCCTCACCCTGATGGCTTACCGATCCAGTGTGCATGAGACCACTCAACAGACACCACACATGATGCTGTTTGGAAGAGAGATGACCGTCCCCTTGGCACTCACCATGTCCGAGTTGCCCACCAGCCTGGTGGAGCAGGACGAGCTGGAGCACACCTGGGACCTCCGAGAGAAATTGGCTAAAGTCCACCGACGGGCCAGGGAAGTCACCGGTCAAGCAATGCGACGACAGAAACTACAGCATGATCGGGGGGCAATGGGCCACCGGAGAGACGTGGGAGACTTAGTCTGGCTGATCACCAAGGTTAGAAGACAGGGTAGAGCTGCCAAGTTTGAACACAAGTGCAAGGGACCCTATACCGTGATCGACGTGATGGCCGACGTGACGTACCGAATAGAAGACAAGAAAGGAAAGAGAACAGTGGTCAATGGAGAGAGGCTGATAACCTTTGTCAAGCCCGGGGATTGGTCTAGCACCGATGGAGCTGAGGATGAGCCGAGAGAACACGAGATTCCGACATCGGTAGACTCCGAAAGTGGTGATGACCAACCCGACGTGAGACCCGAGAAAGAAAATTCCCAGAGAACCTCAGGGCGGAGAGAAAGAAGAGCTCCGCAGCGCTATGGGTGTGAATAGAAAGTGAAGGAAACCAGGTGGTCTAAGGCAGAGAGAGATCGTCTGGAAGTGTGAAGGATAGAGAAAGACAAGACACTGAAGTTCGAGCTACGAAATACGCGTGTATATGCTGTGCCGGCTGGTAGCAGGGGAAATGGCAAGACTAGCCAGCAACAAGGATAACTCCTACAACCCTGGATCATGCTGACATCAACTCAAAAGCTAATGCACCGTGAGGACTGAAGAATATTCGTCTAGCTGGAGGAGGAGTCATTCCGAAGAGTGAGAAGGACGCCAAGTAAATTACCAAATCCGAAATTGTGTACACACCCCCTAGATGTCTTCTAGTTCAAGAATGGTGATTTCGACCACTTGGGGAAGTGACCAGCCGCCTGAGTACCAGCAGGAAGAGACGATGGAGGGAAAATGTCCGACGGAAAGTCCTTATGATGACACCTGGGGAGAAAGGGTTGCCATGGAAACGAGAAAGGAAGGCATCCGGAAGAAAAATCCCAGAACAATCAGGAGATTGTAGCGTAAAAGAAGAGGGGGAGTAGGGTGACGGCATCATCCAGACCACCAAGAATAGTAAAGACAAAAGAAATTTTTGAGGTATGAAAACAGAAGAGAAGAAGATTCGCTCTGGCATCAAGAAGTTGCTGGAGAAGAGAAGAAGAATCGCTCTGGCGTTAGAAAGTTGCTGGAGAAGAGAAGAAGATTCGCTCTGGCGTCAAGAAGTTGCTGGAGAAGAGAAGAAGATTCGCTCTGGCGTTAGAAAGTTGCTGGAGAAGAGAAGAAGATTCGCTCTGGCGTCAAGAAGTTGCTGGAGAAGAGAAGAAGATTCGCTCTGGCGTTAGAAAGTTGCTGGAGAGAAGACATAGAGACGCTCTGGCGTGAGAAACTGCAGGAGAATGGAGACTGTGGAGAGCGGCGAACTGTGCCTGTTGCTGCGTCGAGTGTTGGCGAGCCGAGTGAGAAGTCCCATCTGGAGACCAAGGGGTTTCCCCGCACGTGAGAGGGAGTCCCCGCATGACGTCACGGCAGTGGCTGAGTTTGACCTAGTTGGCGAAGCGAGGAATTTGCCGTGGGCGAAAGTACAGAAATAATCTCCGCGCGGCGAAATAGAAACCAACCGAGCTGATGGCAAGCAGTCAAGCAGTAACTGAATAGAATGCGGGAACGTGGAGGCTGGAGAACGAGGAGACTTGGGATATTTCGGCGGTGATGGTGGAGGATGGCGGCGGCGAAAGAGTCCGAAAAACAACAAGTGTCGCAGAGGTCACCTGAGAACCAATCAGATGTCTCCAAGGGGTGCCACACCCCCGGAACCGCATCACCAGATTGACCCAGTTAGCGGAAAGACGCCATTCTTCATCTCACGCCTGAGCGAACCAAACAGATCACGAATTAATCGCCGCTAATCCCATTGTCAACAAGTCATCCGATACAAAAGAAAGCAACATGAGCATGCAGCCGACACACTCGCTTCGAGAAGAGGGATACTGCGGCATCTGCAAGAGGAATTTTCGGGATATGGGCCGACACAACCTAGACTTGCACGATGGAAGGGGAATACACGCGTGGAGGTGCCTGAGCTACAAGGGAACGGGACATGGCGGCCGGTGCACCTACGTAGACTGCAACTTTACCGAGATGAAGATGCACTACATGAAACATCATGCCGAAGAACTCGAGTGCATACAAGTCAAGTGGAAGAAGGGGTATTATGCAGTCGAAGACGGACACATCGTGCCTGGGGCTCCATTCTACCCATCGGAGCACCCGTTTAGCGCCGTCGACGACCCGGATTTCCCTGCCCGACGTCTTGAGATCGACGAGGAGAGATACCAGCAAACAGAGAGGGGAGAGACGCCGTTCGATCCGATGGTGCGGCCTACTTCGGCGAGTGCGATGTATCGCATGGAGGCGAGAAGATGGGAAGGCGAGACTCCACCACCAAGGAAGCGAACGAGGACACCTTCACCACCTCGCACCCGCAGAAACTCCCGAGAAGAAAGCAGGCGAGATACCGACAGGCGCAGCTATGGGGGAGGCGATAACTGGCACCAAGGTAGCGAGCCCGGAGCAGCGGGAGGCTACCCTCGAGACGACCATCCCCGTGGAGTGCAACCGGCTCACGTGCGGTATGAAGCTAATACAGACAGGGCGAGAAAGGCCGAGGCAGAGCGGGACGCGCTGGCCCAGCAAATCCAGAGCGTCGAAGAAGAACTCTTACAGTCCATGCAAGATGTGGAGGACCTCTGGAGGGAAAAGTACAGTGCCCTCGAAGAAAGCCACAAGGTATCGCTGAAGACGAAAGCCGAGATGGAGCAGAAGATCGACCTGATGACGCTACACGAGACCGAGTTAGAGCGGCAGTACAGAGAGCTGAGCGACAGGTGTCGAGCCCAGAAAGACTCGCTCATGCTAGCCCACCAGTCCGAGCAGAGGGCCGTGGCGGGTCGACGAGACGATGGGCGAACCATCCAGCAGCTACGCCGGAAAGTGACCAGCATCCGACAGGAAATGGCAGAGTGGGCTGGCGCCGAGACAGCGAAGGCAACAGAGAACTACAAGAGAAAGAAAGAGATCACCGAAAAGATGCTGGCCGAGACCCTGCTCAGCATGGAAGAAGCTGAAGAAGTCAAGAGACAGCTTGACGTTCGTTTGAAGGCAGCAGAACAAGACGCAGAGAACTACAGAGAGTGTTGCGAGACGGCGCTAGAGGATCTCCGGTTAGAGAAACACGCCAACAAAGAAGCCACGAAGGTAGCCTTGCAGGCTGCCCACTGCCAAGACCAAGGGAGGCTGACTCTACAGAAGCAGGTGACGGAGATCCGACTAGAGGCCAAAGAAGCGCAAGAACTGGTGCAGAGTTGCCGATTAGAGATCGACCATATGCAGCACCAGATAGAACGTCGAGATCGGCAGCTGACGGCGGCGGAGAATGAAATCCGACTTGTCCAGGAGCAGTCAGCCGGAAAGCAGGAAGAAATAGACGCCCTGACGACAAGCCTGGAAGACCTAAGACTACAGTGGGACGAACTGAGCGGAGGCCGAACTTCGAGACCGCGAACGATGGTGGGGAGTGAAACGACCATGGCCCGATTCCCACCAGTAGAAGACCGAGAAACAGACCAAGTTGAAGTGAGGCGAACCCTGGCGGTAGCCTACGACATCAGAGCAGTCCAGCGAGGACGGGTTGTCGAGCAGTCTCGTCGTCTCACCTTCGATGCCAACGTGTTGAGCCCCATCGTGAGAACCAGCCCTGGTGAACTGATGACATACCTGGAGAAATTCACCAAGGCGCGCATCGATGAAATCCGAATGGACCTCGAGAGGAAGGCCTTTGATCGGGGGGTGTTGGAGGGGATGCGACGACAGCAGATGGCAGACCGGGATGCGGCTGACGGGATCATCCTTATCTCCGATTCGGACCCCTTCTCCGACTCGGAACCCATGCCCGACTCGGATGCTTAAGTGAAGAAACTTGGGTCAAGAAAGAACAGACAACCTCGATCTCACGCATTAAGCGAACCAATTTATCTCACGCCCGAGCGAACCATTTTTTATTTATTTATTTATTATTTTTATTGTGATCATCGTGAGACGTCTACTTCTACTTTCTGGCGCTGGAGTACCCAGCAGCAGCGGTCGAACCCTCGACCTGCCTGCTATTCCTAATACAACCTATCTCCGTCCATCATCTGTGGCGCTGGATTACCCAGTCACGATGATTTGTGTCTCTTCCATGGATAATTACCCGAAGTGCCAACTTACTACGTCCATCGTCTGTGGCGACGGATTAACAAGTCACGACGATTTTTGTGCCTAATTATTGGATTATTATTGACTACTCTACGAACTACCGGACCTGTGTACCATCCATGACGTCCCAGGAAGAAATCGGCGACCAAGGAGAAGTTTTAACGAAGTGACACTTGAGAGATTTTGGACTATGCTGGTGTGTCAGAGTCGTTCACATTTTAGTGAACTTAAAATAAGCGAACAATTTTGAGACCTTAGCGACACAACAGCTGGTAGCCGTAACGTGAGTAAACCACTGTATTGCATGATTTTGATTGTTTTTATCTTGCCATGTTTTATCAATGTTTTTATTGTTCTTAGAGTTAACTCAGAGTGCTATTTTTCTAGTCAAAGATTTTATATGAGTCGAGTATTTTAAGGATTAACGTCTAACGTTTTAGGTATAAGAAGTGCGTTATTTTAATTAGTAGTTATAGTAGTTCTTTTTAAGTATTCCGCTCCAGTGCAGAGTTCGTGTTTATGTAGATTTCGAGAGTTAAGAGTATTTCGCTGAGCGATATTGAAAGTAAACAAAGTGAGCGATAATTGGGAGAGTTGGACCGGAAGTTCAGGACTTGTCCACTCTCGGAAATTGTGTACATTAGAAGTTAGTATTCCTATACTGTGTTTAGTGACCTGTGTGTCACTGGGTTAGTCTGTTCATAAGAGACGAGTTTAGAACTTGTTCGAGAGAATTGCTGTTTAATGTTCGAGTTACGTTTAGAGTTCTCTTTTTGGAAATTTTTGAAATTTAGGAATCGAGGACGATTCAGAGCAAGTCGGGGGCTGTGTGACGGAATGACCCCAGGGCTAAGAAACAGGTCATGTTCCGTCACTTCTATTATTGTAAGCTGGGTCTCTGCCTTCGCAGAGCCTAGCATTTAGACGTGCTACAAAGTATCTAGTTATTTCGAGTGCTCTGTGACGTAGCGCTCGTGCGGCCTCAACGATTAATGTACCGCGCGTGCGATTGGAAGTCAGGGCGGGAAACTAGGTTAGATTCGAAATCACGTCAGTCTTAGATTAGAGTTAGAGTAGAGTAGAAGTAGAGTTAACGACAGAGGTGTTTACAGACGGATTAAGGTGCTTGAGAGCTGGATTTAGACTACCCAGAGAGTAACGATTACAAGGTCAAGTAGCCAGAAAGAGACTGAAGCTGTTCACGGATTATATTGTGTATATAGAGAGGATTATGATGACAGCATAGAGAGGAACTGTAGCTGAGCAGAGTGTGTATTTACATCCGGATTTACCAGACATTGAGACCAGAGATTAGAGAGATCAAAAACTTTTTGTGGACTTGTGATGTCGAGATGGTCATTTACATAGAGTGGACTTGTTGTGTTGATGCTGCTGTATAGAGAACGAGTGCGGTGGTATGTATATTGTACTGTGATGATTAAACTGTATTGTTGATTTATACTTGCTCGTCCCGTCTTCTCTTCAACACCACATCCATCCCCAACCTTCGCTAAGCGTTATTGTAAGAGTCAGAAAACCCAACTGAGCTTTATTTCATTCCAAGAGAGAACTAAGAAACCTTTTATTTAAGTAAGGTGATTCTGTTTGTTAGTCGGATCATCCCTTCGGCCAGGGATCCATTCCGCTACAATATATATATATATATATATATATATATATATATATATATACATATATATATATATATATATATATATATATATATATATATATATATATATATATATATATATATATATATATATATATATATATATATATATATATATATATATACGAATCTTCTGTCTTTCTTTTCAGATATTCTCATATCTGCAGAACGAGTGGAAAGAGCTAAACATCAATTGCATATGCCACAAGGCGGTGCCGTTGGAGGCCGGAGGCAATGGTGGAACTGGGCGAATATGTCTCATCGTACCTCAACACAACGCGCTTCCACACAACCACAGGATCAGACATACTGGTCGGTGTCGTCATCTGTCTCATCATCGTCACGACCATCCTGGGGAACGCCCTGGTCATTCTCAGCGTGGCCCTCTTCAGGAGCATGCGCAGTAGGACCAACTTCATGCTCGTCTCCTTGGCCGTGACAGACCTACTGGTCGGCTGTATCATTATGCTGGTATCCCTCATCTACCATACGCTACGGTATTGGCCCTTTGCGGCAATTGTCTGTCATTTCTACACCAGCTTAGACGTCATGCTTTGCACTAGTTCTATACTACACATCTTGACCATTGCTATTGACCGCTACATCGCCGTAATGAACCCGTTACGGTATTCGGTAATAATCACGGATAATCGAATCAAAATTACATTATTACTCGTATGGTTTCTTTCCTTCGCTTTCGCGATAACACCCGTTCTTATATACGTTAACAGTGTCAAAGATGGCGACCACCGTGGACCTGCCGTGATATTTGAAATACAGTGTTATTACGTAAGCAGTAAAATATTGGCACTCATAACATCTATAGTGACCTTTTACATCCCGCTCATCATTATGAGTGTTCTTTACGGGAAGGTATTAGTAGTTGCGAGACGCCAATCTAAACGAGTACACCCAATGGAAAATTTCGGGGCAGAGCAAGGATTAAGTGTTATAGATGGAAACAGCGTTCTTCCAGACAACGCCACAATGAGTACCGATCAAATGCAAGCACCCTCGGCCAGAAAACGGAGAAAAGGGGATTTTAAGGCGGCAAGGACATTGGGACTGATTATGGGATGTTTTGGATTATGTTGGATGCCATTTTTTATCATTCATACTGTGCACCCTTTTATACCAACTTTGATAACAAGCCCATTGATACCTAAACTCGTTATTTGGCTCGGTTATTGCAACTCGTGTATGAACCCCTTTCTTTATGCATTTAATAAAGATTTTAGGGGTGCATTCAAGAAAATTATAAAATGTAAATATGTATAGAATTGCCCAATTCCGACTGAGAGGTGGTACAAAATACAGTACAGACTTATATTTCCTGCAACAGTCGACCGGACGTCTGCCAGTGCCTGGTTGTACAAGCACACATGGATAACATATCAAAACAAGTATGGTTGTTGATGCAAAGCATCAATAGTCAAAAGGCGGGGCTAAGTTATTTATGAACTTGTGAGGGAACCGGATTTATAAAGAACATTGGCATTATAGAGGAAAATAATTTATAATGACTAGTTTTGTATCATTTTTGTAGAAATGAAACAAATATCGGAATTCTAGGCGCAAGCTGGAGACGTCGAAATCTCTTGGGTGAGAAGCTACTTGGGTACGCATCAGTTTGGTTACGAACCAGTTTGGTTACAAAGTCTCCTGATTTCATTCTATACACATAGTAATTTTTTTCTTTAGTAATTTTCCTTCCTATACTGAAAAATATACTTTATGTCCGCTTAAAATATTTTATATATTTGAAAACTTCATGCTAAATTAAAATAAGGAAGGCACGATTTTCCGCGGCAAAGGTAATACGGGCCAACATTTATATTATAACCAATCAGAATAGAGAATTATATTCAGTCCGGCCTCAGGATTTCCAACATGGCCGTCCGGACTATGATAATTTCAAAACAGCTTCCTATATAATTCGCGCTTCCGAAAAGCGCAAAGGCCGAGCGGCAGCTTTATTAAATATTTTTTACTTTTCTTTATATGATATTGGCATGGCAAGGAAGAGTGCGCATAGATTCGGATTTCATGATTTTCACAATTTCAAAGCTTTAAAATCTTGCGCAGCTCGATATTTCTGCCTTTATAGGCGGATCCAGGGGGGAGGGCTCACCCGGCGCGCCTCCCTACAGTCTGTCTGACTTGAGTTGGCTAACCGCTTTTTCCTCTTTTTTCCCACAAAAATTTTGTTTTTGCCTTCAAAACTTGGCAAACCTCTTTGCAGCACCGCGTGTATGAACATACTTTTTGTCTCAAATTTTTGTCTGTTGATTTTGCAATGGGCAAATTTCACAATGGGATCAATGGGCTAAAAAGCTGACGGAGAATTCCAGCTTTCCAAAAATATAAATTTTAACTTTGTAGCCCATTTGGATACAGAGATATTGCCAATTGAAATAGACCAGCTCCTCCGTTTAAGGAGCAATCCTTTAAATGGTCTGGTTTTACTTCCCTTAAGGGTCAAATGAAAGATCCAAATTGCACTACCCCCTACTGTGGGAATCCAAGATCCGCCGTTGGCATTCCCCCATCAAATGCAGTCAAAAAATTAAACGAACTTGATATCCGTGATGTCATTTTTTAATTATTCTTCGCGAAAACATATCGGGAGCTCAACGATATAAGCTTTATATTTGTGCAATGGAAGTGGCTGCGTAGCCGGCTAGCTGCGTAGCCGGTCAGCCGGCTATGCAGCCTATCCTTCAGCATTTGGCTGCATAGCCGGAATATTATCAATGTGTATAGTGCATGTAATATTAAGAAAAAAAATTCATAGGTAATAGGTAGTTTTTTGTATAATTGCAAACAAGTAGAAAACTGGACCAAACCTGTAAGAAAATTGAGCAAAGAAGGTGGAGTGCGATTTTGAAGTGCTATGTTGAGCCTGAGTGGCAGGGCGTAGTTGATTTTCTGTAGTGTTCAAGACTAATAATGGGCCACAAAATAGGCATCGGTGGTTTGAACTGAGTGATTATGCCGTATGATGCTCAGGTGTCTAATTTGTTCATTACAAAATCATCGATAAAAGACGAGAGAATATCGGTCAAACAATCCCCGATGACCAAACTAACCGCCAGCATCATAAAGGCTTAATCACTCAAAAAGTGTGGCTCACTTTTTTTTAATATACTGTACTTGTTTGCAACAATAAACTTTCTATTACCAATAAAAAAATACATTTTCTTTATATGCACTATAGTATGTACATGTATATAAAGAAAATGTATTTTTTTTCACACTGCTTATCTTAACCCTGTGGGCAAGGCATCTATGCTCATCTTATGGAAGGTAGTGAGCATAAGGATGGGCAGCTAATCAGAGTGCCTTCTTGTTCTCATGGGTACACCTGATGGCAGTTATGGTAATCTTTACCAAATTGCAATTAAATCAACTTTCCCTGGCCTCTGAATTAGATTGAAGTACCTAGACATTGGCAGTAAGAACAAGACTCTTTAGGAGATGCAGTGAAAAAATTCAACTGCCTTTCAGATGATTCACAAAACCTTTTCACTGACTTATTACTGAAATCAATCCTTTAAATTCAAGCCATTTGAGACAAGGAGTGACAAAAATTAGTCATAAAGAGTCATGAAGATAGAAAAGTGACTGTTTTTACAGATGATTTTTTGGGCATAAATTTGCTAATTAATAGAAAAGTGACAGAAAATTACTAATTACTTTTGGGATCAGTCTATAACAATTACTTGTATTTAAAGATTTTGACTGTCTATTACTTATTACATGCTATTACTTTGAAATTCGGTCTATTACCTATTACTTTTCTATTACCTATTACTTATTACCCCATGTCTGGTACTATACACATTGATAATATTCCGGCTATGCAGCCAAATGCTGAAGCATAGGCTGCATAGCCGGCTGGCCGGCTACGGAGCCCCCGGGGCTGCATAGCCGGCCAGCCGGCTACGCAGCCACTTCCTTGTGCAATAACCCACACAGTAGTAGTAGCGATTGACCGAAAATATGGCATGAAATTACGATTTCAACTTGTTGCAAAATCGTCATTTCACAACAAATTTCTACTTGAATTAGGAGACAAGTAGAATTAATTGTGGCGGTTCTAACAACTTAAACCGCATTGAAATTGATCCACGGAAAGACCAGTAATTCATTTTAGCAGTGTATCAGCATAACGTTGGTGCTAGTGTCGACATTTTCCCGTAGATGTCGCCACTCTTTCTTTCTTTCTTGACGGTAACTTCCTCCTGTATAAGAGCTATAATGGTGATAAGACAAAAATAAAAGAATTGGCTAATCTACTACTATAATAACTAGATCTAGACTAAAGTGTTACCAAGTACAAGATGTATCGTAGTACAGACAATCACATGCTTTTGCGTTAAGCGACACTAGTTTAATTGGCAATCATATCCTTATAGAGTCTTGACCTCCTTAGGTGTAGGGCGAAGACGTAGCTCCTGATGATGTCCTCCAGCTCTATGGTGACCTCTGGTGAGGGATCGAGAGAGGATGAGACTTCAGGGTGAGATGAGTCTAAGATTATGGCAGAGAGAAGCTGGTGATCCCTTTCTATCCTTGGGGACTCCGTGTTCGGAATGAGGTTCGTCGTTTGGCGGGATTCGATGACGTCATTTTTGTGCCATTTTCCGCCGATAGAGAGCGCTATTTGTTGCCTGGTCATCTGCGTTCAAAACGGTATTTTCATACAATTTATACGATTTAAAGGAATCAATCGTTGCATTACGGCATGAATGGTCTGGGGGCGACCTCTATTTAGTTTTCCCGCACACGCCAGCTGCGCTAATGCTAAAAGATCTCGCGAGATCGCGCGTTCGCCGCCATTTTAAAATGGCGGCGACTATAGCAGATGCGGCAATGTAATTCCGAGCTCAGGACTTCGCTCGGAAATAGGCGTGGCCTGAGGGCCCCGCCAATAATAAGCCAAGCACATCAATGATCCACATTAAATGGCTTGCGAAACAAAGCTACATGCACGTTCAGTTGTGCGGTCAGTCATCTGTGGTCGCAAATTCTATAGCCAGGAAACAGCATGACTATTGGACGTGCGGTCGTGTAATATGATGAGAAAGCAAAGCTTTAAATGCTCGCGCAGCTCGATGATATTTCTGCATTCCCCTTCAAATGCAGTCACAAAGTGTTTGTTATTATAATCCGTGACGTCATTCTTTACTTGAACTTCGCTGAAACATATTGGAAGTCCCTTCATATGAGCTTCATATTTGTGCAATAACCACACACAGTATGCGTAGCGATTGACCGAAAATATGGCATAAAAATTACTACGACTTCAACCTGTTGCAAAATCGTCATTTCACGACAGATTTCCTCTAAAATTAAGAGACATGTAGAATTATTTGTGGCGGTTGTAGCGATTCAAACTGCATTGAAATCGATTCACGGAAAGACGAGTAAAGTCAGTTTTACCGTGAACATAGAACGTGAGCATGTATGTTTCATGGGCGTATCAGCGCCCATGACTATGAGTCGCTCCTCAGAGGGCGAGCTAAATCTCGTAGGCCGCTTCCGGTCTCGCTCAGAATCGCGAGATCAGAAGCTCTCCCACGCAATGTGATTGTTGCGTGTTTCTGAACGTGCAACAATCACATCACGTGAACTAGTCACAGCTTGCCGTAATTGGGTCACGGGTCACAAAGTGCAGTATTACTTTGACCGTGACCCTGAGCGGCAATAATTTGATGCTGGCATGGCCAAGAAGCGAGCGCGAAGCTTTGGATGATTTTATATGTTTTTCCGTTCTGGCCAAGAGATAGCATAGATTGACGTAAAATAAATGGCATACACATTATTAGGATTTCAATCTGTCGCAAAATCTACATTTTGCGACCGATTTCAAAGCAAATTTATGGCCAAATTGAATAGATTGTGGCAGTTCTAACGACTTAAATTGCATTAAAATTGACCCTCGGCATGGCTAGCAATTTATTTTTTTATTGTGAACGTACATTGCCGTCTGTATGCGTAATATCTGAGAAAGATCGCTCAGTAGAGCCTGTCAACTCATCAGCTTTTCCTGGGACAAAACTAAGTATCTGTTATCGCGTTATGGTCTTGTGAAATTTGAAAATGAAAGATAAAAGATACTTGAAATAGAGAAAAAAAATAAAAACAATGTGAAATGAAATTGGAAAAAATAAAAGTAATGAAAGATCAGCTACAATAGGGAATGTTTCATGCAACAAAGGCTTTTTTAGAACAGGAGACTTGCCCCTTAGGCTGTCCGTACCGTTTGCTGTAGGTGAGGCCCGTCAGGGCAACAATAGCATAGGGCCGTAACGTTACGGCACGGAGGGTCTAGGCTTTTTTAGTCTATAGGCAGAGAACTGAATATTGGGAAAAACGAATGTGGAGAAATTTTCAAAACTATAACATGTGGTAGGAGCAAAAAGCAAACTTAGATTTTAAAAACTCCCCGCCCATGACTTTGCCCCTTTTCGAAAGGGCAAATTATTTCAGTTGTTGCATAGTTCGGCGTGTGTTGCACGATAGTCGGCGACCAAAACGCTATTTTGACACAATTTAAAGGAAACAATCCAAATTTATTATTTGATTAAGAAATATTTAAAACATGAAACGATCTGGCGGCAAAATGTGCTCTTAAAGCGTGCTCATTTCCCGCGAGGTTATCGAGCGAGCGAGACAAAGAGACGAACAGACAGAAGTGTTGACGGAAGTGCGGACACGGTTTCAAGGGCCTCAGTATGTACTTCCATTGACAATGGCATTGTTGACATCCTATACCGTAAATGCTCGCTACGCTGAGCCGGCCTTCGGCCGACTCACTACGCGAGCTAATATGATGAGAAAGCAAAGCTTTAAATGCTCGCGCAGCTCGATGATATTTCTGCATTCCCCTTCAAATGCAGTCACAAAGTGTTTGTTATTGTTATCCGTGACGTCATTCCTTACTTAAACTTTGCTGAAACATATTGGAAGCCCCTTCATATGAGCTTCATATTTGTGCAATAACCACACACAGTATGCGTAGCGATTGACCGAAAATATGGCATAAAAATTACTACGACTTCAACCTGTTGCAAAATCGTCATTTCACGACAGATTTCATCTAGAATTAAGAGACATGTAGAATTATTTGTGGCGGTTGTAGCAATTTAAACTGCATTGAAATCGATTCACGGAAAGGTGAGTAAAGTCATTTTTACCGTGAACATCGAAGTTACGACTTTGGAATACGCGGAATTCCATCGTAACATGACGTCATTTCAATACGTCAGCATTTGTCGCACGTGAGAATGTATGTTTCAGTTGTTGCATAGTTCGGCGTGTGTTGCACGATAGTCGGCGACCAAGACGCTATTTTGACACAATTTAAAGGAAGCAATCCAAATTTATTATTTGATTAAGAAATATTTAAAACATGAAACGATCTGGCGGCAAAATGTGCTCTTAAAGCAAAAAGTTATGCTCATTTTTCCGAGGTAATCGAGCGAGCGAGCCCGACGAGAGACGAACAGACAGACGTCAACACCAAAAATCCTGCCATAGTGTGTATCCTGCCATTAGGCATTACACTATATATATACCGTAAATGCTCGCTACGCTGAGCCGGCCTGACGGCCGACTCACTACGCGAGCTATTATGCCCGGGCTGCGCTCTCATTTAGTGCAAGAATTAAAAGCAGGCACTGTAGTGTCGACACTGATTTTGTCTTGGCCCATTCTCTTATAGTCTGTTGATGTCTTGCCTATCTATCATTTCAATAAGATTCTATTGTCGACTAAGGCACTGTCGCACTGCAATGTAGAATACAAATGACATTTCGATACAAATTTGCCCTTTACTATGATAGCATTATTTCATTATGTTATTTTACTCCATAGTGACTCAATAGATGGCGCTAAACCACCGGTGATTGTGTTTTGTCAAGAAGCATTTTTGTCCGTAAACTCTTCTTTTCAAATGGTGATATATTTCTATTCCAACAAAAGAGACTCGTCCAAAGGGACAAAAGGGGAATGAATTGTTCAAAGGAATTTGTATTATTGTGAGAAAGTTGACAGTGACTTTTTTATTTTTGGATTTTTTAATTCAGTTGCATGTAAATAGACAGGGTAAAATATATAATTGAGCAAGTTTTTCTGTTCAACGGACGTATACATATATTGCAATTATATACACTGTATCATAACTTTTCAACATGAAATAAAATGACGTTGTTGGAAGATATATATTTACTGTTGTTCTTAGTAATAAATACTTAAATAGTGCCATCTCTTTTCAAAGATATGTAGCTTCCTTGGGATGCAATGACTGTATTTCTCTAATAAAAGAAAGTTCCTCACCTCATTCTGAATATGTACTAAGGATGGTTGCCAGTGACTTGGGGTTAGGCAGGGGTTTTCGCCAGGTACCGGTACTCCGGTTTCCTCCACTACTTACAACTGGCTAGTCACGAATTAGCCACAATATGGCATAAATTTGACGAAAAACGAAATTCCAAATCACTATATCTCTTTCATGTATTTAACCGTAATGTACATATCATGACTCATAACCTTGCCTTTAATGAAATAAAAGCTGTAACAGTGGGATATTTGACAAACATACTATAGTATATGATAACTAAGAACGGTACGTTATATGCGCGGATATTTGAATAAAGACTATTGCAAAACCTTGTTCAAGCTGAGTTACTATTCCCCACCTCAAATGGATTTTGGTAACTAATGATGGGGTTTCATGACTATTACAGGCACATTCTCAAAAAACATACAATACTTATAGTGCGCACTTATTTCTTATTTCCAACTTTTACAAGTCAATAGTTCAATTTCATATACCATTTCAAATATAGGCGCAGAAAAACGAGGAGAAAAGGAGTCCATCGCGTATATTTAGAGTAATTGCTAAATATCGATAATCCTAATAAAATGTCTATTTACAAAGCAGCGTTCACAAATAATATTTGTAAAAATTAAGAGCAGACAGACGTAGGTGTTCCTAGCGACAATATGAAGAACTACAACATTCAACTAATCATTGAACCTATTCTGTCTAGGATTTAGCTTTTAGGTCGGTTTCAGCAGTTTATGTCTGGTAATATTGCGACGAGATGAGTGCATTGCCTTTGCCAATACAGGCAACTCTGCTTAATATGGATTGATGTGGACCCTAAATTTCTGTCCGGATTAGGCAAAATCCGGATTATTCTTATAAGAATTATATGTACAGGAAGGGACTGGGACCTTCCAATCTGTCCGGTTTAGACGAAAATCTGGATTACACATGTCCGGATTAAGCAGAGTTGACTGTAGTCCAAAAGGGTCTATCAGTTGCAGACGCGCCATATATAGCAATTCACAATGCTACACAGTTGTTTAGAGCAAGACAACCCCGCTTAAGGACTTACGATACTTTCAGAAACCGCAGTTTGATTTTCCTGCATGATTAAAGAACAAAGCAAAGTGATCTTCAAAATATTTTTTAATCATGGGTTCATCGACTTTTTCACAGATTTTCTGGTATGAAAAAGGATAGGTCTTTTCCACATATTCTGGTAGATGTATGGGTATAGACTTTAGATAATTTGGGATATATAAGGTTAATATTATTTCAGATATTTTGGAATGGACAAGGGTATGTTTTTTTATGTTTTGAGTGTATACGCGTATTGTTATAAGGGAATTTATAAACGAAATGTTTCGAAGTATGTTTTGTGAACTCAAATGCTAAGAATGCTATGATAAGACCTGCCGTTTGAGAAACGGACGCGGAACATACAATGCTTAACAAGTTATGCTACAAATGCATTATTACTATCAAAGATAAACTCAAAACAAAACATACCATACAAACTATGAACACACACTAAACTCTGTTTTCAACTTTTTATTTGTTCAACTACATACACCATCTCAAATATACGCGCTAAAATAAGGAATATGTTTCTGCAAGGAGTAAGAAATACAGTGCTGACATTTAATTCCTGCACCAGTCGACCGGACGTCTTCCAATGCCTGATTGTATACGCACCCACGGGTAACATATCGAAATAACTAGCTAAGCACATCAAGGACGCAAGTAGCTTGCGAATCAAAGATAAGTTCAGTTGTAAGGTCAGGAACCTGTGGTCGCATCCATGTCCAGGCAACTGGGTGGCAGTTGGTCGTGCGGTATGTCCGGACTGCCTACGCATTTGGTGCAAGAATTAAATGCCGGCACTGTACGTGCATTCATACCACAACAATTCAGCAATCATCACAGACGCATTATCACAGTGTCTGCTAAGCATTGATAATCATAAACGTTCATGTCTTTAGACACGTTCAATAAACAATACAATACAATAACCATAAAATGTACGCTATATATCTAAGTATAAACTATATTGGATAGGATAGATTCTATTGAAGAATTTGTATAAACAGGCAGTATCTCTCCTTCCAAACAAACAAGAAATGCTGCTACGGCAAAGCACGATTTACCACGACGTTATTTAAAAACGTGGTTAACAGTAGTTTGCCTAGTATAGTACATTCGTTCGGATAGCTCTCACTGCGTACTGTCAGATGACTACCCACATGTCAGGGGTTGAGTCAGTTTCCAGTTTTTTTGCATCATTTTCTAATGACCAAATTAGCCACCTGCAGCATAAGGGTTAATTGTCTAAACATTTGTAAGTTAGACTTTACAATCATTTACCGCAGTCTTATATTGTGCTATCATCTTATAAAAATACTCGCATGACGTTTCACGTACACATGCTTTTTAAGCCATTCTTAATTTTCTAAACATCTGTCGATGTCAATCCTTAGCACTTTAATGTTTGAGAAAACAGCTGGAAATTGAAAGTTGCCGGGAAACAAAGAATGTATTTATACAATTGCTTAATATGTTTTAGTCTGTTAGGAATCACAACGCACATCAAACCAAATACATAACGTCTATATTATTTTGCTCGATCTTAAAGTACGATTATCTATATTTTATCCTCAATTCAAAACCAAAATAAATCAGTCCATGTCTGCTATAAAACTTTATGCAAAAGACGGATTTAATGAAGTGCCTAAAACAACAACTTAATGATCTGCTGCGACATCTAGCGGCGGAGGGGTGAATCAAAACCACATTGGTCACAGTGCAAAATTCTAAAAACTTGCAACATGAGAAACTTGCAACAATACATAGTAACACTATAAAAAAAACTTTCGTTTGTTTACATGTATCAAAACAGCATTGCAAATAATAGCAATTGGCCAACACTAAACATTATTAAATTTCTCATCAGTTTTAGTGATTTGGAACAAATACAGCATGACTTATGTTGAAAACTCTTGTGATGGTTGGACGTGTTTATATGGTTTGCCTTAGAATGACACTTCCCCCTGCTAACTTGAACATCAATTACCAAAGGTTCTAATATCAGCCACATTAATACTGAAAACAAAAGTCAACTTATCAACTAAAAAGTGGTATCTAGAGTATGAAGTATTAAACTTTAGGCTTGAACGGTATATTTTGCCACCTAGAGGCTTTGCACCACAACCAATCTCACCCTTTGAGACCGCATGGGCAAGTAGAACAAAGCAAAATTAGCGTGGTTTACAAAGGCACAATGATACACATAAATCGCACTACCTCGGTCACCACCAAGGGTGTTTAGACACTATTTTATTACATCAAGGATCGGATTTAGAGGAATAGTTGAGAATTATCACAAGAGTTGAAGAAAACTGTCATAACATCAATGACTTTCATTTCACAACTGTTTTACAAAACTGTTA
>OZ012690.1:20988999-20993999 GCA_963942565.1 Maea johnstoni
AATCCAAGATGGCGCCTTGTGGGCATATTCTACAAAAACAAGAATATGTTAGATGTGCGATTTGGAATTTTGGAATTTCGTTTTTCTTCCCTTGTTTTGCCATATTGCGGCTAAGCCGTGACTTAAGCCTGTTGTAACTGGTGAAGGAAACCGGAGTACTCGGCCAAAACCACCACCTAACCCAAAGTCACTGGAAACTGTGTGATATTGGACATTATAGAGCAATAACTTTAAAGAACTTATTTTCAACCTTCCAACATTGGCGGGTGAACACATTTAATTCCTGTTCTAAATGGGCTGGCAAACGGTGCATTTTACGCAATCGCGCGCCCGATGGCTTGCCGGGTGCCTTGGCTGGTCGATCCGTCCATGACGTCACTAGACCTGTCTGGGGGATACTCTATCGGCCGCTTCCTGGCAACTGGTATATTGGTACACGGATTAGATATCATTACTGAACGTGTGGGCTTAGTTTTCATGTTAACAATTTTGTAAGGGCGAAATACATTACAACTCTTAAAATAAAAAAATAAAACAAATACTCTCAGAAAACGCGCTCCCCATAGGAATCCATTGAATTATAAATAACTCTCAAGTAAAACAATTAGAAATTTTATCTCAAATAGTTTCAATGTACTAATATCTTGATGATTTTTTTTTCTAAATGTATGACACTCTACTAAGTGCGGCTATCAAAAGACGTAGACAGAAGGATTATCTCGGTTACCTATAAGACTACTTGTTATATAAGCAAGTTTATAAGATTACCTCTTCTATGACGCCTCAGACCTCGCCAAACAAAGTATACAGCTACACCAATAAGTAGAGCCAATACAGCAACTATGGCCAGGGTCACACCCAGAATTATCAGTGTCTGATCCGTCTCTGAGTCGGACGGTCTACAAAAAAGAAGTTATATAGAACATTAGGTTTAACATCCTTTTATCGACATTTTACCCTCTCAATGCTGAGGCTACTTTCGTCCAAAGCACAAGGACGCAAAGACTTTTGAAAACCATCTAAACCCTGTCATGTTGGTATTCATTGGATAGCTCTCGCTGAGCACTCTTAGATGAGCACCCATGTGCCAGGGCTTCAGCCAGACGGTTTTCAGAAATCTTGGCGTCCTTGTGCTTTGGACGAAAGTGGCCTTAGCGTTGGAAGGGTTAAGAGAACTGTGTAGCTCGTTGGTTCCCCGCGTATTATGTAAATAGTTCCTCCCAGACACACGAGAGGGCGCTACTAGCTAGTCTTTATTGACTACAGATTACAGCCCCTGGCACGATCCATACATCATGATAACATTGCGAGAGCTGTGTCCATAACACACCCTTTAATTATTTTCACATTTTCATCGGTAGAGAAACTACCACCCAGTGTAGTGTGTGAAGATGGTTTGAAGACCTATGGTGGTTTGTATGGGGTTAATTTGTAAATATAGGGTCATTTTGAGATTTTGCATGTGTTAAAATCTACAGCCTTGTTCTCATAATCAGATCAGCTGTAAATGTTTAAACCATCGTTTAGCAGAGCAAGAGACCGAAAACCACAGGTGCACACATGGGGTTGCATACGAGCCAGAATTTTTATTTTGGGTCTTTTCTCTATATTGAGTTTTACTTAAAAAACACATGATCGTTTTAAACCACGCATTAATGGTATCAAATGTTAAAGGATTTGCTTGAATTTGGCGAATAGCGTATTACTAGCAGTGAACCAGCGTGAAGTCGCCAGGCAATTAAGAACAGTACTTTCTTCAATCAAAACTCACTTTTGTCATTTGGGAGAGTATTCTCTCGTTAAAGTTAAGCATCAAAATGCAATTATGAATATTTAAGGGCCTTGTATCACTTTGTGAAAAGTATGACACGTTTTGCACGTTTCTGGTCATCGCTTTCCGCAATTATTTTATCACAATACATCAGTTTAGAATTTTACACTTCTGTTTAGTTCTTAGATTATACAATTTAGCGCATATCACAAAACGTACTGTTTTAACACATCCGATGCCAATTTACCTACAGTACAGACATTCAATTCCTACACTAGTCGACCAGATGTCTACTAGTGCCTGGTTTTACAAACACTGGTTTTAGTTTTTTTAAACTAAGCCAAACACACCAATGACCCACGCAGTTCTCTAATCATGGGTACGTTTAGCTGTGACGTCATCTTTGCATCCTTGCCCAGGAAACTGGATGGGAATCGGGCGTGCGGTCGTGTATTATGCCCGGGCTACGCAGGCATTTAATGCAGGAATTAAATGTCGGCACAGTAGTGCATTACTTTCTCCTACCTAACAATAGCAATTGTCAGAGTGTTACCTCTCTTAATCGAAATCAGTATGTATTATGCAAATTAATGGCTGCGAAATTCAGGTTGGACGGTCACGCGATATGCTTAACCCTTATGCTGCTGCTTGCCAATTTTACAATACAAAATGGTGCAAAAAAGCTGAAAATGACCTAATCCCTGGCATGTGGGCACTCATCTAAGAGTATTCAATGAGAGCTATCCAATGAATACCAACATGACAGTTTTATATGGTTTTCAAAAATCGTTGCGTCCTTGTGCTTTGGATGAAAGTAGCCTAAGCATTGGAAGGCTTAATCGACTCACTATATTCTGCCCCATGATCTACCCCAACAGTATTAAGAAAACATTTTTTATTTTCAAACCATTTTTATAAACTTCCTCTAACATGTCAACACAGGGTACAAAAGATGTAGTTACCAATACTCAATATTGGTCTATGAGTATAATGCAGAGTATATGACTATAAATACTATGTTTTCACATATATATTAGACAGTAACAGGTATTGTTTATCAAATATTTTCCCTTTACCTCTGTATTTTTCTTGAAAATAAAAGTTCTTAATGTCTTATTAGAAAAGAAATTAAGAAAACTTACCCATTTTTGTCTCCATTTTTCTCTGGGACTGGAGTGGAGAAACCGGCCGTTGACGATCTGATAGCATGGCACACTAGGCCTGAAATTCAAAGAAATAACATGGTATTAAATGATTTTCTTAATCTCTGACATATCCTGACAAGAGTGTCACATACAGTACAGACATTTAATTCCTGCACTGGTCGACCGTACATATACCAGTCCCAGGTTGTACAGACACCCATGGATAACATGTCACCAAAATAAGCCAAGCACATCAATGGCCCACGTAGCTTGGGAATCAAAGCTACGTTCAGTTGTGAGGTCATCCATGCACAGGAAACCGGGTGGCAATCGGGCGTGCGGTCGTGTATTATGTCCGGGCTGCCCACGCATTTAGTGCAGGAATTAAATGTCCGCACTGTACCTCATGCACTTGGTATGATGCCTGTTACATGATTAGACCAAATCTTTGATCTCTTAGACGACACCTGTCTTTATTACTGTCATCTCTATTTTGAGATGTGAAACAAAACTGACAGGTGATATGCTGCTTTGGCGTCAGGCCGGCGTACGTGGGTAATCCACGATCGACATCAGCAACCCTTTAGAGCTCACAGCCTGATAATTTTGGTAAAATCTTTAAGCTGAAAGCATAGTTGAAAAAATATTTGAAGGAGAAGTATTAATCAGGATACTACCAACAACTCCCGCTCAAGTACTTTTGTAAAATCATTCGTATTTTAAAGTTATTGCCAAATATATCAAAGTTCCGGACGACAATTTGTAGAGGAACTTTTGAGCATAAATGGGTTACATGAGGCAGCCTCGACCCGCATTTAAGCCTCGGACCTTCAGCAGTCAAACGAGATAGTGAGCAGTTGAAGAGCAATTCTCTGACGGCCCAGCCACGGGGCGACTCCTAGCGGGTAGTTCGTCATCCGGGCATCTTACTGAGGGAAAGCATGATTAACTCATTATCACTCACAGGGTCCAAAGGCAACCCTTATTTTTTCGCAAGATTTCTCACGTGAAAGCATAGTTCAGAATATATATTACAGCATGAATAAGATATACAGTGCCGACATTTAATTTCTGCACTAAATGCGTGGGTAGCCTGGTCATAAAACACGACCGCACGCCTAATTGCCATGTAGTTTCCTCTGCATGGATGCATGGAGGACCTCAAAACTGAACGTAGCTTTGTTAAGTAAGCTATGTTGGTCATTGATGGGCTTGGCATATTTTGTGACATATTACCCATGGGTCTTTGTACAACCAGCAAACTTCCGGTCGACTGGTGCACGAAATAAATGTCTGTACTATAGGCCCAAATAGTTTCCTAAAGTATTCTCTACTTACATTCAAGTTTCCACCACTTCCAAACTTGATACAAGAAGTACATAAACTAGAATGTCCACTGACAGCAGCCTCATTCTTTGTGTGTTAGGATGTGTTTAAACAGCAACATACTATATGTATGAAGGTTGGCAGGGTTGAAGTAGAGTCCTCTAAGAAGGCCGTTTGGGCCTATGTTTAATTCATGATGTAATTGTCCTTTAAGTCACAAGTATTATAAATCCAGACGACAACTCTAAAAGAAAAACTCAGACATGAATGAATTAATAGCTATACAATGTTTTAAACAAAGACAACGAATGTATGGCTGTACCACGACGTTTAGGTATTGTAGTGTACTGTATTGTATGTTTATCGACTGAACGACAATATTACAAAATCAAACAGATACAAATGAACACAATCAACAGAACATTTATAGGTGATATTGGTTACCAGCACAGTATTGATGAAGTTGCCTGGAAATAACATGTACTCAATTTCCTAGTGATCACGTTTATCGATTCATCCCTCGCATGTGAATCTAGAACCCTCATGTCTCTAACCACTAGCTCCCCACATCAATTTCCCCTTCCCAATCCACTTCACGCATACTTTATCCACCTTGCCTTAGATGAATAAAGGAATGGATATGTAGCGAGAGACCAATTACTATATGCGCTATAGTGAAGGCCTGGATATGCCAGGGGTCTCAAAGTGGACCAACGAGGGCTCTCGTATCGTTTACATCACAGAAAAAACCTGCGCGT
>OZ012690.1:20996499-21106499 GCA_963942565.1 Maea johnstoni
TGAAAAGGGCGCTACATCATATATCAATTATCATTGTATATATATATATATATATATATATATATATATATATATATATATATATATATATATATATATATATATATATATATATATATATATATGTATATGTATGTATGTATGTATGTATATATATATATATATATATATATATATATATATATATATATATATATATATATACAAATATATATATATATATATATATATATATATATATATATATATATATATATATATATATATATATATATATATATATACATAATCTAATAATATCCACCCATCACTCTAACCAGCTATCGACCTGCATGTCTCTACTCAACCATCTCCTTATAACTCCATCCACCTGTCAAAATCTGTCTCTATCAACAGTATGTATTTATCGATCGACCTATCACATCAAATCAAAATGGCTGAACCGTACGTGTACGCGCGTCACAGATTGAACAGTCACGTAACACTATACCCACACTTTGCAACCTGGCGCAGCACTGTTCTTTCGCAGCCATTCTCATTGCAAATACCACCTAATCAATATCTCAATGACGATGACATTTAAATTCTGCGGGTCGCACGGAACCATGCTGCGTGATTTCCGGCATCCCTGATTCCTCTTTGTGTTAGAACAGCTAGAGCACTTGGCTGTGTGTAGGCTAATGTCTTTTCCCGGGGACTGGATATGCATATATCCGTCGTCGATCTGTCATGCTTCCAATAGTCAATAGGAAAACAATGTGTATAACCGTAAAACGGTTAAATTTCCCGTGAGCTATGATTTCGCACTTTCGCGAAATGTGTATGTTAACACGATCTTAAGTTGTACATGGAATTAGTGTTATTGATATTATACCCCGCAAATGAGGGGTCGTTGGAGCAGACTCGACTTTTCAAGAGTTCACATGTGTAGTGCAACTATATCGCGAATTTGGTTGGGTATGTATACCTGGGGGAATACGAAATTAATTGCGTAATTTCAAACTCCAACACTTCCTTTTTTACAGGTCTATAAGATAGCGTTACCGTAACCGGACGTCTGCCAGTGCCTGGTTGTACGAACACCCAGTGATGACATGTCAAAAATATACCCAGAACATCAATGTACCCACGTAGCTTCCTGATGTCTGTACTGCAGAAGCTCTCTTACCCCCGGCTGGGAGGGTGCTGTTCAAGCTTAGGGTATTCCTCATCAAAATGCCTTTCAGACAATATATACTTTGTTTAGGCTCAATGGTCTTTTAAAGTAGGGTAGAGAAAAAAAGGAAAATCTGAGTCAAAAATTAACCCCATACGTAACCTTAATAGTCCGGCAGAAGTATGGATGAACCTAGAAATCTTTTATAAAGTTTTTTTCTCATCTGATATTGGTAGTTTAGAGTGTCCTCTTTCAGAATCTGCCGGGTGGACGTCGGTCACCCTTGAGCATTTTGAGAAATTCAAGATGGCTTCCAAGATGGCTATAACTTCCATTGTATTCAGGCTAGGATGTTAATTCTGGTGTCTAAACATATATTTTTGGGGCCACGGAATCCATTGCAACCATCTATGAGGTTACGTTGAGTTTGGTTCTTGAGTAAATCCAAGATGGCGTCCAAAAACATTGCCATTCTAGGTTTTTTAATAACTTCCTTTGTGCTACGTCTATGATGATACTTTTGGTGTCTGATCATATGTTTTTGGGGCCAAGGAATTCAATAAAAACCACCCATGAGGCTGCCTTGGGTTTGCCAATTTAAGGAAATCCAACATGGCGTCCAATATGGCCACCATTATAGGGTATTAGCCATAACTTTCTCTTTGTTTGGTCTGGTATGATATCCTTGCTGCCCAGACAGATCTTAGTTGGACCACATAATTCACTTGGCCATATACAAGGTCTGGGAGGTCTGGTTAGATTAGTGTCTGATTGTATTTCCATCTAACGAAAAATCCAAGATTGTGCTTAAGGCGGCCATCAATTCAGGGTATTTGCCATAACTGCCATTGTACTCAGCCTAGGGTTATGATCTTGGTGTCTATCCATAATGTTTTGGAGACCATGGAATTCATTGGAACCATTCATAAACTTTATGGGACCATGGAATTCATTGGAACCATTCATAAACTTTATGGGACCATGGAATTCATTGGAACCATTCAAAAGGTCTGGTTGCATTTACCTCTTAAGAAATTTCAAGATGGCGTCTAAGGTGTTCAAGAAGGCCGCCATATAAGGGTTTTAGCCATACAACTCTGTGTGTTTGGTCAAGAATGATAGTTTGTGTCTAAGAATGTGTTATTGGGATCAAGGTAATCATTTAAGTTAGTTTAATGTTGTCCAGTGGTTACTAAGTAAAGGAATCCAAGATTGCTTCTGCATTTGTGACTTGATACTCACAACTATCAAGATTTCACCTTTGTATGTTTTAATGCATATTCATTGGTCATTCATGTATTTTCACATATTTTCATAATGCAAATTAATCATATAGCCAGTATCCATTATGTTTTATAGGATCCTATTTGAACTTCCATGAGCCTGGCTACACAATTTAGTATAACAGATACAAGTATACAAAAAGGTGTCTGTGCATCATTTTGACACCCAAACCCTCAAAAATTACCTAAAAATATTTTTTGTTGACATGTCCATTTCAAGCATATAATTGAATATTTTTACCTCAATATAATTCCCATGATGTTGTATAATGATATCCTGCCTTATTTCAATAAGTAAATACATAATTGTAGTTATAAGCCAAATATAGTGTTTTGTCACTTGGAAAACAGGACACCTACCGCCACCGATAATGTTTCCAACTTAATTTCTAACGCTGTCATTCAATTTTCCATCTAGCTCTGTTGGACTTGAAATTTCTACTAGCAAATACCCCATAATCTTTGCAATGGGCTCTATTTATATCTTTATATTTTATGCAAAGGACTATCCTGTTGGGATAGGGCTAAATGATGTATGTAGTGATGAAAAATGTCCAGATTTAAGTGTTCACACATTTCATTTTGATTCAGACATTGATTTAAATGAAAGAATTGTGTCACATGCTGGTGAATGCCAGTGGTTATTGTGTCATGTAATGTGCTAATTCTCTAAAACTAGTGAACACTTATTGAATTAGTAACTCCACCTATTACAGGTTAAATATAAACCTGTGAATCTAACAGACATTGTCCCTAAATCAGTTAAAACCTGACATTAAGGCGAAGTATGAGTGACAAAAATAGCTGATGACCTTATTAAGGCCCCTTTTCACATCTAATTAATGTTATAGATGGAAGTTTTGCTACATAGAATTTTTGGATAAAAGCCTTTGGAATTGCACTAACATTGTTATAAGCTGAAACAGGCCTAACATTCCTTTATCCATTTCCATTATGGTTGATTTTTAAGAAATAATAATGTCAGGAAATAAGAGTTTGGTCTGATTTTAACCTGAAAGGCATAACTCCAATCTAAAAGGAGCGCATTTAATGTATGCAGAGAGATCATCTACATCTAGAGGCTTTTAAGATCTGTTTGAGTAGACAACAGCAACACAATAGGCCACAAATATATCATCAGCTCTGTGGTCATACTCCAAATAAAAGGACAAGCATAGCTTGTCTCCCTTTATATAACACTTATGGGAGCGACTCTTGTATTTTACCTTTAACTGATATGGATGCAAAGGACAAGGACACTGGTTAATCCTTTGAAGCCCAACTCCCCCCCCCCCCCCCCCCCCCCCCCCCCCCCAATTTAAACACATTGCTTGGCCACAATATTACCATTTTTGATGTAACACGATGCAGGTTATGGCTGAAACCATAAACTAGGGGCCATCTTGAATTTAAAAAGTAAAGGCAACCAGATCTTATATATGGCCAAGTGAATTCTGTGGCCGATCAAACATCTTTTTTTACACCAAGGTTATTATTGCAGACCGAATAAAAAGAAAGTTAAGGCTAATACCCTAAAATGGAGGTCATATTGGACACCATGTTGGAGTTCTCCAAAATTGGAAACCCAAGGCACCCTCATGGATGGTTTTATTGAATTCCTTGGCCCCAGAAACATATGATTAGACACCATAATTATCATTATAGATGTAGTACAAAGCAAGTTATGACTAAAAACCTATAATGGCGACGATTTTGGATGCCATCTTGGATTTTCTCAAAAAGCAAACTCAACATAACCTCAGCGATGGTTTCAATGGATTCCCTGGCCCCCAAAACATATGTTTAGACACCAGAATAAACATCCTAGCCTGAATACAAGGCGGAGGTTATGGCCGAATACCTAAAATGGCAGCCATCTTGGACGCCATCTTGAATTTCTCAAAATGCTCAAGGGTGACCGAAGTCCACCCGGCAGATTCTGAAAGAGAGCACTTTAAACTACCGATATCAGTTGAGAAAAAAACTTTATAAGAAAATTCTAGGTTCACTCAAAATATTGGGTTTGGCTACCGGACTATAAGTAAACTTCACTGATATTGCTTTTAAAGGAATACTAAGAAGAAGTTGAGTCAAAAAATAATCACATACGCTATGTTAAGTAACCTTCACGGACATGCTTTTAAAAGGATTACGTAAAAATGTATGGGTAATCCGTACTCATGATTGAAAAATAATGACAAACATTTCGACAGATATCACACGGCCATTGGCAACACAGCGTATCAATTTGTTTTCAATTGTTTACGACCATTGGAATTTGATGCAAAGCCTGAATACATTTGGAAGTTTCTGACATAAAGTGGATTGATAATTGCAAAACTCTTAATCTTTTGACGAAATTCCAAATCCCAGCTGCTGTTTTCCTTTGTCCAATCTTTTTTAAAATTTGAAATCCATTTTTATTGTCAAAGCTCATCCAAAATGGACTCAAGAGGTACAAGCGATTATGCATTATGATGAAGGCAAGCAATGAAAAGTCATTTACAATACATAAGTGTTTGACTCTGTCACAACAATAGAACAGGTGTAGTTATCATTCTAAATAATGATATCAGGGAAACAGTTGCATTGAAGACAAAATACATGAGTAGCAATGTGAAACTTCTGCCGAAAAGATACGGATTTGCAAAATTCTGTGACAAAATTAAGAAATTCTGTGTACACTAGGTGCCAAACAGCAAGAGATGATGGTAGTTTCTCATGTGCAATCTTCGCACGCGGGGCGCGAGCAGCCTTCTACTGGAGTGTAGGATTGAACAGCCGGCGAGAGGTCTGGCCACAATCAGCGCACTTATTAAGCCTCCTATTCAACACAAAGACCTGCTCGCGTGCTGCTGGTTCCTGCTAGGATCAATATTCACAAACGTGAGAGGCATTTGTATAAACCACAGCAACATGTGGCTCTTGTTGTTGGAACTACGATGGTGCAGGTGTGAACGGCAGAAAAAAAATCTAAATTCTTTTCTCACTGTTTTTCTGGAAAACGATAGAATTTGTTTTTGAAATATCCATCATAAAGCAGAAATTCTTTTAAATTTATTTTCTCCGCCGTTTTCCCCCAGACAGTATAATCTTTGTTTCTGTTTTCCAGAAAAACAATTGAATATATATATTTTTTAAATTGCTGTTCACACCTGCACCATCGTAGTGCACACATGTTAAGGGGATATCTTTTCGTTCCAACAAATCAAAACACGAGCTCAATTGTGTGATTTAGGGATAGTCCCTATTGCGTGAACGGAATGTTGCGTAAATTCTATCATACGGGTAAATGCCCTAAATGTTGAAACTTTTGCTCTTAGAACAGATTCAAATAAACACAAATGCTTCTGTTTACTTATTCATCCCCCAATATTCCAGGGGTTCAGTCATTTTCCATCGTTTTGTGTCATTTCGTATTGGCAAAATTAGGTTCCAGCTGCATAAGGGTTAATATGCATTATTGTTTGTAGTTCTGTAGAAATCACGTTCTTTTTAGTTTTGTTGTGATGTACTTTTAGTAATACTCTACGAATGTTTTTACGATATGTTTGTTATTCTGGGGCTAGAGTCACTTGACCCGAATCACATTTTAGACTTTTAGGTAATATGCGAGATATGTTTTCAGCAAATTTCCTTTTCTTTGGAATGAGTAGTATTTTGTTATCAAGACATTTGATCCGTGCTGTGATTTTCTCTTGACTGTTATTGAAAGCGTTCCCTAGCCACGGAACAACACCTGGTACATTTTCCAGCTTTTTGTGTCATTTTGTATTGGTAAAATTAGCTTTCATCAACATAAGGGCTAATATGCATGCAACGTACGCTGTTTATGCTGAATCCATAACACATATACATGACTAATTATATTATGTTTGTATTGAAATGATTTTGTTAATATTATGAATTTCAGTCAATAAACATACATTACAATACATTACAACACAATACAATACAATATGTTCATATGAGAAAGTTAACATTTGATTTATCGGTTGATGTTTTGTTTTTTTAATTCGACAGCAAAAGTGACGATAATCTAATCAACTATGGAATATGGCAAGATTATCGACGTCATCCCATACAATAACAATACCTAATTCTTTAAATATTTTCTATCTTGTTTAGGAACAGACTCGTTTTCCCTATCAATTAATCATATTGGTTCCCTCGCCACGGTTTACTGGTGCGAGGAAAATTGGTAGTTAACCATGCATGCTTAAATAAATCAATATACACGAGTCTGAAAATGCTGCGGTTTTATTGCATTTTATCGATTAACTTCTACAACTAGCATAATAGCAAAACATTTATTTTCCGGTATAACGTGTTTTCTGTTATCCCTCTTCATCTGAAGTATGTATGTATGTTTATTGACTGTAATTGTATAATTACAAAAGCATACTCAAAACAAAACTCATCAAATAGAAAAATGCAAATATTGGAGAAATAATTGATACAGGTTTTTAAAAAATCAAATTGGAATCATTACTTTTAGTAAGGTATTTCTAAAAATACACAAGTAAAAGTTAACCGACACGTACGGTACCATCACGGGCCTGTTCGTTCCATGATAATGGGCCCGTTACGTGCCCGTTTCTCATCCCTCCATATATCTACATTTCGAAAAATATATATTCCAAACATCTTGCACAGGGTTTATACCATGTGAACAGTAAATACATATCCATAATCCCTTACCTCGCAATGCCTCGCTCAGTTATTATATCAAGCACTGACAAGAGTCCGATGGGTCAGTGGTACGCTTCATAATTCGATTTTCGTTTTGTGTTTCAAAAATTGAAAATCGAATTTCGACCCCAAATTCGTTTTTCGATTTTCATTTTCCATTTTGAAAAACGAAAATCGAAGACGATGTTCGTTTTTCGATTTTCGTTTTGCACTTTCAAAACGAAAATCGAAGACGATGTTCGTTTTTCAATTTTCGTTTGCAGTCTTGAAAAACGAAAATCGAGCTTAAAATCATGTACCACTTCATAATTCAATATTCTATCTATCTAGATATCTACCTATCTATCTAGATATCTATCAAGATATAGATATGTAGATATCTATCTAGATATATATATATCTAGATATCTATCTAGATATCTTTCTATCTAGATATCTATCTAGATATCGATCTAACTAGATATATATATATATATATATATATCTAGATACCTATCTAAATATCTATCTAGAAATATATCTACCTAGATATCTATCTAACTAGATATCTAGATAGATATCTATCTAGATATATATATATCTATATATATCTATGTATCTAGATATCGATCCATAGAGATATCTAGATATCTATCTAAATATCTGGATATCGATCTAGATATCTATCTAGATGTCTAGATATATATCTATAGGGATATCTAGATATCTAGGTAGATATATATCTAGATAGATATATATCTAGATAGATAGATATCTAGATAGATAGATAGATATCTAGATGGATAGGTAGATATCTAGATAGATATCTAAATAGATAGATAGATATCTAAATAGATAGATAGATATCTAGATAGATATCTAGATGTTTAATTAGATATCTAGATAGATATCTAGATAGATATCTAGATAGATATCTAGATAGATATCTAGATGTTTAGATAGATATCTAGGTAGATATCTATCAAGATATCTGGATATCTAGCTTGATATCTATCAAGATAGATGGATATCTAGATAGATAGACAGATAGATAGATAGACAGATAGATAGATAAATAGATAGATATACATGTATAGATGAATATGTATATATATATATAAACATATAAGTATATATATATATATAAACATATATACATATATATATATATATATATATATATATATATATATATATATATACATATATATATATATATATATATATATATATATATATATATATATATACATATATATAAACATATATATATATATATATATATATATATATATATATATATATATATACATATATATATATATATATTATATATATTTATATATATACATATTCATATATATATATATGTTTATATATATATGTCTATATATATATGTCTATATATATATATATATATATATATATATATATATATATATATATATATATATATATATATATATATATATATATATATATATATATATGTCTATATATGTTTATACATATATATATATATATATATATATATCTATATATGTATATATATATATATATACATATATATATATATATATATATGTATATATATATATATATATATATATATATATATATATATATATATATATATATATATATATATATATATATATATATATATATATATATATATATATTGGACACTAAATGA
This sequence comes from Maea johnstoni, assembly GCA_963942565.1. Lineage (NCBI taxonomy): Eukaryota > Metazoa > Annelida > Polychaeta > Spionida > Magelonidae > Maea > Maea johnstoni. Next base: position 21,005,306 of record OZ012690.1, read on the forward strand.
ATATTAAATTATGAAGCGTACCACGGACCATTTTAAGCTCGATTTTCGTTTTCTAGACTGCAAACGAAATTGAAAAACGAACATCGTCTTCGATTTGTTTGAAAGTGCTAAACGAAAATCGAAAAACGAACATCGTCTTTGATTTTCGTTTTGAAAGTGCAAAACGAAAATCGAAAAACGAACATCGTCTTCGATTTTCGTTTTTCAAAATGGAAAATGAAAATCGAAAAACGAATTTGGGGTCGAAATTCGATTTTCAATTAGTGAAACACAAAACGAAAATCGAATTATGAAGCGTACCACTGACCCCAATTAGGCTATCGGCTAAATCTTAAAAGAGCCTTATTTAGCGAGTTTAATTACCCCCCCATGTAGATGGAATTTTTTACTTTAGGTGGATAGGGGAGTATATGGGGCCTACCAAAATGCCGTGCCCCCACTTTGGGACATGGTCAGATTTGCGTTAGGCCTGGTCAAACTGACCACCCACAAATCAGGTAATCGGCCACCTGAAGCACACATATATTGAGGAATAATGGGGTGGGGGTAAAGAAATTGACCATAAAAATGCTCACAGTTCATTGAATACCACAAGTTTGGTATCAAAATGTTGGTCTGGAGGAGACGTATCCTTTAAAATACTAAACACATAACAAACTCTATTTCATGATGTAATAGAGGTCATTCAAGGTCAAAATGGCTGCCAAATCAAGAATCTGGGATTTTCCCATAATCTATAGTTTCGGTTTATAAACTTCTCAGTTTTTTTGAAGGGATGTATTTCATTTCTGTAGCCACTTTTTCAGAAGAAATGCTTTTTAGTGGAGTTGTTCAACATTTTAGAAAGTTCATTGATTAGAATGTTAAGTCTAATTTTGAGATTTAAGGCACAAAGTAGGGTACCAGGCCCACCTAGTGACCCCCAAAAATGCCGAAAATGGTAAAAAAGTGAAAACCAAAATGCCTGTATCTTAAGTTTTACAAGTCGGAAGGGAGCAGATGATGCACCAAAATATCAGGTTCAATTTTCTCTTCAATCTGGAAGATGATGGTAAAATATCCTAAAATTAAGGGGTCATTGAAGGTCAAATAAAGGTCAAAATGTCAATTTTTCTCTAAAAAATTCAGATTTTGATGAAGGTATTTTGATAAAGTAGTTGTGTTTTGTTTGGGATTTAATTACTCCACCCATGTAGATGGAATTTTATACCTCAGATGGATAGGGGAGTGTCTGGGGCTTACAAAAATGATGTGCCCTCACTTTGGGACATGGTCAGATTTGCGTTAGGCCTGATCAAACTGACCACCCACAAATCAGGGAATCGGCCACCTAAAGCACACATATATTGAGGAATGATGGTATGGGGGGTAAAGGAATTGACCATAAGATTGCTCACGGTTCATTAAATGCCACAACTTCGGTATCAGAATGTTGGTCTGGAAGAGTCTTATCTTTTAAAATACTAAACACATGACAAACTCTATTCCATGATGTAATAAAGGTCATTCAAGGTCAAAATGGCTGCCAAATCAAGAATCTGGTATTTTCCCATAATCTCTAGTTTCCTTTTATGAACTTCGCAGTTTTTTTGAAGGGATGTATTTCTTTTATGTGGCTACTTTTTCTGAGGGAATGCTTTCTAGTGGAGTTGTTAAAAATTTTAGAGACTTCCTTGATTAGAATGTTAAATCTAGTTTTGAGATTTAAGGTACAAAGTAGAGTAACAGGCCCACCTAGAGACCCCAAAAAGTGCCTAAAATGGTACAAATTTGAAAACCAAAATGACGGTTTCTTTATTTCTACCAGTCGGACTGAAGCAGATGATGCACCAAAGTATCAGGTTTAATTCTCTCTTCAATCTGGAAGATAATGGTAAAAAAAACTAAAATTAAGCGGTCATTGAAGGTCAAATAAAGGTCAAAATGTCAGATTTTCTCTAAAAATTCAAATTTTGATGAAGAGATTTTGATAAAGCAATTACGATTTGTCATATAGTATAAGGTCCAAACCAAGTTACCACAATAACTGACAAATATATTACCTGAAGTATGGTCCACTCTTATATTTTTGACCATATATCGGTACAAATGAAGTAGTTTTAAGTCAATATGGAGGTGTGGATTGTGGCATATAGCAATTCCATGCTTATTATAAATAAGTGCTTACAGACGGTTGGTGAGGAAGTGCTAGTATGGCACCACTGTTTAGGTAATAGAAGTTGTGAAAACCAAACATCATAGGCATTGTTTGGTATCAAAATGCTTGTTGTAGGACATTTCTTTTTTATTCAATTCAACCAATCTAGGGTAAAGTATATTGCTCTAATATTAGAGGTCATTCAAGGTCAAACTAACCCCAATTTCATGCTTTAAGGTATTTTGTCTTTGAATTGTCCATTTAGCAGCTTATTGAATTCTCCTGGAATACATTTTCTTATCCTGGAATTAATTTTAGGTGAGAAATATCTTTATAAAGGATCCTCAGACACTTTTTTAGTCACGTCAAGACAAGGTCTGGGCCAATCTTGAATATTTACGGACCAAAATGGCCACATGCCTGAATATGGGTGAACCCAAATATCTAAGTGAAGCAACAGAATGTTGACATAATAGAGTTATATCTTATTGTATCTTATTTTCAATGAGGAGAACAGGGTTTTAAACTTGCCTATTGTCTTTAAGTGGCGTTGTTGAACATTTTAGAAAGCTCATTGACCAAAAGTTCCATTTCAAGCTTTAAGGTACAAAATAGGGTACTTAGTCCACCTGGCGACTCCAACAAGTGCCTAAAATGGTACAAATCTGAACACCAAAATGACTATCTTAAGTTTTGCAGGTTGGAAGGGAGCAGATGATGCACCAAAATATCAGGTATAATTTTCTCTTCTTACTGGAAGATGATGGAAAAGTGATACTAAAATTAATGGGTCAATGAAGGTCAAATTAAGGTCAAAATGTTAATTTTATTTGAAAATTCATACTTTGATAAAGAGAGTTTTGATGAAGAAGTTGTGTTATGACATTTTACAATTTCCAATTCAAGTCATCATAATAAATGACAGATAAATTACCCCAAGATAGGATCTGAGAATATATTTTGAACCATTTACTGATGAAAATTAGGTAGTTTTAAGTCAATGTGGAGGTGTAGAATAAGACGTTTGGCAATTTCAGGTTTCTAATAAGGAGAGTTAGTGCGAGAAAGTTGAGAAAGTGCTAGTATGTGACAACTGTTTAGGTCATCAAAAGTGTGAGCACCAAACAATATAAGCATTGTTTGGTATCAAAGTACTTGTTGTTAGACAATCTTCCCATTCTATGCAACCAACCTAGAGTAGGGTGTTCTGTTGTCATATTAGAGGTCATTCAAGGTCAAACTACCTCCTCTTTTATGATTTAAGGCATTTTGACTCTAAATTATATTATTAGTATCATTTTTCCATCATCTTCCAGATTGAACAGAAAATTAAACCTAATATTTTGATGCATCATTTACTCCCTTCCAAACCAGTGAAACTTAAAGGAGTCATTTTGGTTTTCAGATTTGTAACATTTAACCCTTACGTTGCTGGTGGCTATTTTGGCCAATACCAAATGATGCAGAAAACCTGAAAAAATGACTGAAACCCTGGCACATGGGTACTCATCTGACAGTACTTAGCGAGAGCTTTCCAATGAATACCAACATGACTAGGTTTAGATGATTTTCAAAAATGTTTGCGTCCTTGTGCTTTGGATGAAAGTAGCCTCAGCATTGGAAGGGTTAAGGTACTTTTATTGGGTCGCCAGGTGGACTTGGTACCCTTTTTTGTACCTTAAACCTTAAAATAGAATTTGAAATTCAAGTCAATGAGCTTTCTAAAATGTTTAACAACTCCAATAAAAAACATTCCTTCAGAAAAAGTGGCTAGAAAAAAATACATCACTTCAAAAAATGTTTAGTAAACATATCTAAGGTATTTTGTTAGCTAATTATTGTGGTAACTTGGTCAGGAAATTAAGTGATGACAAAACACACCTTCCATCAAAATCTCTTCATCTAAATTTGAATTTCCTAGAGAAAAAGGATGTTTTGACCTATATTTTACCTTCTTTTTTCCTCAAATCTCTTTAACATCTTACATGACAAACACAATAGGCAAGTTCAAAAGCTTTAAAGCTGACATACCATAAGATACAACTTTACTATGTCAACTTTCTGCTGCTTCACTTAAATATCTGGGTGCACCCATAATCAGTCATTTTGTCATTTTGGTCCCTAAATATTCAGAATTGGCCCAGACTTTGTTTTGAAATGACTCAAAATGTCAGAGAATCCTTTATAAAGATATTTCTCAACTAAAACTATTTCCAGGATAAAAGATGTATACCAGAAATATTTAATAAGCTGCTAAATGGACAATTCAAAGACGATATACCTTAAATCATGAAATTGGGGTTTGTTTGACCTTGAATGACCTCTAATATCACAACACTATACCCTACCCTCGGTTGATTGAATGAAATGAAAAGATTGTCTTACAGCAAACATTTTGATACCAAACAATGCCTTTGATGTTTTGTTTTCACAACTTCTATGACCTAAGCAGTGGTGCCATACTAGCACTCCCTCACCAACCATCTTTAAACACTTATTATAAGCATGGATTTGCTAAATGCCATATTCCACACCTCCATATTGACTTAATATATGGTATATATATGGTCCAAAATAAAAGGGTGGACCATATTTCAGGTAACATATCTTTCAGTTATTGTGGTAACCTGTTTTGGACATTATATAATGACAAAACAAAACTACTTTAATTTATCAAAATCCCTCATCAAGATTTGAATTTTTAGAGAAAATCTGACATTTTGGCCTCTATTTGACCTTTATTTGACCTTCAATGACCGCTTAATTTTACTGTTTTTTACCATCATCTTCCAGATTAAAGAGAAAATTAAACCTGATATGTTGGTGCATCATCTGCTCCATTACGACTTGTGGAACTAAAGAATCAGTCATTTTGGTTTTCAAATTTGTACCATTTTAGGCACTTTTTGGGATCTCTAGGTGGACCTGGTACCCTAAATTGTACCTTAAATCTCAAAAGTAGATTTAAAATTTCAATCAATGAACTTTCTAAAATGTTTAACAACTCCACTAGAAGGCATTCCCTCAGAAAAAGTGGCCACATAAAAGAAATACATCCCTTCAAAAAAATGAGAAGTTCATAAAAGGAAACTAGAGATTATGGGAAAATACCAGCTTCTTGATTTGGCAGCCATTTTGACCTTGAATGACCTTTATTACATCATGGAATAGAGTTAGTCATGTGTTTAGTATTTTAAAAGATAAGTCTCTTCCAGACCAATATTCTGATACCAAAGTTGTGGCATTTAATGATCTGTGAGCAATCTTATGGTCAATTCCTTTACCCCCCATACCATCATTCCTCAATACAGGTGTGCTTTAGGTGGCCGATTCCCTGATTTGTGGGTGGTCAGTTTGACCAGGCTTAATGCAAATCTGACCATGTCCCAAAGTGGGGGCACGTCATTTTTGTAAGCCCCAGACACTCCCCTATCCATTTGAGGTATAAAATTCCATCTACATGAGGGGAGTAATTAAAACCCAAACAAAACACAACTACTTTATCAAAATATTGTCATCAAAATTTGAATTTTTTAGAGAAAAATTGACATTTTGACCTTTATTTGACCTTCAATGACCCCTTAATTTTAGGATATTTTACCATCATCTTCCAGATTGAAGAGAAAACTGAACCTGATATTTTGGTGCATCATCTGCTCCCTTCCAACTTGTAAAACCTAAGATACAGTCATTTTGGTTTTCAAATTTGTACCATTTTCGGCACTTTTTGGGGTCACTAGGTGGGCCTGGTACCCTACTTTGTGCCTTAAATCTCAAAATTAGACTTAACATTCTAATCAATGAACTTTCTAAAATGTTGAACAACTCAACTAAAAAGCATTCCTTCTGAAAAAGTGGCTACAGAAATGAAATACATCCCTTCAAAAAAACTGAGAAGTTTAAAAGCCGAAACTATAGATTATGGGAAAATCCCAGATTCTTGATTTGGCAGCCATTTTGACCTTGAATGACCTCTATTACATCATTTCCCTGGTTTGTGGGTGGTCAGTTTGACCAGGACTAATGCAAATCTGACCATGTCCCAAAGTGGGGGCACGGCATTTTGGTAGGCCCCATATACTCCCCTATCCATCTAAAGTAAAAAATTCCATCTACATGGGGGGGTAATTAAAATCCATAATTTGGGTCCCTGGCCGATAGCCTAAATGCTAGATACCATTCCTACACATCCCAATCCGATGCTTTGTAAGTATCAGTGCAAAGAGAATATTGCTTACAATAAGAAGATTCCACTCAATTGATCATTTTGGAGATATTGAATATATAAAATATATTTTTGTAACATTTTCAAAGTTTTATTCTAGAAGAAAATAATTATAATTTGAAATATGTGGCTATTTGTGATAAAGACCCTGAAGTAAAAAAAATACAGGAAATACCTGGAGCAATAGAACATACACAAATTAACATACCAAAACTTTCAAAGATTCATTCTGCAAATTGTGTTTACCCCATATTTGCATCACATTGTCTTTTGCACATCTAGTTTAGAAAAGGACCGACATCCATAGAACTGCGTGTAAAAACTTCGGGAAACTTTAGTTCTGCATTTTGGTTAAAAGGGGCGCTGCGATATTTTAGGTTCAGCCTCGGACGGTCACACTCAGGTTACCTGGAGCTAGGGTCATCGCGGGTTAAAGCTATAATAAGGTAAACAGCTCACCCCCAATAACCTTTAACCACAAATAGTTGAAATATTTTTGGTATTCAGTGACGCGTAAATCACATACTAAAAGTACACTACATTTACATGCCTTTTCAACCTACTGAACCCTACATTTGTATTCCAAATTCGATGAGAATTAATCTGCATTAGTTCTTTTCATAAAGGCTTTACACCAGAGAGAACGGGAAATACTAACTAATCCGAAGACTAAAGCATATTAATGATTCAGTGATGATACATCATTCATTAATTATATCAATTATTCCTAGTGAATCATTATATGGCAGACCTCTGAGATATGAACACCTTCAATTGTAAATAATTTGCCCGTCTAACATGTGTTCACATCTCACGGTTTTCATTGTAAGTTGAGATCGCTATTTAATTAGGTTACATCATAATAGATGGGACCTGTCATTCCGCATAATGCAAGTCAAAAGACGAGTATTCTCGAATGAAATCAACGTGCTTTTGGGGAATTTGGAATTTTGATTTGTCACTTTTTCTGCCATATTTCGGCTAAGCTGTGACTAGCCAATTGTAAGTGGTGGATGAAGCCGGAGTACCCGGAGAAAACCACCGCCTAACCCCAAGTCTCTGGCAACTTTCTCACATGCCACGGCCTAGATTCGAACCTGGGCTGTGGTGGGCGACAGCTAGCAATCAGTGGCAACGTCTTAGACAACACGGCCATCAGGGCAGGCCCTCGGTAACAACGAATTCAAAGAAAAAACATGCTCCTTGATTAGTAAACTGGAGAGTATCGTAGAGTCTCCAATAATAATAGAAGCTGTAGATTATCACAGCACGCGATTGATCAACAGGAACCCGTAGTGTACCGGACACACAGCTATCCAGGCACCTAGACCAGGAGTCGACCTGCATGTATTGAGCAGGGGATCATCTGGGGTAAGACCGTGGGAATCTAGAAACACATAAAATAACGAAAGAATGTTGAAGTGTTAAAGCATACAATAGCGTATGCATCTAGGTAAGAAGTTTCTGGATTGTCAAATGGATGTACCCCTTACCTCTTAACCCTTCCAATGCTGAGGCTACTTTTGTTCTAAGCATAAGAACGCAATGACTCTCGCTCAGAGTACTCTCAGATGAGTGCCCATTTGCCAGGGTTTCAGGTATTTATCAGGCTGTTTGCATCATTTTGTATTGGCCAAATTAGCCATAATCAGCATAAGGGTTACACAAGGTCTTAGCCAGGATTTAGAAACTGGGTGCCTAAAATTGGCAATTGAAAAACTTTTGGGCGTCCAAATGTTTGAGGGGGACCACAATACACTCAGATATTAACTATAAACATGTATGAATCAACCCTAAAGCAAGGACCATAGATGTTTTAGTCTGCAAGTCACTGGTTTCATGATAAAAGTGACATAATGCGAGATTGAGTAATAATAATAATATCATTATATATGATAATGAATAAAACGATAAGGGAAATAACACGTATAATGAGAAGTTTAATCATGATACGCATATCGACAAAAGAATCGTAAAACATACATAAATAAAAGCCAGTAGTCAGCTGAATAATCACAGGTGGTCTGGTTGAATGACAAGTGGTGTTTTCCTAATGGCATGCAGGCTAGGATGCAGAACCTGCTCTTCGCTCAGTGTTGAGATTCAGCGGCAAAATAAACACACGAGTTCTCGCTGTGCAAAGAGATACACATACAGTGTCTGAAAAAACACCCACTTGGTGTATTTTAAACTTCACGTAACAGCAATCTAGGTCAACCAAATGTCGAATATCGCATCCCTTTGTTTCGAGCTTTAAGCCTCAATGTTCCTTATGACTGACTGATTTTCTGCACTTTGTATGCATCTGTCTGGCCTTAGATGACCAAACACAAGTGGATTCGAAACCAGCCGGTCAAAATGAACAAGCTAGCCTCAACCAGTGTCAACTATTAGCCGCTAATATCCCAAAATTGATGATCTGGAGATCAGGGTTCTCTGTAATGTAATTGATACGAGAGCCCTGATTGGTCCTGGTTCCCACGTAACCTCGCGCTGATCCCAGATCTGTGACTCCACGCATGAGTCCAGCTCTTCACTATAGCGCATATAGTAATTGCTCTCTGGCTACATGTCCATTCTTTTCTTCATCCAAGGTCTGGCGAAGTCGTGACTGGCCAGATATAAGTGGTTGAGGAAATTTGAGTACCCGGCGAAAACCACCGCTTAAACTCAAATCATTACTGTCTCACAGGCCCGGTCGCGATTTGAACCCGGGCGGTGGTAAGAGACAACAAGCAGTCAATGGCAACGCCTTAGACCATATGGCCATCAGGACAGGCCTCTAAAGTATTTTCCATTATCTAAATATTCTATTTTAGGGCTATATCGTTTATCTGTGCCAAAACATAGGGTCAAATAATGGCCAAGTTCTTTCATCCGCAAGAAAGAGACGGGTATTCAGGTCAATTGGCAATGGATTACAAGAGGCAATCTTGAGAGACACTCAGCGCATGCGCAATCACGTGCACCTTTGGAAAATAGTGTACATCCTCAGAACACCCCTATACCCTTCTCACGGGTGACTACATTAACCCATTTATACTTAAGAACCCTTTAAATATACCGTCTGTATCAATGACTGCTTTGACAACAAGAATGATTTCACAAAATAGTTTAACGAGAGTAATTAGACGTATTCTTTTTACAATGTCTCTTTTGAAAAGTGTGCCTTACTATGCTTTCGCCTGAAAGATTTTTAATAAAATTGTTGGGCTGTTCTTAGCCACTCCGAGCATTTATGGGTTAAAAACGGCCCAAGATGCATTGCTATGAATAATACCATACGTACATCTCATATAATCCATAGACAAGAATAGATCATTAGATGGGGCGGTTTACGCTTCCACGCCAAAACATCTACTTGACTAAAATGTGTAGTCTGGAACTTTCAAACTTTTAAAAGTAATTATTTCAAGAAGCATAAACTAGCAGAATAATGCAGGAGAGTTGTAGATAAAGCTTTGATTAACCACTCTTCTTCAAATAGTTTCCTTATATCTTTTTTGTTAGAAAGATATCATCAAAATAGCCAGGTGTTTTGGCTGCTACAGACATGAATAGGCAAACTCATCGGCAGGAATATGATAGGACACATCATTTGATCTTTTCTAGGTATTATCTGTTTTATCTTGGGATAAACATGTCATTTGCCAACTCATCAAACTACAGCGCTGGCATTTAATTCCTGCACTCAATGCGTGGGCAGCCCGAACATAATACACGACCGCACGCCCGATTGCCACACAGTTTCCTAGGCATGGATGCATGCGTGACCTCACAACTGAACGTAGTTTGATTGGCATACTACGTGGGTCATTTATGTGCTCGGCTTATTTTATTGACGTTATCCATGACTGATTGTACAACCAGGCACTGGCAGACGCCCGGTCGACAGGAGCAGGAATTAAATGTCTGTACTGTATACTCAGGGTGCAACAATAAACAAATGTAACATCTCTGTGGGGTTGCCAACATGATTGTATCCCCGCGAGGGAGCTTTGTCACTCGAGGGCAAAGCCCGCGGGTGACAATGTTTCCAAGGGGGATACAATCATTTGGCAACACCACAGGGATGTTGCATTTGTTTTATTATACCGAACAACATACCACGCATTCGTGTGATATCCTCCTCACCCCCCCCCCCCCCCCTCACCCCCGGGCACCCGAAATCCATGACAACAAGTTGAAACTTACAAAACTAACTTGGGCAGTGCATTGTCTCACAGAGCAGCAGGTTTACCATAAAACATTGCGCAGTACTTGCGAGATGTGACTATGACAAATCCTCATTCATTTCAACATAAGCCTGACTAGCAAGGGAAAGCTAAAGTAAACTGTAACGATAAGGTATGCAGGTATACAGTGAAAAGAAATAACTTCCATATAGTCTTTGATAGAGATGATACCTTGCAAATCTGCGAAATCTTCACACGAATAGGCAGTCAGTATTTCATCCCGAAGCCAAACATGGAGCAAAACTACATTTATCTATCGCTGAGTATATAGAACGCCACGGGTAGTACAAATAGAATTTCACTGGGAGCGTAAAAGTATACAAACAAACGCACACGCCTTACATTCGCACTGAAAGGGCTGCTTTTACCTGACTGCTGATTGCCTCACTAGTTATTACCTACCCTGTGGTTACATCAGTAAATGAGAAAGAATAGCAAAATCAAGCCATTCAGCGATGTTGAGAACTACTTTGCAGTGACCATGCGTGTTATATTAATCTATTTATATTTATGATAGCCCCAATACATAGATATATCACGTATATGTGCCAGCAAAATGATTTGAGGCTACATAGTATAGGGAGTGAGAAAGGCCTTTAGCACTGATTTAAATTTGGAATTTTGATTAACCTCACTTTTCGGTCCTGGTAGGGCAGATTCGTGCATGGCCAGTTGTCCTAAAAGACGAGGGATGGGACTGAAGTATAAGAAAAATCATCGACTTACCACAAGTCACGTGTTACTTTCTGACACCCCTCAAACCTAATTTGAACCTGGCACCTTTCGTGGAAGGTTAGATGTTTCTGCTGATAAATAATTAATTCATCGTCAATTTCAGACCATGATATATCGATCACTGCATATAAAGCACCAGGCATGGTCTTAGCCAATATTTGGAAACAGGGTGTCCAAATAGAGGTTTCATAGACTTTTGCGTGTCCAAAGTGTGGTACAAAGTACATACTACTAACAAAATAAACCCTATATATTTACAGAGTTTGCTTTTTAGGCCAGCAACTGCTTTGTGTGTCTTATAAAAGTGACACTACAGCTTCTACATCTTCTATCTTCTAAGAAAAGTCATCATAAGCAAATTCTGACATAAACTTTTGTGTGTCCAAACTGTCAAAAACAGTGATCTGGGTGTCCAAATGACATGCTAGCGGCTAAGCCCCTGGCACCATGTCATTGGTAACATTCTCACATACCTCTAGCGGTATTCGAAGCGAGCACCTGTGCAATTGTGCAGCATTATATCACTCGGCCTTGGAGGTTGCCCTCATTCCGCGCCAAGTCGAAAGACGGTATAATTCTCGAATGAAACATTCGAGATATGTTTTCCTCCATCACTAGTCACGACCAGAGAAATACATATCTACTTCTCTCAGTCACGACTTAGCCGCAATATGACCGAAAGTGACGAAAAATCAACATTCAAATTTTAGTTATTCTTATATCCATTAAAATGAGATGCTTGGTATACTATGTAAATAATCATGTGCACGCTATGCATGATATAAAATGCAGTGCATCATATGAGATGAAGACAGAGTGTATTGTCCTGCTGAGTACATAGGAAAGGATAATACTTTAGCACTGGTATGTTCAAAATAACTCGCACGAGATAACACAGTGTTTAAAGGTTATTAGGTGGTATGCCACAAATAGCAGATAGCTAGGACACGGGTCACGCAGCGAGATCTGCTGGCCACCGGCCGGGCCAGGTAATCAGATCATAGTTTTTGCCGCAAGCAAACAGTCATTATCCATAGAGCTAACTAATTCATAAAGTGTGTGTGTGTGTGTGTGTTTGTTTGTTTGTGTGTGTGTGTGTGTGTGTGTAATTATGTATGTATGTATGTATGTATGTATGTATGTAGCGGTATGTATGTATGTATGTATGTATGTATGTACGTACGTGTATGTGTGTGTCTGTATGTATGTAATTTATGCATGTTATGTGTATGTATGTATGCATGTTATATATGTGTATGTATGTATGTATGTATGTATGTGAATATGTATGTATGTATGTAAATATGTATGAGTGTATGTATGTGAATATGTATGTAAATATGTATGTATGTATGTATGTATGGGTCAGTTGTCCAGTCTGGTTCAACACCTTATTTGCACACTCTGCATAGCACACCCTGAAGGTCCCACTCCGTCTGATGTGTGCAAAAAGTCGATACCTGTCTATGTGCATAGGTACCTGTAGCTGCAATATGCACCCTGCCCTGTATGCATGCATGTACATGTACCACTGCATGTACATACTGCATACCACATAGGGCAGAGGCCGGGATGGGCGGATACCATTAATAGACAGGTAATAATAAATATATCACTTAACCTACCTTGGCATACTATGCAGGTGATAAGTAAGGCAAGTGGTGATACGAGTAATCCCATCTCACGGATAGCACATCCAGATGCATCAGGATCCCTTCTGTTTTGATCTACATTGTCTCCACACGATCGTGGTATTTCGCTCAACTAGGTCGCGATCGACCTGGTTGCTATGACGCTCAAAAAGCACTCAGGCGTGTATCCTTGTTGCCCACCCTAAACGCCATCTATCGGATACGGGTCGCACTAAATATGAATGGCATATAATTGCAGAATGATGGATACCTCTGGTTCGGAACAACTACAGGCGAACTTGCATAATACGGACCCATTTACAACGAACTTTTGGCTATGACGTACGATATGCTTAGTCCCAGTCCCATGCATGTCAACAATATTATCCAGATAGGGCCCCGTTGAAAGAGGTACTGGGAGGACAGTATAATTACAGAGAAGGGGGAAGGCAAGTGTTGCGGCAAGGCGCTAAAGGCCGCAGGAGGAATAGAAAGTGGCAGTGTAGTAAGGATCCGTGCGCCCAAAAAGTGAGTGGCGGGCGCACGGATCCAAGCCCAAAGTACAGGTGGAAGGTGCATGGATAGGGCACTGATGATCACGTGGGGACGTGTGAAAGGGCAGATAGAAGGTAGATGGGTGGGAGTTGCATAAAGTAATGCCTTATAGTTAAGTGCTGGACTCATGTCAGGAGTACCACATAAGCCATCAGTGCGGGCTCACGTGGGAACAAGGACCAATCAGGGCTCTCGCATCGATTACATTACTGAGACACCTTATCTCCACCACCAGCTGGGGGTGCCCAAAGCACCAATTTCTGGCCTATTAGCGGCTATTAGTTGACATTAGTTGAGGCTTGCATGTTCATGTTGACCGGCTGGTTTCGAATCCACTTGTGTTTGGTGATCTAAGGTAAAGTCATGTGCAGCAAGTGTGCATGCAAGTGTCCTTCATCAACAGATATAAATTAATACTTACACCCATTAAACTTCACAGATCTCAATTTTTATATGAAGGCTAGGCATTACTTGCATCCATTAAACTATATATTTTCTCGAAGAAATTCCTAACTTCACAACTGTGGAAATGTTTATTATAATAAATCAAAGATAAAAGATTGTTTTTAGTCTAAGCCCAACATAAAGTCATCGGCCCTTATAGCGAACGGCAATTCAGGCAGACGTCTTTTCTGGGATCAACGGTTTTGACCAACAATTCATTTTAGCAAAGTTAAGTAAAAAAAATAATAGAAATAAAGCCACCGTTATTTTGAGTATGAAATATTTCTAAGTACCACACGAAGCACTGGGCGGGTGGAAAAAAAATTGCACGATCGAGAGATGGAATCGAACCCGCGACCCAAGGATCGGGAGTCGACTGGGCTATCAATCAGGCTATTCCTTCTATTGTGTGAGACGGAGTGAAAAGAGAACCATATTGATGAAATCCCGTAACTCTATTTGGGATCGTTCCTAGTATTCCGAGTCATTCTTGTCATTTACGTGACTGACAACCGTAGTAGATCTTTGTTAGGTACATGTACCACTAAGCCACTTTTATCAATGACCCCACACATTTACATACGGCCCGAAACTGATTATGACCTACCTTCGTCACCTTTGGTAAATAGTAACCAAATCAAATATGGCGCCTGTTGTCTAACTACTGCCAGACGGCTCGCCATCACCCGAATGTCGTTAGAACCCAATAAGGAGCGCCAAAATAGCTGAAAAATTGTATTTGATCTTTTAATCTAATGCCTTTTCAAATGAATAAACAATAATAACTATATCAATACGCCTTTACATGTCGTTAACTTTGTGGCATCGCCAGTTTCGCAATCCAATTTTCCTAGTGCTATGAACTTGCTATTCTGAGGTTCAATTAGTTACATCTGCTGCCGTTTCACTTTTGGGGGCGCTTCGCGCTGCATGAACATTTGCGTCAAGTATGTGTCATATGTATACTGGTATATGACGGACTTTGCATTTGACGGACCAATTTTCCTGTTCCCATTGAGTCATATGCAAGTTCGCATGTATATCGTTCTTGATAAAACAAATACTTGCAGTTTTTCGGGGATATCAAATTGATCTTGTTGAGGGATTACAGATGAAAATGCATGCACTACAATCAGTATGCCAACATATACGTGTTTGCAGGAACTTTTTATAAATTTATTTCATAAATAGTTCCTGGTGTTAGTTGCTACTACTGTTGGGCAATGGTGTATCAAAGCGACCTTGGGGGCAGGTGAAGAGATCAAAATACACAACTAGGAGTATCTGTGAACATGTTTTGTTGTTTGGCCTCAATCTCTGATCACTGATGGCGAGGTAGACCTATCATAAGGACCAATGCATTGCTCATAAAAACTGAAATCTGATCCCCCTGGAAAAGGGTAGGACGCCCCCAATCCCCTGGTGGCGCTTGACGGACCCAAAATACACAGCTATCTATGAACATAGCCCCAAATCACTGATAGCGAGGAAGACCAATCATAAGCCTGGGGACTGCAACATTGCTCATAAAACTGCAACCTGACCCCTCCTAGGACGCCCCCTACGTTTCTCCTTGAACAGGTGAAAAACAAAGCTTTTCACAAGGAATATATCCAAAGTGTAATATATATATTACAAATTATAATTTCCAATTGTAGTGTAGTATAGTAAACAGTTATTGCCTGGCTTGTTGGTGAATAGTGAAGATTATCACCCCGAGGAGGTATTATTTCCCGAGGGTAACATCCGAGCGAAGTAATTCCTTCGAGGAAATACATATAAAAACACAAATTGGAATATCAGAAACAAAGAGTACAAAAGAAATGGCGCATCATTGGAGATTGAGAAATCACTTTCAATGTGTTTAATCACTTCGGGTAGTAAATCATATTTTACTTGATCATTATTGATTATAATGAAGGGCGCCATAATGTAAGACGATAGTCGTTTGTTCAGCCTGTCGACTTAGATACGGCAACACACAACACTTAATTATGACACTTTTAGGATATGCACAAGCCCTTGCATGACAATCAAGCACATGGATCGCCCCAGCTATATTTCCGTACCTTTATATGCCACGTTTTGAACAAGCACCACGAGAGACTATCTGAGGATTACAACAATTTTCTATCGTCCGGATAAATTATTTTATTACCCAGGCAAAGTCACTCACAAACAAATGAAAATACAAAAAAGAAATGTGCTCGGTAACTCCACTTTGGTCAAATCGAATGTTCTTATTAAGGCTGTACCTGACCAAAACCTACTTAGTGATAGTAACTATACAGCTAGTCAACCATGAGGTAATTTCCAACAAAAGAGGAGGCACTGATCTTTAATGATGCCCGTACTAGTTTAATTGTACATGGATGTTACTTGGACATTTTAAACCTTAGGGGATGAAACTAAAGAGAATGAAATAGATGCGGGGTTTCTGGACGATTCTTTTCGTGAGGCACCAATTAATGTGTTTTTTCCCAAACTGACAAATTTGTGGTAATAGAGGCCGTCACTGGTAGCGCATTTTAGAATTTACCCGTTATTCTGGGTTATTAAAAATATACACAGCTTTTTGAATCCGTTCTGAGGAAATGCATTTTTGCATGACGTAAAGAAAGTGTATTCGCTGTTTGATTGTACAAACATTATTTCAAAAGCAAATCTATTTTTGACACAGCATGAGTTTGACTTTGTAGGTTTTATTAGGAAATGGGCGTTTGATCTCAAAAAAGAGGTGCAAACACATTTGCACCCTTTTTTGACTCTGCACCCTTTTTGCACTATCACGTGACTGCGCAGCTATGTATTGTCATGTGACAACACAGAACTATCATTTGACAACAACGTGGAACTACCGTCTGACCGTGAACAATGTTCTGTGACGTCATATGACAAAGACAAATATAATGATCGCGTAAACTTCTCAATGTAACATTATCACGACATATTTCTTGGAAACGAATTAGTAAAAAAATATTTTATGAAACGGATATACAAATGTGCTCGCATATGACGTCTTTAATGACGCATAGTGACTCTTGCTACTTATAATAATTCTTGAAATAAAACATAAGTAGGGCACATGTCTGACGTTTGCATAGAACAATGGTATTGCTCAAGTGTTGCAATGTGTAGCCATAGTTACAACCTTGGTTTGTAGTTGGAAATATCACGAATAATTTAGTTACCTTCGCTAATATATATTTCATTGACTGTAACCCTTGCTAATATAAACCAAAAATAGGAAAGGCAATCTGACAGCATCCAAAAAGAGATATGATTATAAATAAATATAAAAGATAAATGCTCCATAAAAAATGCCGTCTAAATAATTATAACAAGGATGACACTCGTCTATTCGGTTATTCTTATAAGAGCCACATGGAATAAAGAATGGCAAATCTTTAATGTAACTGGCTAGTCACTTATTACCCTCAATATAGCAAAAAGCGACGATAAACGAAATTCCAATTCAAATATTAAGAAAAGTGGACACGACAACTGCACCACTACGGAGGATGCCGATTCCATCAAGTAACAGTATGACGTGATTGTTTGTGAACTCTCTCACCATCATTACGTCATACGCGTATTGTTGCGTCACGCGGTCGCCTTAGTGACGAGGGCTGTAAAAAATCGTTACCAGACGTCATACGATCGGGGCATCTGGACCCGCTAAAAATTTAATCCAGAAAACATACACGAGGTCCGCTGCTATGTGAAGGATTTACGATCTACGCACACAGGCCAGAAATGGCGGGAAAGGACACTAGTGGCAGGGAACGAGACCCCGGGGGTGGGACATGTCGACCGAAGGCCTCGAGAATGAAGACAAATGTTTCATCTAAGGAGGTGCTCAATAAACTTTCCGAGGAAGACATCCCTCCTATGCGTAGCTGCCCCTCTGACGCCGCCACGAGGTTTGTGCTGCACAAATACCTCACTCTGTGTCCCATCTTCAATTAGAACAAAAATCTAAAAAAGTAATGTTATGATATATCCTTTTCATTTGGACAATCGATATTGAAAGTATCATATCAGAACTCAAATATAACATATGTGTGATCTAAAAACCTTATTTTAAGTCGGAGGTATGGCATTTTCTTCTGGAGCATACACATCGTCTGACCTATGTTAATATCTGAAAAACAACGCAATATTTAAGAATCGTACCACAGTTGCTTGCCTTCCGCCAATCAGAGGCCTCGAAAAGTGTAGGGTTATAGGACTTGTAGCATGGCCTGCTCCCTTCAGCCAATCACAGGCCTCGAAAAGTGTGTTCTTATTTCCTGAAGAACACGGTTAGCTGTCTTTGTCTCACCCACAAAGAGATGTTCACTGACCACAGAGGCTTTGCCCTCTGTAGGAGTGGAGCCCCTGTGGTCAATGGACACCTACCTGTGGGTGAAACAAAAGCAGGTGAACCGTGGTCATTCGGGAAAGCACACTTGTGGAGATACCTTATATATATATATATATATATATATATATATATATATATATATATATATATATATATATATATATACATATATATATATACATATATATATATACATATATATATATACATATATATATATACATATATATATACATATATATATATATACATATATATATATATACATATATATATATATATATATACACATATATATATATATATATATATTCATATATATATATGTATATATATATATTATATATATATATATATATATATATATATATATATATATAGAGAGAGAGAGAGAGAGAGAGAGAGAGAGAGAGAGAGAGAGAGAGAGAGAGAGAGAGACCATTATTCTGCACTGAAAATCAACATCATTTTAAATCTGTGCGTCTCTGATGTGATAAGACACTACAGGGAAGGCCGTAGAGCAGGGTATTCTGTTGGATATTTACAATAGCCGATATAAAGACATCTAAACATGAATCTACCATGAGGTATGATGTGTACCCCCACACACTGCTCACCCGAATATCCTACCTTCTCCATTGCCAGAGCGCTAAACTATGTGTCCTATTAACGTCCGATAATCGAGAGGAATCTGCATGCCTTCCCATCCCTTATCCTTCACTATTCCTTTCCTGTACTTCCTGTGTTCTGGAGCCTACCTTTTCTCGGCCTGAGATTGGCTGAAGGGAGCTGGCCATGCTACAAGATAGAAAGAACTACTTGGGGCCTAGGTTATGGGGGACCACCCTCGGTTCCCCACTCGTGCTGCGCACTCGTGCGGAAACTTTTCCCCCATAACCCACGGCCCCTCGTGTTCTTTCTATCACATAACCCACACTTTTCAAGCCTTTGTTCTCTAAGCTGCCTAAAACCAAAGGTGTTACCAAAGGGTATACTTTTCTCGGCCTGTGATTGGTGGAAGGCAGTCAACTGTGGTACAAGCCACATAGACCCCTCAGAAGCTGTGGTGTATGGGATACCCTCGGGGTTAATCGGCTACGCCTCGTAACACCTTGGGTATATCCCATACACCACAGCTTCCTTGGGGTCTATCTATCACATATCTAACTGAAGTTATCGATCATGTTACGTTTGACAATCCTCCTTTCAAAAAATATGACTTTAATGAGTTATGTACTCAAACTGTGAGACCAGGTATATGCACACAAGATGCAAATGTGTTAGTGATTTTAATTTATTTTGAATTAGATAAAGTATATTCCTCTCACTGAATATTTTTCGTTTAGCCGGGAGCTGGATTCACGATGCGAGACAACGACACCTGGCGGGACTCGGCGGAGTCGGAGGTAAGAGACGGATCTGAAGTGGCATACATAAATAAACCTTTCTTAAGAAATTCGCAGTGCACACTATTTTGGTCTAAATGTTCAGAACATGCTAATACAAGCAGAGATACAAACTCGGGATTCGGTGTTCCCAAGCTACTTAAGGATGCCCACAACAGTTTTTTAGTCCTTGCATGGAATTTTGTAATTTTTGGATATGTTGTACCTTGTGGGACAAAACTAAAGGTAATTAGCTGTTTGGCCGATTTATTTTTGCTAGTGACAAATTTGTGATTTTTAAAAAGTGGACATTTGAAAGAAAAAGGGCGTCACGTGACGCATTTTATGCAGAAAAATAAATTGCCAATCTCTATAAACGTAAATGTGCATGTATCTAATGGAGTGGGTCCTCTTTCTGCTAGCACAAACTATATTTCAAGACCTACAATATCTTCTGCACAGCATAAAGTTGAACTGGAGGGGTTGAATTAAAAATGAACACTTTTTCCTCAAAATGGACGCAAATATACGACAATTGATCGCACATGACGATATATAGAAAAAAGTTTAATCCAGAGATGTTTTTGCCCTGTAAATTTGCATTCTATATGCGAAAAAAAACTTGGGGTGTTTCGAGTTACTTATTTGCTACAGAGCTATGAGTGAGAGGGTACGTTTTTTGCTTTTTTACGACATGAAAAGACAATGACGATGCCATTGTTTCCCTATTGTCGTGGCAACAATAGGGGGAGATCCCTTTGTTGGAGTCGTGTTGCGCTTGCTAGGACGTGAATATATGGCATTGTGTCATACATAATACATTTTTTTTTAAATAGTCCAGAGATTTTTTTAAAATTTTAATGAAAATAATGGGGGTGTTCCTAGTTACCTTTCTTGCTTCAGAGTTGGTAGTTATGGGGTACGCTTTTTGCTTTTTCGCAATATCCATAGCTATTATCAAACCAAAGCCACCTGAAATTGCTGTGCTCCAGGACGTATTGACTGTGCTCCGGGACTAAACTATTTAGACACCCCTGATTCTGCTTAAGACTCTTCAAAAAAAAAGAAAAAAAAGGGGGTTGCCAGCTTTATTGTTGAATAATGGTTTGTCCAATACGGCCCCTCTCAAAAATGCTAATAATTAATCAGTTTTCATGATCCTTTAAACCGTTAACCATTTAACCAGGTAAGGCCCTACAGTACTCTATAACGGTGACACCTACTAGTATTGAGTATTGTACATTATGACTAACTGAAATAATTCATTTTATTATACCTCACGTGAAGATTCTTGATTCTGGTTGGTCAAGGGACATGGATTAATAACTATTCTTGAGTATTGGACATTATGACTAACTGAAATAATTCATTTTATTATACCTGTCCTCACTCCTTAGCAACAGCTATGTACTAATTGATTAGTTCATAGCAACAGCTATGTATTAATTGATTAGTGATCGTTAGCCCAAAGAATACCCATGGAGTTTGCCGAGTGACCTACCGGTGAAACCAGTTCAACAAGGCAGACGACATCCAAGATCTCTGGTGTTTGTAATTTTTCCCCCTTTTGTGTATTGTATTTTGTTCGGTATACTAAAACAAATATGACATCCCTGTGGGATGTCCACCAGGAATAACTTCCTCTCTCGGGGAAGTTATTCCTTGTGGACATCCTACGGGGATGTCATATTCGTATAATATTTCACCTGACACTATTGCCAATTTTTTTGCCGTTTTATCAAATCGCTTATGTCGGAGGGAACCGGGATACACGGGGAGATGCTACTTACCCAAAGTCACTGGCAACTATATCAATGACTTTGGTCGGGTTCGATCTTTTAGGCAGTGGCGCGTAGTGCCGTAGACCACTCAGCTATTGGGGCAGTCCCCTTGGAGAATCGCATTGCAGAGCAAGGGAGACACGGTTTTTCTTCGTGTGCTTATGTAATTGTGTTTATTTTTGTGCAGTATTGACTATGCTGCAAACATAAGCGACAAACATACAGTATATATTGATGAAGACAGCCCCGTATAAAAGGTGTCACGTGATTATCTCTGAGTGAAAAGATCGACCTGACCGCCTGCCCGCTCGAGTAGGCATCGGAGTGCGGTTTTGCACACCTCACTTTCGTTACCGCTACGCCAAACAGACTCGGAGGTGAAATAGTCAGGGAAGGTATTCAGTCAGTCCTTTCGATTACGCACAAGACACACTCCCTACTCTAATCATCCTCATGCTGGGATCTTAGACTTGGACTAGTCTACCTGAACTCCGTTTTCATATCTCTGATTAGGCTAATCATAGCGGGCTGCTGGCTGTTTTTATCGTGCAGAAATGACCATAACATTCGGGCTGGTTTAATTCCTTTTCTGTTCACCAGGCGGACGGAGTCGGAGGAGTTTCTACTGGTCGCGGAAAGGTTGTTTGGCCGTCGTGGGCTATGGGGAGTGAACGCTAAAAGGAACACCCCAGTCATCACAGACAGCGAACTCAGTCTCCTCGACAACATTACACACAATCGTCGAGTTCAAACGTGGGCGACCATGCCAACAGGATCCATACCCAAACCAACAAAACGGAAATCTAGGCCCAATTCCGCTTCGGCCAACCTCCAAACCCACCATGTACACAGCAGTGGACTTTACGAACCCTTACGGCCGTCCACCGCGGCCCTGGCGAAACCCTCCGCGAAGCACCCTGTGGAGCCGAGACCCAAAACCAGGGCTGGGGAACTGCGGGGCAAGTGGCAAAGTGCGGATACCCTCACGACACCGGGCAATCAGGAGCGACGCTCGACTATCGGACCCGCTTCCGTGTCCGTCAGCGAAGCCGAAGACCTCGCAACTTCCCGAATAAATGCCTCCGGTTTAGGAACGCTACTTCGATCTAAGGTTAGTGTCATTTTTTGACAATAAAATTTTAGATAAGTATTTCTCATTACCAACATCTATTGCATTAAACTAGTCATGCCAATTGTTGTACATGTAATATATTCGTAAGTGGAAAGACGTGTTCTTTCCCAGCTGTTATATTTCTTATCGGGCACAAGACGACAAGTAGACTGGAGACCGGAGATGTCGTACGTGCGATTGTTTACATAGTCGAGATTCATTTCCCTAGCCTAATTGCGGCGAAACCATACCGCTCAGATGTTCACTATTGGGAATTACTTGTTGAAACAGTGTTGCAGTTCGTGCAGGGGCTATTGATTATCTTAGAGGGCAAGCTAACGAATACACACACAATGTTTCATGACAAGCGATACTAAGTTTCGCGATCCCCGTGCTCTACTCATTAATATTCAAAATGGCGGATTTTGTTGTAGCAACTAGGCCAGGTGCCTGCTGAGTGCAGGTGTGTTATTGCACCCTCACCTTTATAACCAATGGGCCGGAACAGGTGTCGGCCACATCTATGGGTTCATTTATAGCTCGTTTTAATCAACCGACCATAGCATTAACACTTTAGCTACACAAACTAGAACAGTCGACTTTAAAAAACAACTCAAGAGATTTTTACAGGAAGTCATCATATCTATAACTCAAGAACCTCATCTAAGCCCCCTGATTAACTCTGTGCATATTGGTGTTATATTGCAGGGCGCAATGCTAACAGTGAGCAATTGGCCGCAGGCCAGTAAAAATCCCCCAAAATGGCTTTGGGCCAGTAAAAAAACACATCAACTGTTCCTACAGGGCCAGTAAATAATTGTGGACATTCTGTTTTAAATTTCCCCCTCAAGAATGGCCTCAAATGTTTTAAGATAAAATTAATGAAATATAAATGTCTGTGAATTTTATGCAGTTTTTCTTCTTTCAGTGTTAAAGTAAAGTTTTGTAGGAATAGTAAAAGTTTTACAGGATCAGTAGATCCTAGGTGTTACTGGGCCTACAGGGCCAGTAACATTTAGAGTTAGCATTGACAGAGAGGTCTATGAATAGATTGTCCCTGGCGTTGAGACATGTATTGTGCATTTTATTCAGTATATCATTTTATGCTGTCCTATTTTTACATACATGTATCATGAGAGAAGAAAAATATTTCTGTACTAACCAATCAATTTAATCAGCAATATTATGGTGAAGAGAAATGAACATTTTTTCTAAAGATTAAAACACTACAGAAGTGCAGGGCCAACCATAACCCATAAACTCAAGCTGTTATACAAGTGTGGGTAACACTTGCATAACTTCTCGTGATACCCATACCTTAGCCTAGCTACAAGGCTCTATTCTAATTTTTCCATGTTATATTTAAATGACTGCACCTGCACTAGATAATGACTTGTGGCCTACTGTTGGCCATTTAGTTCACACAATTGCCACACAAGGGAGATTAGTGTGCATATTTCCAACTGACCTCCCAGTATACTGCAGTGCCATCTATTCACAATGGAAGACATTTAAATATGGCATGGGAGTAGGGATGGGGACCGGGGACCGGTTCATATGTGAAACCGGCCTAAGCATTGCGGTTAACCAGTCAAAAACCGGACCTCCCTCTAAACGGTTCGGTTTTCTATGCATGCACAGGGTTCCTGGAGGCGTAATAAAACTGTCAGCACCTACCTCCTCACTGGCCTCACAATGTCTGCCAAGCGCGATGATCAAACAGCCATTTCAAAATCTCCCAAGTTTGGTACCCTTTCCACTTTCACTATGCTCAGAAGCCTTCTGAGCGTAGAGAAAGTGGCCAGGGAGCTAGTATATAGGAACTTTCCAGAACTTTCCAGTTCAGGCAAGTTCAGCCACGCATTCCATTGCGTAGTTTCATATCCAAGAAATGTCATTAATAAACCGTTTAGGAAACCGTGATAAAACCGAACCGTAGAAGCAAAACCGAGAACCGAACCGAACCGTAGAATTCTCAACGATCCCCATCCCTACATGGGAGGCAGGCTACCCAGACCTATGACCAGGGAAGTATAACTCAGTTTATAGGTATATGCAGGTGTAATTATATACAGTATGTCTCTGCTATGACTGTGTGTGAACCACCTGTTCTAAGTTAGGCTTTGAGTTAATTCAATTTGTTAGCCAAGTTGTCTAAGGTGTTGCCACTGACTGTTCACTGTCTCCCACTACTGTACTGCAGGAGGAAACATGTGAGAAAATTGCCAGTGACTTGGTGTTAGGCAGTGTTTTTCACTTGGCATGCTAGTTTACTCCACTACTTGCAACTGGCTTAAGTCACAACTTATATGCAATATGACAGAAAAAATTACGAAAACAGAATTCCAAATTCTATTTGAATGTACCATTAATCGCAGCTAAGGGGGTTTTACGCATTTAGGAAGTTGGTCCAAAATATGATGTGCCCTTTCAGACCTTTAACCCATTAATTCTTTAGGGTTCCTCAAAAAATTGTCATATGGATATCTCATACTTTTGACTATAATTTTCGATTTACAAATAATTTTACAAAATATTTGAAGGAGAGTTTTTAGAAATGTCCTAATAAACATTTCTCACTCAAATATTTTCCTGAATATGCTTTTGCCTGCAATATTTTATCAAAATTGTCAGGCTGTTTTGGCCGTTAAGAGCATTAGGGGTTAAAATAGAAGCTTCCAATAAAATGTTCTATTATTCATTCAGATGAATATTTGAGTGTCATGGACATGTTCTGCATGGATTCATGTGTACATACTTTCAATTATTGATTCTCAGGTAGCTTATGGGCTCGATCAAGCTGTTACGGAATCACACTTTTGCTGTTCAAGCTTAGATATCTTTTTCAGAGAAAAAGTTAGGAAATCATGCTTTATATGGTTGTTTAGGGCTTTGGAAGTTCTTTTAAATGGATCAAGTTCCAACTTCCCCAGAAAATAATTTTTGGGTAAAAAAGTGAAAAAACATGCCTGTTACGGAATCACTCAAAATTAGCATCTGTTTTCTACCACTTTCATCAAATACCACTTTCTTGCTGTTCCTGCCACTTTTTTCCAAAATTGTCTTAATCATGTGGTAGGTTAATTTGTTTTGAACAGATTCCACCACAAAGTTATGAGATAAATTAGTTAAAGTGAACTTTATTCAAGAAAATCTGACAGATGGTCCTGTTACGGAATCACATTTACCATTTGTTACGGAATCACAATTTCTATAAGTATCAATATCTTTCATTAAAAGAGTGCACTAAAGTGAAATTTTCTACTATATTAAAAAGTTAAGTTCGTGTACTGATATAAAAAACATACATTTGTACTGAAGGGAGCACTAAATTATGAATTACATGGCAGCAGAGGGTGGGTTTTATATGTTTCTGAGAGCTAGTAACAGATGGCAATGTCTCATGTTAGAGGGACCACTTCACCATTAATAAGGGCAATTCTTAGACAATTAGAAAATATTAGTTCTAATTGATTTAACATTGAAGCTTCTTATAGATCATTAATCTGAAAAAGTTTTCAAAAACATGATGTTAGCTTCTGCATCCTCAGAGGTAGATTTCACTCACCTCCTGGTCAGTTTTATATCACTTCCTGTACACATCAAGGTTGTTGGTATACCCCAGACAATGTGGATTCGGTTTTTCCTCCACCATATGCTAAACTTCAATTTCCTTCTTTACTTGAAAAGGGATTGTTGTTTCTGTGAAGGTATCTAAAGCCTCTGTCGAAGAGATTTCCTGTCCACCAAAGATATAAATTCTTTAAAATCTACTATTTTACAAAAGTTTTGAACAAATAGGGTTCAAGAATGATATTTCTATAGGATAAAACAGTCAAATGAGGGAGCAAGTTTTCCTGAATATGAGGAAATATATTGAATTCAATATTCTAAAATTCCGTCTGCAACTATTTGAATAGCTTGATATGGCCCATTACAACCATAACCATGCATGTACTTATTGAAATAAATGTATTATAAAAAGTCACTGAATTTATACTGCAGTGAAAACAATTAAATCATGTTTAAAAATAGCATTTTAAAGGGTTACTCACAAAATTATTTGGGTGTTGCTGATAGGTGATTTTAGTGGGATTGGGTGTCCAAATGAGGCCGAGATGCCCTACTGGCCAGCTTAATTATACTCTACTTAAAACTGTGTGAATGTTTTAATACTTAAGGTAGTTTGGTGCTATGAAACATTTTGAATAATTGTACCTTACTCAATATCACCTGTGAGTTACTTGTTTATAAAGAACTTTATCTGATTTCCTTGTACAGCTTAGTCCTAGTCCTAAGTGTTTTGATGCCATATTAAAATTACTACATGATAATGGACACATACTTTTCTTTTCAAACTATTGTAAATAAGTAAATATGGAAACTATCAGTTAATACTAAAGTTAAAGATAAGATAAGAAACTAGTCCATTTAAAGAATATTCAACTCATAGGCGTGTATCAGTCAATTAAGCAAATATGTGATTCCGTAACGTTACGGAATCACCAACTTTAACCCCCTCAAATACACTGTTTGAAAATTTATTTTTCAAAAGTGTGCCCCTTATAGCTAAATTAGTGTTAAAATGCTTTTTTCTATGAAGTTTCATAGTAATGAGCCAATCTGAACATTTTCAAAAATTAAAAAAATGACCTTTTTCTGTTACGGAATCACATGTTACGGAATCACTCAATCAACTATTCCCTAAGTTTACCTTTGCCTGCAAGATTTCATCAGAATTGTCAGGCAGTTTTGGCTGGACAGGTGGATTTACAAGTTTCAGTGATGCTAGCCACTGTTTTTGTCTGACTTTACCAACAGGAAATATGAAAACTAACTCTGCTAACCTGTCTTTTTGTACAGCCAATTGATGCACATGATTTTAACCTTTTCCTGTTTGATACAAGTTTTAATGCAAATTTCGAAGAGAGTTCTTGTGAAGAGCACTGCAGTCTATGATTCACTGCTCAGAGAGTGGGGGCAGGAAGTGGCAATGCCACTCATTGAGTCACAGCTGATAGCAATTGGAGAACATGGCTGCTAGCAGGGGCTTGCCAGGGGCTGGGCAGGATGATGACAATACGCAAAATTCACCCCTCATGGGATCACTGAGAGAAAAAGGAGGACAGCATCCTATTCTTGAAGTGTATAACTTTCATAAGCTAATATGTATGTGAGGCTTTAGTTCCCCTTTAAACCTTAAATGGTAAAGAGCGTGCCTCGAAAATCGTTCGGTTTAGGCTAGGTACGGATCAAATTGTCCGTAATAAGCACTGAAATTTGCTTGTAAATGTATTGGGAGGGACCAGGCCCTTGAAATCTGTCCAGTAAATCCGAAAATCTGGATAAAACATGTCGATATTAAGCCAGTTCACCTGTATCTAGCTAATGTCCAGCCATCCTGTGACAGCCAAACCAGACCATTTTCATTTCAATATCCTTGAAATAATCAGACCTTTAAGGGGCTCTTGCAATGGATACCTGAACTAAAGCTCAACTGAATTTTCCAAATTTCCTGAAGTGGGAAGGGTCTAATGGATCCTTTTTTATATGCAAAATATATTATGTATGATTCCTACAATTAAATTGACACTTTGATATTGTTAGATAACATCTTTATTCTTGACTTTTGTACTTGTCAGCCCTATGCATTGTCAACTCAGGCATTCGGCTTGATGCATCTAAAGCAAAAATGTACAGGTCAAGTTAGTCGCGGGAAGGTGACTTATGCGTCTGGGTCACTGTTAACCCTTTTATGTCGTAATTCTACTTCAAGATTATTGACACTTGTATATCTATGGTTCTTTGAATAATAACTGTGAACTAATGCATACACACAAAAAAAATATAGGGTATTGTTGGTTCTGTTCCATTGTTTAATACCTCTCTTTTATATATTTTCTATGCAATTTGCTTTAATCTGAATGATAGTACTGAAATGGTCATACATCATTTGGCCCCTGCAGGGTTAACCCTTATGCAATACAATATTTTGCAAAACAAAACACATGAAAAAGTACTGAAACCCTGGCAAATGGGTACTCATCTGAGAGAGCTCACTGAGAGCTATCTAATGAGTACCATATTAACAGGATTTATATGGTTTTCAAACAACTTTGCGTTCTTGTCCTTAGGACGAAAGTGGCCGCAGCATTGTAAGGGTTAAGGTGACCGCTGCTCATATTAGCTCCCCATGTCATCAATAATGGATTAGAACATGGCTCTTTGATTGGATGATCCCAGAGCACTGTCAGTCAGTAGGGAGTTCAAACAGACATCTCATCAATATTACATACTGGTACTACCATACTCCATAAGTCTCCATGAAGAAATACATCACCAGTTCCAGCTTTCATGTGCTGCCATCTATTAGAATTATATGGTACTAATTCAGCACGACTGTTACTACCATACATCATAAGTATCCATAAAGCAATACTGTAAGATTTCCTGTTCTAGCTTTCATGCCCTACCATCTATTAGAATTATATGGTACTAATTCAGCATAATGCTGAATAGTGAATGCAAAATGCAGCCAGGATTGTAAAGAAATACATCACTTGTTCTGGCTTTCATGTGCTGCCATCTATTAGAATTATATGGTACTAATTCAGCATATATATGCTGAATAGTGAATGCAAAATGCAGCCAGGATTTTAAAGAAATGCATCACTTGATCTAGCTTTCATTTGCTGCCATCTATTTGAATTATATGGTACTAATTCAGCAATTCAGCATATGCAGCCAGGAAATTTAAAAAAATGCATCACTTGTTCTAGCTTTCATGTGCTGCCATCTATAAGAATTATCATTGTACTAATTCAGCTTATGCTGAATGCATATGCAGCCAGGATTTTAAAACAATGCAATTTTAGCTAGGTTCACTGCCTCAATCTCACCAGTGTTAGCTTTCTTGTGCTGCCACCTATTGGAAGTACATACTACTGATTTAGACCTTAATGGATTCAGGACTTAAATCAGCAGACAGTATTTTTAAACCGAGTATCCAAATTGGAGCATCATCAAATTTTAGATGTCATATCTTTGAGGGAGATCACAACATATTCTGAAATTCTACACAGTTATATAGTATTACTTGCATATATGTATTTAGTCAAGATTTCAAAATTCGGTACCAAAATCTGGAATTGTAAAATTTGTGGGTGTCCTATTGTTCATGGGAGATCACAATATAATAAGATTACAGCCATAGATATGTATATATATTTTTTAATAAAGGGTAATGTCCATATACAAAGTCATTGGAATTATATTGAGCCAATTGAGGTGGAAAAACTTAAGTTATATGCATGAAATCAACATTGTAAGAAATTATCCACAAAAATATTTGGGTGTCCTGAGGGTAGACTTTTGACTGTGGGTGTCCAAATGACACCTAGATGCCCTGCTGGCTAAAACTAGTTTTGAGCCAGTAATAAATGCTGGTTTTGACAGCTCTGGTACTCAGGGTCATTGGTTTGACTTCCTAACTATTTGCCGCTTAAAGCTGGGAGATAGAGTTACAGTTAACATTTGGTTGACCTTCCTTGAGAGTATCATCACAGTCATCACCATCAGCAACATGATTTGCATTATTGTTGTTATTGTTCTGATTGCTGGTATTATCATCATCATCATTACTGCCATCATTATCATCATCTTCACCAACATCACCATCATCCTCATCATCATCATATCATCATTATCATCTTCACCATCATCTTCACCATCATCTTCATCAGCCTCAACATCATCATCATCATATTATCATCTACAGGGGGCTGCCCCTTTAGCCTGGTGGTCTAGAGCCCTGCTTGTGACTTGTGTACAGAATTTCACTATTGTCGAAGGTCCCAGGGTCAAAATGCTTCTTGAGGCATGTGAGAATGCTGCCAGCTATTTTCTGTTAACGGTTTTTCCATGTTTTCCAGTTTTACCTCCATCCCTAACAAATGGTTAGCCCTAATTTATCCATAGTACGGCAGATAGGGAACAATGAATAATATTCCAAATTTACCTTTTTCGGAATTTTAGTTGTCAGTTTTAACCCTTATGCTACTGGTGCCTAATTTTGCCATTACAAAATAAAACCTGAAAAATGACTGAAACCCTGGCAAACGGGTACTCATCTGAGAGTATTCAGTGAGAGCTATCCAATGAATACCAATATGACAGGGTTTAGGTGTTTTTCAAAAATATTTGCGCCTTTGTGCTTCATATGAAAGTAACCTTAGCATTTGAAGGATTTAAGTACAGTACATTTTATAAGCATGGGCACTTCACTTTTGATAATTAGTGATGCCCTTGTTGAATCCTGACCTTTGCAACATCAGGTCCTTAGTAATGCTTTTAATAGCTCTCTATCATGCATCATTAGCAATTAACATAAAGTAGCATAACCCCATGTCCTTATATGTTGCTATAATAAGCCCAATACCCATAATGCCTTTATGTACTATTCTAACTTAAACCACCATGTTTTTAATTAGGGCAAGGGTTATTGGTGCCCC
This sequence comes from Maea johnstoni, assembly GCA_963942565.1. Lineage (NCBI taxonomy): Eukaryota > Metazoa > Annelida > Polychaeta > Spionida > Magelonidae > Maea > Maea johnstoni. Next base: position 21,036,421 of record OZ012690.1, read on the forward strand.
TACCATTTGTACAGTAGCTTGGATAAGCTTGACTTATTGCACCTTCTACTGGCTTGTACAGAAAAGTTGCGATTTTCTTCAATTTATGCTTGGACATTGGCTTAGGGGTTTGCCTTATGTTAGGCAAAAAAATCCTTTTTACTGCAGATCAAACTGCCGCAGGAGCCAACCACATACAATAATCAATTGTTTATTGATAAGGCGTTCTCTCTTTGATTAATTAGCGACAGGATGGTTGCATGGTAACTGTGTACACTACGGCCTCTTGTGACATTGTCTTATTAGTCAGTAGTGACATGTTTCCTCTGGAGTTACAGATTGCATGAATAAGTAATGGAGCACATGTTCAGTTATGCTGAAACTGCATGTAGGTTCCATGTAGATTACGCCGAGAATGGCCTGGGTAGGTCGTATAACATACTGATAGAGAGCCACACAATGTATTACACCAAACATCCACAGTTAGTTTGCTGTGAGGATGGAGAGAGTAAGGTACAAGTTTGGGTGAAGAAAAGAATGGATATGTAGCGAGAGACCAATTACTATATGCACTATAGTGAAGGGCTGGACACGACGGGTTTCTGATCTGGCAATCATCGTGAGGTCACGAGGGAACAAGGACAAATCAGGGCTCTTGTATCATTTACATTACAGAGAAGCTTGTGCGCCAGCATCATCTGAGTATGTGCAGAGTACGACTTTTGGGCTATTGGTTGAGGCTAGCCTGTTCAGATTGACCGGCTGGTTTCGTATCCACTTGTTTTTATTTATCTAAGATGCAAGGAACTGAAACCAGGTGTTGAAGGATGAAGAGTTTTGTTAGCGTTGATTGGATTACAACTCTAATGTGCAATCAAGTACCTATGGGATATGGATGTTGTTCTCTGGAGATTTGAGCCTCAATGAATTAGTAAAGATAAGCATCGACCATATAGTGCTAATGTATATTAGCTCAGGCAACTGTAGAAGTGACAGCAGCAATAAACGCTGAAGTAAAAGGAGTAGTCACACCTACAGCAGTAGGTACAGCAGCAACAGCAGTAGGTACAGCAGCAGTGACATCCACAATTACATCACTAGAATCTGCAGCAGTAACAGAAGCAGTGACAGCAGTAGAATCTGCAGCAGTAACAGAAGCAGTGACAGCAGTAGAATCTGCAGCAGTAACAGAAGCAGTGGCAGCAGTAGAATCTGCAGCAGTAACAGAAGCAGTGACATCAGTAGCAGTAACAGAAGCAGTGACATCAGTAGAGTCAGCAGCAGTAAAGGAAGCAGTGACTGCAGTAGAATCAGCAGCAGTACAGAAACAGTGACTGCAGTAGAATCAGCAGCAGTAACAGCAGCAGTGACTGTAGTAGAATCAGCAGCAGTAACATAAGTATAGTGACAGCAGTAGAATCAGCAGCAGTAACATTCACACTGAAAAGAGTAGTGACAACAGCAGTAGCAGCAGCAGTAACAGCAGCAGTAACAGCAGCAGTAACAGCAGCAGAATAAGAAGCAACAGGTGTATTAAAAGCAGCAGCGGATGCATTAGGAATGGTTGCTGCTTTATAAATTGACAGTTGGATTTGGAATTGTGTTTTTTCGACAGTTTTGCCAATCACAAGCAATGCCATATTGCGACTAAGTCGTGACTAGCCAGTTGAAATTGGTAGAGGAAACCGGAGTACCCGGCGAAAACCACTGCTTAAACCCAAGTCACTGGCAACTTTCTCACATGCCCCGGGTGGGATTCGAGCCCGGTCATAATTGAGAGGCAGCTAATAGGACATATTCATAGTAAAACCTCACCATTGAGATTTAATTGCTGCTGAGATTTGTAGTTTTTGGTCATAACTTTGATGAATAGAACATGGATTGGTCACCACAGACTTATTACCATAGAACCCATTATGAAGCCCTGGACACACCTAATCTTACCAAATCTAGCCTCAGTGTGACGTCACTAGGAGACAAAGACCAATGAGGACTCTTGTATTTGTTTACATTATATAGGAGTTTGCTCACGCACTTGCGCAGAACGCACCTCTTGAGTGGTTCTTGTCAAGACCTGCATGAGCTGGGAGTCATGTCCAGGCTGTCGAGCGAGAACTGCTGGTTGCGTATATGGTGATCGACATTCGTGATAGCAATCTCGAACAGCACAAAAATAAGAACGATGAGACTGTACAATGGGAGGTTACTATTAAAATGAAATCTAGCTAGACTGTTTAATTGCACTTGATTTTTGGAATCATGAGTATACATATCGGGGCTAACTCCGTGAGCAGTCATGGTGAGACTCTGTTGCTCTCTCATGAGCAGCTGATTTCTCAGTCTCTCAGCACCAGTAAGAAGACGGTGTCGTTCGACCCCGCAGTCTCACCGAAGACGCAGCAGTCCTGCAGTCACCTCCTACACATAGAGGAGGAAGAGGAGGGCGAATACGCTCATCTCCGCAAAGGCTGGGTAAGACACCGAATACTCCTCTTAACCCCTTAATTAGCTGCTGGCGGCTAGTTTAGTCAATACAAAATAATGTGAAAAAGTTGAAAAATAACTGAAACCCAGGGAAATGGGTATTCATCTGTTAGTACTACTCAGCAATAGCTTTCCCATGAATACCAACATGACAGGATTCAGATGACTTTCAAAATATTTTGTGTTCTAATGTGCATCAGACAAAAGTAGCCTCAGCAGTGAAAGGGTTAATTCCCCCCTCCCATAATTGGCAATTATAGTATTTATAGGTGTCTTATTTTGCAATGTACAACACAGCATACTTTGATTACAACCATAACCATGTAAACTATGTACTTAATGAAATGAGACATGCTATTCTTAGACAATGTCATGGGAATTATATTGAGGAGAAGAAAATCAATTATATGCTTGCATTTGACATTTGTAAAATAATTCTCACAAAAAATTTGGTGTTCAGAGCAGAGGGGTGATTTTTGAGTGTTTGAGTATCGAAATGACTCCCACACGCCCTGCTGGCTAAGACTATGGTCACGGCTCTTGATGCAGGATGCAATATAGGTTCCAAAACATTACTTGTCGAGCGGGGTAAACTGCCCCTAAAGTTTACATGCCCTGCCGGCACTTCCACTTGCCCCGCCACTCAATTAAACAAAGGTGAATTACATTCGGAGGACTCTGCCCAAAACATTACTTGCCGAGTGGGGCAAGTTAGGGTCTTGTTCGGTTTGCCCGATTGCTGTCTTTGCCAAATTCACTTGCAACTTGCAAAGGAGCAAGTGGTTAATGTTGCACGCTGTGATGATAGCTAGACTGTCCACCAGGACTTAAAATTTTGGACAGGCAGTTTTCTGAAAACCTCCTTTTTGGACAGGCAAAATTTCTATGAAAAACCTTTTTTTTGAGGGGGGGGGGGGATATACAAATATGACATCCCTGTGGGGTTTTCACCAGGAATAACTTCACCGAGAGAGGATTGACGCTCGAGGGCGTAGCCCGAGGGTGACAATCCTCTCGAGGATCCATGGCCCTTGACCAACCAGAATCAAGAATCTTCACGTGAGGTATAATAAAACCAAATATTTTCCTAACGAACCATCTTCCATGAAATGGCTGATGTGCAATTTTCCCTTTTTGACACAATAGGCTATTAAATGTAGTTGGTATATTGATTTAAAGTAGACCAGTACCTAAATCTGGACAGGTAGGAATTTTGGAATTGCTGTTTTAGACAGGCATTTTGAAAATCTTGGCTATGACGCATGAGTTCTCCATGCCAACACTGCAGGACTAGCTAGCAGTCTCATCATGTCCGTACAGATGCTGATGACTCTGCATGTCAGCCAACCATTGCTAACTAACCCATTAATGCTCTCAGCAGCCAAAAAGCAGCCTGACTATTTAGGTAAAATCTTCTAGGTGAAAGCATAGTTGGGAAAATATTTGAAGGAGAAATGTCAATCAGATAATCATTGACAACTGCCCTTAAAATATTCTGTAAAATCATTCAAAAATAGCCAAGATTCAGGCAACAATTCTAGAGAAACTCTTAAGCAAGAATGGGTTACCTAGGTAGGTATGTAATATGATCTTTGGCTTAGTGTACTGCAAGATTGACTACATAACCGTTGACTTAAATACCCATGCGAAATAGACAGGAACAATATGTGTGCTGCTTAGTGCTGCCATCTTTTGGTAGGTTGGAAAACCAGATTTCTATTGGTGCCACAAAGAAAGCATACAATATATACCATATTCCTCCCATTGATGGCACAGACCCCTAATAAGCGCAATAATTAATGGAAAACTGGGCAACCCTTAATCTATTACCAGTTGCCATTTCACAAAATATGGACCTAGCTGTAAATCTTTGCGTATACAGAATCAAGGTATTTTCAGAAAACATGGGTCACCTTGAATCCATAAAAATGGAAATTATTAGAAAGTGTACCAAATTACTGAGTATTTACGATATATGCCTAATGATCAGTTGGCTAGCATCTATGTTGCTGCCTGTAGCCGCAAAAAAGTTAGCTAGTTGTTACTGGCATTTCAGGATAAGGATGCCTATCCGGCTTGTTTTATTGTCACTAACTGCTAGCTGACTATCTCACCACTTCCTGGGTTGGAATTTTGTGGCTGGGCCATGTAAGAAAGTTGCCAGTGATTAGGGGTTAGGCCGTGGTTTTCACTGGGTTCCCAGGCCTCCTCTTTGCATCTAGCCATTTTGTTCTCTTTATCTATTTGAATGCCTGAAATAATGTCATGCTCAGTGCACAAATGTTCCACTACCTGCTTACGTCAAGTGTCGCCATGACGACCCAAAACATCTTCAGTGCAGTACAGGACGATGCTGTAATAGACACTGGGTCCAGGCATTGTTGGTATGTTATTGGACAGTGTAAGATTACCATTGCCTGAATGAGCCTGTTCTGTTAACCCATTCATGCCACAGGAAGTACTGCACTCAGTGACATCTGGTTGATCAGTTACTTATGCAAATTATTAGCAATTAACGCATAGACGTAATGAATATTTGAAGGATAATTATTACATTTATTGATTACCAATACTCCATTTCATATATTGATGAGAGAAATATAGCAAAAGTAGGCAAGCTATTGTGTGTCTCTTTGGGGATTAAATGGTTAATTAGCTGAATTAAGTATGCATCCTTTGAAGTAGATAGAGTGAAGCATTGTAACTAAGAAAGGAACGGACAGATAGCAGGAAAGGACGGATGCGTAACTAATGGAGAAGATCAGGATTTGAACAACTATGTCTGGTATCAGGAGGATTTTGATATATGAACAGCACATGTAAGAAATGGAATGAAATGGACATTTACCTACAAACCTGAGAGGTATCTAAATGACATGTGAATTTCATGAGCAGTTGAGATGAAATAGAGACAAACATTTCCTATTGAGATATTGGCAATTGAGATAAAAAGGATTTATCAACAGCGTGATGAACATATAATTGTGAATTGTGATTTCACTTATTCGTGATTAAAGCTTGTACTTATAAATATGATTAATGGAAAATAAGATTTTTTCATTTACATTTGTCACATGGAGTATCATTTAAAATATTGTAACCATGATGAAAGGAGATTTTCTGTCTGGAATTAATTACTCAAATAAGCTACTATGTGACAAAAATGATGAAGAAGAACCTTAATCATTTCAGATTTAATTGGCTAGAGAATAAATTTGATGATAAATTGTGATTTATAAAATGATAGCTAGTCTTATTTGGCTTAATATGTCACTTTTTTGATCAAAAATTATTGATATTATTCGATCAATTAAGACTTCAAGCAGAATGGAATCTATAGTGAAACAGATGCAGTTGCAGCAAAAGCAACTGCCTCATTATTGTCATGACAATCAGCATCATCATGATGATCGTCAAGAGCCGGCTTTCTTGACAGAAAGGGAGAAAACCGCTGCCAAGGTACGCTCTGATTGGTCGAAACCTCAGAGGCTGGTATCTTCGTCTCCATTGGCCGACTCCACGGAAGATAGACTCCTAGAAGACATCCCTCTACTTGATGGAGAAGATATTGACAGTGCAGAGCTAGAGCAAATGGTATGTATTGTCTGAGATGAATAGAACATGGATTGGTCGCCACCGACCAATTACCATAGGACCCATTATGAAGCCCTGGACAGAGTAGTCTTTGGTCATGCAACATAGATCTATAGCAACTTAGATGAATAGAACATGGATTGGTCGCCATAGACTAATCACAATAGGACCCATTATGAAGCCCTGGACACAGTAGTCTTTGGTCATGCAACATAGATCTATAGCAACTTAGATGAATAGAACATGGATTGGTCGCCACAGACCAATTACCATAGGACCCATTATGAAGCCCTGGACACACCTAATCTTGGGGAATCTAGTCCAGGAGATAAAGACCAATGAGGACAGTCACCACTTGAGTGGTAAACTTGTCAGTACTTATATATGAAGATTACAACCATAAACATGTATTTACTTATTCAGAAAAGATCATGTCATTGGATCAAATCACAGGTAGAAATGCTCAATTATTTGGTTGAAATTGACGATTTTAGAAATTCTTTGTAACAAATCTAGGGTGTTCTGGTGTGCGATTAATGATGGTCAGGCATTGTGCTGGCTTAATGGTACCAGGTTGAATCAGGCTCAAGGCATGTGAGAAAGTTGTTCGTGACTTGGTATGATTTTGTCAGGTTTTTACTCTGTACTCGTGTTTCCTTCTCTTCAACCATTAACAACTGGCTAGTTGTGGTATGGCAGAAAAAGTGACAATAAGCAACTTATCTGGGAACCTGTGATCTGATCTGTCGGCTCAACAAATGGCATTAGTCCCACCTTCTGGGAGATCTGACTTTCAAATGTGTTCCTGTCGGGCTACCTAAAGTGGATTCCTGGGGAGGTTCCCCACTAAAACGCTACAAAATGGTAGTGAAAAAACTACAAAAAACTACAAAAAAAATGAAAAGTATAGCATCCCTTAAGCATGCAACCTTCAAAAAAGAAGAAAAAAGCATGCTATATAAGTACCATTACTAACATGAAAAGGGGGGAAAAGAACCATTACTTAGGCAATATGACGTTCAGAATCAGTGGCACTATAGTCACAAATATAATTAAATCCCTTGTCCTGCTGAATTGTTGGATGTAACCTAGCTACCCTGCCAACTGCATTGTTTTGGTCCCCAGGGACAAAATTGACCATTGGGGCTTTTAAGGGCACAACTTTAATTTTGAGGAGTTACCCCCAACTTGTCATATGTCAAAATGAACTTTGAGTGGAGGGTTTTCAAAAGTGAGCTCCTTTGGGTCATGTACAGGATGTCCCATAGACTAATTCAAATGAATGGTCATTAGCAGGTCAGCATGGTGCATCCGGATAGTTCCTGGCTTAGCACAGCAGGTTAGTTAGTGTCTCCCAGATATTTCTGGGTTCAGCAGGACCTGTGCAGGGTTAATGTTAAAACAGTGTTTTTCCTTTTTCATGATAGAACTAATTGATTTAACTGAGTGAGTTAAGAATATGCTCATGGCCTATGAAAATAGTTTTATGCCAATTGACCCTCAGTAAATGGTTCAACACATATATGCGGCATGTAGCAGTGCTTATCTGGTGTGTCTGGCAAATCAGCAGGGTGTTATCGCTTACATCATTTGCATATAGTGAGTAATTGATACGACCATGTCGGGGAAATCTAGGCTACTCACTCTTATGTACGTATCAGATGTGATTGTGTATATGTGACTCGCAGTAGGGAAGTTCACTTTCGCTAGTATAACTGGATTTAGTTGAGCAGTATTTTTTCTATATTTCTTAATCTGGAAGAACCATGGGATCGGCCTCTAAGCCAGTTTTTCTGACCTCCCAGACTGGCCTTTCTTCAGTCTTTAGTGACACTAGTCAGGTAGGCTCAATGCATTTTTATACCCATTCATGCCTGTATGTATGTATATAGTGTTCACCCAAAGCATCCTCGATCACTATCTTGGTACATAATATTTTAACCCTTAATGCAACTGATGGCTAATTTGGCCAATACAAAATCATGCAAAAAACCTGAAAAATGATTGAAACCCTGGCACATGGCTACTCATCTGAGAGTACTCAGCGAGTGTTTTCCAATGAATACTAACATGACAGGGTTTAGATGGTTTTCAAGAATCTTTGCGTTACTGTGCTTTGGATAAAAGTAGCCTATTTATAGCATTGGAAGGGTTATTACAAGAGAAAAAAATGGAAAATGTAAGAAAGGAATATTGATCAGAACCCAGGACACAACTGTACTCTTACTACTCTAGATATTTCTTTTGAGAATCAATACCTATCTCAAAACTATTTATTGTCAATTGTCAAAAGAATCGTAGATCCAGACCACACAGATGTCCAGGCATGATCACTGCACTCAGCTGGATATAATAAACCATACTGGATAATTTAATCCATACCAGTCCAAAGCAGCCTGGCTGTTTTGGTGATATCTCTCTGACTAAAGAATCTTTTTGCAATATTTGATTGAAGGAGAACTACAATGTTGACCAGAACTACAATACACAACTCCCAAGAAAATACTTTGCAAATGTATGCTTCATTTCAAAATTGTTTACAAACTTCATAACATATTGCTGAAACTATTCAAGTTGCCTGCAGGCTATGGAGAGTTAAATATGGCTTTTGAAGGTAGATAGTCTTCACTGACAGGTAAAATGATGTACATTTTATATGATTATCTGGAGAAAGTTCAGATGGTTTTATGCCTCTTTAGTAAGTTTAACTCAGAATACCCAATTGTTACATGGTCTGCAACAAGCATTATCCATTGATACAATATGGTTTATTCTTTTACTAAATGATGAATCATGTGATCTTCTTTGGTACATCAACCCAATATAATACTTGTATGCTACTGGTTGCTAGTTTGGCCAATACAAAATGATGCAAAAAAACTGGCACATGTGTATTCATGTGAGAGTATAGTCTGCCAGAGCGAATCCAATGAATACCAACATGACAGGGTTTAGGCGTTTTACAAAAATCTTTGCGTCCTTGAGCTTTTGATGAAACTAGCCTCAGCATTTGAAGAGTTAAGAGTTCCTTCTGAAATTATCATTTGGATATTAAATACTTTTGATATAATTAACTTAGAATTCAATATCATTTTATAAAATATTTCATGGAGAGTTGGTAGTTTTCTGATTAAAGTTTCTCTTTTGAATACTTTTCTTACAAATGAATGCTTCCTGTTACTTGCAAGATTTAGTCAAAACTATCAGGCTGCTTTTGGCCATTCTGAGCATTAATGGGTTAATACTTTAAGTAATATCCTGACCTTTACCAAGATATTAAAAAATAGATAAGACATTGATTTGCAAAGTATTTGAAATTATTTTGTAATTTGGTTCGTGAAGAATGTTTTTCCTTCATATACATAGGCAATTGTTTAGAAAGATTTAACCTAAATGGTCAGGGTATTTTGACCACTACTGTTCTTAACCAGTTAATTCACACAGTGGCCAAAAGCACCCTTACAAATTTGATAAAATTATGAAAACATGAGCAAATTTAGGAAAATATTTGATGGAGAAATATTAATCAGATCATTACCTAAAACTCCTCTTCAAATATTTTGTAAAATTATTCTAAATTTCAAAGTTATTCTCAAAAGTATCATAAATCCAGATGACAATTTCAGGAGGATTTACACTTAAATGTTAATGGGTTAATGCAGGGTTATAGAGCCAGGAATCAACAAGTGCAGCCTGTGGAAGATGATGAAGGTGAAATATCAAAAGTCGCTGCAGGAAGGCATTATAGATTAATGATGCAGTAAGTAGCTGAAAAGTGTGTGCCACGTACTGGCCGCTAGCTAGCCGCTGGGATAAATAATTCACCACCTAGCATCCATAAACATGGCGTAACCATGCAGGAATGCAACACACACAAAGTCATGTCCATTTCAACACTACTCGAGAGAGGAAGATGTAGAGGTGCTGTGATCGTAAACTTTACCTCATAGTTTCGATAATTTGAGGAGGAGGAGGAGGAAAATTTGATAATTTGAGGAGGAGGAGGAAAATTGTTGGAGGACTTTTTGTTGGGTGACCATTGGTATTTATCATGGATGTTATACACCTGTTGGCAAAGATACGGCAGGACTGCGGGTGGCTTAGAGCTTTAAAAGATATGGTAGGTGAGATTTAGTGTATTAGCAGATAATCCTTCTTAGGGTTGGATACTGTTAAGAAGGAAATAGTACAGCATTGGTTCCAACAAAACGTTACTGTATTTTTAATTTACTGTTAATGGTACTTTATTGCGTTATGACTTCATAGATTTTGTTGTGAATATAGTCATGTTTAGGATCCTGGACAATCCCTCATAAATGCATTATAACTTCACAGTGGTTATAAGTATTAATATTATTATTACTATTTGATATGATACTGGTGCCAGCTGCTAGTACGTACAGGTACCCCTTAACAGCATCCAACTCTAATTCTATTCGGCTTAAGACAATTATCAACCTAATATACTTCATGGTCACTGGGGATATCTATCTGGTGAAAGCAATTTTAGGAAAATAATTGATTGAGGATTATCTTTAATAGGAGTCAGCTGCCAACTCTGCACAAAATAATTTGTGAAGTGAAATGGATTTAGGATTTATCTCTATTTCATTATCAAAAGTACCATCACATCTTAGGGATTGGCATCTTTAAAATTTTCATAGTATGATACAATATCTATATTTCCTTAAAACAATATCTAGACTTATTTTAAACGATACTGCCTGCCTCTCAAGGACCTTATTTTGTTAAATTAAGCAGCATTAGCTTCAGAAAATCTCCTAGTAAATAGCGCAATACCTTCAAACGGAGAGGCCCAGGTAAAAAATAAGTCAATTTTTTACATATTTGATTCTTAACAATACAATACGATGATACAATACTTAACATTTTCGATACAATACTTTTTTCCCATTCAATATCAATGTTTAAAAAATCTTTAGATTTTTTTGAGCAAAACCTTGCCAGGGTAGGGTTGCAGGAAACAAACTTTTCTATTAGGCCTAAGAAGGGTTTTTATAAAAAAAAAGGCTAGTTTCATTACCACAATTCCCTCTTATTCCTAGAACTAGTTTCAAGCAGCTTGGCAATACTGCCAGGAACCAACTTATTAACCCATTCATTCATGACTATCTTGGTGATTTCTCTCTAACTAAAGCAATATTAGTGAAATATTTGAAGAAGAGTTGTTCATTAGATCTCTTTCTACAACTCTCCTTCAAATATGTTGCAAATTTATGCTTAATTCCAAAGTTATTTTCAAAAGTATGACTAGTCCAGACGACACTTGTCAAGTATATCTCCAGGCATGAATGGGTTAACGATCATTAATTATCAGAGATAGAATTAAGTCTTCTTCTCGACAAACTCTATCGATTAGATATCTGGGGTTTGCCCAGGGATGTGTTGGCTCAACCTATATCATATTAAGAAAACTTTCATTTGTGGCCCAGTGCGGTGGCCAGTCACAGTCTGACACAACTGGACCAGTATGGAGTACAATCTCAGCAGTCTGATGGTATGGCAAATAGTTTCATAATAATATCTGCTCTATGATAATTCTGGCAGGAAATTAAGAATAATTTTACAAACTATTTGAAGGAAAGTTGTTGGTAGTGTTTTGATTAAGATTTCTCCTTCAAATAATTTTTCAAATTTTCATTTGCCTGAAAGATCATCTACCAAAATTGTCTGGCTGCTTTTGGCCACAGTTAGCATTAATGGGTTGAAGGACCTACCAAAATGTATAGGGTCACTGTATAGAAATGATCAACTACTGGAGTCTCATTGTCATCTTGGGTTTGCAAATGTCATAAGATGATACATGTGCACATGGTTTATTTATTATCACTAATTGGCTTTTAAATTTTCAGGCACCTGAAAGTGATCCTCATGGGTTGACAGTGGAATTGTGGGATTTCCACAGTTATATATTATATTTGTATCATGTGACAATTTTATAGGCAATCAGGCAACCACCTATGCAAATCAGATTTCAATGAATTGAGCCTAAACCCTAACCAACACCTTTCTCTCAAATATTTTGTGAATTTAGTTCCTTAGTTATTTTCAAAGGCATCATGGGTCCTGACGGCATTGCTACAAATAGCTGCAGACTTGAATGCATTAAAAAACAACATTTTACCTGAAAACAACTAACTGAAACTTAATTCAAAAATATAGGTACATCTATTTTAATCAACTTAGGAATAAAAGAGCATGAATTCTAAAAATATTTCCAGAGTTGTCAGTCCAGTCTAGATTAAACCCTTGTGCTACTGGTTGCTGATTTTGGTAGTACGAAATGATGCAAAAAACTGAAATATTACAGAAACCCTGGTGCATGGGTTCTCTCTTGCTGAGTACTCTCAAATGAATACCAATATGACAGGGTTTAGATGGTTTTCAAACATCTTCATGTCCATGTGCTTTGGAACGAAAGTAGCCTCAGCATTAGAGGGCTTGGTATGCTTCAAATATTGTTAAAGATAACTTTTGTTCAAGAGATATCGCTGACATGATCCTTTTTTGGGGTGCTAGAGGCATGAAGGGGTTGATTGACCTTAAATTGTCATGTTTGATTTTCAGAAATCTTTGCTTCCTTTTCCTTTGGATGGAAGTAGCCTCAGTATTGTAAGGAATATGACCCTGGGGTGCTAGGGGCTTGAATACGTTGAATGACTTTAAATTGTCATGTCTAACTTATTATTTTCTCTCTTTCAGATTGAGGAGAAGATTAATATCGACACTCTAGAGGAACTTAAGACTGCGTTCCAGGAGGCTGACCGCAATGGCTCTGGCAAGCTGGACCTGGAGGAGTTCAAGGTTCTCATAAAGAATAAGCTCAATATTCCTGGCAGCAAGGTAAGTTAATATCACTGCCAAATAAGCACTTTAATTAGTATTTATAGTTGGAATTTTGAAATCTTTATATTATATTTATTGTATTTTGTTTTATTTTTGCCTTTTTAAAAACTTAAGTTATAACTATTACTGAAAACGTAAAGAAGATCAAAATGCCCTATTTTACTAAATATTGTTTTCTTTAATGTGAGATGATTCAGAAAGTTGAATATGAAAATTAGTCTGCCATAGGATGTGAAATTTTGCCATAAGAGAGAATTGCAGGCTTTGTCTTTTCATTTACTTAATTGACCATTTTGGACCGACCATTTTAGTGGTACATATACATGTACCATTTCAAACTGCACTGGATAGTTTCATCATTCTCATCTCTGTTCATTACTTCACATCTCAAATCACAAACATTGGTAAATCAAAACCACCTGACATCAGCATGTATGGTCTGAAATGTACTGCTACTCTCATTTGTACAAATCTCAGCCACTGAAAATTAAGCCACATTGGGAGCACAGGCCAAGAAAATAATAACACTGCCGGCAGGCTCATTAAATATTCATAAGCAATGTTTCATAAGAGCCCAGTTAACGTGAGCAAGCGTGATTGCATTGCTGCAGCTAATCTAGCATGTCAGCCACTCCTAACATCTTACTCTCACAATGGGCAGCTAGCCTAGATTCTATATACTGTAGAATGGCTAATTTTTCTGTGAGTTTTATTTTCCCATTTTTTTCTGAATGCTTTCAAATGAGAATTAACAACACAGGAAGAAAATACCGTACATGTCAGGACTTAAAAACACAGAGAAATCATTGTCCTTACCCATTAATACCCATTTACTCTTTGGTATACTAAAATTTAAAATCTACATAAAATGGGAATATTGGAAACGAAAAAAAACATATGTCCTCCCTTCCGAAATATTAGAAACGGAAACACCCAAAAATGAAAAAATTAGGGAAAATTGTTACACGGAAAAAATAGCCAATTTCTACAGTATATATATTTTACCTTGATCCAGGGTCTTAATTAGTTCCAGGCTGTCAGTGCTGGCATTTAGCAGCCCTGTCACAATGATAATTCCTTATAGAAATTTTGAGCTACGTTTGGTTAGGGTCGTTTGTATTTGCCAACGGATTACATTGGGTCATAGCGATAAATGAATTGTGAATGTTTATAAATGAATCCTGAGTAATCTACACAATTAACCCTTGCAGTGCTGAGGCTACTATCTCGAACCCTTTCATGTTGGTATTGATTAGATAGCTCTTCCTGAGTACTCTCAAATGAGTATCCATGTGCCAGGGTTTCAGTCATTTTTCAGGTTTTTTGCATAACTTTGTATTGGCCAAATTAGCCACCATGAGCACAAGGTTTAAGTTACATGGCTACCCTTTGAATTGCAGTTGGCAAAATTACACACAAAATAAGATTCCAATGTATTCTTTGAACATTATTTTCCTAGTTTGAAAGCCAAGTAGACATTTAGACTCATTCTTTGTCAGCGTGTCTCATAGACAAATGTCCTTAATGTCTACTGATAAATTCTTGCCTTGTTGTGGGGAAAACACAAACTAAAATTTACATTTTTTTGTTGTTTTAATATTAAGATATTGCATGATGAAGTAAGTATTTCCAAAAGTGTGAGGAGCGAGAAAGCAATACATGAAGCAAAACTTGTATGTAATGCCTGCATTTGCTAATGAAAAAATCCTATATGAAAAAAATCCTTCATGAAAAAATCCCTTTAAGAATATGCAAATGACACAGAAAGACATGACCTATATCGAAATTGTATTGCAATTATGACTGAATGTGGCAATGCATAGTGGTGGGACGATCACTGATTATAATCTCTGCTTACTCAGTGGCCTCTTTTATAAAGATTTATCGATTATGAAACTGGTTATTGATAACAATTGTAAAAGGCGACACCTAGCAGTGAAAAATAAAACAAAATGACCAGCAAGTTGTCAGCATTCTTGTTGTCAAACTAAGGTAAACACTTCAAAACAAAGTTAGAGTGTTCAAAACTTTAGAAAAATTAATAGACTTACAAATTATTGACTGGTATTCAGGTACTATCCCAAATAAGGCATGTCGAAACTGCATGCTAAAGCATGTTGGAAGTGCCACCATTTGTAATTGAGCTACACAAGAGCTCTAGTACCAAATTACTGAAAAAGTGCAAACAACCAATGATGATCGATAATCAATCATTTGGCTGCAACTGATTATCGATCATGAAATTGCAACCGACTCCCAACTCTAGCAGTGCATAACATCAATCAGATTTGATGTAAAATATCATGAATAAGATTCAGTTCCAGGATTCTATATACTGAGGTAAATATGTCCTAATACTGTTTGGTGTTTCTAATAAAGCTGAGCAGTTTTATTCAAAGAAAACTTCTTTTTCCTTCTGTTCTTAGGATCAGCAGATAGAGGTGTTATTCCAGAAGATTGACTGGTCGTCCGAGGGCCAGATCACGTGGGATGAGTTCTGTACGTTTATGCAGCTGGAGTATGCAGAGAAGGAGGACTCGTACCTGCGTGCCAAGGATGTCGCATTCCACCTGCCCGCTAAGATTGAGAACATGCCGCACAGGGAACCAGTGCTGCGGGTTACGGACACGACGGACGGGACATTCATAGCATGCAGTCAGGTGAGTCGTTGCATATGGTCTCATATTATATGTGCATAGGGATGGATACCTAAAGGAACGAAACGGTATATGGTACTGTATCGGTACCAATGAAACGGTGCAATATTCTAACGGTAATGTTAATGGTACTTTATTGCAATATTACCTCATAAATCATGTCATGAATTGTCATGCCTAGTATCCTGGACCATACCTTATTAATGATATCTTCACAGTGGTTAGTATTGTAAGGAATGAAAGGGTACGATACGTTACCTTTTGAAATGTCACCGGTAGCAGTACCGATATCTCTTAATGGTATCCAACCCCACAAGTGCACACACCCACTTTTCTTCTACAGCAGGAAAGGCTTTTGTTATATACAATATAACAGGAAACATTTAATTCATTCTCTTTATATTTTGATGTCAGTGCAGGGTCTATGTTGGGATCTAGAAACTAGGAGGCCAAATATGGCATTTGGGGAATGTTGGGGCATCCGATTTTGCAGGGTAGCTAGATCACAATGTATTAAGATTGGAACCATCAACATTTCTTTGCTTATTGAGAAAGGGAACAATATGCTTATGCAATGTGACAAGAATTATATTGATGAATAAAAAGTTAATTATTTGCTTGAAATTGAAATAATTAGTAATTTTGATGTGTGATTCTGAGGATTTGAGTGTCCATTGTGCTGGCCATCATCCTGTTCAGTGACCCAGTGACTGGCATTGATAAAAATGGTGATTAGTGAAAAACAGATAATTAACTTTCTTTTTCAACTAATTCATCACCTGTTTGTTTCTTAATGTAATAATAACAACAAAAATTGAATTCTGTCTTGATGTGAAATTGTGGACACTCGTGCTGAAAACTGATGCCACGCCAATTAGATTTCTAATATTTTCGTTTTCCCATTGGATCATGGTATAAATAGTGCTTTCTTTTCTTCCAGGATGGACTGGTGTCTTTCTGGACTGGAAACATAGATCTGAAGCGCACTAGGAGTGTAGTGGTAAGTGACTAAGGAAATAATCAACCAAATATTAGACCATTTGACAAAACGTTTTTGAATTAAAATGAACACCATGATTAAGGTCTTAGCCCTTCCAATGATGGGACTATACTTTCGTCCAAAAGACAAGGATGCAAAGTTTTCTGAAAACCATTTAAACCCTGTCATGTTGGTATTCATTGGATAGCTCTATCTGAGTACTCTCAGATGAGTACCCATATGCCAAGGTTTCATTCAATTTACCAGGTTTTTGCATCATTTTGTATTGGCCAAACTAGCCACCAGCAGCATAAGGGTTATTATCATGTATCATTGAATAAAATTTTGTGGTATTTACCTTATATGTAGTGTAATAGAAATATACTAATTTGAAGGAGAGATAAGTGTTATTCTGGAATAAAAATCTAACAAAAGTATTTGTTTCAGTAGTTACACAGTGTCTCTTATTCCAATAGACAGTTGCAAAATCTGAGACAAAAAGATACTGTGTTTATTATAAGAACTACATTTTATCCTCTCTTGCCCATTCTATATGTTGCAAGAACATTATGCTATATGATATTTGGTTTATAGTGTTGCAAACATATATTTGATCATTGAAATGTCAAGATAAGTTGCTAAATATCCGCTCTTCCTTTTCAGACTGCAGAACAGAGCAGTCGTCAGAAGCCAAAGTGGATCACAGATTTTGTAATCATGTCACATTATAACAAATTCATAGTTGGCACAGGGTAAGTACAAACATACACTTTGTCTTCAGCATACCTGTGCCTTACAATAGACCCATTTATGCTTAATCAATTAGCCCTCACAAGTAATAAAGGGTAAACCCTTATGCTGGTGGTGGCTAATTTGGCCAATACAAAAAAATCCCGAAAAACTACTGAAACCCTGCCACACAGGTACTCATCTGAGAGTACTCGGCGAGAGCTTTCCAATGAATACCAACATGACAGGGATTAGATGGTTTTCAAAAATCTTTGCGTTCTTGTGCTTTGGAAGAAAGTAGCCTCAGCATTAGGGTTAAGAGTCCATCTAGATATTGTCATCTGGATCTATGATTTTTTAATAGTCAATGCCAAGCAAAATGTAGCAATAAATTATCCAAAAAATTATTATGAGTTTTTTAAGTTTTAACTGGTCCTTGCTTTACAATGTCATTTTACAGTTCACCATGTTGTAATATAGTTATTTATGAGTTAGTGGGGATTTGAGTTGGGCAAATAGCTTTTTAAGGCCAATTTAATCCCACTTATTGATTGTTGGACCTTCTTCATATTAACATGAAGATTTTCATTCAAACAGTAAAAACATGGAATTGTTGAAATTGGAGATGATTTATGAGAACAGCTTTCATGTTTTATGAACTATGCTAGTCTTATGGTGTGGATGATTGAAATTTTATATTTAAAGGGCAAATGCACCATCATGATGATTTAGGTTCAAAATGTGCCTATATGTGTCACCTTTCAAATAAGACCACCCGCAAGTCTGTCCTCCTCAGCACTCCTCAGATATGGCTTATGAAAGTTAGTAAAAAACTAGCCTGAGTCTGGGTATAGAGGCTGCCATTATCAGAAGTGGTGCTTATGAAGTGACTGCCAGCCCTGCTTCTGATTGGTTGAGAGATATCAGTGGCAGTCACTGATATCTCTCAACCAATCAGAAGCAGCACTGGCAGTCACTTCATACCACTGATTGTGCTTAATTGGGCTTAATTGGCCTGCAATGTCAGCCTCCATGCCCAGACTCAGGCTAGTTTTTTACTAACTTTCATAAGCCATATCTGAGGAGTGCTGAGGAGGACAGACTTGCGGGTGGTCTTATTAGAAAGGTGACACGTATAGGCACATTTTGAACCTAAATCATTATGATGGTGCATTTGCCCTTTAATATAGCTATGTTACCTAAAAGCATTGTACTGTACTACTTTGTAACCCTGGGGCCCTCGGGATACTTGAAAACATGCCACAGGGCCTCAGGTAAGATCTTTACCATTGGACTGAGTTACCCTCTTTAAATAAAGATTATCATTATTATTATTATTATTATTATTATTATTATTATTATCATTATTATTATTATCATTATTATTAATATTATTATTATTATTATTATTATTATTATTATTATCATAATTATTATTATTATTATTATTATTATTATTATTATTATTATTATTGTTATTATTTTTATTATTATTATTATTATTATTATTATTATTATTATTATTATTATTATTATGTTCTATGATAAAATGCCACTTTTACCAATGAGTGTTTCTATTTCCAGGGATCGTGAGATTCAGTTTTTTGAATTGTCCTCTTTTGAGCCATACTGTCAGATCCATGGGCTGGAGACTGTGCCATTAAAACTAGACTACTGGTAAGTTATCACCTACTTATTAAATAGGCAAAAGTCTTATAATTTGAATGACTGTGTCAGACAGTACAGGCGAACTTGGATATGACGGACTCAATGGGACCAGGAAAATTGGTCCGTCATATGCAAAATCTGTCATACACATATGACACATACTTGATATGCATGGGACTAGGACCAAGCATATCGTCAGTCATATCTGTGGTCCGTCATATGCAAGTTCACCTGTATTAGTATTAAGGTTTAAGCTTTGGCAATTTATAAAACATCTTATCTGATTGTTGTTTCCTTTCCATATACAGTATTCAAAGTTGAATTACATATAATCTCTAGTACTGTTTATTTATTGAATCCATTTAAATTCCTAGGGAATAAACAATTTCTTTAGCCACTTTACTATTTTAGCACAATTATTGTAATTAACCGAACAACATCCACCTGCCAGGTACTGGGATTACGGCTTGGTAAGCAAAGGGAGGTTTAACGTCTATTGTTGTGATTTCAGCTCTACGGGTTACGACGAATGTATGATTCTCTATGGAGACAGCCAGGGCTGCGTCAATATTATAGTCATCACCTCGGCAGGAGAATGCCTCAGGTAATAATAATAATAATAATAATAATAATAATAATAATAATAATGATAATGATAATGATAATGATAATGATAATAATAATAATAATGATAATAATAATAATAATAATAATAATAATAATGATGATAATAATAATAATAATGATAATAATAATAATAATAATAATAATGATGATAATAATAACAACAATGATAATAATAATAATAATAATTATGATAATTATAATAATAATGATTATAATAATGATGATAATAATGATAATAATAATAATGATAATAGTAATGATAATAATAATAAATTATATTTGATATAGCGACCTTTCCACCTATAATGTTCAAAAGGGTTTTTATAAAGAATAATCAGTAGGCAAATGTTTATAGTCCATGAAGTCAAATAAACTCCTTTTGAAATAGCAATGTTTTCAACTGTGCCTTAAAGTTTTGCACACTATCAGCAGCATTAATGTTATTGGGGAGCACATTCCAAAGATGTGGTGCATATAGCCACAGAAGGCTCTGGCACCAAACCTTTTCAGATTAGTGTTTGGTATCTGTAATAAGTGTTTGACCTTAGAATCCTTGTATTGGCGTATTTAACTAAAAATTCCCTCAAGTATAGAGGGGCACATCCTTGCATGCATTTGAAAGTCAAAGGCAGAATCTTGAACTCGATCCTTTTCTTGATGGGCAGCCAGTGGCCAGTAAGCCAAACTTATAACCAACACACCATGACAGGGCACTGTTATGGTAACCATGCAATCCCATCCTAGCACTAGAAAATTCCAGAGTGCACTGTATTAACCCATTAATACTCACTAAAAAATACTCATTAAAAATCATTCTCAATTTGAAAGTTATCGTCAAAAGTAACATTGATCCTGACGACAATTTCTGGATGAACTTTTTAAGTATTAATGGGTTAATCAACATTTTATTCCATTTCTTATCCCACTCTCTATCAATAGTATGGCAGTATTCAGAGTAGGTAATAATGTGCCTTTTTTGTTTCTCAGAACCTGGAAGAAAAAGCCAAAGACGGAAGGCATTGCAAGTGTAGGAATAGAGGAGGTGGCTTCAGGACTCGCCACGAAGTTCATCAGATGGAAGGTCCATGGAGACTGGGTGCAGGAGGTAGGTATACTGTATATGGATTAAATTTAGAGGGCTAAAATTTTCACTTTACAGCCTTGCTGGAGGGTAGCTTTAATTTGGGGTGCTTAAAGTTTTGCTATACAGCCCTGTTGAAGGGTATTTGTTCTACTTTGAATGTGTGCATTCAAGCACTCAAACTATATATTTATTACTATATAGATATTTATTTGAAGGATGTTATTTTGACGTTATCATGGGGAGCACAAAAATAGCGAAAATTAAATGCCCGTAAAAAATACCAGTTATACAGTATCTCTGCAATGCAGGCTTGATGCAGGCTAGAAAACAGATGAAATCCCACCAATCCAAGGCAACCATTCAATGGGGAAAAGGTACGAGTCCCAAGTTTTGATTATTATACAAAAAAAGAGCATTTTGTGCCACATATGTGTACCAGGTTATCTTG
Source organism: Maea johnstoni (assembly GCA_963942565.1). Taxonomy (NCBI): domain Eukaryota; kingdom Metazoa; phylum Annelida; class Polychaeta; order Spionida; family Magelonidae; genus Maea; species Maea johnstoni. The sequence continues at coordinate 21,057,537 of OZ012690.1, forward strand.
TGGTTGGAGTATGTAAAAAAAATAGTATACAGTAAAATTAAAGATTTTTGAAATCCTTCTTAATCTTGTTATGTTGGTTATCATTAGATAAGCTCTGCAGATGAGTACCCATGTGCCAGGGTTTCAGTTTTTATTCAGTTTTCGTGCATCATTTTTATTGGCCAAATTAGCCACCAGGAGCAACAGTAAATCTGTTTACTTGGGTTAAAATTCATTTGGGTCTGTAATAGTAGTTGGCATGAGTTTAGCTTACGTCTGATGGTGGCACCATAACATTTTTTATTTGTCATTTCAGTTGAAGTACTGTGATGATATACGCCAAGTGATATCCTGTTCAAACCACGCAAACACAGCTCTAGTCATAGGTAAGTGTCCTGAGGTGGACCAATAAAACTATTTCAGTCCACATATTCTATCTAGAAAATGCTTCGAGCAGAATTGAAGGTTACTGTACACCATGTTAATCTGTGCATATATATATATATATATATATATATATATATATATATATATATATATATATATATATATATATATATATATATATATATTTATATATATATAAAGTAATGCTGTGATGGCCATGTAGTCTAAGGTGTTGCAACTGACTGCTAGATGTCTCTCACCACTGTTCGGGTTCAAATCCCACCCAGGTCATGTGAGAAAGTTATCAGTGACTTGCGGTTAGGCCGTGGTTTTTAGTTGGGTACTCTGATTTCCTCCACCAGTTACAACTGGCTAGTCATGACTTAGTAGCCGCAATATGGCTGAAAAAGTGATTAAAAACAAAACAAAAAAAAGGAAAAAAACAAACATTGCCAGGGCTCAACATTAAGAAAAAACTTCATAAGCCCCGCAGGGCTAGTTACTGTAACTTTTACTAGCCCTGAAACATTTTTGCTAGCCCTGATATTAATGACAAATCTTTTCAAATAGTGACCCCTGTTGATAACATAGCCTCTGTTCATAACAAGAAAAGAATACAGTGTATTGTGTTAAATTGAGTTATATATTATCATCCAGGTATGCAGAGCCAAAGGAGTGCTTCATACTTTTTTAAGCGCTGATATTCTCATTCTATCTAGCCCTTCAGGGCTACTCACATGAAGAATTTACTAGCCCTACCTTTCAATAACTAGCCCGGGGCTAGCCTTAACGCCGAGCCCTGATTGCAGAAAAAAATATTAGGCTTTAAAACGTGCGACAGGTCAAATCCATCACGCAAATAAATTAGCAAGTTATTGGACTGCATAGCCAGTAGAGCCTTATAGTTTGCATAATCATTTGCCGCACTAATGATGCTGTGCTAAAAGGTAAAGGCATTCGGTTTATAGTCTTGTATCCACCGAAGCGCTCACACGACCTTCCTCCCCTAGCAGGCCTGTACACAAGGAAACCATTTCAATCCCCCGGGGGATATTCCAGAGCAACTGGCAGCATATAGCGCACATGCTCTAAGCACTGCCTTATTTATGCTAGGTACCCATTATACAGCTGGGTAGACTGAAGCAATATGGAATAAACTGTCTTGCCCAAGGACAGACCAAAGTGCCCTGGCCGGGAACTGAACCAGCGACCCTCTGATTACTAGTCAGACACCTAACCAACTGAGCTACTTTGTCCCCGGAGAGAGAGGGTCTGTGCTCTAGGACTTTTATACTTGGACACCCCTGAATATGATAATAAATTGCAAATTCCAGCTTATCTTAATTTTTTCCTATTGTCTAGGCTGTACGACTGGCAGTACCCATGTGGAGCAGCAGCTGAAGGAGATCAAGGAGCCTCAGGTGACGCAGGATAAGAAAGTCTCCAAGCTCGCCGCCCACACCTACGCCAACACAAAACCCAGGCTCGACGCAGATCAGTCCACGTTCCGCGTCTACAAGGGAGTCAAGACGTTTGACTTTTCTAAACAGAAAAATGTCCTTGTTACTGGAGGTAAGGGTAGTGAACTATACATAGCAAAAAATTACTGATGTCAAAGGATTGACTAATATTTTGGTTGACCGTTTGCTGTGCACAAATGGTTGGCTGATAAATTGGTCAACAAATGTTCCTGTGCAGTATTTGTGCACTGGAACATTTGTGCACATGCAACGGTTGACGAATATTTCGGTCGATCATTTGCTGTCCATTTTTGCACAGACAGTTGACTGTTATATCGGAACAAAAAGAAAAAGAAAATTCAATGAAAATCAAGAAAATAATACTTTGGGATAATGCAAGCAATTATCATTGGAAAAAACCCATACATAGGACAGCAAACTGTTGACCGACATTTTAGTGAAAAAACAGTCGCGTGGGCAGATTTATATCCGCTTGCTGTACGAACTTCGGTCAACCGTTTGCTGTCCGCTTGCTGTCCGAAATCTTTTGCTGTGTATTTTACAATGTGATAAACTTGATTTAGTACGCATTCAATAAGAGGCTGTATGAGTTCTGTTAACCCTTTCAATGCTGAGACTACTTTGGTCTTAGGCATAAGAATTCAAAAAAAATTGAAAAACATCTAGACCCTGTCATGTTGGTAATCATTGGGTAGCTCTTGATGAGTACTCTCAGACGCATACCCATGTGCCAGGGTTAATTTCCTTTAAGTCATTCAATGTGTTTTTCAAATATTTCCAAAAGTAACATTGATTTGTTATAAATGTACTGTTAAAAAGCACATCTTTGATGGGAAGTGCAAAGTAAGGAAAAATTGTGATTTTATTTTGTGTTTTTTTTCGGACAGGTATGGACAGAATAGTGAGAATCTGGAATCCATATGTACCAAGGTAAGAAACGTTGTCTTAGAAGTCATCTCTACCAGTAGTCTTAAAATCCTTCCCTTCATAGAATAGTCAGGTGATCTAACTTAATTTGAATATCCTTAAAAAATGCAACGAAGTGCAAGAAATTAGTGAACAAAATTTAGATTTTGGCTTCAAACTTGGCTTCAAACAGTTTGAATAATAAAAAGATATGATACGATACAGATAAATTTGCTTCTCTTTTTTATGCTCTGATTAAGTCTGAAGGTTTAATTATAAATAACATTATTGATCATGTTTGTTGCTATAAAGTATCAACATGAATTATGTTGATAATGAATTGATAAATATTTGGTTTTGGTTTAATCAAATGTGCCATATGCTGTTTATGGGGTTTGTCATTTTTGCCACAAAAACGTACTTCAGTTATTCACCATTTAATACTGGCTCATCATGATTAGAACTACAATGTCAGAAAGTGTACGTGACATGAAATGAAATTTGTATTCCAATGATATCCTTACATTTGTGTTGTGAGCAAGCCAACAGCAATTGTTTACTGGCTTGCCATAATGCAAACTTGAAAAATATGATAACCTTTTCCATGCTGAGGCTACTTTTGTCCATGGGAGAAAAATGCAAAAATCGTTGAAAGCTATCTAAACCCTGTCATATGTTGGCATTCATTGGAAAGATCGCAGTGAGTACTCTTAAAGGAGTACCAATATGCCATGGTTCAAGTAATTTTTTCAGCTTTTTTGCATCATTTTGTATTGACCACATTAGCAACCAGCCGCAAAAGGGTTAAATAAAATTCTGAATCTATTAATAACCTGGCATTTGTGTGTTTCAGTAAACCAACAGGCATGTTACGAGGACACAACGCCCCCATATTCTACCTGTTTATAGCTGAGGAGGAAAATAGAATCTTCAGTCTCTCAACAGATAAATGCATAAAGGTAGGTACATTTTTATAGTTACACAGGTAAAAGTTTAACAGGCAAGAACTGTCATCGATACCGCACATATCAATGAACCAGCAAGAAATCCTTGCCGATTAGTGATATATTGAGCATCCCAAGATATCAATTCATATTTAAATTGAGTCTGGTAGTGGCGCCACATTGATGTGTACTATAAATAAACATAAAAATGCGGTAACTCAACCGGCGCGATTGATAATTTCATGCCGCTCAGCACAGAACTTTGGCGGAAGCCACACAGATGCAATATATGCATGTGTGGGAGGGTCAATAGGTCAAAAGATCCCCCCCACGTGTGAACCGCCGACATGCAAAATGAGTATACATTGCTGGTGATGATGTAAAGATCAGCAGTTACAGTTAAAATAAATATGAATCAGATTGAAGTACCATACCAGTAATAATTTTATCAAATATCGAATCGGTAATTTTTTTTTATCAACGATAGCCCTAGAACGGGGCCAATTTCAAAATTGGTGAACAAGACTAAGGAAGCCTATACTAACCAGTACACTAAGTTCAGACTAAACTAAACTTAGTGTACTAACTAAATATTTTAAGTTAGTAATCTAACTTAATAGTGAAATACCCCCAGGTCTCCATCATATCCCTGTACAACCCTGCAGTGCAAGCCTTTACTTACTTGTAGACCACTGTCTTGATGATATATGATTCATTACCCTTGTGACAACGGTTTAAGTTTTTGCCATAGGCTTTAGTTAATGTTGGTTTCTTTCTTCTCCAGGTTTGGGATATTCAAGACCAGAATTGCCTCTTAACGATTCGTCCAAAAGGTCACAAGATTCGCGGTGACCTCACCGCGTGTCATTACTCTAATGTGTGTAAGGCGCTGGCAGTCGTCACAGACCAGATGGCAGGACTCAGCCTCAGGCTCAAGTAAGACAACAACCATTATCTTTAAACACTTTTTGAGATAATATCTAGCAGATGAGTGCCGATGCGTATGCCAATGTTGATGGGGAACTGTGCTAAAAACAATTAAGTTTTCCCCTGATAAGGGCGAAACAAAATAATGCAAATAGTAGTGATGATGTTTTAAAATGTTATCTTTCAAAAAGCCTTATTTTTCAATGATCATATTGATCATATTGTTTAAAAAAAAAATTCAAACCATCTTCAGCAGTTTAGAAAGGGGTTAACCCTTCCAATATTGCTGACGCTACATTTGTCCAAAGCACAAGGATGCAAAGATTTTTTTGAAAATCATCTAAACCCTGTCTTGTTGGTATTCATAGCTCTCGCCGAGTACTCTCAGATGAGTACCCATGTTCCAGGGTTTAAATTATTTTTCAGGTTTTGCATCACTTTGTATTGCCTTAGAAAGTATAGCCACCAGCAGCATAAGGGTTAAAATAAGATTTTTAAAATTATTGTATTGGGCAAATTGATTTCCAGCAGCAATCATAAAACACTTTCAATCATAATGGTTAGTTAATTCTCTGATCTCTAACTATCTCTGTTTATTTCCTCTACCTCAACCCCAATTCTATTTAAACAGTATATTATACTTGCAATGAAAACTAATAGAGTGTACTAAATGCTACATGTTTAGCCAATTTTAGAATTAAATGTATGTTTAGTACATATGAATAACTAATTTATTATATTTTCAATTTTTACAGTTTCATTTTTAGTCTAACTTAATTTTTTCCTACACTATATAACAAGCAAATTAAACAAGATAATCTCTCATTAGCTTGTTGAGATTGGTCAGCATTGACATGTGTATTAATGCATAAATTCAGAAAGATTTTCTCATGATTTTATTTCAGGCCAGTTCTTCATGCTGATATCCCTATTACCCACAAGGAACCTATCCATGCATGTCTCTATAACGCTAACTTCCGCCAAGTCATTACTTGCTCAGACGGATCGGTATGTACCATATACAGTCTTAGATGAATAAAAACAAGTGGATATGAAACCATCCTGTCAACCTAAACAACCAGGCTGCGTCAAATAGCCCAAAAGTTTTGCGCATGTTTGTGCACAGCTTTCTCTGTAATGTCAGAGACATAGAACACAGAGATTAGATACAATAGCCAATAGCTCCTACACCAGTCAGACACTATTGTTATGCAAATGAGCTCTTATCTGTACCCCACTCATTCCCAGGGGTCAACCTGGCTCAGGAAGGAAATAAGCTGATTGGTGGCAGGCAGGTATTGCTCTAATTGACATCCTGTTTGAGGGAATTATCTGCTGCTAACAGACAAAACAGAGACAGATACAGAATTGCTTGGCATTTGATTTTCAGACTAAGCACAGAAAATTATCAGTTTAACTTGTTAGGTGAGAGTGTTCTTTGACCCCTCACACTTCTAGATAGTCTGGTTCCTCAAAATCCTTTAAAAGTTTTAAGAATACCTAACCACTGATGACTGCACACTAGAGTGGCCCCACCAGAAAGTAATTAATTACTGGAAGATTGGTTTAATGTATTTTACGGATCTACACTGTACCTCTTGTCTTGATGGAATGTTTGTTATTACAAACGTACAATCATTACTAAATGCTTTTACCTTATGTGGAGGATTATCGACCTGGGCATGATAGGAATGCAGGTGAGTACTGTTTGTTGACTCTGTTAAACTGATGTTAGCCTAATTGCAATAAGCATACAGTAATTTAGGTTCAGTTCAAGACTTTTGATTTGTCTTCAGAATGCTAACATAGATATGTATCATAAGCGCCATTTCAGAAAATGACCCCTTATGTGACTGTCTATTTCTTGTTGATTTATCTGTTCATACCATGGATCTGAAGTTTACCTCAAATTTGCGGGAGACTTTATAATCTTGGAAACTAGCACAGCATAGCTCATAACAATGATACAAGGAAATACTGATATATTATTATTTACAAACTTTATAGGGGAGAAAAATTAATTTATATAAACAAAGTTTTTCCACCATTCAATATATAAAATGGGAGGACATGTTATTCTAGTTACCTTAGAAAAGCCTCTAGAAAATGTGACAAAATTACAATTTCAGGTGTACATTTTTTCTTTGAAAATAGACCCGCCAGCAAGATTAACATCTTAATTTACCTATTTCACTCCTCATAAACCAACTGGAAATTGTTGGTTTCCCAGAATGAGACCAGTAGAAAGGGGGAAATTTACTGAAATGACCCTCATGACTGAGGTTTAGTCATATCACAAGTGAAATAGAGTCCCCAATTAAACCTCCCATTTACATGTATTGCAATTACGCTAATATCAATTAAAGCAGAGTAAACAAAAGTTCATACCTTCAGGCCCAGGATGTCCAGGTTGTAGATCCTCTCCGAAAGGTAAAATCATTTTTCACATGTTTAAAAGTGCAAGAGGTCCATTTAAACTGCAGACCAAAAACAAGAGATAAGATGGCCACCCTCAAATCTCACCAAATCTCACCAAGTCTCGGGCTATCAGAGGCTCCTGGACGAGATTTGGCTTCACAGTGGGAGTGAATGGACTGTTGGCTGGAGCTGCCAGTCACTGTAAGTCACTGGTAATGTAAATGATTCGAGAGCGCTCATTGATCTTAGTCGCCTAGTGATGTCACAGGCCAGATTCGAGAGCGCTGGGATAGCCAGGTCTTCACCACAGTGCATACAGTAGTTGGTCTCTCGCTGCATATTCATTCTTTTATTCATCTAAGATACAGTGAATCTATTATTTCATCTATACAATGCAGTTCTTAAATTGAACTTTCAAAATAGTCTATGTCATAGGTAATCTTGAGAGTTCATTTATTCAAAACCCCTCCTATTTTCTGAATGTACTCAATTACCTTAGTTTCTACCGTTATAATGCCAATTTAAATTATTGATTGAAAGTGAATGCCTTATGAGGTTTTCATCCAGTATCCTTCCCCTGAGTACAAACTCCAAGCTACAGTACCGGCATTTAATTCCTGCACTAAATGCATGGCCAGCCCGGGCATAAAGTGAATGCCTTATTGTGTTCTCATCCAGTATCCTTCCTCTGAGTACTCCAAACTACAGTACCAGCATTTAATTCCTGCACTAAATGCATGGCCAGCCCGGGCATAATACACAACCACACGCTTGATTGCCACCCAGTTTCCTGGGCATTGATGCGACCACAGGTCCCTGACATCACAACTGCATGCGGATTCGTCAGCTATGTTGGTCATTGAAATTCTTGGATTTTCTTTTTACATGTTATCCATGGGTGTTTGTACAACCAGGCACTGGCAGCTGTCCGGTCGCATGGTGCAGGAATTAAATATCTGTACTGTACAATACCATGGATCGAAAAGTGCAGCCTTAAAAGCTTGTTGTGGCTGAAGGGAAAAAAAGTAACAGAGTCAGTACTATGCCAAAATAACTTGGCCTCACTTTTTAAGCAAAAAGCATGATAATTTTAGTTGCTACCCCTACTAAGGAACTTCTGACCAAATAAAAAAATATTTTTACTTTTATGCTTTATGTATAATTCATAATTGAATCTATGCATTCGTTTGTACTTGATTCTCATTTGTAATTTCAGACGATTAAGATCTGGGACCTGATGTCGGGTAGTCCTATTTTTGAGTTTGGCGAGGCCCACGGGGACCAGGCTATAACCTGCATGACACTGGACAGCACATCAAGAAGGTAATATAACTGGAATGGATATGATGTATAAAATCCCTTATGCTGTTGGTGGCTAATTTGGCCAATACAAAATAACGCAAAAGACATGCAAAATGACTGAAAAACTTAATTGGCACATGGGTACTCATCTGAGAGTACTCAGCGAGAGCTTTCCAATGAATACCAACATAACAGGGTTTGGGTGGTTTTCAAAAATCTTTGTTCTTTGTGTCCTTGTGCTTTGGACGAAGGTAGCCTCAGCATTGGAAGGGTTATATGAAAAGAGGACACTGAAATAAGCAGTGGGGAGGATCACATAATTTAATGGGGGCTGTTCGTAGATAGAAGGGGTGTAAGGGGGGGGGGGGGGGACAAAACCCTGAAAAATAAACTTTGGACAAAGGGTGCTGTCTATTGAATATTGTATATGAATAAAAGTTAAACCCTCGCAAAGATTTTTAAAAACCATCTTAACCCTGTCATTTTGGTATTCATTGAATAGCTCTCAGATGACTACCCAAGTGCCAGGGTTTCAGTCATTTTCCAGGTTTTCTGCATCTTTTGGTATTGGTCAAATTAGTTACCAGCAGCATCGGGGTTAAATATCATGAATAAGATTTTGTTCCAGGATTTAATTTTATTGGAATCTAGTATTGTTTTTTGTGATGAACTTTCTGTGATGGGTTTTATTGTAATTGTAGGTTAATAACAGGAGGGCGAGATGGGTGTCTCAGAATATGGAATTACAACAATGGGCATTGTCTAAAAACCCTTAGAAAAGGTGAGTTTAACTACAAGATTTTAAAAATATATGATTACTGTATAAACGGTAAAGAATTATGATATGAAATACCAAGTGGTTCTTACCACTGAATAAAAAGGGATGATATATTAAACACTTAATTTTTTTCCATCACCATTTAAGGTACGTAGCTTAATTGTGGGGTTAGTTTCTTAGACTCGACAGTTTTTCCTTTGTCCTCGATTTATTTGACAATTTAGCCTATACAAAGTATATATTGCTTGAAAGGTCTTCTGATGAGGAATGTGTCAAGCATTGCTTATGTACCCTCGCTGCAGGGTGTAAGATTTTCGGGGTATATAAATGAAAAAAACATGCATAGTTTCAAATGGAGCTCTTACCCACAATTATGAACTGAGGACCTACAAATCTTACAAATGTGGAGGAAAGATCAATACATAGAGTAGGATGTCACTGTTTTTATTTTTTTTACTCCATTCAAATATGCTGAAATTTGCTGAACAACATGTTCACCAGTATTATTTTTATCTAAGATGAATAGGATTGTTCACCACAGACCAATTACCATAGGACCTATTATGAAGCCCTGGACCTAATCTTGCGGAATCTAGTCGATGTGATGTCACTAGGACACAAAGACCAATGAGGACTCATATTTGTTTATATTATAAAGGAGGTTGCTCACGCACATGCGTAGAACACACCTCTTGAGTGGTTCTTGTTAATACCTGGGCTGGGAGTCGTGTGCTGGCTGTTGAGCGATATCCGCTGGTTGGGTATCCGGTGATCGACATTGATGTTTTTATGCTTGGTTTCCTCTTTCAGAATATGGTAATGAGGAGATATGTAGCACTCTCCATGTTGAAATGAACAAGAACAGATATGTGGTGTCCGTCGGCTGGGATAAAAGTATAAACATCTACTCGGACTCCCCGGACCAGAATACTGAGGCCGGAATACACAGGGTCAACTATCCCCAGTTAAAGTGGTCAGATGATGAGGTATGTGGTAGTCCTAGGATCGCAAAGCCCTATTTTCTTAGATTTGTTTTCAGCCTTCATTTTTTTTAGCTTAAAGCCCTTAATAGGCTACTTGTAAGCATGCAAAAGGGCCTCGAGGAAGATCCTTACCATTGAATTGAGTTACCCTCTTTAAATAAAGATTATTGTTGTTATTATTATTATTATTATTATTATTATTATTATTATTATAATTATTATTATTATTATTATTATCATCATCACCATCATCATCATCATCATCATCATCATCATTATTATTATTATTATTATTATTATTATTATTATAATCATTGTCATTATTACTATTATTATTATTACCATTGTTATTATAATTATTGTTATTATTATTATTATCATTATTATCCTAACAAATACAATGGAACTTTTTAGTCCATTCATCACCCGTTCCTTCATAGGTATCTAAAAAAGCTCAGTGTGCATAAAAAGGGCTGCATCACATGATTGACCAAGTGATGCCTAGAGTTCTGAATAATTGCAGGTACTATATATTCAAAGTTTATAGCTCCTGATAATTGTCATCAGGATCTGTGATACTTTAAAAAAAATGCTTGGACTAAAAGCATGATATTATATTTCTTGCATTTTTTTATTATTCTTATACTAAAGAATGGAATCACATTTCTCGCATTTGTAGTTCACATATACAATTCCATATCATAACTTCACATAACATACGCTTCCCTTATTTGAAAGTGTTTAAACGTTATACTGTTGTAGCTTCATGGACACAAGGAGGATATACTGTCTGTGGCCCACTGTCACCCTAACCTCCTGGCGACGTCCAGCTATGATGGTCAAGTGATCGTGTGGAACATGGTGTCCGGCCATATCTTCACCCATCTGACCGCAACCAAACCTCCAGGCTACGAAGATACCTCATGTAAGTTGACTTCCATATTCTTAGAATTCATCGTAGAAGATTTTTTTAATCATATTTTAGAAATCGAGGCAGAACCTATTATTGTAGATTTTCTTTCAGTAATATCTTAAATGTTTATCATTATACAAGCAATAGCTAATATATATGGGGTACTTTAAGTACATAAAATCTGCATAAGTTGAACACCCACTGGCCAGAAGAAACTTTTCAACTTCCGTAGATTTTCATCATAGAAAGTTAGTCGATCAACTGCCAAATCAATAAACCCCTCCAATGCTGCGGCTGACGCTGTCATGATGGTACTCATTAGATAGCTCTCATTGAGCACTCTCAGATGAGTACCCATATGCCAGGGTTTCAGTCATATATTATTTTTCAGCTTTTTTGCATCATTTTGTATTGGCCAAATTAGCCACCAGTAGCATATAAGGGTCACATACAAAATATCTGCATAAGTTGAACACCAACGGGCCAGAAAAAAACTGTTCAACTTCTGGAGGTGTTCATGGTAGAAAGTTAATTAATCAACTTCCACATCAATTAATATCCAGAGGTGCTGAGATATGTTTATAGGTATAATCTCAATTCAAATATATTCTAGGAAAAGCAATAATCGAGCATAAAATCACATAACGTTTAAAGTTATGTTAACACTCATGCTGCTGGGGTCTTATTTGGCGAATACAAAATGATGCAAAAAGCCTAAAAGAAATGTCTGAAACCCTGGCACATGTGTACTCATCTTAGAGTACTCAGCGAGAGCTTTCCAATGAACACCAATATGACAGGGTTTAAATGGACGTCATAAATCTTTGGATTTCAAATATTTTCCCAATATAAGGTTTAATAAGAAAGGTTTTCCCAAAAGTATAAGACCGATTTGGCCTGCTAATGGTATGAATTAGTTAACCTATTGTTGTTGTTGTTGTTATTGTTATTGTTGTTGTTGTTTTCAGTGGATGGTGATTGCAGCATTAACCAGGTGATCTTCCTTAAGGCTCGGGTGCAGCACAAGGAAGCGGCCATGTTGGTTTCGAGCGGACCGTACGGTTACGTGCATTTTTGGAATGTCTTCCATGGAGGCAAACTCAAGTCTCGCTTTCCAGCTGTAAGTAAAAAGAAATGAAATTTGCTTGCTAGAACATTTTTGACGTGCTTGCTAGAGGTTTTTAACCATTTTTAACCTTTCCAATGCTGAGGATACTTTTGTCTAAAGCACAAGGATGCAAAGATTCTTGAAAACCATCTGAACCTTGTCATGTTGGTATTCATTAGATAAAGCTCTCACTGGGTACTCTCAGATAAGTAGATGAGGGAAAGCTGGGGAGTTACTAAATTTCATGACCTTGAATGGATCTTTTGATGTCAGACAAGCCCTATTTGCTTTATAACCAAGTTGTTGATTAATTTTTATTATATCACACCTTACTGTATATACCATGATTACGTGACTTGATGGAAAGGAATATTTACAGCCAAAACCTTTTCGGTTTTGGCTGCTGACAGTGCTGTGCACTGGTTAGATTGCCACAATCACCTACCTCCCGTGATCAATTCCTACATTGAATTTTGTTGTACCTCCAGACGAAGGTGCGTGGAGGCATGGTGACAGCTCTGGAAGTGGATCGCGCAAATACAACGCTCTTTACGGCCGACAGTCATGGCTTCCTCTACGCCTGGAAAATAGACAACTACGCTTTTGAAATGGAGGAGACAGAACCACCTGAATGTAAGAAATAAGATGATATGTGAAGATAGCGTTTTAGAGAATTAGAGTTATGGATATTTTGAGCTAATCACCAAGACTATAAGAAATATGGAAAATACTTGGAATATTTTAGAAAATTTTATTTGGTATTTACTTGTAGTAATATAACCTGTAAATATATGTGTATTCAATATATGTGTACTTATCTATTTAATCTGTAAGTTAAAGTAAAAACTGTGAATCTTTTGTGCCAACTATTTAATCTATAAGAAATAATTGACCATCAGTATTAGCTATGCTGAAAATGATTTTTATATGTTGCCTATCAAAAGCTCCCTTAATTGTTGCCTTAGGTGTATGCTATTTTAGGTTCTGGACATGTAAATTCTACTTGCTGTTCTTGTATTTCCAGTGCTGAGTGCATGGAGGGCCCACATAGAGAGTACCACATCTCTACAGGACATCCCGGAGAGAAAACTCATCCTCTCTACATCCCTCGACTGTACAGCCAGACTCTGGACCTATGAGGGAGAATATGTTGGTATGTAGAGTATAGATAATTGTAACCTATGGCCTTATCTATGACATTAACCCATCCATGCCTGGAGATCTACTGTGAAACGGATATATTTCTTGGGACTTTTATTACCCTAAAAATGACTATTTTGGGAATATCCCATTTTGATTTTCCAGGCGCGCACACATCTGTCACACCATACCAACAAAACTGGTTTAAGATACTGTTTTTAATTTTACCGACTTGAACCCATTAGGTAAATTCGAGATTAAATTCCTCATTAACATTACTTGACAAGTGTTGTCTGGACCTTTGATAAGTTTGAAAATAACTTTAGAATGAAGTTTTATTTCGCTAAGTATTTGAAGGAGAGTTGTACATGAAGATGGAGTTTTGATGAACAACTCTTCTTTAAATATTTTTGTTTTTAAAACTTTTTTTATTTTCCTTGGCACCAGGTTAAGCTGGCCCACATTCATCAATAACAATAGTACAAATAAATCTGGTATAAAGTGATATCTGGTTACATGTATGTATGGTAATGAAACCATAATTTGTATAACATTGATACAATATTTTGCACAATAAAGTTATATATAAAAGATCAGTTTTAAATATGTTCTAAAGCCATGTGGATTACTGTTGCTTGATCTGATTTTCATTTCTTAGATATTGTTAATTATGTACGTTTCTTTTTCAGGAACATTTGGCCAACCAGAGTCATGGGATCTGACAAACCCTTCTACGTACCAGCACCCCATGGTACCCTACGATGTACTCGTTGACCCCCTGAGTCTACCCACCCACCCTGTCTTCACTGAGAACAACCAGGATACCAGTGAAGACACCCTGAGAACGGGCATGGATGACAAGGTGAGTTTATTGAACCTATTACAGCACCCTAAATCATTTCATGCCCAGAACACCCTGAACCCTCTTATGCCCAAAGTACCCTGAACCCATTCCCTCTATTGGCACCCTGAAACCATTCCTTTAAAGAACAACCTAATGTATATAATATCATGCAAATGTTGCTAAAAATATGTTCTACAGATATTACTGTTATTCAAGGTTTTGGGTATGTAATTTTAATGAAATCTTGCATGCAAAAGCATAATTAGGTAAATATTTGATGCAGAAATGTTAATGGAAAAATTACCAACAACTCTCCTTCAAATATTTTTAAAGTTCATTCTGAATAACAAAAATATTGTCAAAAGTGTCATAGATCCAGACAGCAATTTCTGTTGGAACTCTTAAGCATTAACAGGTCAAACACAGGCACTCTGGCTTCAGACTAGCCGATACTTATAAGAAGATTTTCACTTTCAAACTTGTCTACCGAACCTAATTGTTTCCAATCATTCAACAATTTGCAATCATCTCTTCAGTGGTCTTTCGTAGCAGGTACAACTCTTTTTCTGCAATCCTCTGATATTTTTGTATTGTAGGACATGGACGTACAGAGCACGGCCCGCTCGCGTCAGCAGTATGGAGGAAACCAGTTCTTTGTGGACGACGACACAATAGCTGAACAAATCAGAGACCAGCCTTTTAACACGGGCAAAGGGAAAAGGCAAGTATATATAGGTGGACAGAAACTGAGTGTGCATGACCTTCTATACTCTTAACCCTTATGCTGCTGAAAGCTAATTTGGCCAATACAAAATGTCACAAAGAGCTGAAAAATGACTGGAAACCTGGCATATGGGTACTCATCTTAGCAAGAGCTATCCGATGAATACCAACATGACAGGGTTTAGATAGTTATGAAAAACCTTTGCATCCTTGTGCTTTGGGTGAAAGTAGCCTCATCATTGAGAGGGTTATCACTTATGCTGCTGGTGGCTAATTTGGCTAATACAAAATGATGCAAAAACCTAAAAATGACTGAAACCCTTTCAAATTTTCAAGGAACCACTCTTTTGGTGCTTACATGAACTGATTAGATTTTGGGATTCTGGTAACCTTTGATTGATTTTTAAGGCCACTTTGAGATGTTTTCAATCAATATCTAAAGATAAGCTTGTCTATTCGATATCTCAAAAATTGTTCAATGAAATTATTTTCAATTTTTTCTTATGGCAATGAATGGATAAGATATTGTGACATAATATTACTGCCACAAAATGTATGCTTTCGGGTGAAACTTTTTGCAACAGTTGTATCATCTTAGATCAATTTATTATTTTGCAACAATTTTACCATTTTAATTGAATCAATTTTTTGCAACAAAATATTTAATATTATTAGTAGTAGTAGTGGTAGTAGTAGTAGTAGTAGTAGTAGTAGTAGTAGTAGTAGTAGTAGTAGTAGTAGTAGTAGTAGTAGTAGTAGTAGTAGTAGTAGTAGTAGTGGTGGTGGTGTGGGTAGTAGTAGTATCATTGCTGTTGTTATTATTATTATTATTAGTAGTAGTAGTAGTAGTATCATTATTATCATGATCATCATCATTATCATTATCATTGTTTCTAGGTTGCGTCATGAGAAGTTGAAGTCTGTGCGTGTTGACCGCGGTGGACCGAGCGAGTACCAGATGTTGCGATGTTACGAACTGGACGATACGCCTCAGCCTCCCCCTCCCGCCCACACCCGACGCAGCAAGGACGACCCGTTTGACTTTTATGCTGAGTAAAAATTGTTGAATAGCGCTATTTATTCTGCAATATTTACTCAACACAAAACAGTGCAAATGTTGTCATATCAGAAGATGTAATTTTAGGATTTCCATCAAAAAGGGATATATTGTAGGACATATCAGGTCTGAGTTGTAATTCCGTCCACAGAATATTTACTCAACACAAAATAGTGCAAATGTTGTTGCGACGAAGATGTAATTTTAGGATTTCTTTCAGAATGGGATCTATTCTACGACATCTAACGTATGAGTTGCAATTTCGTCTACAGGATATATTTACACAAAATAGTGCAACTGTTGCTGTAAGGAGAGAGAGAAGATGTAATTTTAGGATTTCTTTATCAAAAAGGGATCTATTTCTATTCTACAACATATCAGTTCTGAGTTATAATTCCGTCCACAGAGAAAGATGGTGCATTTATGAAAAAAATTGAGGTTACGACATGTAGGAAAACCTGCATTCGCAGTGAGAAGTTGAACATTTGCAAAAGAAAGGTTTGATTGACTTATGTCAAAAAGATAGCTTCAGCTTCATAGCATTCAAAAAAGAATTTTGAGTTTTCCATGTGCAAAAGAACAATTGAAAATTATTTTTCACAAGGAATTAACAAGTATTAACAGACCTTAATAGTTAAGCATTGACAACACAAGAAAATGAAAGTTAAGCATTACAAGTTCAACATTTTCCAAAGAAATATTGCGAGTTTAGTATGAACAAATTAATACAGATTAGTATCTACCAGTAACACAAAATATGAATTGAGACTTTAAAATGGAAACTAGTGAGTTGTGCATTTACAAAGGAAAATATGAATGTAGTATTCTGGACAATTTCTTTTATCACTTGCAAAAGAAAACTAGATAAGAATTTAAAATTGAATGCTTAGCATCACTACTACATGGAAGAGGTCAGAAGTTTCGGAGAAAGAAAATAATTCAAGACTTCAATAATTATATAAAAAATCGAATTTCTTTGAATGATTGGCATGCTTTAAACCATTTATAAAATATTATGTTTAGCGGATATTGGAAGTGTTTTTACAACGCTCTATACTACTGTTTTCTTGTGATATACATTTCACTTGCAGTGGCAACAAGTTGCATTTTACCTGTAACTGTGATATTTTTTGCATGAACCTATAAGCATTGTATGTACAGACATATCTATTTCTTGTTTCCAGTCTACTATTTCTGGATGTAAATAAATGTATCTAAGAAATAAATTGTTTATAAAAGAAAAAGATTATTTTTTATTTCAAATGAAATCCCTTTGTAATTAGCATGGCTTAAACCACTATTACTCAAAGCAGTCAAAAAAGGTCTGACAATTTTGATGAAATATTTCAAGCGATAGCCTAGTTGGGAAAATATTTGAAGAATATTTGAACAATACCAACAACTCTCCTTAAAATCATTATCGATTCCAAAGTTATTTTCAAAAGAATAATGAAGGTACATTTTTTTACAGTAACTCTTAAAGATTAATGGGTTAAGCAGTTATCAAGAGACCATATTGACAGGGGAGCAGAACAAACACTATGACAAATGTTCTCATTTAACTTGTACAATTTCCTATTTATTGAGTTAATACATTTTTTTATTCTAAATATATACAAACTTGATTTTCAAAACAGTTGCCTTATTCAATTGGTGAAAGTAATTCAGAGACATATATAACATCTAGCAACTGTTCAAGCCAGGCGGAATGATTCAAACATACATATATACCACAAATATACAACTGTTCTTCAAGTGTTTTCAAAAATCATTCTAAATCCTGAAGTTCTTATAAAATGAGATAAAAATGATACAAAAATGTCATAGAACCAGACGGCAATTTCAAGAAGCCAAAACCGCCTGGCTATTTTGGTGGTATCTCGCTAACAAAAGCAATATTAAGATAATTATTTGAAGGAGAGACGTTCATCAGACCTATATCTAAAACTCCCCTTCAAATAATTTTCAAATTTATACTTCGTTCTAAAGTTATTTTGAAAAGTATGTCAGGTCCTCACGACACTTGTCTGAGTGGATCTCCAGGCATCAGTGGCTTAAGAGCCTGTTGCTGATCAGGCTAGGAAGAGAATAGACCTCAGTGCACTCAGAGCCAATGGGATGCCAAAGGTTTAGCCAAGTTAGTTAGCCCATTAATGCTCACAGCAGCCAAAACAGTTTTACAATTTTGATGATGTTTTGCAGGCAAAAGCAAAGTCAGGAAAATATTTGATTGAGAAATGTCAATCAGAATATTACCTACAACTCTCCTTCAAATATTTTCTAGAATTATTCTCAATTTTAATTTGATGGTCAAAAGTATCATAGATCCAGGCGACAATATCAGGAAAAACTCTTAATATAAGTATCAATTGGTTAGTACTGCATCCTTGCAGCAGTGGTTCAAGGCTGTTAATTCTCCTTAGTTTGTGTCACTGGTACAGTTTCTTGACATTTTTCTCATGATGCTTGACTTTCCTCAGCCGTTTTCCTTGGTCTTTCATAATGGCTGCCACTTCTGAAGCAGAAAAAAAACACAATGAACAATTATCATCCAATGCATCATTAAACAGAAGCTACCAGCATAACTTTTTAGGCTTAAGACAACCCTTCCCCCTTGTTGTGTTTCATTTTGAAACTTTTGTAAGAACTTAATAACCTTTAGATATTGCAATGGATACAAAAGTTATAAATGTAAGTAACTTTTCCTGAATTTCTTTTCATTGCATATACATGTAGCAACTCATTTTGGAACTTAATATCCTTATAACATTGGGATGAATACAAGAATAATATAAAAAAGCTTTTCCTGAATTTCATTGCATATTCATGTAGCAATTAATAAAAGAAAGAAATACAAGGAAGCATGTTCATTTATATCAATTTGGTAAATTTCCTTTCCTAAAAAGCCATTCCAAAGCTAATTTACATAATTCCAACAATCACGCTCCTATGTATTTATACAATGACACACACAAAGACAAAATATTGTTGAAATGGCCTCTCAATCCGGCAAACAGGGTCTTAGCCAGGATTTAGAAACTTGGAACCCAAATTTAGCCATTGTAAAATTCTGGGGCATCCTACATGTATCTATTTATAGAAATAAGGCATTGTATCCCTACACAATGTCATGGGAATTATATCAAAGTGGTTAAGACTTTACTAATATGCTTGAATTTGACATTTTAAGAAATAACTCACAACATTTGGGTGTCCTGAGGGTAATTTTTTGTGGGTTTGAGAGTCCAAATGATGACCAGACACCCTGCTGACTAGGACTATGCTAGCAGACTCTTAATTCTTACCTTTATTCTCTAGTTGATGGTGACAACCATCTCTGTCAGACGGAAATGTTTTAGTTTTATTTATTTTCTAATTGCTGACTTCCCATCTCTATCTGACTGAGTCGCCATACCTATATTTTCAAGTTGAAAACCAGTCAAATCCTTAATCTTCATACCTTTTTTTCTAGCTGAAGGTGACCTCCCATCCCTGTCAGATCCTGAACTTTCTTACCTTTATTCTCTAGCTGAAGGTGACCTCCCATCTCTGTCAGACTCTGAATCTTTTCCTCCAGTCTCCGGCAAAGATCATGACTGTTCCTGTCCAAGATGGCCGCCTTGGCTGGTTGAGGATCTGGCCTCGCGTGGTGTCTAGGACCATCAATGTTGCGAGAACGACCACCACTCGGAACTACTGGTCGCTGGACAGGTTTCTTGACCTCTCTGGGCCACTCACGAAGTCTCTTCTCGATGTAGGAATCGCTGAGACTGGACGCTGTCTCCAGCTGATCTGATTGGAAGGGTTGCAGTTCAGCTGTTGAAGCTTCTCCCAGTAGATCATAATATGAGGAAGACCTTGTATGGCTAGGAATGGATGGTTCTAATTGTTGAATCATAAGTTCTCTAGATTGCGGAGACAAATGAGACGAGTATTTTCTATTTGTGTTTATATTGCTAGTTTCCCATGTCACAGCCTTGTCTTTTTTATTAGTGGATGTATATTTCCTTCCTCGCAAATTTTCACTAGCCACCCCATCCTCCAACCAAACCTTTTTCGTTTTGTCCCTTTCCTCATTGTCAGATACATCTATCACTGCATTTATATCTAGAGAAGAATTTAATGAGTATTGTATGTCAGGGTCTGGTCGAGTCCGGTTTCCGGTATCTCTCACTAGGGGGAGCTGATGCTGCTGACCCTGATTATGTATCAAAGTTCTCATTTCCGTCAGTAGACTTTTTAGATCCTGTCTGATTTCACTGTCCCCATGGTCCCTGTGAGAGGGTTGAATTGTCTCTGGTCTTGGTTTATCTCTCACTGGTACCTCATTTATCTGATAATTCGGGTCTCGTCTAATTTTTTCGATTCCTGTACTATAAGACTGAGTTGGGGTAGAACTGTTCTGGGTGAGTCTAGATTTCTCATGGCTTGTCTGTTGTATCTCTTTGATATCGAGCTGGTGTTTGAGCCGAAGTCTTGCCATGTCCTGTTCTGCTTGTTCTAACTGTGCCATCGCGGATGCGTGCTTCGCGGCAGCCTTCTCGAGGCCCGCCTCCAATGCCCCCACTCTCTTCTCAAGGAGATTATTACGGGCAACGTAGGCCTCGAGCTCTTTGGCAAGCTTCTCTTTCTGGGTGCTGCTCTTTCTCAGAGCCGCGGAGAGTCTCTCGCGCTCTTCCTTCAGGATCCTCTTGTCCTGCAGAGCTGCATCGAGACACTCTTCCAGCCAGTGCATCTTGGTCTGTAGGGAATCGAGCTCTCCTCGCTTTGCCGTCATCTCCTTCTGCATTTTGCCGGCCACCATGACCGCCTTGCCGCCGGTACTCTCCTTTGCCTTGAGGGCCCTTTTCGCCATCTTGAGATCGTGCTCTTTGGATTTCAGCTGCACGAGGAGCTTATGTACCTCCTTCTGTACGCTTTCCTCTTTACCGTCCGCGCTCACCAGTAACGCGTCTCTCTCTTCTTTGAGCCGCGCAACCTCGTAGCGACTCTCCTTGAGTTCGGTAAAGAGCGTAACTTTCTCGTTCGTCAGAACTTCGAGATCCTTACTCTTTGCATCAAGTTCCAGCACAACTTTACTCTTTTCCACCTCCAGTTCCTTGAGGCGTTTTTCGCGAATCTTCAGTTTCCGCATTATCTGATCCTTAATCTTGCGCAGCTGTTCAAACTCGAGGACGCGTTCATCCAGCTGATGTGCTAGCGTATCTTTTTCCTGTTTCGCCGTGTTCCCGCTATTCGTGTAGACTTCCGCCGATTTTCTAAGATCGCTGATATCCTTCTCCCTCTCCTCTAAGAGCACCTTCAATCGAGCCACCTCTGATCGGAAATCGGCCATCTTCTCATTCCTTTCGTCCAGCAACCGGTAAAATTGTTCGCGTTCCTGCGTGAGTTTCTCGATATCTGATTTTCGATCCTCCAGGATCCCGTGCGCGTACTCTTTCTCCGCACTCACCGTCTCCAATTTTAGCTTCGCTGCATTCAAATCCTCACTCACCTCAGAGTGCCGCATTTTTAGAGTGTTCAGTTCAGACTTGGTAAGCTCCAACTCCAGTGTAGCCTTGTGGCAGCGATCACTCAGAGAGTTCAATTGGGAGTTCAGCAGAAGGACCTGTTCTGTACTCTTGTCTCGAGCCTCCTTCTCTACATTAGCTACCTAAAAAAACATTGAGAAAGTGTAGTATCAAATGGTTTTTAATCATTTTCTAAAAACAAAATCTGCATCACAAAGAAGTTTGAAGTTCATTTCAGCTTGTAGGAGTCAAGTACTTTGAAAACAGCTTGATTTTACGCATTACTAATAAACAAATGACATGTAGGTATTAACTATAGTATTTTTATCTTTTAAAATTGCAGTATGAACAAAAAAAGGGTTGACTTTTGTATGAAGATACGTCTGATAAAACAATATTTAAAGAATACTGTTAGTATACTTGCATTCTCATATTTACATATTTTTAATAATAAATTGCACCATAAAAACCTTCAAAACCTACACTTTTTTGTATAAGTACCATACTATCCAATCAACATTTAAGGAGAACTCTGCAGGGCTCGACGCTAAGGCTGAACCTATGGCCCCAGGCCAGTAAAAATTCCCCAAAACAACTTCGGGCCAGTAAAAAAAGACCTCAACTGGTCCTACAGGCCCAGTAAACATTTGGAGACATTCTTGTTAAAATGTTTCCCCCCGAGAATGTCCCCATATGTTTTTGAAATAAATGAAGATAAAATCTATAAAGATAAATGTTGTGGTGAATTTTATGCAACATTCTTTCTTGTTATGTTAAAGAAAAAATGTAGGACCAGTAAAGTTTTTGCAGGACCAGCAGATGCTATGTGTTACTGGTCCTACAGGGCCAGTATCATTTTGAGTTAGCGTTGAGGCCTGCTCTGTTTATGGCGAAGTGCCAATGTATCCCAGTCAAAAGCTAGGGGGACATGGCAGGTCTAACTGAAAAAAACTCCTGCTGACCAAACACATTGGCTTCAAATATGCATCAGTAATCTTACTCCTCATTACCAGGTTGGCTTGGTCGCTTTATAAACATGACATTTTGAGATGCTGTCTATGCTTTCTTTGCAACTAATATTCTATTAAGAACCAGGTTTTAGTCTCAGTGTATTACAGGTGAACTTGGATATGACGGACTCAATGGGACCAGGAAAATTGGTCCGTCATATGCAAAATCCGTCGTATACATATGACGAATACTTGATATGCATCGGACTGGGACCAAGCATATCGTCCGTCATATGCAAAAATCCGTCGTACAGTGGTCCGTCATATCCAAGTTCACCTGTATGATATAAGCACTTAAGCAGTTGCGAGGAACATAAAGGCCTAACAAGTCAGTATGTCTACCTTGGCCTCCAGTTGTAGGTGTTTTTCCTCCCTGATCGTCTCCAGCAGGTGTGTCAGGTGCCTGATCTCCACATCTCGCTCCCCGAGTCTCGTCTCGAGATCTCGCGTTGCCATCTTACTCTCGTCCTCACGCTGGAAGAGACGCTTCACCTGCTCGCGCTCCGACTCCAGCTCCTGCTCCAGTCTCTCCGAGCTCACCTGGAAATAATCAAAAATTAACGACAGAGTAAGTATTAGGTCACAAATATGAATTTCTCCCCCAATGGGTTAATGTAAAGCTAGAAACTTAAGAAATGACATTCTATAAATGAACTTTTTTATGATATTTGACTCCAACTCCTGCTCCAGCCTCTCGGAGCTCACCTGGGAATAATAAAAAATAACATGACGGAGTAAGTACTGTATACAGCTTGAAACCTTATGCTGCTGGTGGCTAATTTGGCCAATACAAAATGATGCAAAAAAAAGCTTTAAAAATGAATGAAACCCTGGCACATGGGTACTCAACTGAGAGAACTGATTTTATAAATGAACTTTTCTTCTATGCTATCTTGCATAAAAGGTGGTAGGTATAGTTTGGGATCATGACAAAAATATTAAGTACCAGGAAACATGGATTATTTAAACCAAGATGAAAAATAACAAATTCTATTCTACAAGTTCTATTGCAAGAAGCTATTTGATCCAAAAAAATTATACTTGTTGCTATAATTCTGGTCATCTTTAGATGATACAAATGTTGATTTATCTATAAGTATATATTTGCAGAAATGTCACAAACGGAGGTCCTCCAGTATAGTGACTTTGATCTAAAACGTTGCAAAGTTTTAAATTTAAACAGAATATAACAATCATACATGATTGGTAGAATTATATTTGGCAAATTTCATAAATTGTGCATAAAGATAAGGTTTGTGCAAGGTAAACTATGTATTCTTAGAGCTGCACTCATGGAGGATATCAACTCATGAGCTCAGGGACAAGCATCTTTTTTAAATAAACATTTATCATTCAGCCTTGCAATTAAGAAATAAATACTTACTGATGGAGATTTATCAACATATACATGTTTATTCCATCTTAAAATGTGCTGGCGAGGTACAAAGGTCAGTATAACACTCAACAATGCCTGTATACATTGGGGATTGTAAACAAGACATGACAGTGATAAGCAGTGATAAAAAGGTGTTCTGCGCTATGTTTGTGTTCCCTACGTAGACAAGTCGACAAGTTTACCACTCCAGCTCGAGCTCGGCTCATCTGCCTTCAGTACTCAAACCACTCAAGTTTGTGAGTGGTGAGTGCATCTCTACCTGTTCTACAGCAGTGATACACAATATGGATCTTACCTTCAGGTCCTCCACTTGTTCCTCCAAGGCCTGGACATTCCTGGCCACCTCCTCTTTGTCCGTCCTCACAGAGGTCAGCTCAGACTGGACACTGTCCAGTCCTCCTTCAAGACCCACACGCTGCAAACAGGAATGAAACACATAATCAATAAAAAGTGTCTACCCCAATTCTCAGAAATTTAAACAACCCTTGGAATATAGGTCACTATACTTATTTTGCAAAATAATTACTGGGAAATCTGGGCCACTTTCAATCTTACACCAGTCCACATTTAACAAAATATGGACCACACTGATTCTTTTTGGAAAACATGGGCCACCATGAACCCACAAAAATCGTAATAAATAAAAAATGTCCAATATTACCAAGAATTTACAGCACTTATCAGATTTTCTAAGATACCTTTGCCTTACAACCTCCTGGGTCAAAATTAAAACAGCTACATGGGTTGTAGCACATGGAATATCTGCCTCCCACTCCATATTCTGAATCTGTTGTAGAAATTGGGAGGCATTTCGCTTTCACACATTCCAACCACCCTAAGAATTTGGGCCACTATAATAATTGTGAAAAATAATTTTAGAAAAATCTGGGCCACCCTTGATCTATCCCTGGTCATCATTTAGGTAAAAATCTGAGCAACTATTACTCTGCTTTGTCTCTATTTTCAGATTACATGGGCCACCCTCAACCCATAAAAATTGTCATTGAAAAGATTGTCCCAAATTACTGAGAATTTAAGGTAGTACATAAATGCAGGGCTTGCAATTCTGGCAGGCAATGTGAGAGCTCACCTTTTTCTGCCGAGTGATTTTCTCTTCCTCAAGCCATAAAAATCATCATTGTAAAAAAGTGTCCCAAATTACTGAGAATTTACGGTAACACGGCTCACCTTTTTCTGCCACATGTTTTTCTCGTCCTGGTGCTCCTGTTTGAGGAGTAGTATCTTCTCCTCCAAGTCCCGCACGTGACGCTCCTTCTCCTTCGCCTGGTGATCCAGCTGCTCTCTGGAAAACACAGTATCGCATTTCACTGATCAAATTATTTTTAAAAATCCAGACACACTGATTGCTTCTTCAAAAGCTACAGTGTTGTGTATAGAAATCAGTACATCTTTTGGCTCTCTGCCAAAAATTTAAGGGAGCTACAGCAGAACTCAAGGTAACCCTTGGCTCACCCGGCTCCCCCTTCTTTTGAGTCCTGCATTCAATCATTAGAGTCTGGATGAAGAAAATATGCCACATATGTAAGTAAAGCTAGTTTGTGCTGCTCTGGTGTTCTCGGTGTGTCTGATAGTTGGTCTAGAAACTAGGAATTTAACTGCTTAACTACCACAAAACACAGGAACCTTCGCATTACTACTATCAACATAATACCAACATAGGCAGGACAGGTTTGCGTTCTACTGGCATGAAAGAATTAAGATATCACATGTACCAGTACCACACACAGACTTTTGAATCTAAAAAAATCAAAATATTTTAACCACATATAGACATTTAAATTTATTTAGGTGTTGTGGCTTTTCAAACCCATACAAAAGTGAATGTTTTTGATGGTTTTCACAAACATTGTACCAACAACAAGATAATTGTTTTTGTTCCACACATTAAATGGAAATACTGAGGCACAGTAGAACATACTGTAATAGTGTGAGCTGTGACTGTAGGTTGGCGGCCTGTTCGCGCGCGTTCCTCGCCCTCTGGGTGGCGCCCTCTAGCTGCTCCTCTTGCTGGGCGGCCATCTTCTCGAGACGATCCTCGTGTTCTGTCACCAGGCGAGATTGGCCGTCTCCCAACTCCTTCTTCGTCTCACCGAGCTCCGTCTCAAGCTGGAAAACCAACACAATGAGATGCTTACTAACCGTAATATTAAACATTGGAACTTTCTTTCATCTAAAGTCAAAACAACCAACTGAAAACAATTTGATACCCAAGAGTGAATTCAATACCAATACTAAATTCATCTGGGAATGAAAAAGAGCCTAATCAAATTAATATTTTTGAAAAACCATTTAAACCCTGTCATGTTGATATTCATTGGATAGCTCTCACTGAGTACTCTCAGATGAGAGTACTCAGCATCATTTTGTATTAATAGCAAAATTAGCTACCACCAGCATAAGGGTTAATATTTAACATGAAACTTCTTTCATCTGAAACTGTTTATTTTAGGTCAAATTCAACCAATCTTAATTTCTTTAATCAAAACAATACCAGCAACCGTCCTTCAAATAATTGGTAAAATCATTCTAAATTTCAAAATTATCATCAAAAGTATCTTAGATCCAGATGTCTATTTCTAGGTAAACATCTGAGCATTAATGGGTTACCGTAAATTCTTGGAAATTTAGACAACCCTAGGAAAATATTTGGGCCACATAATTATTTTGCAAAATAATAAATGGTAAAACGGGGCAACCCTCCATCTATCGCCAGTTGCCATTTCACAAAATATGGGCCCAGCTGTAAATCTTGCTGATACAACATCAAGACATTTTCAGAAAACATGGGCCACCCTGAACCCATAAAAATCATAATAATCAAAAAGTGTCCCAAATTACTGAAAATTTACGGTAAACCCTGTTGCTGGTTTCAATATAGATAGAAATCACATTCTACACAAATGCTACTCAAATATTATGCAAGTATCTTTAATCATATTTAATAGTTGAAATAAACCCTGCTCCCATTGTTTACCTGTTTCATCTTGTATGATTTCCTGTCTATATCCGCCTCGTACTCCTGCAGACACCTCTCCAGTGTGTGAACCAGTAGAGTGACACTCTGGCCCGCCACAGGGTCCGACTCGAAGAACGCTCGACCGCGACGCTTCTCAATACTCGCCAGAGAACTACGAATCTGACTGAATGTGGTATCAGACACCAGCTGGTCGTTCTTCAATCCTTCCAGTTTCTGCATCAGCTGCAAGATGGTCTACAAAGAGTGCAATAATAGTGTAAAAACCCTTCCAATGCCAAGATTTCTGAAAACCATCTTAACCGGGTCATGTTGGTGAATTTGTAAATTTAGTCGACATTGCAAAGTTATTTCAAGAGCATCACATGTCCAGATGACACTAGTAATAATATCTCCAGGCATAAATGGGTTAATACAAGATTTCTTCTACAATTATTTTACAAAGGAAACTAGCTACCATCAAATATCACCAGAATACTCTGGGCCTTTTGGGGCAAAGTCGGGGTAAACGGTTTAACCCATTCACACTCAGAGCGGCCAAAACAGGCCTGCCAATTTTGGAAATAGTTTACTAACAAAAGCTTTTTTAGGAAAATATTTGAAGGAGAAATGCTAATCAGAAGCTAAACAACAACTCTCCTTCAAATGTGTTGTGAACTTTCCCTTTATTCTCAAATTACTTTCAAAAGTATGAGAGTAGCAGACAATGCTTTCTAGAGGAACTTTGAGTGTGGGTTACCGAGAATGTTCAGTAATTTGGGACACTTTTTAATGATTACAATTTTTATGGGTTCAGGGTGGTCCAAGTTTTCTGAAAATACCTTGATCTTGCACCAGAAAGAATTATTGTTAGGCTCATATTTTGTGATATGGCAACTGGCGATAGATCCAGGGTTGCCCAGATTTCCCATTAATTACTTTGCAAAATCAATATAGTGTCCCAAAGACCTTGGGTGGTCTGAACTTCCGAGAATTTACAGTAGCTAGCTAACCTTTTCCTGTTTGACATTTGCCTCCTGGAACTGCTGTAGGCGAGCCTGCATGTTCAGCATGAGCACCTGCTGTTCGCCACTCTCCTGCTGTCTGAAACACACAAAAACAAACAATATAATGGAATTTGGTTCCTTGTAACTTTTCTGCCATACAACCTTTTAATTCTCGCAGCCAAAAGCAGCCTGACCAAAAGCAATCTTTAAGGTGAATTTGTAAGGCCTAAAATAAAAGTTGTTTGTTTCCTGTAACTCTATCCTTTATTTTTTTAAATCCCTACCCTAAAGTTTTTTCAGCAATCCCAACACTCAATCAACATAAAACATGCATAAAACACACATTTTTGACCAAAAAAATAATGCAAAAAAAAGGTTTTTTAATGACTTACCTACCCTATTTTTTTTCAGACCATTACAGAAAACAAACAATATTTTATCTTGGCCTAAGACAACTAGTCATCAATATCTAAAAGAAAAGTTAAGCATGGATGGGTAAGGCCCATTTGTACGAAATGAATCCTTATAACTGCAAACTGGTATATTTACAGGCATTTAATTTTTGCTATTTTTGAGCTCCCCATGATAGCGCCAAAATAACATCCTTCAAATAAATATCCTGCTTTGTATCTAATGCAGTTTGAGTTCTTGAATGCGCAAATTTAAAATACCAAAAATACTCTCCAGAAGGGCTATGAAGCATATATCTTAGCACTCCAAATTAAAGCTGTATACAGTAAGTATTGTCTCCTGCAGTTTGCCTCTCAGTTCCTCCATAGTGCTTGGAAAAACTTAAGATCTAGGATGCTATCCCTATTGAGAACTTACCTGAGATCTAGGATGCTATCCCTATTGAGAACTCACCTGAGATCTAGGATGCTATCCCTATTGAGAACTCACCTGAGATCTAGGATGCTATCCCTATTGAGACCTTACCTGAGATCTAGGATGCTATCCCTATTGAGAACTTACCTGAGATCTAGGATGCTATCCCTATTGAGACCTTACCTGAGATCTAGGATGCTATCCCTATTGACAACTCACCTGAGATCTAGGAGGCTATCCCTAGTGAGAACTCACCTGAGATCTAGGATGCTATCCCTATTGAGAACTCACCTGAGATCTAGGATGCTATCCCTATTGAGAACTCACCTGAGATCTAGGATGCTATCCCTATTGAGAAGGTACCTGAGATCTAGGATGCTATCTATATTGAGAACTCACCTGAGATCTAGGATGCTATCCCTATTGAGAACTCACCTGAGATCTAGGATGCTATCCCTATTGAGAAGGTACCTGAGATCTAGGATGCTATCTATATTGAGAACTCACCTGAGATCTAGGATGCTATCCCTATTGAGTATTGTCTCCTGCAGTTTGCCTCTCAGTTCCTCCATAGTGCTACGGAATTCTCTCTTCTGCTCTTCACACAATTCCACAGACTGAAAAAAAAGAATGTAAACAGTCTTTGACCCTTTACCACTAACCCTCTCTATCTGTGACATACTAAGCATGTTGTGTGGTGTGTAGCCGGTACATATAAGTAACTTGGCAGTCTCATAGTTATATCATTAGTATACAGAAATCACTAGTTATCAGCCAATCATAAGACACAAAAGAACAACTTAGTTTCAGCCAAATGTAAAGCATAAATCATTCAAGTCGGGTGACATCAAAGCAAAATAAACAGTCATATACATTAATATTGAATACTATATAATAAAGCAAATATACAGACAACAAACTCCAGCTTACCTCTCTCAGTCTGTTCCTGAGTAAAGTCACCTCATCTTTCAACACTCTGTCTGTCTGCGGCCTGGAAATAACATGGAGAGGTTTACTTCAAATATTTTCTTGTCAGTCCAATGGACTGGCTGCTCCAAGATTCTGCAGGTCCTGCAACTTTTTTGCCAGTCCCGCCACTTAATGACCCAAAGAAAAGGACATGAAGAACTTAAATCCCTGTCAGTCCCTTTGAAGGGGTTTTACTAGGATATGTCCATCCAAGGCATAAATTCACCAGTCTGTACTGATAGACCTCTGATTACATGTCAAACTACTGTAGAACACACAATGTACACGTCTGTTTATATATAGTGTACATAGCGTGTGGTTCCGCTTCACTATATACAAAAACGCTGTACTTTTTTCTTACTGTACTGGCGCTGTCAGCGGCGGCTACCATCGCTAACATAAAGATACGCTATGATGCGAAAACTCCCCACTTTGCTATATTTGGGATACGCGTCATATGTGTGTTCTACAGTATCTCAACTATTCATATATTCCTCTTGGTTTACAGAGTTGCTAATAAGTAAAGGTTCCTCAAGCTGGGCTCCTGGATTTTTCATATGCCCATACTTAAAGGGAAAATGCACCATCAGATTTAAGTTCAAAATGAGCTTATACATGCCACCTTTCAAATAAGACCTTCCCCAAACCTGTCCTCTTCAGCACTGCTCAGTTATAGCTTACAAAAGTGACCAAGAAACAGGCCTGAGACAGCCATATGGGGGCGTCCATGTATCCCATGATGCACTCTGTTTTTGGCATCTTTTAAGCACCAGCTGTGTCACTTTGTAAGTTACACCCCGTCTAAATGGATTAAAGTATAAAATCTTGATATAAATAGCATGTCCACTCTATTATCAGCTGATCACCACATGAGACTATTCCAGCATACACAGCTCTGGAAAAATACATGGGCTGGAAAAAATTATCTCAAAATAATCAGACATTTGGCAACTAGACAAAACTTTTTATTTTTTTAAAAAGGGTTCGCCACCCCCTTTATAAACTTTGGCTCAGACATATGAGAAGGAGAGCTTTTTTTGTATACATGCATATGTTAGACAAAACTTACAGAGCATTTGTGAAGTGGAGAGACCTATGGGTTGCAGACAGGACACTGCTAGCGGCAGTAGACAGGACAGGGTTGGTGGTACCGCCCATGGCAGTTCTGTTGGCTATGGATAGGATAGGGTTGCTGGTATAGGTGTCCAGGGTGGTTCTGTTGGCTGTACACACAATGGGGTTGTAGGTATTTTCCAGGATGCCCCTGTTGCCTGTAGTCAGGTTAGAATTGTTGGTATGGCCAAGGGTGCTCCTGTTGGCTGTAGTCCCCATAGGGTTGTTGGCGTTTGCGAGGGTGGTTGCTTTGGCTGTAGTCAGGGTAGGGTTGTTGGTATGACCCAGGGTGCTCCTGTTGGCTGGAGTCCAGATAGGGTTGCTGGTATGGTCCAAAGGGGTTGCAGTGGCTGTAGTCAGGGTAGGGTTGTTGGTATGGCCCAGGGTGCTCCTGTTGGCTGTGGTCAGGGTAGGGTTGTCAGTATGGGTGCTCCTAATGGTTGGAGTCCAGATAGGGTTGCTGGTATGGTCCAAGGGTGCTGCTGTGGCTGTAGTCATGGTAGGGTTGCTGGAAATGGCTAGGGTGGTCGTGGACAGACTAGTGTTGCTGGTTTTGCCTAGTAGCCCTGCAGTAGCAGAAGGGTTCACACCGCTCGCAGTTGACACACTGGTCAGTGGTGGGATAGATGTAGGAAGCGGGCCTGGGTTGACCACCTGTGCGTCTTTACCTTGACCAGCATCTAACTGGCTCCTACAGCAAAGTGGAGAACTATTATATACATACTGAAGGGACTATGAATGCATCCAACAGTTGCCAATTCCAAATGTTGCCACAAATTGTTTCCTGATGCCAATTAGCATAAAAATACTACTTCCTCAAAACTATCAACCAATCAAATCTCTCATTGATTTATTCAAAGTGTTATTCAATATTGATCCATTAATGCTCACAGTGGCCAAAAGCAGCCTGATGATTTTGATGAAATCTCTCAAGGGAAAGCATAGTTGGGAAATATTTGAAGAAGAAATGTTTAGTAGAAAACTATAAACAACTCTCCTACAAATATTTTATAAAATCATTTTCAATTTCAAAGTTATTGTCAAAAGTATTTTAGATCCAGATGACAATTTCTTGAGAAATCTTAAGCATTAATGGGTTAAAACTAGGCAGGAGGCTATGATATAGAAAGAGACTTACTTGAACTGTGAAAGAGTTGTCAGATAGTTGTCAGAGATGCTCTGACAAATCTCTGGTTCTTAGCTCAGGATCTTAGCCATGATTTTAGAACTGGGTGCCAAAAATTAGCAATTGTAAAATTTTGGGGCATCCAATTTATCAAGGGAGACCACAATGCACCCAGATTACAACCATAAACATTAATTTACTTATTGAAATAAGGCATAATATCCTTATACAATGTAATAGGAATTATATGAAAATGAAGATATTCAACTATATGCTTGAATTTGAAATTTTAAGAAACCTTTCATAAAAATATCTGGGTGTCCTGAGGGAGAACTTTGAGGGTTTGGGTGTCCAAATGACACCCAGACACCCTGCTGGCTTAGACTATGACAGTGAGTTCTACTGGCATTGTTAAAACTTTGGGAAAGGAAGGACAGATAGAGATATAGACATAGACTTACCTGAACTGTGAGAGAGAGTTCAGTTCCCTGGATGTTCCCAGTATCCTGGATAAGGAATTGGACATGAGTGGAGCCATATTTTCGCCACTAAGACCTAGGCTCTGCAAAAAGAAAAAAAAACATGTTTATAATAAGAAATGATAAGCGACATCTACACACTGTTAACCCTTCCAATGCTGAGGCTACTTCTGTTCATTTAAGCACAAGAATGCAAAGTTTTTTGTGGCACCGCCCTATAACATACTCTTAGATGAGTACCCATATGCCAGGGTTTCTGTCATTTTTTAGGTTTTTTGCATCATTTTTGTGTCGGCCAACTTAGCCACCAGCAGCATAAGGGTTAATAGCCTGCTCCCCCCCCCCCCCCCCCCCTCCACAGGGAGATGAGGATGTCAGCTTTAGGTCATGAATTATTGCAGATTGACTGCTGGTGAGTGAGCTCATAGAGACTGTGTAATGAGCTCTATGGGGAATAGCTATAAGTTATTAATACTCTCATCATACACAGGTCATACCTGAGTGGGGGGGGGGGGGGGTACTACACACACTGCTGCTATGTACAGCAGCCAGTGCTGGATACAGGAGGGTACCCAGCTTGTAGGAATAGGAATCAGTTTGGATTTCATAAATGATCTTCAGTTGATACATACAATCCAATGTTTGAAGATAATCAGTTCTGGATCATTTTTCTAGTGAAATCCCAACACTGGAGAACAGTAATATAAACCAATTAAGTAAAATCTAATTAATTCAATATACACACACATACACACATATATATATATAATATATATATATATATATATATATATATATAATTATATATATATATATATATATATATATATATATATATATATATATATATATATATATATATATATATATATATATATATATATATATATATATATAGCCCCAAATTTTCCAACTAGTTGCTATAGTTTAGTATATACAGCAAATGTACATTGTATTTACAAATCAAATGTACCCTTTATTGATCAAGAAATCCTCATTTGAGGTAAAACACGGTAAAATAGAAACTGAGGTCCTATCTAGTTAGGTCATCTCAATCAGCTTAATTAAAGAAAACTTATAGTTGAAACACCAAGACCTCAGGGACTAGATAACCATTGCTAGAAAGAGAACAAGAGTGCTTAACTAGGAGATGTCTTATTTTGAGTGTGTCACCAGCATCACAGCCTTAAATACTTTGCCATCATTCATAATATAACCAATCTGTGCACACTCTACCCTTCTGCTACTGGAAGCTAATTTGTTCAAAATGAAATAATGCAAAAAAAAGCTGATAAATAATTTGAAGCTCTCGCACATTGGTAAATTCATCTGGTAGTACTATGAAATTGGCTTTCAAACAAATATTAACATGACAGGGTTAAGGTAGTTTCTTAAACATTTTTTCATATTTGTGCCTTGGACAAGAGTAGCATCAGCAGTGAAAGGGTTAAGGAACAAATGGCAATGAGATTTCTAAATATGCCTAAAAAGAGTGATCAGAGTTGGCAGGTTTAAAAAGAAGTCTCAATCCTTTCCTTAATGAACAATCACCCTTGTCATCTTATACATGAAGGATACCTGGTTGAGTTCTTCATTGACGGATCTCCATAGCAACTGGTCCTGCTGCCGAAGCAGAAAGAGATAAAAGTTCCTCTCTTGTAAGATGGCGATCTCCTCATTTTGATCCATATCACTGCTGACCTCCATACTTGAAATCAGACTTTACAAATAATACCCTCTAAAGTGTCTCAAAATTTCATCATAAGGTAAAACTTCACAATTCAAGAGTCACTTATTCATTGATCCGAACTTGATGAATGCACCAGTTCACCAGGATTGGGAATTGGTTGCAATTTCATGAACGATAATCATTTGCAGCCAACCGATCGATTATAGATCATAATCGTTTTTTTGCACTTTTTCAGTAATTGGGTATTAGAGGTCTAGAGCGTAAAACTAAATGTTAGTCTACATGACAATTGCTTGCCATAAGAATCTACTCCTTCTTCATTTTGAAGTGTTTTTGGAGCTTAATTTCATAGCAAGAAAGATGACAACTTGCCAGTCATTCAGTTCTGTTTTTTGTCGCTAGCTGGCACCTTTTCGGATAATTATCAACTCCTAGATTCGTAATCCTTAAATCAGTAAAAAAAAAAAAAAAGAGGCAAACGATTGGTTATCGTTTATAATCGATGATCGGCCCAACACTCTAGTTCACATTGCTCAGGATCAAGAGGAGTAAACCAGAGAAATCTCAATCAGAAAAATCCATATCCATTAAGCGCGCTAATTAATCCCAGATCGGACGACCACAGAATCTCTGTCAGGAAGAAATTCCAAGATCTTGAAGCACAAAAACTCTTAGTAGTAATATTATAGCAGAAAAATTCCATCATATCCTGAAAGCAGAGAATCTCTGTCCGGGAGAGACCTCGGGTCCTAATAGCAAAAGATCTCTTGATGATAATCCTTATCCATAAAGCACACAATCCGGGACACCACTTGTACTGTTAAGTTCCTCGAGTGGTTCTTGACTTAATCTTCTCCTCCTCCTTGCTGAGCAGGATAATACAAAGCTATGCGCTCCTCACTAATTCATTCCTTATGTACAATCAATATTCAATTAATAATTCAGGATGCCCACTATGGCACTAGCCTGAATGGCCCATACAAGTGATATCTATTGAAATAATAAGTGTGGTGCAGAGCATTAACCAGCAGGGTGTTTTGGCATCATTTGGACACCAGGTGACCCTAACCCTTGAAAATGACACTTAAGGACAAACAAAAAAATTGGGTTAGGAATATTTGATTTGTTTTGATTTTATTCAGTCTAGTAAATTCTAGAGTGCTTAATACAATCATGCATTCTATTAATCAGTGAATATGGTTGTAACGTAAAAATATAACTGTCTACCCTTGAACATGGGACATGCAATGTTTCTGTCGTGCCCCTTCTATCGCAATTCGCTTTCAAAATCCTGGCTTTAAGTCCTTACCAAATTGCCAACAATAATGCTCCAATATGGGAAATTCTTCAGGGGTGTAGATTTTGTGGTACACCGGGCCAAGCTGATGGAATATGTATACACAATTAGCAGTATTTTATTGTTCAAATTTTTAATCATTTAATCCTAACCAAAACCTGTCCAAAACAGCAATCACAATATTTCTCTCTGCCTGGATATAGCTATGTAGATTCATCTACTTCAAATCTTTACACTAACCACATCTAATTACCTATTATGTCAAAAAAAATCAATTTACACAATAGACATGTCTAAGATGATGGTTTATGGGAAGAAAAAGAATATGGATATTACCCACTCAAAAGTCATAATTGGAGATTTCTTCATAATTTCTTTTGTCTGTATTAACCCTTTATCACTCAATGACGCAATAACTCGCTACATGAGTGCAGCTGCACTTCCTCAGTAGCGAGTTATTGCGTAATTGTATTTGTGCACTTATTCCTACGAAGCGAGTTTTGGCGTATTTTGCGTACCACGATCTGAACTCGCTGGTGTGCAAGTGATTTTCTAATAAAGCTATGAAATTATTGTGCTTTCCTTTTCTTCGTGATCTGTAGTATTGTCATGTTTATTTTCGGACTTGAAGTCCAATTTTTTCGACGGGAAAACAACGGGAAATCCCCTACCAAATATGGAAGTCATGGGGAATTCCCGCATCGTATTTGTGCACTTATTCCTACGAAGCGCGTTTTGGCGTATTTTTGGTCCCACTATTTTAGATCGCTGATGTACATGTTTTTTTCTTAATAAAGACATTAAATGATTTGGCTTTCCTTTTCTTTGTAACCTGAAGTTTGGTCTTGTCAATTTTTGGACTTGAAGTCCGTTTTTTATGATGAGAAAACTACGAGAATACCCTCTCCTAATATGGCAATCATAGGGAATTCCCGCCTGGTGACGTCGTCGTGTTTTGGCGTCTTTAGCAACACGCAAATCATCGAAAGTCTCCCTTGTTTTTTCCCTGTTTCTCAGAATAATTGGCGTCTTTTAACATAGAAAATTCTGAGGAAGAGGGGGAGGGCAATGATAGATGTCCTCTGCACGATCTGTGGGAGTCATATATGATGACAAACCACTCGTGCAACTGCGCAAAGAGGACAAACTTGCCAATCATTCCTCCCAACGCAACAATGCCTCTGAGGAGCAACCCCTCAGACAGTGCTGGGGACCTCGCAACATTGTTGCGTTGAGTGATAAAGGGTTAAAAGGAGTTTATCAGGAAATTGCCTGTCCAAAAGACAATCTGGACAGGTCATGGCAAAGTCCCTGGTAGTAAGCAATTGCAAAATACTCACTGCTTCACTTGCTTGAAAGTTTCTATGCTGTGGATCCTCAATGGTCCTTGTACCTAAAACATAAAAGAGTATGACTTTATTTCACACAGAGGACATCTCTAAGACCCAAGACTTGATAAAGAGCAAAGTATCTTTATCATTACAACCCCAAGGAGCCCGCAACCTAATGGTTCTCCGCATCCCTTTTCAATTACTAAACATTATTACATATGCAGGGCTCGAAATTAGGGCTCCCTTGAATTCTCCTTCGGCTCCCTTAAATTTCTGCAGGGAGCCCTAAGATGTAGTGGTTTCTATACATAACACCTTTCTGTGGCTTTTGAAGATGCAATTGGGCTCCATGAAAAAAAAACTTAATTTCGAGCCCTGATATGAATTTAATATTTAAGTGAAGAGTGTTGAATTTTATTTACAATGCATGTACCTCGGAAGGGGGAGGAAGACGATTTGACCATGCAGTGCATACACACTCTCAAAAATCTAAGGATGTGGATCTTTAATGTTAAAATGATCTGATCTCATAATGGTATTTTTTGAATGATATGTACAATATTTTAAGGACATATTAACTAATACATACAGGTAGCCCTAGAACTGATACAAATGCCAATTTATTGACAGACGTCATAAGGCCTAAGAAAAGTTGTTTATTTCCTGTAACCCTACCCTAACAAGTTTTTATTCAAAAATATCCCTACCCTAAAGTTTTTTCTTCCACCCTCCCAACTCCCAATCAATGTAAAACATGCATAAAACACACATTTTTGATCAAAAAATAATTTTTATCTACTTTTTTACCCTATTTCTCAGACCGTTTCAGGAAACAAACAATATTTTTTCTTGGCCTAAGTCAGATCTCCTCAACAGGCAAATGGCCCAGCATTGATTTGGGCTAATCAGACCTCCTAAGATCTAAGTCAATTACCGATGATGATTAGAATGTTCAGTATAATTCAAGATAAAGATAGTCCTGCAACCAAGAGGGCCACTGATTAAGCATAGAAAGGTTTGAGTATTTTCTAAATTGGAAAAAATAATGTCTTTTAGTTCACAGCCAGTTAGGCCTTGTTATAGGCCTTCAGGCTAGCAGACTGGCCTCCGCTAAGCTATGGCCCTTGAGCCAGTCTGTCAACAAATATTACAGGGCCCTGTGCAACAGTCAATAAGGCTTTAGCATTCAGATTTCAGAAATATCTAAATTGATGGCTCTGTATAATTACACCCAAAAGAAATTTGAAAGCCATGAAAATTTTCTTTTATAAACTTATCTGGAAGCTCTCTCAAAATGAAAGTAATTTATTAGAGAAATAGCTAC
The DNA here is from genome assembly GCA_963942565.1 of Maea johnstoni. NCBI lineage: Eukaryota > Metazoa > Annelida > Polychaeta > Spionida > Magelonidae > Maea > Maea johnstoni. Next base: position 21,095,478 of record OZ012690.1, read on the forward strand.
AGGAGTTTTTTGGTTATTTGATGGCTTTAAAGAATTTACAGATATGTTTCTTACTCAGCTTGTTTCACAGGCCAAGACTAATTTATCACTGCTTTGGGAGGTGGGGGTAAGCAGGGTCTCAGCCAGGATTTAGAAACTGGGTGCCCAAAACTGGCAATTGTAAAATTTGTGGGCGTCCAAATTTTTAGGGGAGACCACATTATACTCAGATTTCAACCATAAACATGCATAAATTTATCAAAATAAGGCATGATATCCTTATACAATGTCATGGGAACTGTATGGAGATGAAAAAATCAATTATATGCTTGAGATTGACATATTAAGAAATTCCTCAGAAAAAGTTTTGTGTCCTGAGCTGTGCTTTTTAAGGGTTTGGGTGTCCAAAAAGACACCCAGACGCCCTGCTGGCTAAGACCATGCTGGACAGTGTCTTTTTAAAAAAAAATCCTTAGATGTAAGTTAATTGAAAACGCTGGCCAAGCAGGGTTTTAGCCACTTCGGTTATTGGGTATCATTATGGACAATTAGGTCATACATGTAGTAAAATCACCCTTTAGCGTTTAGGGGAACCAAAACACATGTAGTTTGGTAGGGAATGGTAAATTTAAAGCAAATAATTTTCAACTCAATGTAAATGATATATGACATTACTGCATATATTTGTGAAGAATAAGTCTACCTAAAAATAATGTCAACCCAATTCTTTATGGCATCCCATTTTGTGCACCCATTTTCAAAATTCTTTCTAGGGTCTTAGCCTTAGGTCATATGTTTGCTTCAAGTATACTTCTGGTGTACACATACTTTAACTTTAAGAACATTTGCTATAAGGCCTAAAAAAAAGTTGTTTGTTTCCTATAACCCTACCCTAACAAGTTTTTATTCAAAAAAATCCCTACCCTAAGTTTTTTCTGCCCTCCCAACTCCCAATCAACGTAAAACATGCATAAAACACACATTTTTGACCAAAAAAATAATGCAAAAAAAAATATTTTACCGACCCTACCCTTTCTTTTCAGACCGTTACAGGAAACAAACAATTTCTTTTTTTAGGCCTAATATAAGAAAAATTGATGGGACCCCCTTTGGAAGGATTAGTGGCTTGAGAATATGCAAATAAAGGGGATAGGGATGAGGGTCCCAGAAAAGGAGTCAAGAATTCAGGACACCCAATTTTTTTTGTGTGTGTGGAATTTCTTAAAATGTCAATTTCAATCATATCATTGAATTTTTTCCAACTCAATATAGTTTTTCCAACTCATGGCATTGGTTAGTGACATTATGCTTAATTTCATTAAGTGATTTATGGTTGTAATCTGAGTATATTGTGATCTCTTTTAAAAAATAGGACACAGAAAAAATCTGGCCTGGACATATATCCATGTCCAGAGAGCTTTTTTGTATATAAAGATGACGATGATATGAAACTCTTCGAAGTAATCTCTTCCTATAATTGGCCGACTGACAATATGTAGGATAAGAAATGAAGGTTTTTGATGGCTGCCCCAGTTTATATAAATAGAGAAATCAAACCCCTACTCGCCCTGGCCTGGGATTGCCCTAGGGTGAACTCTGTACCCCATGCTTTCCAGCACTCAGGCCGGCAATCTTACCACTGTGCAATTGAGTCTATGTACATTCTTGGGTTTGGTCTTCTAAGGTACATTGTACAATTTTAATTTTGGACGCCCAGTTTCTTGCCAAGGTATTCCTTGCCAAGACCCTGTTCACAACATTCCCGGCCCGTTCTAGCAGGGATACAATTGACTGTTGCATAACGGAGTAGTACGCACAGTGCCGTCAACACAATTGGATACTAACTGGGTTGTGTTTCTGTCATAAATGGCAGGTTTGTAAGAAGGGAGCTTGATTTTAAACTGTGTGGCTTCACAAGTGGACCCCTCAACTTTTCACCCTCCTCTTCTAGCATCTTAAGTTGTGCAATGAGGTCGGTGCTACTGGATCCTCGTCTCCGAGCGCTAGGAATCTTAACTGGTGTGGCTGAAGAAGCTGTGCCTCTTATCATAGGGTCTAACTCCGACGATGACATCCTGCGAATGAAGTGTAACTAGTTTTCTTGCCAATCTTGGCCAGATTTTCAGAAATGCCAATGGCTCAAGTACAGTTCACCTCAAAAATTGCATCGAAAATGGCTCAACACGACGTTTTGAAATTATTTTTCAACTGCATCACGTTATTACGTATATAAAACATTCTGTTTGACAGGCTATTTAACTCCGATCCTTTGAAGTGTGTGAGTAATTTGCTAAAACCTGCATTGTTTTTATTGGATTTTGTGTTTACACCACGAACGGAAGCGTTTATTGCGCCTGCGTCAATTTTGAACTTTCCGCCGATTGAACTGGTGGCGCCCCCAATTTAAGTACGGCGTATTCGAAGTTTAACATTTCGGACCGCAATCGATAGCCAAGTCATCATCATCATCAACATCATCATCATCATCATTATCATCATGATGATGAGCAGCCTCATTCTCATAAGAGCATAATGGCCGGCGCATACTTTGTTAGTGTGTTACATTACCTAGAACATATAGGAAGATCAGGAAAGTCAGTGAAAGATAAACCAGTGACTTACAGTGACTGGCAGCTCAAGCCAACAGTCCATTCACTCCCACTGTGAAGCCAAATCTCGTCCAGGAGCCTCTGATAGCCCGAGACTTGGTGAGATTTGGTGAGATTTGAGGGTGGCCATCTTGTCTCTTGTTTTTGGTCTGCAGTTTAAATGGACCTCTTGCACTTTTAAACATGTGAAAAATGATTTTACCTTTCGGAGAGGATCTACAACATGGACATCCTGGGCCTGAAGGTATGAACTTTTGTTTACTCTGCTTTAATTGATATTAGCGTAATTGCAATACATGTAAATGGGAGGTTTAATTGGGGACTCTATTTCATTTGTGATATGACTAAACCTCAGTCATGAGGGTCATTTCAGTAAATTTCCCCCTTTCTACTGGTCTCATTCTGGGAAACCAACAATTTCCAGTTGGTTTATGAGGAGTGAAATAGGTAAATTAAGATGTTAATCTTGCTGGCGGGTCTATTTTCAAAGAAAAAATGTACACCTGAAATTGTAATTTTGTCACATTTTCAAGAGGCTTTTCTAAGGTAACTAGAATAACATGTCCTCCCATTTTGTATATTGAATGGTGGAAAAACTTTGTTTATATAAATTAATTTTTCTCCCCTATAAAGTTTGTAAATAATAATGTATCAGTATTTCCTTGTATCATTGTTATGAGCTATGCTGTGCTAGTTTCCAAGATTATAAAGTCTCCCGCAAATTTGAGGTAAACTTCAGATCCATGGTATGAACAGATAAATCAACAAGAAATAGACAGTCACATAAGGGGTCATTTTCTGAAATGGCGCTTATGATACATATCTATGTTAGCATTCTGAAGACAAATCAAAAGTCTTGAACTGAACCTAAATTACTGTATGCTTATTGCAATTAGGCTAACATCAGTTTAACAGAGTCAACAAACAGTACTCACCTGCATTCCTATCATGCCCAGGTCGATAATCCTCCACATAAGGTAAAAGCATTTAGTAATGATTGTACGTTTGTAATAACAAACATTCCATCAAGACAAGAGGTACAGTGTAGATCCGTAAAATACATTAAACCAATCTTCCAGTAATTAATTACTTTCTGGTGGGGCCACTCTAGTGTGCAGTCATCAGTGGTTAGGTAATCTTAAAACTTTTAAAGGATTTTGAGGAACCAGACTATCTAGAAGTGTGAGGGGTCAAAGAACACTCTCACCTAACAAGCTAAACTGATAATTTTCTGTGCTTAGTCTGAAAATCAAATGCCAAGCAATTCTGTATCTGTCTCTGTTTTGTCAGTTAGCAGCAGATAATTCTCTCAAACAGGATGTCAATTAGAGCAATACCTGCCTGCCACCAATCAGCTTATTTCCTTCCTGAGCCAGGTTGACCCCTGGGAATGAGTGGGGTACAGATAAGAGCTCATTTGCATAACAATAGTGTCTGACTGGTGTAGGAGCTATTGGCTATTGTATCTAATCTCTGTGTTCAATGTCTCTGGATAAACAGATCAGAGTTTTGATGAGCAATGCTATCAGAGAGATCTAAATAGATCTCTCTGCTTTTATGGGGTTAAAACAGGCACATGTCTTAGGGCTCTCCCAAGAAAATCTGCCTTGGGAGGAGAGAACGATCACCTGAAAATAAATGTCCAGACCAAAGAGATAACGATTTGTTTGGGGGGGGGGGCGGGGGGGAGGGGTTGTAAGAAAATAACAAACGGTGCATGGCTCAACAGTACCTTAGAAGACCAAACACTTTTCTTAATTAGTCCAGCGGATAAGCCGAAAAATCGTTCACTTTGTGATAGAATTGTAAAAATTGGTATATATGTACTTCTTCGCATGGAGATTCATATAAGATCATGACCCGCCCTGGGTCATGCCCCTGGGGGTCAAAATTCAGCATCGAAAAATAACCGACCAATCAGAAGACAGTATGCTATTATCATATCAAAAGCTTATGTTGAATATTTTTTCTGATCTAAAATTGATGCACACAAGGATATATTCTATTTTCGTATGTGGTAACAATTTCTTTTTGACCTTGAAAGGTCATTTGGGGTCAAACCAAGGTCAAATATGCCAAAACTACAAAAACAAGCACAAAAACCATCCTATTTTATGAGAGAAAATTTGTTTTAAATATCATGGTGTTTCTCTGTATCCCTATCCTAAATGCTTCGTAAATACAAGGTCATTTTGGGGTCAAACGTCTTGGAGGCGGGCAAGAAAGGAGGTGGGTCAAACCAAGGCACAGGCAGAGGCCATGGCCCTGGCAGGGGAGGCAAAAAGAAGGACACCTACAACACCCCCAAACCCAGTCCCAAGACTGACGCTGTATGAGAATCCGTGTCTGATGTGTCTGTGGGGTGGCGGGGGGGGGGGGGGGGGGGGGGGGGGGGGGGGTAGCCTCTGGTCACCTCTGACCAATTTGTCCTTCAAACAGTGACCTAGTGAGGGGCTACAAGATAGTTCACGAGGAGACCTCCTGTAATTATGGAACCCTGGTGGACTCCATTTCCCCCGAAATACAGTGAGACGGGCAGACCTCGAAAAAGTCCATGCTGGAGAAGAGGGCAATTGTAGAGATTCCCCTCTCAACCGACATCCCTTGGTTCTATTCCCCAATTATATTCCTCGTAGCAAAAGACTTGGGCGGCTGGCGCCTGATTCTAAATCTCAATCGCTACGTGTTGATGTCACATTTCCATATGGAAACCATGTGGACTGTGATGGACTACATAGGGGAGGCAGTCCAACATCGTAGGGACGCCTCAGAACACTTGAGGGACTCCGAAACATCAGAGACATGAGCGGTCTCTATCAATTTGAAAGACGCTTATTGTCACGTCCCAGTGATACCCGAGCACACAAGATATCTTCACTTTGCCTAAGACGGGAAAGCGTACAAATTCCAAGTGCTCCCCTTTGGTCTCTCTATAGCCCCAAAGGTATTCACAAGGGTCGAAAGAGTAAGGGTACAAGGGGTGAATATGCACCAGTACCTAGACTGGCTCCTCAAAAATCAGTTGAGGGCCCTTATTGATCGGCAGCGCAATCTGACATTCTTTTGGATCAACAAATTTGGCTTTCTCATGAACAAATGGAAGTCACAACTTGTACCAACGCACCATCTGGTTCCTGGGGTCAACCCTCGACCTCCTTTGTATGGTGGTGTTCCCAAGTGAAAGGAGGGTATAGTGAACGTGTCATGCTTAGCGGTCGTATTTCTCAATCAGGGTCCCCAGCTGGCCATAACCTAGCAGAAGTTCTTGGGACATCAGTCCAGTCTCAGGTAATTTGTTCCTATGGCGGTGACGCACACGGGCCCCCTCCAGCTCATGCTCCACAAGCAGCGTCCCAGGCGACCATGTCCAGATTTATCTGAACCCGGAGACAGAGGACAAGTTGAGATGGTGGGCGGCACGAGCCAACCTTACGGCGGGCTGACCTTTCCTCTGCCCAGGTCCGATGATGACAATCGTAATGTACGCCTCCATGGAGGGGTGGGGGGGTCACCTGGGCAACTGGGTGGTCTCTGGAGAGTGGTCGACTGCTTGAGCCAAGCGCCATATCAGCTGGCTAGAGCTCCAGGTTGTATGGCCGACCTTGAAACACTTCTTGCCCCAGTCGGGTAGTGCTGCTGTGGATGTCTTGTTAGACAATGCCACGACGGTAGCATACATCAACAAAGAGGGCAGGACTCTGTCACCCTCCTTGTGCCGACTGGCACCTCAGGTGTCAACATGGTGCAGGGAACACCGGGTAGCCAGCCACTTTTCAGGGAGCAAGAACGTCCTGTCGGACGCTCTGTCCAGGGAGAAGCACCACCACCCCACCGAATGGTCCATGCACAAGGTGACGGCTTATATTCGAACATTGGCCGACCCCTCATGTGGATCTGTTTGCGTTTCAGAAGAACCAAGTGTTCTTCTCAGCAGGCCCGTCACCCATGTCCAGCGGGTCGAATGCTTTGACACAGAATAGGGAACACCTATATGGGTACGCGTTCCCACCATTCGGCCTCATACCGAGGGTATTGACGAAACAGGTTGCAACCGTCAGCCGGTATCCTATTGACGGCGCCGTTTTGGCCCAGTCAACTGTGGTTACATTAGCTGACAAGCATGCTGGTGGACCTCCCACGGGTGATCCAGCCCCGGGACAACCTCCTGAAGCACTCGGTCACGGAAATGTTCTTCCCCGCCCTGGATATCTGTATAGCCTCCCTCCGCGAATTCTTTGTTGACCGAGGCTTTTCACCAGGGGTTACTGACACGGCAGCAGGGGCCCGGCAAGAATCGACTTGCTGGGTGTATGATTCATGTATTCTCCACTACCTACGGTGGTGTGTGGAAAGAAGTGGGGATCCCTCTCAGGCCCCTCTAACTGAGGTGGCGGAATTCTTCAACGGCTTACGGACAGTCTGGCATAATGACAAACCCTTAGCTCCAAGAACGATAGCAGGGTATAGATCTGCAATTGCAGGTGTATACCGAGGTTTTCCAGATGGCTCCATGGTGTCATCTAATGCGGACCTTTCAACTTTATTGAAAGGCATCTTTGTTGTAGCCGCCAGACCTATATATAAGACTCTCACGGAAACGTGGGATCTCATGACAGTATTGAAATACCTAAAATAGCCTCTAAAATTAGGTACATACAGGGAATTGCAATAATATAATACATTGGTGGCTTGCGATTCGTCGGTTATTTTTAGAAGTTGAATTTTGATCCCAAGGGGCAAGAAAGCGATCGCCCGAGCTTATCCACCGCCGTACTGTATTCAGTTGTCTTCCTACTTTCAGTAAAGGTATATTGATTTAGAACATTTTTGCTTTTAAGTAGCTGTATAAAGAAGTTCCAAATTCAAAGGTCATGTTTTAGTGAGATTTTGATTAGGTAAATGTTGCTATAATCTGCTCTCAACAAAAAAATTAATTGAACAGAATATGGGTTTGACATACACTGTAATAGTAAGTTAGTGTTGATGAAGTTCCTAAATACTAGTATTTGACCTTGATTTGACCCCTAAATGACCTTGTATTTTCATAGCATTTAGGATAGGGATACAGAGAAACACCATGATATTTAAAACAAATTTTCTCTATCATAAAATAGGATGGTTTTTGTGTTTGTCTTTTAGTTTTGCATATTTGACCTTGGTTTGACCCCAAATGACCTTTCAAGGTCAAAAAAATATCATTACTACATAAAGAAAATAGAATGCATCCTTGTGTGCATCAGTTTTAGATCTGGAAAAATATTTAACATAAGTTTTTGATATGATAATAGAATACTGTCTTCTGATTGGTCGGTTATTTTTAGATGTTGAATTTTGACCCCCAGGGGCATGACCCAGGGCGGGTCATGATCTTATATGAATCTCCATCCATGAAAGTACATATATACCAACTTTTACACTTCTATCACAAAGTGAACGATTTGGCCAAAATTTGGAGCTTATCCGCTGGACTAAATCCAAGACAGTACCCGGCCAACCCAGGTGGTCAGGCGGGGCAAGTTCGACCCAAGATCAGATAGTCTCGCCAAGATTTCAGGTTGCCCGGCCAATTTCATAGCAATTACCTTGTGTAACCTTGACATAGTGACAATAAAAAATATTTCAAACTTTAGATTTGATATTAATTCTGTATATTTTTCTCGCCCGTTTTATTTCCGCCTTTACCCTTCATGACTTTTCAAGTTTATTGTCAACTATATTGTTATTCAAAAAATCCCGTTGGGAATTCAATTAATCTACTAATTTCCATTCTAATGTTAGGGATAGTCAAGTCGGACAAGTTGAGCGCTTGTTCAGCTTGCCCGAAATGCCGTTTTTCCATTATTAAATAGCCATGACTATTACCCATATGTATCTTTGGCGAATGTGTTGCCACTCACCTCACTCATCTCACGACATGATGTTACAGAAAAAAAACATTCACAAATAACAATGATATAGAAATGAGTAAAAAAAAAAGAACAGCAATTCGGTTGCGGAATTTAAAAAAAAAATGTTACAGAAAAAAACAGTTTTTAGGCAAAGATGTCCATTCTTTCATTTTCAGTCAAAAATGTTCTGTATGCAGATTGGATTTTCAATTTATTTTTTCCAAATTTTAGGACTTGAATACTGAGGCAATGAATTGCCTCGATCTTTTACCTAACAGAATTGGTGAAAATCTCCCTTAAGTCGATCACATTTCATGAAATTGAAGTACACTTCATCCTTCATCCAAGACTTTATTTTAAAAAAAACACTGAATGAAACTTAACAATGTTTAACTATCAACGAAAATAAATGAAGAAATCTACTGATTTGTTCTTCAATTGCATTGAAATATCAAATTAACACTGTGTGGTTACGAGGTCTCTTGGGTACGAAATCTCTTGCACCGAGTCTGTAGTAGGCATTGTCACACATGGCGTTTCGGTGCCTCTCGAACGCTTCAACACCAGGGGCCGTCCGTAGCGCCATCTATAGCAATACCAATGACTCACTCGGCTGGTTGTCGTGTGTGGTCCTTTTTACTGTACGCTTCTACTTTCCTAGCATACAATTGATATATTATATAGGATTTATATTGTTCTGTGTATACCACTTCATGGTTCAATTACAATGCACCATGTATCACATGAAGCTTTGTTCATATATCCGTAATTCCAAGGATCAAGTAGAATATGGTTTAGTTTGAATATTTTTTACTTTCCAATCCAGATAAAATATACATATGTCATACACACATATACATAGAGATGAAAGTCTGGCCAGCCATTGGCTTATATTGGACCTAATTCATGCAATACAAATTAAAATGCAGTTTATATATAACAACAAGGCTTCTTAATATAAACCAAAGTAGTGGTAAAGCCCTCATGGTCGTCCTCTTAGTGAATTCACCATTGAAGCCATTTATCCAATTGGCGCCTGAAGTTTGCACTTGGACAGAAATGGTCAATTGACTTTATATTTGAAGAATATTTGAAGAGAGATTGTAAACCCCAACAGGAAAAAAACTTCCATTTGAATATTTCTGGAATCGATTGTCCATTATTTTTTTTCCTTTAGAGAAAAATGATTTTTACTTGCAGAACATTCCATGATTTTCATTATATGCCCAAATGTATGTGAAACTGTCTCTGGATGTGAATGGGCTTTTCTGGTACTAGGAATCTCATTCAGTGCAATTCATTTCAACAGTAATAGCGCTGTATTTTGATGATTTTCCAGACATTTGCACGACCATTGACTTCGTATTTCCAGTAATCTTTCAAGCTATGGAAAAGTGGAGTGTGTTCAAAAATCATAGAAAATAATCAGAGGAGTTCGAGATGCTCCATGGAGGTGCTAGGATACCATGCACGTGTGTCTTGAGTTGTCGAAGTCGTGTTGTAGTGGCATGGTACGTTTTATTTCTACACATGGAGGTAGTGGTCATTGCACTGAATTATTCGTTCTACTACACGACCATGTGCAGAAACAAAGCGTCGCCATGCGATTCCGCTGGTTCCCCAAGCGGGTTTGCCTGGTCGCTATATAACTGTGCGGCGTTGTGGATGGCTGTCTCTGATCCTTCTGCAACTGAATAACCCCTTGGAACCTTTCGCGCAGAGAGAGAAGGGAATTGCTTTCCGGTTCTGGGTTTTGCCTCATCGGGATATGACCTAAGCTTTTGAAAGCGACACTATACATGTACCTTCTTACCAGGAACATTTCGTGACCATGTGTTCCTGCTTCATTAAGTAGTTTTGATATACGAACTTGTAATGATACATATTCAATATTATAGCATTTTAATTCTAGGTCATCTCTAATTGTCTTGAAATCAATAAAAAACACATCTTCATTCAAAACCAACCATCGATTACAGTTAAGTACATGCATCTGAATTATACAACAAAGGCATTCCCATTAGATATATATCACCTATCGCCTTTGGTTTACACACTCCTGTAATATGATAATGTTGTAACACTGAGATTGTACCTCATTTTATCTTTAACCTAAGTTAACATCATTAGAACGACTACCAAAAACATTTTTAAACAACATTTGCTGATCTACAGATATACTGAATATACTAAATGTTTTATCTCATATCCATCATTTGTAAAAGGAAAAAAAACGTCAAAATAGTGTATTACGTGCTTGAAAGATAGGAACTATCTATGCATAGATACCATGTTAAGATAAACAATTCCATTTTGTTTTATCAATTGGTATATTACAATTTGGAGAATGAAAATAAAAGCATGTGCGAAGAAAATCTTAAAAAAGTTCCTGCTTTTTAATTTTCTGTTTTTGTGGTGGCATTATGCATTAGTCTGGCAGAGAAATAGATTATCCAGTGAAAAACGCGACCTACAAACTGAAGAAAAAGCAACTTGTATGGTGATTTTCTGGGTCGAAAGAAACCTCTGTTTTAGCACCTTTAATC
>OZ012690.1:21112515-21151730 GCA_963942565.1 Maea johnstoni
CAATACTTCTGTAATGCCCTAGTATGTAAATTCGGCCATTCGCTATCATTTGACCTACAGTGCCGACATTTAATTTCTGCACTAAATGTGCGGGCAGCCCGGGCATAATAGACAACCGCACGCCCGATTTCCAGGCATGGATGACTTCACAACGAAACGTAGCTTCGAGTCGCAAGCTACGTGGGTCATTGATGTGTATGGATCATTTTCTGATTATATTACCCATTGGTGGTTGTACAACCAGGCACTGGGAGGCGTCCGGTCGACTGGTGCAGGAATTAAATGTCTGTACTCTACTATACCGAAGTTGTATCCAGCAACAAGAATAAAAGGAACATAACGCACTAGGGTTGGCTTAATTAACACCAAACATAAATATTATTTTTTACTAACTGTTAGGATTAGCAAGACTTGCTTAGTTGACCTTGACCACCTTTCATGGTTATCGTGTTTTTGTAGCTCCTGCACAATTGACCGCTACTTACTACGTGTATATCACGTCATTCCATTGATCGTTGAGGTCTACCCGAGTGTAGAAACCCCTCAAGTATATTACATACAGTATTCAATCTAGGACACATTGTGAACATTTTCACACAATGTACTTCCTATGGTATGGTTGGACAAGCAAGCCAATACCTTCAAACTTTAAAAAGGCTTTGCAACACTCGATAACACATTTTCCTACTCTCTTCAACTAGAAATCTAGAATATATATATATATATATATATATATTTATATATATATATATATATATATATATATATATATATATATATAATATATATATATATACAGTATATATATATATATATATATATATATATATATATATATAAATATATATATACATATATACTAGTATATATATATATATATATATATATATATAATATATATATATATATATATATATATATATTATATATAGTATATATATATATATCTATATATAATACACACACACATATATATATATATATATATATATATATATATATATATTATATATATATATATATATATAATATATATATATATATATATATATATATATATATATAATATATATATATATAACCTACTAAACAAGTGTTGTTACCTATGCTTGAAGATGTTAAACACATGGATAAAACAGGGGTTATGAAGTATTATTTTCCAGCTAGTCTTGAATAATCCTAGAATTGCACGGGAAGTGACGCAAGCGAAATCCCACTTCATTTAAACACTTATTCATTAACTGCAAGAGAACTCTACAAAACACTCTAAATACCACGCCAAGGGCGAAATGGTTAAAGAACATTATCTAACGCTTGCCTCAACCAGAATTACCCGAATTGATCTGGGGAAATGCGACTCGGAAAACGTGGTTTGTCATTAGTCTCTCCAAGGTTACATTGCAACTTAACACTAGTTTGTGTTTTGTCCTCGTTAAAGTGCTTGTTGTTTTATTCATGGTAACACGGCTTGTGAATCGATCACAGTTAATGGTTGGGATAAATGGTATGGGAACAACAAGAATGCTTTTAATCTGGTCATGTTTTTTTGGGGTACAGGTTTTTACCGGATTCTCATTCCATTAAGAATCCCAGAATTGACACGATTACAGTGTTGCACGTTTACGAATTCCAAATTTGGATCTATCTGCATTATTTTTGCTGATCTGTCTATCAAGGGTAAGCATTCGTGACGTCACCGTGTTTTCTTTTTACAAAAATAGAATAGCTTATTATTAGAGATTTTGTAAATTTTTAAAAACGAAATACTACTAAGCGATCAGTGATGGTTTCAGTTACTTTCGTTGCCAATGGCGATAAAGAGGTATGGTTTATTTATTGCTTTCCCAGAATCAATCTTGGATATTCAGCAACCTGCCACTTTGAGTGATATTGGTTTGTTTAAATCTTCAATTACCAGTTAATTATTCTTAATACTTTCACCGTCATGCATTGCTATTGCGGCAACATATGAGGTAGTTAGCCTTAGTTGGAACATTACCTTCTGGCTTATTGGAATGGACATGTCTATGGGGTTATAGGACTGAAATCAATATCAAGTCGTGTCATAACGAGTTTATATCAGTGCTAAGTGTCATTATGATGTTTCTAGCCAATACTCTCTCTCTCTCTCTCTCTCTCTCTCTCTCTCTCTCTCTCTCTCTCTCTCTCTCTCTCTCTCTCTCTCTCTCTCTGGAACATACATACACTGAATCGCTTACACACATTAGTCACTTTGTTAACAAAACATGTTTTAATTGTCAAAGAGATAATCTTATTGCATTTGTTTTACATTCATTCTCGTGCAGAACCACAACCTTCGTATTCAAAAATAAATGTACGTTAACAAACATGCTCTCTCTTTATTTTATAATTGTGCCAATATCACCAGCCATAGTAAATTGAACACCTTTAGACCCTTTAGACATGAAGCATTTGTTCATATTGACGGCAGCACCCTTTAACATTTGCATTGTGTGGGATCCCCATAGAAGGAACATTGTCCATTTTGACTTCTCACTGAAAATTTCACATTGTAATCAGGGTACCCATAAAGCACATGTTGTTAAATATGTGATCACTATTGAAAATGGCCATTGCATATGCTGGTTGATAGACATACGTGCATAACTGATATGCATTACAAGGGATGCGTGTTAAAGAAAGAGTCTACAAATGATTGAACTTAAATCTAACTAATTCGCTGACAGACTATATCGTTTTTTAGATGAACATGGTATGGAATGTCTATTATTAAACTCACAGTTGTTGTTGTTGTTGTTTTTTTAGTTGTTGTTGTTGTTGCTGTTGATAAATAGTTTATTATTCAAACGCATGGATACATGGTAAAAGATCTGGCAGCCATAAAGGCTTATAATGACCCAGTACAATCATTAATACATTCAAATACTAGTATATCATACAATTAAAAAAAAAGATAATCATCATGATATGCCATACAGTATAGAACCTGGTCAGCCTTAAAGAAGACTTATAATGGGTCAGTGATACAACATGATCTCTTGACCCCCTCCGGCCAGCAAATGACCAAAGTGATATGCAGGTTTTCAACTATGAACTTTAAGATTAGCAACAGGGTCCACGTTTGGTCAAAGAAAGTGGACGTTTAACTTTAAGCGATATTCATGTTGACCCTTATGCAGGTGGTGGCTAATTTAGCCTATACAAAATGATGCAAAAATACTTACAATATCTGAAACCCTGGTACATGGGTACTCATCTGAGAGTACTCAGCGATCGTCATTGGAAGGGTTAACATATTTCACCGCACGTCACGGTACTCTATAATCCATGGATTAGCCTGATCCCTGGACATAATCTATTCCATCTGGCGTTAATCTGATCAACTCCATACACCGTCATACTGGTAACCCACTACGGCTCGCAGGGACCAAAAGCAATCTGAAAATTTCGATGATATCTGATAGACGATGGCATATTTGGGAAAGGATTTAAAGAAGACATGTTAATCAAAACATTGTTTGTCAATAAACCACCATCAAATAGTTTCTTAAAACCATTTTTAATTCCTAAGTTATCGTCAAAAGTATGATAGATCCAGACTGCAATTTCTAGATGGACTCTCAAGCATGGCTTGGTCAACACTTGAGGAGGCTATACATGGACATCAAATGTAGCTTTAACCGCATAGGGACCATACATTAAGTCTGTGTGATGTTAACCACAGATCCATGTATACCCCAGAGATTGTGGTAATTTGAAACTTGGAGCCGTCACACGGACGTTGAATACTACATACGTGAGGGAAATTAAATTTATTTCCGTCTACTTAATTACACCGTGATGCCTTATGCCTAAATATGGAATTTATTACATAATTTTACAATCACTGCAATCTCTATCCGGGACTTAATCAGCCCGATTCTGCTCAGACGTCGCAATAATAAATCATCCTAGATATTTAATAATAAATTTCCTCGAGATATGGCATGAGTTTAATCGATGTACATTTTTCGTTCAAATTCCCTTTAATGGTACTACACCATTATGATGCTGGTGGCTAATTTGGCCTATACAAAATAATACATTAATAAATAAAATGTTAGGTTTATAGTCTTGTTTAATTGTATTCATGTTCACACGACTCTATACATTTATTCCCCAGTAAGCCTGTTCACTCTTTGAACCATTTCAACTCCCTGGGGAGCATGCAACCTTGGCAGCCATCTCGGCGCTCTTAGGTTTTGAGCAATAACATAACTATTCTGCCCTTTATGCCAGGTCCCCTATTCACAGCTAGGTGAACTGAGGTAATGTGAAGTTAACTGTCTTGCTCAAGAACAGACCAAAGTGACCCAGCCGGGAATCGAACCGGCGACTCTCTGATCGCTGATCCAACACCTAACCAATTGAGCCACCCTGTCTCAAAATGAGAGGGTTTAAATGATTTTCAAAAACGTTGCGTCATTGTGCTTTTGACGATTTCGAAAGTAGCCTCAGCATTGAAGGGGTTAAGCATTTTAGATAAACATTTTTTTGTTGGTTTAGGATGTTTGGATGTAAGGACATGACATGTCAGTATGCCACGTCTGTTTGAGACACTTGCCTGAGCGTATGAGGTTTTGATTCATGTTTGGCTTTGATTCAGAGCACCATGCACTTATGGTACAGTGCAGACATTTAATTCCTGCACTAAATACGTGGGCAGCCTAGGCATAATACACGACCGCATGCCCGATTGCCACCCAGTTTCCTGGTCATGGATGTATGGATTACCTCGCAACTGAAAGCAGCTTTGATTCCCAAATTATGTTGATAATTGGTGTGCTTGGCTTGTATTTAGGCTTGTTATATATGGGTGTTTGTACAACCAGTCACTGCCAGACGCCCGGTCGACTAGTGCAATAATTAAATGCCTGTACTGTAGCTAATGTTTTGACTCCGTCTTCCCCTATACTTCCCTGCTTTTATTTGACAACTTAACCTATACCAAGTATTGCCTGAAAAGTCATTTGATTATGAACATATTGAACACACATGTACGCTACCTGGAAGAAGTTACATTTTGGGGTATAAAAAAAGAAAAAAATGCATCGTGTTTTCATACGAAACTTCTATTCATAGGTTTGGGATCATCAAATTCCATAAACCTGGAGAAAAGATCGTTGTGGAGGTTTTTTTCCAGATGTTTTGATCCGTTTAGTTTTCATATCCATTTCCTTTGGAGGTTTTGTCGAAAATAAGAAAAAACAAATGCATTCTTTTCAAATTCTAGATTGAAAAAGAAAATGAGGTACTTTTTTCCTCCGTAATACTCTTACATGTAGCTATCCTCATAATCGACATCGTCACCAGCAACATCAGTCATCAGTAGTAGTAGTAGTAGTAGTAGTAGTAGTAGTAGTAGTAGTAGTAGTAGTAGTAGTAGTAGTAGTAGTAGTAGTAGTAGCAGCAGCAGCAGCAGCAGCAGCAGCAGCAGCAGTAGTTGCAGCAGCAGCAGCAGCAGCAGTAGTAGTAGTAGTAGTAGTAGTAGTAGTAGTAGTAGTAGTAGTAGTAGTAGTAGTAGCAGTATAGGAGTAGTAGTAGTAGTAGTAGTAGTAGTAGTAGTAGTAGTAGTAGTAGTAGTAGTAGAAGAAGTAGTAGTAGTAGTAGTAGTAGTAGTAGTAGTAGTAGTAGTAGTAGTAGTAGTAGTAGTAGTAGAAGTAGTAGTAGTAGTAGTAGTAGTAGTAGTAGTAGTAGTAGTAGTAGTAGTAGTAGTAGTATCATGGTTAATTAACATCGTCGTCATCATCACCATCATCATCATCATCATCATCATCATCATCATTAACGCCCTATACCTGTCTACAGATTCATACAAAATGTATTTCCGAGTCCAGCTTGACTTTGATGTGTATGGAAAAGCCCCCTTAAGGCTGAAGGTAGAGTAATCAATCCCATGCCGGCTCTGAGTTAATTCACTTGCCTTCCCAAGCGTGCAATGAGAAAGAACACAACGTCTAGGTTAAAAGTACGAGTAGGAATGATACACGTGGTGTGCTATGAGTAAAGACAACCTATGCCCAATGGTCAGTAATAACATCGATCAAGGCCCACTAATCATGTGAACGTGATACACTGAACTAAGGACTGGTCTTGACTCTAGAGAAATGAAAAAAAAAAGATATATGGGATCTATTTTATCAAACATACATTTTTAGCATCAGTTTATGATCAGGCGTCATGTAGTCAGCGAATATCATTACCCTAAACCCATGTCACCCCCGGGGGGGGGGGGGGGCACTTTGGTATTTAGGGAGGTGCGTACGCTCGTTATCATTTTAAAAATATACCCCTAAAGTACTGAGATGAGGCCAAAAAAGCGCCCCTATTTACAAAAACGCCGACCTTTTCCAGTAAAAAAGCACCCCTGCTTGTCACCGACAGTTTTCTCACATGCCCCGGCAGGGATTATAACCTAAGTAGTGGTGAGAGACAACGAGCAGTCAGAGACAGCGCGTTAGACCACTCGGCTACCACGACCGTCAGGGATTGAAACCTACGCAGTGGTATAAGACAACGAGCAGTCAGTGGCAACGTGTTAGACCACTTGGCTACCACGACCGTCAGGGATTAGAAGCTAAGTAGTGGTAGGAGACAGCGAGCAGTCAGTGGCAGCGCATTAGGCCACTTGGCTACCTAGACCGCCCTGCGCTGCAAGCGTACTGTTTTCCCTGTTTCAGCTTTACGCAATAGTGGGGTTGGGTCCTATGACACATGACAGTGATTCAGAGTTTTGTCGGTGAATGTTCATTGCGTAATTTTGTTAACTCCACTTTTACCCCTTCCAATGATGAGACTACTTTCGTCTAAAGCACAAGGAAGCAAAGATTTTCTTAAAACCATCTAAACCCTGTCATGTTGGTATTCATTGAATAGCTCTTGCTGAGTAACTCACAGATGAGTACCCATGTGCCAGGGTTTCGGTCATTACTTAGCTTTTTGGCATCATCTTTTATTGGCCAAACTACCCACCAGCGGCATAAGGGTTAAGTTCTTGCAAGTCTCCTTTTATCATATAACGGCAGGAAAAGTGCCGATCAACAAAAATTCCAACTGTTGGCATTTCTTCATATCATATTGTAGGGAATAGCCTCTAGTCATGATACACCCGATTTGTAGTGTATACAGGTATGCTCCAGGTACAATGTAAGGGATCGATCTCCAGTTTCATCATAGCCGCCATGAGCATGAGGCTTATAGACCACACCCATTTCTTATGCAAGCTCCTCATCAGCAGCGAGGATTTGGCGTCCAGGGACACATACGAATTGTAATACAAAACGTGCCGTCATGAAAATTTTATAATCGTTCTTTTCATGTATTTTTCCTTTTGTTTGCGGGGAATAAAGGTAAAACAGTAACGGAATCGCCAATAAAGAACCATGTTATTGTGGTTTCAATTCACAGCGGATGCCCTTTGGTGCAGTGTCAAATGTTTCGTGACAAAAACGTTGCCATTTTCAATTGGAACCGTGTTTTTTTCAGAAAAAAAATTGATTGTTGGTCGTCAGTGGAAAGGGCATGTTTACTTTTGATGATTTCAGATATTTCAGCTTTTTTGTCCTATTAATACAATAAAATTAAGAAACGTAATAATTCCGTAACGGAACCAAGTAGGCTGTGTACTGCGTTAACTCGTTTCTTCACACGTAAAACTATATTATGACAAAATTGTAGAATTGTGAAAAATGTTGCAGATGTTAGGGAATTATACTGCTGTCGTTTTGAAACATCAGATGTACATGTGTACAGTGCCGACATTTGATTTCTGCGCTACATGTGTCAGCCCAAGCATAATACACAACCGCACGCCCAATTTCCACCAAGTTTCCAGGCATAGATGACTTCACAACGAAACGTAGCTTCGATTCGCAAGCTACGTGGGTCATTGATGTGTTTGGATCATTTTCTGACATGTTACCCATTGGTGTTTGTACAACCAGGCACTGGGAGACGTCTGGTCGACTGGTGCAGGAATTAATTGTCTGTACTGTAGCTCAGCACCTTTTCAGCCGATTGTTTGCCTGTTTGGAATTATAGGCTTTTAAAAGCCAAGATCATATTCCAAAGGGTAGATTAGCATGTTCAGGAAGAAATTCGTTTTACAAATAATCGCAATGGGTCTCTCGTTTCAAAAGCTAATGGATTGTTACATTATTTTCATGATGTGCCTGAACATAGAATCAGGGGGTTGCCCACGTGTGTGAGCTATCTAACGGATATTATACTACCCTCACACTCAGTTTCACCTTTATACGATGTCTGGCCTTCGACTCTCGCTTGAGGACAGTGAGAAAGTTGCCAGTGATTTAGTCTGTCGGTGGTCTTCGTTTTCTCTCCGCAAAAACTTAAAGCATATACTAGTACTTCCAAAAGTAAAGTTATGGCTATTCGCGATTTGGTCTTCGTTAGTTTTAAAGTTGTGCTAACCAACAAAAGTCATTCCGGTCATAGCCATACGGGTGCTACGGGAATAAAATAATTGATTTTGTCAAACCAGTAGTGATATCAAAAATTCTTTGTGCATACAGCAAGTTATTGGACATCGTGAGAGGGATTAAGGCCCTAGATGTTAGACAACCGAAGCTCGACTCCATCCAGTATCACCGCGTGGGCGCTAAAGGAACAAAACGAGTTAACTCTACGTTGTTGGTGGCTAATTTGGACAATACTTACAGTACTGACAGTTTTTAGCGAGAGCTTTCCAATGAATACCAACATGACAGCGTTCGGACAAATCTTTGGGTCATTGTGTCATGGATGAATGCAGCCTTAGTATTTGAAGGGTTAATGATAACAAGCCAAACACGGTGAAGGAGAAACCGTAGATGCTAGAAAAAAATCCTTTCCATTCATCACGATATTGGTACGGTGTTATTGGGATATGGGACTAACCATTCCAATGCTGAGGCTACTGTCGTAAAAAAGCACAAGAATGCAACGCATGGAAAACATCTAAACCCTGTCTTGTTGGTATTCATTGGAGTACACTCAGATGAGTACCCATGTGTCAGGGTTTTGAGTCAATTTTTAGGTTTTTTGCATCATTTTGTGTTAGCCAAATTGTGCACCAGGTGTATAAGGTTAAATGATATGAAGCCTCACAGTGGTGCACGAGGAGAGCTTGCGTGTTTGACATCACAATTGTGAGATGCTATGGAATGTAGGGTTAATGATATGAAGCCTCACAATGGTGTAGGAGTAGACTTAAAGTGTAACTCCACCTTCAAAATTAAAAAAAGATATGTTGTAGAGCTCAATCTCACCTTTCATAGGACACCTTGATAACAATTGTACTCTGCAGATTAACTGAAATAATACCATTTAAAGGTAACTTTATGGGGGCTGCCATGTTTGCTCAGATTGAATCTAATTAGTGATGCTAATTAGATGCGTGTGATGTAATGCTATGACATCCTGTGAGGAAGCTTAGGGGCTAGCTTTAGTGGCCAGGGTCTGACACTTAGATTTCAGGCTAGGGGCCCGAAAAGGTCTTTTGACAAAAAATGATTGGCCAATAATAGGATTCCTGGTTACTATACATACTATTTTGGGCCCCTAGTTTGAAAAATCTAGGAGCCCATAGCAAAATCTAGGGGCTTATGCCCCTAGGAAAGTCGAACCCTGAGACTGTGGACAGCTCAAAACTTGAGTGCAAAGATGGTGAATTGTCAAGCTTTTGGATGCAACAATGATTCTCCAAATAAGCGCATGTACCAGTGAAAACATGATCAATATACGGTCTGAACCGGAAAAGATATGATCAATATATGGTCTGTGACAGCCCCACATTTAAAGGTAATGAACGTTTAGATTAAGTGGGTGAAGTTCTGAATGCCAGAAAATGATGCACATTGACTTCCCCCTTCTAATAATTTTCAAAAAGGGGGTGTATGCGTAATCGGAAGAATACACTAATAATTATAGTTTTCTGTCATACAATAACAAAATTCAAAAGCTGTTATATTTGCTGTATTTCTCTGTAAATTTTAGGCATTAGTTAAGAAGACGATTAGCATTACCGTTTTGTAAAATCTCCTCAGTCTGACACACCTTCATTTTCAGAATATACTGGTCCGAATGTGTATGGTTGAATACCAAGAAGGTTTTCCATAACTTTCTATAAATCCACTAAGAATGAGGCACACACATGGATGTTGTCCCCACACTTGTCTCTGCTTAAATGAATAAAATCCTTTACTTGTGGCAAATGAGTAATCAAGTTGGTACATGTAGCTATTATGAATAAGAACTAAAACATTGTCACAATGTAATTGGAAGATTGTTTCTTGGCTATCTGGTTTCATAATTGTACTTTATATACTTGTGTTTTCCTAACAGTAACTAGTCTGACTGCAATTTGAAATAACTGTGCCCAGAGGATGTTTATTGCAGTTAACCTCCTGTGTAAATCATGGGACTAGAGCGGATGCAATTCCTTTAAGATTAATGTGTATTGCAGTCAATTCCTGAGCAGCTGACACACTGACAATACACACACAGCTAACTAATTGTAAACTTCCTTTCATAGCAAGAAAACAGTGTCAGGACATTGTAAGAATACTAAATGTTAGGCTATTTTGTAAACTGGTAGAATTTCTTGAACCCTAAAGCTCATATATAACCCCTTTGCTACAGGTATCTTTTCCCTCGTTGCTTTAAGTTTTGCCACATATAACCTGGTATACCTCTAGCAAATATAGCTTTCACTATATAGGCATACACTGAGAGACAGTGCCTCTGTTTGTTGAGTCTGATACATCACTATCCTCTTTGCAAGTCATTTACTAATGAGAGAATGTGTTGGACGTGTGTTCAGTTCTGAATGGCCCTGGACAACTTGCATGTAGCAGTATGACATCACTTCCTGTTTCTGATAAGCTCCAAGATGGTGCCTCCATGAACATGCTGAGGCAGTGAATTTGCTGTATTTTGCAAGATACAAACTTAAATATCTCAGTCAATTTGCGAAGTATAATTGTAATCAAGGTGTCCTGAGAAAGGTGACACTGAGCTCTAAAACATATCTTTTTTAATTTTGAAGGTGGAGTTACACTTTAATGTACACAGCTAGGTGTTTGACATTGCAAGAGTGCGGTGCTATGGGATATGGAGTTAATGATACGATGCCATACAATGGTGTAGGAGGAGAGCTAGTGAACACAGTTAGGTGTTTGACATCACAATTGTGAGATGCTAGGGGAATATGGGGTAAATGATATGAGGCCTCACAATGGTGTAGGTGTAGGTGTTTGCCACTGCAAGGGTGCGGTGCTATGGAATATGGGGTTAACCCTTATGCTGCTGGTGGCTAAGTTGGCCAATACAAAATAATGCTGAAATCCTGAAAAATCACTGAAACCCTAGCATATGGGTACTCATCTGAGAGTACTCAGAAGAGCTATCAAATGAATACCAACATGACAGGCTTTTCAAAAATCTTTGCATTCTTGTGCATTGGACAACAGTAGTCTTAGCATTGGAAGGGTTGATGCTATGAAGCCACACAATGGTGAAGGAGGAGACTTAATGTACACAGCTAGGTGTTTGACACTGCAAGGGTGCGGTGCTATGGGAATATGGGGTTTAATGTCATGAAGCCTCACAATGGTGAAGGAGGAGAATTTATGCACACAGCTAGGTGTTTGACACTGCAAGAGTGCGGTGCTATGGGAATATGGGGTTAAATGACATGAAGCCTCACAATGGTGAAGGAGGAGAATTTATGCACACAGCTAGGTGTTTGACACTGCAAGAGTGCGGTGCTATGGGAATATGGGGTTAAATGACATGAAGCCTCACAATGGTGAAGTAGTAGACGTAATGTACACAGCTACATGTAGGTATTTGACATTGCATGAGCGCGGTGCTATGGGATATGGGGTTAATGACATGAAGCCTCACAATGGTGAAGTAGTAGACGTAATGTACACAGCTACATGTAGGTATTTGACATTGCATGAGCGCGGTGCTATGGGATATGGGGTTAATGATACGAAGCCTCACAATGGTGAAGTAGTAGACGTAATGGAAACAGCTACATGTAGGTATTTGACATTGCATGAGCGCGGTGCTATGGGATATGGGGTTAATGATACGAAGCCACACACTGGTGAAGGAGGAGACTTAATGTACACAGCTAGGTGTTTGACATCACAATGGTGAGGAGCTATGGGAATATGGGGTCAATGATATGAAGCCACACAATGGTGTAGGAGACCTAATGTACTCAGTTAGGTGTTTGGCATTGCCGGATCAGGGCGCTTCGCTTGCACACATGAAAGTCGATGACGGAGTTGGTGGTTGTGCTTGAAGAAGAGCATCCGTCTGTGGGAGGTCGTGTCTTCTAGCAGTGGAGATATCCTGCCCATCGGAGGCATAGTTGATACATATAGCATGCAGGGTTTAAATATAGAATGCATGTGGTTAGTTTTAATTTCATTAAGTCTACCAGCATTGTGATCGTACACTATTATCTCATTTTGCCATACACACACATTCACACATATACATACATTACATACATACATTAACACACACACACACACACACATATATATATATATATATATATATATATATATATATATATATATATATATATATATATATATATATATATATATATATATATATACTAGTATATATATATATATATATATATATATATTTATATATATATATATATATATATATACAAATATATATTTATATATATATGTATCTCTCTCTCTCTCTCTAAATGTATAAAATATAAATGTATATACATATACATATATATAATTATATATATATATATATATCAATATATATATATATATATATATATATATATATATATATATATATATATATATATATATATATATATATATATATATATATATATATATATATATATATATATATATACCTCCCATGGGTAGGGTGTCTCCCCTGCAGTGCAGAGGTGTTTGCTAGCAGTGTATGTACATGTACCAGTTCCTCTGCCGCCGCCGCATGTGTTGGATCAATATGATTTCATTGTTGCAGCCTTGTGCAGCAGCCTCCTTCTCCTCCTCCTCTTCCTCCTCCTCCAGAAAAGCCTCTTTGAACTTTCAGCCACCGCTCACTTTGCTGTCGCCATGACGATGAGATGAGACGACGACGGTGGAGATGTGATTGAATAGCTCGTCTGCAACACCATCTTAAGGGCGGGTGGGGGTGGGGGAGGGGGTTAGGGGTGAGGTGACCTTACCCAGGGAATCAGACATTGTTATGCCAAACAGCGATACTGCAGAATCTCCTTTAAGGGCCACGAATCAGTGTCCGTGTTGTGCGCCAAATGTAAAAAAATAGATTTTGCTTGGGAGGAAAAGGGTGTTCGTCTGATTATAGGGACGACCACCCCTCCCCCCCCCCCCCCCCCCCCATCCCCTAAGTATGATAGAATATTTATGAAATTCCCATTGAGAACTGGTCCAGTGAAATACCAATGTTTAGTTCACTTTTGCAAAGCCTTACATTTATCACGGTTTAAGCGAATACCTTTAAGCAAAAGTGCCTTGACAAGTCTAACACGTTCTTTCAATTTCACAAGGCGTATTGGTAGATGTGCCAATTGGATCAAAGGATGAAAACAATTCAATTTTTGAAAGAGGCAATACAGGTTATGAATGAATCATACAACACAATTTCGGATATGGCACTGCTGAGAAATCATAAAATGTCCCCATTTTTGGACTATAAGCATTCTAGACATATCACAAATAGCAAATATCACAAATATCAAAAAGCAGGAATCTCATATGTTAGAGTTATTATCTCACCAATGACTCTTATCTAACACGTTGAATTGCAATACAAATGGAATATGACTATTTAATTCCTCCACTTTCTCACATCAAGGTGGGTCTGTACGTGTGAATATCTATATGTATGCATATTTATATATATATATATATACATATATATATATATATATATATATATATATATATATATATATATATATATATATATATATATATATATATATATATATATATATATATATATATATATATATATGTATATATATATAAATAAATTTATATATATATACATATATATATATATATATATATATATATATATATATATATATATATATATATATATAAATAAATTTATATATATATACATATATATATATATATATATATATATATATATATATATATATATATATATATATATATATATATATATATATATATATATATATATATATATATATATATATATATATATATATATATATATATATACTCGTATATATATATATACATATATATATATATATATACATACATACATACATACAAACGTACACACATACATACATACATACGTGTGTGTGTGTGTGCGTGTGTGTATATACCTTTAAAGCCGAGAATATCTGAATACCTTACATATCATATCACTACTGACATGGTTTCATCTTTGACGGTTAGGAATGCCTTTGCATTATGAAAGCCACTAGAAACGAACGTTTCGTGTTTAATCAATAGACAGGCTTTGAAGGAAAGCCTTTTTAAGTTGGTATTTTCTCTTATCACGAATTCTCGCCATATTACATCACGCGCCATTGTAATTGATCCCTGATGTTGTGAGATTTATACTCACCTACTAGACTTCAAAATAATTCTATACAAACTACCTCTCGTATGCACAGTATCGATCGAATTTATAACGAAACCGCCAAATGTGAACATCTGCCAAAAGTGAAAATCTTATATTATGAACACAAATGTAGTTTTTCTCTTGTACAGCCTGTGTGACAATAAACTCGGGTTTGTGAAAGCCGCATTAGAACATATAGTACGCGTTTTGCCGTTCAGCCTGACAATTTGGCTGAAATCTTGCAGGCAAATGCAAACTTAGATAAGTCGTTAATAGAGAAACGTTCATCAGAACATTACCAACAACTCTCCTTCAAATATTTTGTGAAATAATTCTTAATTCCAAAAATATTATAAAAGGTAGTCTAGATCCAGACGACAATTTGTAGAGGAACTTTTAAGCATGAATGAAGTGAAATTTCAACGTTTTCCAATACACATACCCAACCTCCTGGTTTATGACACATTACAAGATATATATATCACGTACATGCACAATGCAATAAAACATTAAGCATACCTTTAAAATCAATACTAATGATTGGTACACAACTTACACGCGTGTAGCCAGCTATCATGAAATTTCTAACCGTGTTCAAGTTGTTCCATTGCAAGAAACGGCATGCGTCTGAAAGCAGATCAAAGGCATCGGTGTGCGGAAAATAAAAGGAGATTGCAGTGCAAGAAACTCATAACTAGAAAGTAAAAATGTCCAATAACTTATCGGCAGTCATTAAAAGTGCTGATAAAGAAAGCGATAAATATCTGCGTCCAACTAGTAAGGGAAACTGCCGGCTTGCCTTGTAAAAGTAATGCAGAGCTATGACTTGCAGAACGACTGGGGATGAGGATGATTATTCGATACATCGATAATATCGATTATCAATAATGAAAAGTATTGTATCATTTCAAATTATTTTTAACGATATGCTTCACGATAACCATTCAGCATATCAGAAATACGACTGATAAGTGAATGTATTACTTATCAAAGAAAAGCATATGATATTGTTACTTATACCTATATAAAGTATCCATCACTCTGTTGGCTAGGTACTACGAAAAAGGTAAAATCAACGATCCTTAATCAATTTGGAAATATTTAAGAAATAGTCCATAAGTATATGTTCCTCGGACATTTCCAAGAATGGATGGCTCTGCGATACTGCTTTCATGTACATAAATAAGTTTAATATATTGTTCTACTAGATGATCAAACAATATGGGTCGTACACACCTCAGATGACATGAATGGAACCTTATCTAAATTGACACCCTTTTCTGCAATTCTTTGTTAAAACGTCATTAGTGGATAGCTGATGGTGGAGAAAGCTGTAGTACCTGAAAAAACACCGACTAACATCATCAAAGGCACAAAATGGTCACTTGTGTCCACAGTGAGAATGACCAGAACTCAAAACATTGTGCTGTGCAGGTCACTTGTTGCAAAGACGGTTTAGACCGCTAGCCTGTTGAAGCATCCACCAGCCTTAGATACCGTATCGTCTTACTGAGAATGAACAGAACTCCAGACATTGTACAGTGCAGGTCACATACAGCAAGCTCTCATTGAAAAACGGGTTAGACCGCATGGTTATTGAGGCAGCCCCAAGCCTTAGATACCGTATCGTCTTACTGAGAATGACCAAAACTCCAGACATTGTACATTGGTAACATACACCAAGCATTCATTGCAAAACCGGTTAGACCGGATGGTTATTGAGGCAGCCCCAAGCCTTAGATACCACATCGCCTTACTGAGAATGACCAAAACTCCAGACATTGTACATTGGTAACATACACCAAGCATTCATTGCAAAACCGGTTAGACCGGATGGTTATTGAGGCAGCCCCAAGCCTTAGATACCACATCGCCTTACTGAGAATGACCAAAACTCCAGACATTGTACATTGGTAACATACACCAAGCATTCATTGCAAAACGGGTTAGACCACATGGTTATTGAGGCAGCCCCAAGCCTTAGATACCACATCGCCTTACTGAGAATGACCAAAACTCCAGACATTGTACATTGGTAACATACACCAAGCATTCATTGCAAAACGGGTTAGACCACATGGTTATTGAGGCAGCCCCAAGCCTTAGATACCACATCGCCTTACTGAGAATGACCAAAACTCCAGACATTGTACATTGGTAACATACACCAAGCATTCATTGCAAAACGGGTTAGACCACATGGTTATTGAGGCAGCCCCAAGCCTTAGATACCGTATCGCCTTACTGAGAATGACCAGAACTCCAGACATTGTACATTGGTAACATACACCAAGCATTCATTGCAAAACCGGTTAGACCGGATGGTTATTGAGGCAGCCCCAAGCCTTAGATACCACATCGCCTTACTGAGAATGACCAAAACTCCAGACATTGTACATTGGTAACATACACCAAGCATTCATTGCAAAACGGGTTAGACCACATGGTTATTGAGGCAGCCCCAAGCCTTAGATACTACATCGCCTTACTGAGAATAACCGGACATTTTGCAGTGCAGGTAACATACATCAAGCACTCGTTGAAAAAAGGGTTAGAGGCAGCCCAAAGCCTCAGATACCATACCATCTTACTGCGAATGACCAGAACTCCAGACATTGTGCGTTGATCACATACACCAAACCATTCATTGCAAAATGGGTTAGACCACATGGTTATTGAGGCTGCCCCAAACCTTAGATTCCGTATCGCCTTACTGAGAATGACCATATGCAAGTTCCCCTACAACCCATTGAATCGGCGCTCGGTTTCATATTGCATAACCAGCATGACGTACATGTAAGAGCCTTCGCCGATATCCCTAGGCCTCTCGTGTTGAAGTACAACAAGGATGAATGCTCCTCATCGGCGCTCCAATCCGCATAATGAACATCAGCGTGGTGAGATATTGGTATATCATGTTATTGTTCTTCATGCCGTGTACACATACTCATTGACGCTCCTGAAGTGCGCTAATAACTCCAGTGTGTATGGAATCACGACCCTAAGTACACATTGGGCATGGCTGGTAGTGCCACAGTCTACCCTTCCTAATACATATCCCTGATGGGTCGAGGGAACTTCCAATTTGTAAGTTTGCAATTTTGAGGTTATACTTTTTGAGATTGTATGGGACTTTGATAGTATGGGTTTTGGCACGGGTTCGATTTTGGTATATTTTGGTATAGACGAAAGCGTGGTATTTGGATATGGAATTTCTAATATGTCGTTACAAGCCAGGTAGTGGTGGTGGAATGAGGATTACCAGGAAAAGTTTCCTCCGTGTAAGAAAAACTCATTGGTAACGTTCTCATGTGCCCGGAGCTAGACCCGAACACTTCAATAGGGATAGGCAGCAGATAGTAAATTGCAACACCCTAGACCACTTGGCTATTGGGGCACGCACTGCAGGCGTTGCTATGAGGCTGAGTGGTAAACGTCTCATAAATACCATGGGAGTAAATGCCCAGTATTTGACAACTCATACTTCCATAGAAATTTAGAGTACTGTATATGTACTGCTATACAACCATTCAAGTTGATATTTTGATACAAATCATAGTCTATTCATGCATTGGGGTATACCTAACGTCACCATTAAGGCACTTACGTGGTTGGTATTGTTTCCCAGTAACCGTAGTATGACATGCCCTCTTCACAGCATACATACTTTATAAGAGGAGATACGGATTTGGATGGATGTACTGTACATATCGTATACTACTTTAACAGTATGTTTCAAGTATATATATATATATATATATATATATATATATATATATATATATATATATATATATATATATATATATATATATATATAAATATATATATATATATATATATATATATATATATATATATATATATATATATATATATATATATATATATATATATATATATATACATGTATATATAATAATAACTGCGACAAAGTGGTTAATGAAAATATAAAAAAGGTAATATAGACAAAAGGAGGGTAAAACCTTTTGAACAAATTGGGTTAATTAAACTCGACTATAACTATTTGTCCACCATCCAAAAAGGAGGATAAAACCTTTTGAACAAATTGGGCTAATTAAACTAAAGCCTAAATCTATTTGTCTACCTTCCAAAGTAAGCTTAGTTCATCCGTCTAAGGGAGGTATGGCCAAGAATATGCAGTTTATCATTCACTTCCAAATGAGAACAACACCACATATATAAGGCAAACAAATGTGTTTTAATATTATCCTCAAAAAACATTTTTATACTATCCTCATTATTCATTTTCATTCATTCCTCACTATTAATCTTTATTCTTTCTTCAATATTCATCTATATACTATCCTCAATATTAATTTCATACTGCCCTCAATAGTCAGTTTTATACTATCCTAAATATTCATTTTATACTATCCTCAATATTCATTTCATACTATCCTCAATATTCATTTTTATACTATTCTCCATATTCATTTTATACTATCCTCAATATTCATTTTTTTAACTATCCTCAATATTCACTTTATACTATCCTCAATTTTCATTCTTTTGCAAATCAACCAAACAGATCTATCCCAAGAAGCCTCTTCCTACACAGACCTCTTTCAGAATAATGGCTTACAGTGTAGATAGTCAAGAGCCTTTGATTGTGACAATGTGACATGTTCAGTTAGCAGCACTACATGTACTGCAGTGCACTGTCGATCTATCTTAACCCTGATACTCTCAAGACGTGCGCGTGGTCTGACGTACAGGAACATATGTTGACTTTACAACAATATTTTGACAAATATTTGGCTGAATACTATTATTTGTGTTGGGGTTAACAATCCCTCTTCAAATATTTTTAAAATATTGCATTATTTAAAGAGTTATGTTCAAAGTCGTCAGATCATGTGTGTAGTCCGGGCGGAAATGGGTCAATAGCAGCCTTGCCGCCTCTCACGCACCTGCCGCTCAACAATAGAAGCATACATACAATACGCACTGTACACTGTGCATGTAATGATGCCTTCTTGTTGCTATGGTGATTATTTGGACAGAAAAGTGGCGGTTTAACCCATTAATGCTTAAGGGTTCTTCCAGATATTGTCGTCTGGATCTCTGATACTTTTGTCTATAATTCTGGAATTAAGAATAATCTAACAAAATATTTGAAGGAGAGTTGTAAGAAATTTCCTGATAGATATTTCTCAATCAAATATTTTCGTGAATGTGCTTCTGCCTGCAATACAGTATTTCATCAAAAGTATCGAGCTGTTTGGCCGTTATGAGCTTTAGTGGGTTAAGTGTTCCTCCATGACTAGTGATGGGAGTCTGCGGATGAGGACAATATTGTCTCGCTGTCGGCTGGCAGAGATCCATCCTGAAGTGGCCATAGGAATACTTGTCTGTTTGTCCCCGTACTCTCGCGAGAGTTCACACCAGAGAGGATGAAATTAACAGAATTCTTGCCACGGCAGGAAATCCGACCATGTGTCAATTCGCCTGGAACTCTATATAATACTTCCAATCCTTGACGTAGAATAGGAAATCGCAACTGCGCGACACAAAGTATTTCCGGCAAGGACTAATTGGTCCTGCACGTCTTATTAGGGATACGGCTAATATTGGAAATTTGCCGATTTACATCGTCTTGTTTGAATATAGAATTTAAGTTGACTCAAACGAGCCAAACAATTGATATGATTAGTCGTTGATGACATGTATGCATGTATTTATTGACCATATACTATAGATATGAAAGGTACATCCATATTAAAAACAACAACATCAATATACAAATGATTATACTACAATGAAGGAAAGGACAGAAAACAGGTATGATTCACCAGCGAAAAACATGGTTTTGTTGATGCTGCAACATGTGTATTTCGTTTTGTATATTCATTTCCCTTATCACCGGCAAAATGTGTTAATCATCATCACCATCACCATCATCTTTCTACTCATCATCATTGTCATTATCATTGTATCATCATCATCATCATCTTTATAGTCCTCATCATCATCATAGTCAACCTCATCACCATCATCATCATAGTCCTCCTCCTTATCATCATCATCATCATTGTCCTACTTATCATCATCATCATCATCATCATCACCATCATCATTATCCTCATTGCAAAAACAAACACATCCACATGCATGAATGATGAATGCTGATTCATAATGATTAAGATTCGGGACACCCGGCATGCCCCGGGCCAGACCAGGGCCTTGAACTTTAGCGGATGAAATTGACGCATTCCGACTGATAGAAATCGATGGCTATCATTATGTTGCCACTTTGTTCAGTAAGTGGTGGATCACAGCGTATTGCACTAAACATAGAACATCCCAATTGGCAGGTTCCATCTCCGAGCGGGCAGCAGAGATACCGAGCGTGATTAATAGGTATTCCATCTAATAGAAAATGAAAATCAAGTCTCGTATTTGCTATTAGCATATATTGAATTATTGAACGACTGGCGAACACCCAATCAAATCTAGCTAGCCTGGTGGGCAGTGGATTAGCATCGATTCTGTTCTGGGAATAGCCTTGTTAACTGTGCCTGAATAATGACCGGCTGATTGCTGACTGTTTAGTGTGATATCCACAGGAAATGCCCCTGGGAAGAAAAGTCCTGGTCTTGTCTGGGCTGGTATTTTTGTGATTTGATTATTTGATTAGGCCACTTGGAGTTTGATATTGTTTCTTATGCCCACAGGCATTGTCAAAGGTCGCATATAGGTCGTTGCCCGTGGTCGTTTCGCGTTAACCCTTGCTCGAGAGCACATCAAAAGACGAGTACTTGCATATATGTATGTATGTATGCATGCATGCATACTAGTATATATATATATATATATATATATATATATATATATATATATATATATATATATATATATATATATATATATATATATACACATATATATATATATATATATATATATATATATATATATATATATATATATATATATATGTTTATATATATATATATATATATATATATATATATATATATATATATATGTATATATATATATATATATATATATATATATATATATATATATATATATATATATATATATATATATATATATATATATATATATATATATATATATATATATATATATATATATATATATATATATATATATATATATATATACCTGGGTATTCCTAAGCATTAAGCATTATGAATAGTCTACCTGCAGAATACATGATACAAGGTCCTACACATGCTCAAGTAAGCAATACATGAGACTCAAGGGTTTAACGCTAATTGGACTTGAAATTAAGCCAGTCCCATGCATGCTTTCCGAACCTCTTCCCTCTGTACACTGGCATTCGTAGACGTCCTTCATGAAACACGCATATCCCTTGGGTCTGATTTGGCAGCATGCTATTTGCAGTTCATTAATCATATATACGTCAATTGTAGTACACGTCACCGTTTGTAATTGATCGCTACTGTCAATCAAGTGGCAGGAATCTGCCATCATGCTTAGCACGACTGGCTCCCAAGCGTGTGACATTGGGTTCAGCATTCCACTGAATCTCCATTAGCTGGTTGGCGTTGTCGCTATACTTTATGTGCGGCGTTGTGAAGAGCTGTCTAAGGTACCTCTGCAACTGAAAGACTCCTGAGGACTATACGTATATATATAAATGAATTTATTTGTGGTTCCGGATTTCCATGAGAAGTCCTCTCTCCCATAAGTCAAGTCGTCACTATAGTTATAAATGTCGGAGAAAATCTGAGTGCCTGGCCAAAGCTACCGCCCAGTACAAGTCCCTGGTAACTTTCTCGCATGCCCCGAGCAGGATTTGAACCAAGGCAGTTGGTGGCATAGCCTTAGAACACTCAGGTTGGGCCCTACCAGGAGATCTTAGAAACACTAGATTAGGGGTATGAAATGACATAAATGTATGTATCTTTATTGACCATATGATAAAGCATAAGGTACAATGATACTTAGAAAACAAGAAAAAAAACATATACACAGAAGGGTTAAATACAGGAGTTATTTGTACTAGACAGGTGATAGTTAAAAGGCCATTTTGGCCAGCGTGCACCAATGATACCGGGGCATGGTCCAAGTCATAAACCTTGAATCTTTCTTAGGGGGGTGACGGGAGGAGGGATAAGCCAGTTCCATCCCAATTCCGGATGGCTTTCCAAAATATTCTTAAAATAGCTGTCCCTGATATCTTCCACAACATACACAGATCTGAAGTATCCACCCCATCCATGCATCCACATGATAACTCGTAATTAATCCGCCAACCGAACAACAAGAACCATACGGTCTGCTTGTGCAGGTCATTCTGCCTTTATTCGGTATGATCATAATCACGCGCTAATAGTATACCTGCAATGTAATACGCTTATTACAGTATTTCAGGTGGCATTGGGGTGGATTACAGCGTGTCTGGCATTACAAGGGTGTGAACAGAGCTTCCAAGTAACAGGATTGAAATGGCATCCGATTGAGGGGACATTGGTAGCTCAGTTGGTTAGGTGTCGGACTAGTAATCAGTAGGTCGTTGGTTCAATTCCCGGCCGGGGCACTTTGGTCTGTCCTTCGGCAAGACAGTTTATTCCATATTGCCTTAGTCCACCCAGCTGAAAACATGGCTACCTAGCATTAATAAGGCAGTGCTTAGAGCGTGTGCGCTATATGCTGCCAGCTGCTCTGGAATATCCCTCGGGGGATTGAAATGGTTTCCGTGTGTACAGTGCCTGCTAGGGAAGGAAGGTCGTGTGAACATTTCGGTGGATACAAGACTATAAGCCGGATACCTCTTTACCTTTACCTTATCGTGAATGAATGCAAACGGACGATAATTAGTTATGGTCTAGTTTTAACCCCTTCATAGAAGGGTATAATGTTTAAAGCTGTTCATATATACACGTACTATACATATGCAATAGCTCCAGTTGAAGAACATTCCCTAGTATAGTACGGTGCGTTGTCCCTCTTTCATGCTGAGAAAATCTCCAATATAATCACAGCAAACATGAAACCACATCACTCAGAATTACACGAACAAGCTTAGTATGACATAAGCTTAGACTGCTGACCTCAGTTCAAAAACTATTCGATTTGTATGTATACTATTTGAATATCGCCGAGTAAACAAAATTGCACATACATGTAGAACCAAAATCTTTGCTAAATACTCTCAACTCTGTGAGGGAATGATAATTTCTCATGCACTATTTTCATTATAACAAAATATCTAGGCGACGATTTTAAGAAATTTGAAAATCAACAAGTTATTTTTTTGAATGATTATTGCATAAGAATTATTATATTGTTACGTTTGATACGTATGCTTTTCGCCGTCCTCGCGCGAATTCTCTTCGCGTTGCCGCTTCCCTAGTGCAGAATGCTAAACGGTTTAGAGTGAATGCGAAAGACGACTGAATATTTTCTCCCCACTTAATTCCGTACCAATCCATCACGTTGCCATGGCAACGGCTCGTTTCCATGGCATCGTGCAGTGTACACATTGATCGAGGTCCCTTGGTGGCAGTATAGTATCACCTCCGCATGGAAAGAGGATCTCATTTGTAAACACAACAACATGGATGACAACATGGCTATGTATCGAACTGTTTGAGCAAGGCTTTCTGTCGTATAACCACGTCAAAGACACGAACACCATAACTCGCACCAGGTACTGATGAATGGGGTTATGGTAATTTGCGTCCAAGAAACAGCAATTGCGGAAATATTTCTATATTGAAATGAGATACATGTACCTGTACCTTTTCTTTTAATTTCTTTAAACATTGCATGTTTTATTTTATCTTGCATGCATGAAAAAATAATAGTAATTATACAAATGATATATCATTTTCATACCAGCTACACTTGGAGATAGAAATATTTCAGTATGAACGCACAAATTCAATTAATAGAGAATATGCCTAATTCTTCTCATAATGAGACCAAATACCAGTTTCTTAAAAGCCAACCAACCCACCGACGTGTGTTAAATGCTATGGACCCCGATGGGGTAGCCATTCGCAAATAACCACGTTATAGCTCACAAATGCTAGCTGTATGTTTTAAGTCCATTTGTAAAAAGGGATGTGGTCAAAAAAAATTGTTAGAATACCTTGAAATAGTAATATGGTTATTGGCCATCAGGGGGAAATAACTTTTTCACAAATAATAACTAGTATTTGCAAAATATTTGCAAAATATTCTAAAATCAATAGTATACATACTCTTGTATTAAAGTGCACGAATTAAAGAAATACGTTCACAAAACACTGCTGTAATGCTTTTTACACAAAATGGCTGAAAATTACAATTGGTCAATGCCGGAATATGTCAAACGTGCTTGGGTTTCTTGTGACTAGACCGCAGCAAACTTTTATTGAACCTTCTACCAGTGCCTAGTACATGTGAAGATGCATGTTATGAAATGTACTTCTTTCGATATTTACTTTTTCTTTTCTTTTTTCAGTCCGCATTCCAGTGAAATGAAGATGTCATTGATAAGAGCGTGCTGTGTG
This sequence comes from Maea johnstoni, assembly GCA_963942565.1. Classification (NCBI taxonomy): domain Eukaryota; kingdom Metazoa; phylum Annelida; class Polychaeta; order Spionida; family Magelonidae; genus Maea; species Maea johnstoni. Next base: position 21,137,700 of record OZ012690.1, read on the forward strand.
GTGTCGGGGATGATTCGATAGAGGGCGCCACAGGTCCAACAAATAACCCATGAAGATGCGTGGCAGTTCGCGGAGCTCGGGGAGGGCCGTACCCATCCCCCTGGAGCCCCTTAAAGAGGGTCACAGAATGGACCCCCAGGAGCGCCTCTTTCTGGAAGCCGCCGAGAAGGGGGATAAACATACAATGATCCGTTGTCTACAGGGACCCAACCCTGTCAATGTGAACAGTACGAATATACTAGGAAGATCTGCTATACAGATAGCTGTAGATAACGAAAATATAGAGATAGTAGAGGTCCTCCTTAAGCAGGACGGGATTAAGATTGGTGATGCACTCCTCTATGCGATTCAAGAAGGGGTGTATAGGATTGTTGAGATGTTAATAGACCATCCTAGTATTACTCGTGATATGTTAGGAACTGATTGGGCAAAAACTAAATCTCCCGGGGAAGAGAGTTCGGATTTTTCTATCGATATCTCGCCCGTCGTTCTCGCGGCCCATTGTAATCAGTTCGAGATTTTGCAGCTCTTGCTGTCACGTGGCGCCACCATTGAGAGACCGCACACACTCTCCTGCCCATGCGCGCGCTGCCGTGAACAGGTCAATTTGGACAGTTTACGACATTCATTAAGGCGGATCTACACTTACCGAGCGTTGGCCAGCCCGGCCTGGATATCCTTGACAAGTTCGGATCCCATTCTTACGGCCTTTAAACTATCGTGGGAGCTAGAGCACCTTGCGAGAAAGGAGAACGAGTTTAAGGATAACTACAATGAACTGACCACGCAGTGCAAGAAGTACGCGTGTGACGTTCTCGACCAGTGCCGCAGTACTGAGGAGGTAATAGCTGTACTCAATAGAGAGAGTGACGACGGGAGCTCAGCTGATGAAGATGACACATTAGGAGAAAAACTCACACTTGGGCGACTGAAATTGGCACTAAAATACGACCAAAAACAGGTAATTTCTCTTCTCTTTTGCATGGATTTTGTGTTTTGTTCATAGTTTAAAAGTCACTTTTTTGTCACTTCTAAGGCGAATTTGGATTTGGAAACCCTTAGTCATCACATTTTCTCCCAAATTTAGGCTAGTGGGTGACGAAATAGTAACGGTAAAGGAAAACAATGAAAAAAATAGTAGCAAGGAAAACCTCGCAGCAAACACATTACGATATCATTCGTTGCCTAGTTTGGTTTTTTAGAATCAAAATAACTTTCAACAGGTTTGACCTTAATGCAACAAGATAGAGAAACAAAACCTGGAACCAGGAAGATTTTTTTCCTTCTTTAAATAGTCCATATTGGTCTTTAAGTAGCCAAGGTACGGTAGAGTGCCCTTCTCAACTCCGATCATCTGCATAGCGACCAGGCCAACCTACTAATGAGAATCCACTAGCGGACAAATGATCCCCTCGACTAGGCTTCTAGTCCCTGAAATAATGACAATCCCTAGTTGTTGTAGTTGTATATTTGTATATTGACTATATCATTGAAAATACAAAATTATACAAATAACAAATTTTTTATCAACATGTATAAATATAGCTATAAAGCGGAGAAACAAAGAGAAAACAAAAGCGACTTTTTCAGAAAAAGTTGCTTAGAGCAACCAACACAGTATAGAGAGTGGGTGCTACACTTCTCCACTCGGCCCGGGGGCGTTGTGAATACAAAAATTACATGGGTAATCAAATTCTCTGTCCTTTGGCAGGCGGGGGTCATCGCTGTAAATGGTATATCAGATTTACCAGGAAAGCTAGCCAATGCCGGCACGATTGCTCATAATTTTACGATACAGTTTACTCACTGCAAGGGCAGTTATAGATCTCATGCATGTCAGCTCATCCTTTCCGACAGATGGGTTTCCCCATTAGTATCATGAGGCATTCATCTGGTTCGTCATTAAGGACTCTAGAGACATTAGGACATCTATCCGCGATTTCTCCATATAGGAGTATCATTTCCTCATTATTATTGGGGCACTGCATCAGAATATGCCTAATATCTTCGGTCACATACAAATCACAGTTTGGGCACTTCCTGAGGCTGGGAGCGAGCCCTTTAAGCCGACAATCATCATTTTTTAGGTTGCTAGCGTGACAGACTAGTCTAGCCATATAGTTACTTGACCTAACTGTGTGTTGTAAAGCGTCCTAATAACTATGCTACGGCAGTTAGAGGGAGAAGCCAAACATGTTGGTACAATTCGCAAACCGTGATTGTGATTGAAGGGTTGCGTACGATGGTGCGGGTGTGAACGGCAGAAAAAAAACATTTTTTTTCACTGTAAATCATTTTGGTTTAATTCGCAAACCGTGATTGTTATTGAAGGGTTGCGTACGATGGTGCAGATGTGAACGGCAGAGGAAAAAAAGATCCGCTGTTTTTCTAGAAAACGAAGGGGAGAACTTTTTCAAAATTCCACCGTTTTTCCAAAAACAGCAGAAAAAATGTGTTTTTTTTCCTGTCGTTTATACATGCACCATCGTAGTCCTCCACTCAGACTGCCTGACTCTCTGTACTATATGACCCATTTCTCAGCGTGGTACATTTGTATCTGGTTTCCCAGGCCATTTATTGCATTTGCAGACTATGGGATGATTTCATTATATAGATCAACAGAGTGCATTACACTGGGAAGCCTCAGTGAATAGTACTCAAATGCTCAGTAACGCGATCTACGTATTCCTACATGTAGGCATACCGAGTGTATAATTCGTATCCTGTTTATTACTACAGTGCCGACATTTAATTTCTGCACTAAATGCGTTGGTAGCCTGGTCATAATACACGACCGCACGCCTGATTGCCATGTAGTTTCCTCTGCATGGATGCATGGAGGACCTCACAACTGAACGTAGCTTTGATTCGCAAGCTACGTTAATCATTGATGGGCTTGGCATATTTTTTGACATGTTATCCATGGGTCGTTGTACAACCAGTCACTAGCAAACGTCCGGTCGACTGGTGCACGAAATAAATGTCTGCACTGTAGGTTCCAGTCTGTCCTGGTTCTTTAAGGTACCAAACATGCTTCGTACATGTACTCATAATGTTACAGTGAGAGATTGATTATTAGCTTCGGAATATATTACACCATTAAGTCGTGCAAACCACTGCTACAACGACTTAATACAACCTAACTACTACTAAATTGCTAATAATAATAATAATAATAATGATAATAATACTAATAGTAGTAATACTACTACTACTACTAATAATAATAATAATAATAATGATAATAAAATAATGATAATAATAATAATAATAACACTACTACTACTACTACTACTAACACTACTACTACTCCTACCAATGATAATAATACTACTACTACTACTGATAATTATAATAGTAATAATAGTGATAACAATAAAAGTAGCAATAATGATAACAATAGGCTTTTCGTCAAATTAGACCTACAAAAAGTAGTAAACTGAACATTGAGAATGCAACGTAGACCCTTGATGGATCTTTCCTCAGGCACTCTCTATATCATAGGAAGCATTCATCATACCTAACAAACAAACATATTGCATGACCTTGCACAAGGCCATTGTGCAGAAAAAAACATTCCACCAATATATTATAAGGCAGTTTTTTTGTCAACATTTGTAAGCTCTGTAGTGCCCTGAGTGCATATATGTGCGATAAGGCCAAGAAAAAATATTGCTTGTTTCCTGTGTTTTATGCATGTTTTACGTTGATTGGGAGTTGGGAGGGCGGAAAAAACTTTGGGGTAGGGATTTTTTTTAAATAAAAACTTGTTAGGGTAGGGTTACAGGAAACAAACAACTTTTTTCTCAGGCCTCAGTATACCTTTTCCTGTCTCGAGTGGAATGCATATAAGCATTGCTTTTAGACCAGGCATCATTGGTATCTTGTGACGGAAACAACTGGATTCTTTTTACAATTATACACTGTTTAATCTCTTTAATACCTATTTATGTACAATATATCAAGTTCTGTGCAGAGGACGTAGAACATCCTGTATTGCAATGTGAGTGGTCGGGAAAAAAGTTTTATTTTCTCTCCCGAAAAAACGATCGTGAAAATATTGTTTTCTCTCCTCCAAAAAAGGGTCGTGGAAAAAAAGTTTTTTGATCTTCTCTATCCACATGGTCTGGAAAAGATAAAGTTTTATTTACCCTCCCTCTAGAGTGGTCGGGAAAAAATAAAATTTTATTTTCTATCCCCAAAAAACGGTCGTGAAAATAAAACTTTTTTTATATTTCCTCTTCCTCACTTGGTCCATCGTAAAATAAACAAAAACAAACAATTGATATAATTTTCTTTTTTTCAGTTTGTATCTCATCCTCATTGCCAACAATTGCTAACCTCCATCTGGTACGAGGGGCTCCCGGGCTGGCGGAAAAGCAATACCTTTCAGAAAGTCCTCATGTGCATAGGCCTCATCTCCCTTCTCCCCCTCATGGCGGTCTACTATCTACTTCTACCGAGGAGTCGCCTAGGTCAATTGCTTCGCACCCCCTTCATGAAGTTCCTCTTCCATAGCGCTTCGTTCGTCGTGTTCCTTTTGCTGCTCGTAATGGCGTCGACTGACCTAGTTAACGCGCGCGAGAGAGCGCAGGTGCGAGGACCCAAACCGAACCAGCTCGAATGGCTGATAGTATTCTGGGTCACGGGTGAGTATCTGGTCATGTTATTATACTTATTTGCATAATTGATTGTTACGATGTTGCAGGTGTGAACGGCAGAAAAAAATCCTGTTTTTCTGGAAAACGACAAAAAATCTTTTTTCCAAAAAAAGCAGATTTGTTTCTACCGTTCACACCTGCATCATCGTAGATTGTTTATATGTAGTTAACAAAATCCTTTTTTTAAACGTAAAAAACACCTGGTTATTGTTTGAGTATGACTTGTTTCTGTGATTAGTGTCACTTATTCTGTCCTTGTTGCCTTTTTACTTTTTTCTGTATCAGTACACTTATTTCATGTCCTAAGGATATAGTCAAAGACTTGTTCAATTGAATTTTTTCCATATTGAGGTTTAAATGTGAAAAGTCGGTACTTAATGTCGTAGAGAACCAGAGTACCCTAGGAAAACCACCGAATTACTGAAATTTATTACCAAGTACAGAGTGATTATGAGGAGCTGTCCAAGCCCAATGCCCAGACCGCTATCGAGACAGAAACGTACAATTCCGAACCATTCGCATCTTCTGATGATACTATCATTAACTGGAATCACTATGATTCCTGTTGTTCTTCAATAAGCAACTTTAAACCACCATGCAGTATATCAGCAATCGTATCGATTCCCATTTCGAACCAATGGTTCTTTTAAGTCTTTTTCAAATTTGGTAATTTACCAAATTGTGGTAGAAATTGCCTCTCCTAAGCTTTTTTGTGTCCCGTTTTCAAACAGTTTCCATTGTGTGTGACATTCTCAAATTAGTGCGTGTCAAACATACTATACAAACTTCACTGAATTCATAAGCTATTTTAAACCAAATTTGGATAGATATATACGATTATGGTTTTCCACAACACAAAGAATCATTTAATTCACTGAAGCCAATTTCTAGAGGAACTCTTCAGCCTGAATTGGTTACCTTCTAGAGTGCGTACATTTAATTCTTGCAATGGATGCGTGGGCAGCCCGGGTATAGTCGCGACCGCACTCCTGATTGCTACCCAGTGTCCTGGGCATGGGTGTATGGATGACTTCACAACTGAACGTGGCTTTGATTCGCAAGCTACGTGGGTCATTGCTGTTCTTGGCTTATTTTTGATATGTTATTCACGGTTATTTGTACAACCACGTACATGTACTAGCAGACGTCCAATCGACTGATGCATCAATAAAATGTCTGTACTGTATATGTTTTGTAGGTTTCATTTGGGCGGAGTGTAAACAGCTATGGGAAGAAGGTCTCAAGGCGTACGTGCGTCAGTGGTGGAACTGGCTGGACTTCATAATGCTCTCCCTCTATCTCTGTACATTCTCGCTGCGAATTGTCTCATACGTACAAATGCAATATGGACCGCCAAATAGATACGGGCCGCTTAGGATCCCTAGGAAAGACTGGCCCATGTATGATCCTACGCTAATCTCGGAGGGATTATTCGCCGTGGCCAATGTCTTCAGCTTTGCGCGGATGATCTTTCTTTTCCAAGCTAATCCGGATTTGGGACCACTGCAGATCTCATTGGGATGCATGCTCATAGACATTGCCAAGTTTCTCTTCATATTTTTCCTTGTTTTGACGTCCTTTGCGTGCGGTCTCAACCAGTTATACTACATGTATTACTTCGGACCAGAGTCGGAGGATGTAAATGACAAAAAGGATGATGCATTTTTTCCGTAAGTATAATTTTTATCATCACATAATCTTTCATAATTTTTGTTAAAAAATAGGTTGTGAATTTAATTATTTTGTTTATCACATTTGTAAACTGAAATGCTATTTGTTTGCGATTGATGTAATAACTAATAATATAACTGAATGTTTACCTAACGGTACTAGGAGCTTATAGAAAAGTGTCTTTTATTTATTTATACCAATGCGTGATGGAATATTAATAGTATAGATTATAGTTATACACTTAGATATTTTACCCTTCCTTTTATTTAAGAGCAATAATTCCTAAAATCTGAACAAAAGGGAACACATTAACTAACCATTTCCGTTCCTGTTTTGTTGGGTGCATACATTTTCGCAACATTTAACTGCTCAGAACTTGGTAACGACCAGTTATGTCATTTCTCAAAATACACCGACTACTAGTATATATGTGCAACCCTCCCAGGACATTCAGTAAAACAAAGGATTCTTAGCGTTTCTTGGTAATAAACGAAGTACTTCCGATTCGAAATGATAAACACATGACCAAAGTTTGTCTTGCAGTATCGATGGAGTACATTTTGCACGTTTTTTTATTTCACTGCGCTACGATGTATTTAGTAAACGACCCATGAATGTCAGCTAGAGTATATGGCTAATATGTAAGGTATCGTTTAGTATTATAAGTGCCTTTTTAAGGAAGCGAATGATCACGAAGGCCACCCTCCCTTTGCCAAAACCTTTGGGTGACCATTGTATTTCCTTTACTATGGCGTAAATAGCATAAGATTTCAATCTGAACAAAGTATGCCATTAGCTCAAGATTTTGCTTGGTTACATCCCATTAGGATCAGTTGTAACTTCACCTATGATAAGTATCATTTAGGACATTACTATATATATATATATATATATATATATATATATATATATATATATATATATATATATATATATATATATATATATATATGTATATATATATATATATACATATATATATATATATATATATATATATATATATATATATATATATATATATATATATATATATATATATATATATATATATATATATATATATATATATGTATATATATATATATATACATATATATATATATATATACATATATATATATATATATATATATATATATACATATACATATATATATATATATATATATATATATATATATATATATATATATATATATACATATATATATATATATATATATATACATATACATATATACATATATATATATATATATATATATATATATATATATATATATATATATATATATATATATATATATATATATATATATATATATATTATATATATATATATATATATATATATATATATATATATATATATATATATATATATATATATGAGAGAGAGAGAGAGAGAGAGAGAGAGAGAGAGAGAGAGAGAGAGAGAGAGAGAGAGAGAGAGATCCTCCACGAAGTGTCTGAAATACTTTACTACTTTACTATGAATAAATACATACTAATAGCCTAACCAAGTATTAGTACAAGCTAAAGCCTACATTATGCAACTATGGAATTCAAAGATTCAAATGATCTTTTCTAATGAATGACGAAAAGCTAAATATTTCTATAGACGCCCTATCCCTTGCATTATTTTGTGTGGTTAATAACCGATATCAAAACTACCCTAGAGGTATCTTATGAATTAAATCGATTCAATGCATTAGCTGTATTACGTGACGTTTCTGTTACATCGTTCAGTATTTTGCATTATGCAAGTATGGAATTAAAAGATTCAAACGAATGAAAAAAAAATCGATATTTTTATAGACAGCTTATCCATTGAATTCTTTTGTGAGGTCTACCTGATAGCAAAACTACCCTAGGGGTATCTTCTGAATTACATCAATGCATTACTTGTAAGGGATAGCTGTATTACGTGACGTTTCTGTTACATCGTTCAGTATTTGCATGAGGTGTGCAGAATCTATCGTGTTTTCATTAAGTCTGCGTCGTTCTATCATGCATAATACATTGACCGCTGAAAAGAACAATCATCATGATATTATTTCAAGTAGATAGAGTGCCTAAGAATAGCATAGTGTAATGGAGCCTAGAACATAAACCAAGAAGACATAAGAATCATCATGCAGCCAAAAATATAGCCATTTCCCCTGTCTGGGGATCTATTTTCACGTCGATGTCCAATGATCGTTTGATACATTTTTGCGATAGATTAATTTCTATAACCTCATATGTCCCTTTAGATAAAAGGTCTACATGCAACTTGCAATCTAAGTTCTCACCGCCGAAGGTAGTATGATATGGTAGATATATTTCATTGACTAAAAACGTAAGATAAAGATATGATTTTGCATAAAACAAAAATGCTAGTCCCCACAAATACTAGAATCTCCCCCTGGTAATTTATGATTTTAAGTTTTATTCGTACGTTATTTCTAGAGGTGCCATGTATTCATATGATCCAAATGTAAAAACTATGAATGAATTAAGGTGAAACACACCCTTTCTTCTTACGACGAAATGTCACCCTATACAATTACTCCCTATGGCTTGTTTTGCATGTGGCTTCTCATTCAACACTTTTCTTATCCCTGAACTACATAATGCATATGCCAATACTACCATCCCCCACAACTAAGCCCTTGTGTTAAACCCAGAAATCGACAAATTGATTATTCAACTTTTTAGGGATATTAAATCAGGTTTAAAGTGGACAATGATATCCTCATTACTTGTCTTCCGTGGAAAGCTGGAACTATAGTTCTACTTACTACACGGGTTATTCGAAGTTGTATGCTTTAATGGATGGGCTTTTGAAGTTGCTCTGTGTAACAAATCGCTAGGTCTTACCGTATTAAGTACCATGAGTTTGTTTAAAACCTTTTCGTTTGATGCTTAATCTTTCCCTACCTGTCAGCATGCTCTTATTGCTTACTTTATCCTAGGACTTTCTATCATTAAACCTCTTTAACTTCATAATTTTGATATCTTAACAAATAAAACATCGCTAGTGGTCTACTTTCTCGCCAACCTTCCTTATTTAAGGTCCTTATTGTTCTTTTGCATATATATATATATATATATATATATATATATATATATATATATATATATATATATATATATATATATATATATATATATATATATATATATTATATATATATATATATATATATATATATATATATATATATGCGTAAAGTATAAGGAATTTGAATGATTGTGACCTAACATAATATCTTAGACTTCCACGCATGCGTATTGTCGTAATCTTACAATATACATGTACTGTTTTAAAATGTAAAAAGGAAATTGTTAACCCAATCATCTATTTCATTTCCTAATTCTTGCAAATATTTTGAAAAACTGTATACTTGGGTTAACAATCAAAACAATGTTTAATAGAGAAAGTAGTATACAAATGCATTTTGCAATGTCCATTGCAAACTATATATTCCTATTGCTGTTAGACACAAGGCATGTATACGTATAGAATATGCCATATAGAAGTCTTGCCTAAAACGGAGGCCCTTGTTTTTCTCTTTCGGAGGCCTGAATGTCACTGTAACCCTCTCTTCGTGCTTCCAGGGCTAACGAATGGACGGAGAAGGTTGGCAAAGGGGGTGGCCCTAGGTCATCCCTTGGACAAGGGTACTTACCAGTAGTTTAGATTCTTAATTGCCTAATGTAAAACAATACGAAATAACCCATACACTGGACCATTCTCATACTAGTTTGAACGGTATTATTAGCATGTGTTGGACAAACATTCCTATCCGTGTCCAACAACAAGTATGATGCGGTTTCATAAGGTCTTTAACTCTATTTTTCACACTCTCGCATTTTTTCTCCTTTCTGAGTCGATTCGTCATCCGCTGTTGATCTCAAAAACATACTGCCTTTATACAGTGATAACAAGCTTAAGTAATGAAAATCGTAATCGAGAGTCAATCATTAATTCAAGAATATATAGAAAATACGGTTTACCTAGCCACACGCTTTAGAAATAAAATACCTAGGAGAATAATAAGCCAACTACTACTACTCGTTTCAATAAATACGAATAAAATCGCAGTTATTCATAATCCTGGAATTGCATTTAGCCCGTTTCGTGTGTCTAAGATTATGTTCACAATTAAGCCAAGCCTAGTCTTTTTAGCAGATAAAAAATCCCTGGCCTTCATTCTTTGTTAGATGCGGTATAAATGATTTAAATCAGAAAAGTGCACTTAGTGTACGCCGTAGTGTACATTTAATCGTTAATGTCGCTCGTTTCAAAGCACATTGCTGACAGGTATTTGTTCGATTTTGATACGTTTCTTCTCTTAGTTGGCATATTATTGTTATAATTCTGCCCCAAAATGTTGATATCATACCCAGCCACTGAATCAGTTATCACCAACCTTCTCATTCGATCTAGCAAAATTAAAATGGATTCAAGCCATACCGAGCGAGGAGGTATATTAACCCATTAATGCTTAAGGGATTTTATTGAATTTTGTATCTGGATCTATGATACTTTTTACTATAACTTGGGAATAAAGAATCATTCTACAAATTATTTGAACGAGAATTGTTAGTAATGTTATGATTAACATTTCCCTGAAAGTCTGAAAGATTTCAGCAAAATTGGTCGCGGTGAGCATTAATGGGTTAAATACTTCCATACAATTCTTAGATATTCACGCCATTCTTTTAATATGATTATGAAGATTGCAATTGAAAGACTGCTCATTTGCAGTGTCCTATTAAGATGAGCATTTTGTTATGTAATAAAACAGTTAAGCATTCGTGTGGATGCAACGCGATATTTGCAATTCTATTTTGGCGTCATCCAATTACACAGAAATAACCCATACTCACACTTAAGCTACCAAGGCCATTTGGAACGTTAACTACCAACATAAATAGGAAGATGGATTTATTAATAATTAATTGATCGTTGTTTTGGCGACCATTTTTATATTTACCAAAAATAACTGATTAGCGGCTGTATGATGTTACTATAAAAAATTGCCTGGTATAAATTGTATCGTACAGTCGATGGTTTAGCTAATTGTCCAGAGATGGCGCTGTAAAGATAGTAATCCATCTGCAGATTTGTGACCATAGCATCGTTATGCTGATATCTACATGGTTTGGGTGTTGGGACAATTACTACAGTTGACACGGTAAAGTCAGAAATTCCACCATCTTGTGGCAGTCCGCCATCTTTGTTATTACCCAACAGCGCCATCTTTCGCCTAAGGGCGGAACCGTCGAGTGTACGATCTGTCGTTTTGAGGGTCACTGAATGTTGTTTCTGCAAATTCCAGCCTCCCCCAGAGCTATGTTAGTCTCTTCTGGTCCTTATTCGGGCTTACCCAACTTGGTAATCTGAAGGTTCCAGGCACAAAATCATTCACACAGTCGGTGGGGGAATATCTCCTAATATCATACCATGCCATGGCCATCATTGTGCTGCTTAATATGTTGATTGCCATGATGTCAAAATCTTTTCAGGATATAGAGGTAGGAATCACTCTTGATTTTTTATCAGGGGATCTGCCAAGATGATGGATATCTGCGGCCCTTTTATTTCGTGTGTAAGGTCCAAAAAGTAATCACGTGTTTCTCGTCACTTTAAATATGAAGATCCTAGAAGCTGGCCATTGTTCTCATTTGCTCGTATTAATATACACAATGTAAAAACATAAAATGACTCAACATTTAAGACAGGTCATAAAAGAGAAACGCGATTTTGTGTTTGTAAATAGGTACGTTAAACACATATTACAAATTGAATGGAACCGACCAAATTTCTAAATGTGGATTGAAATCGAAGTTTCTTTTATCGTCGCTGGCTGGTCACGACTTATCCGCAACAAGGCAGAAGGAGTGACGAAAAATCAAAATTCCAATTCCTAGACGAGCACTTGGCGATTAGGTCAGTCCCTACAAATGTAGAAAAGTGATAAGTGACCGGACATTTTTGTTAGTAAGAAAAGTGATGAGAAACGTGTTACTTTTTGGCCTAATTACAGCAAAATAAGCCCTGGGATCACTGTACAAAAGTGAAGAAGAGACATCTTGTTTCAGAGACTTCTATCCGGACAGTTGTGTACTGTATGGCTCCGCAATGGCCAGCATCCATCATCTGGGTTGAGCTCTATATCTGCACTGTAGTGACACGAACATTTTTGGTTTTCTTTCAGAATTGGTAACTCGTTCGTTACTTTGTTCTGGTCACTCTTCAGTATTACTAACCTTAATAGTACGAAGCTTCCTGATAAGAAGGGATACTTCACGGAGTTCATAGGCGCAGGCCTCTTCGGCACCTATCACATTGTAGCGATAATTGTACTTTTAAATATGCTTATCGCTATGATGAGCCAGTCCTTCCAAAATATTGAGGTAAATACGTATTTTATCTTTTAAAACTGGCAGATGTTTGTGTATTGGGTATGCTGAAGATGCCTAGTTTAAATTCAATATGTATATATATATATATACATATATATATACATATATATATATATATATATATATATATATATATATATATATATATATATATATATATATATATGTATATATATATATGTATATATATATGTATATATACATATATATATATATATATATATATATATATTTATATGTATATATATATATATATATGTATATATGTATATATATATATATATATATATATATATATATATATATATATATATATGTATATATATATATATATATATATATATATATATATATATATATATATATATATATATATATATATATATATATATATTAGTACTATCATTAGAACAGTCAAACCTGGTCGAGAGACCACCCGTATAAAGAGATAACCTGTCTTTAAAGGCCGCTGCCAAATATCCCACAGTTGACAAATATGGTATATTTCAACTGTTTGCTACTGAAACCATTTGATTTAACTACACTTTTTCATTCCGTCAGTGTTCTTTCTTAACAGGTTTGACTTAGTGCATCCCACATATTTATCATTATGAATAACACTCGACTATGACCTTTATAATGTTTCACTTTATATTTCATAAAATGAATATCACGAATAACTAGTGCTTGTTTCCAATAAAACAAATCCAATGAAAGATCAGTTACGACGAAAGCAATTTATCTGTAAAATGCAAAATATATAGTTGATGAAAGAGAAAATAACAATATTAGGAATGATTTTTATAATCCTCATCGTAAACATAAACATCGAATAACCAATTTTCTCAATTCCTATTAGCATATTCATTATGCAGATGAAATACCATACTCTTCAGTAAAAACATGTGATTGGAAGCAAGCACTTTTCACTTTCAAACTTAAGGCATGAAATTAGTGGAAAGATATTTTTCATGAATATAAGTGGCAATCAGTGGAGATGGCTGCACCAGTTTCTCATGTAAGAAATCATCAAGATGTTTCCAATAATGATTTTCTTATCATAGTGCTGACAATGCATGTCTCCTTGGATTGATGTGCCTCTAATTTTATCAATTTTGTAAGAAACTGAAGAACTAATGGCCATTTGAGATGAGGACATATCTTGATAAAAATAATATTTCAAAAATAGATCTTGTCAGTTATTGTCCCGTCAGTGATGTTTGGGATGTCCAACCTACATCTTGGCTTTTTAGAAATTTCAAATTGGGAAACTGGTGAA
>OZ012690.1:21156930-21439476 GCA_963942565.1 Maea johnstoni
TAAAATCTGCAATTTATGCCAAGCTGAGCAAGTAGACAATTGATCTAATTTCTTGATCTTAAATTAATTGGGTTTCAATTTTGGCCATGACAAATACTATGACAACACCAACTAGAATTATATATGCTATAGCGGAAATAAATGTACAACTATGTCAAATAAGCAAACAAATATTAACCACATTAGCTTATTACCAAAATACAGTTTTAACTGCGCTATTCTTCTGCATTAGATTTATCATATCTTTTATGGCAAGTGCATCTGTACTGGGGAAACGCTTTTCTTCTTAGAGATGTCTCAATCAGCATTTATGATATTTCCTTATCTAACTTTTGAACTATCTCATCATACGTAGGTGAATATAGTCCTAGCAATTTTGACTAATGCTCTATGTAGTTGCAGAAGTGTATGTTTCCATCTTTTTGGATATTTCCCAATAGTATTCGACTCCTTATCAAAACAATTTTAAGCCTTGGATACTTTGAATGGCTGTTGGTCAATTCTAAGTATCAATGGTTGAAACGTTGTTTTAAGATAGTAGCATGCATTTTACGTGCACGTTTTCAGTACGGTCTAATGGCATGTTAAATCTCTTCAGAACACCCGCTTTACTTCTCAAAGCCTATAGACCAATTAGCAAGCAAAACATGGTACAAGTAGCTGGTGTATTCAGTGGCACTGTTCTCGTGACATCAGTTCATGAAACACTGGGAATCTGAAATAAGAGTCATCATGTACTATCGTAAAACTAAATTATCGAATGAAAGGTTGTGGGGCGGTGTAATACAAAGGAGTTTGACATCTCCATGAGGACGTGGTTTAATGTCGGAGGCATTGGCGAGAATGATTGAAAATTCACGAAATCCATAGTGTCTCCGAAGTAGAATTAATCCCATTATCCTAACACCTGAGTTAAAAATAAAGTTAAAATGCCCATCCCAACGCCCACACTTAATTGGAAGGGGGCTGTTTTTAAATTTGAATTCAAGAAAAATGGCATTTTGACTGTATAATAAAGTCAATAAATGTATTCTTGTTAAAATAAAAACACTTTTCACCTTGATATGTGTATCACGTATAGCTAGATTTGAATTGAATTTAAAAAGTAAAGATCCTTCGACATCTTTATAATCCGGCATACTTTACGTCCAATGCTTCCAATAAATCTCTCATAATTGTCTATGTTTGCAATACTAGTATTCGAGAGATTATACAGACAGACCAATAAAGTTTGCACTTGCCAAATTACCCGTCAAATTTATCATGTTGATGAACATCTTAATCTAGTAAGTAATGTTTAACGGAGACCTTTTATTGACTCGTCCAACGACATTTAAAGCGTCCGAAAGAAAACCATGTAATCTAAGTGAAGAAGTACCTTAAAGAGTTATTTGTATGAAAACTTTCCACCATTATTCGCATGGCAATGTTTCGTCAAATATATTCCTTTCTACATAAATCACACCATCTATATGAATGTGCGACTATTCCTGTAATTAATTTTGCTATGATTTACTGATACGAGACCAAGTTACGTTGGGTGTTTCAATGAAATGCTGTCACCAAGGGAACTTGAACGAGCCACCTGGTGTTAAACCTCTGAACTACAAAATGCATTTTAGGAGGTGATGAGGGGGCTTATAAATCGCTATATCCACGTTACCAAGAAATGCCTCAGGGAAGACGGGGTGAATGAGGATGACGTCATGGAGATACGACAAGATATTTCCAGCTTAAGGTAACGTTGATATAAACTTGTCAGTTGGTTGTCTTTTTCGAAATCAGGACATTATGCGTGGGCTGGTCAATCGATACATTCTGCAATACAAGAAACAACATCGACAAGATGGCGTCAACGAAGACGACCTGCTGGAGATCAGACAAGATATCTCTAGCCTAAGGTAGTGTGCCCTTTAGTCTAGGCATGCTACTAAGCCCTAAGTTTTGTTCATTACTTTTCATATACTAGGAGATTATGCGGCGCTTGGTAAGCCGCTACATCCATCAGACAAAGAAACAAGGGCGAGAGGACGGGGTCAATGAGGACGACATACTTGAGATTAGACAGGACATCTCTAGTCTGAGGTAACAGAAAAAAAGACCACATTCAAATCGTGGACCGGCACTGCCCGGTTTATAGACTAACCTAAACGGCTTTGTGTTTCACCATGAAATTGCTTCCCCTCCCACCCAACCAACAGTAGGGATTATTTAAGTTGATGTACACGGTTAATTCATCCCAGTCTATAAACCCGGCATTGCTAGGGCTATTGAATTGAACGCCTAAAACACGACTAGTCCAGTTGAATCCGTCGATGACTTGTGGCATACCTCCCATGCTCTGAAACCTAGCACATTCCTGACCTACTTCGCTGGCTATCATTGACCTAGTTAGTTACCTCACCCAGCTTTTTGTGAGATTCCGAATGTCACGTGTTTCCGCTATCTGCGCAGTATACTACTTCCCTTCTTCTACGCAGCCTCGTCAAATCTGTACTGAGAATCCTTGAGCAATATAGACTATAGAGTTTTAAGTTGTGTTACTATTCACACGTAGTTTTTAATATCTATCACGAGGTGGACTTAGAAAATGCTTGACCGATTTTCTTTAGGATAGAAACCAGGCTCTTTGGTATATATTTTTATTTCTATATAACGCACGAAAGAGTAATATTTAGTTCCAAATAGCATGGGACCCTCGCCTACCCTTATCCGTAGTAGAACACGCTCACGACTTAAGTGCTTAATCTTAGGAAGGCCCTTTGCTTAGCCTAGTCAAACCATAGATTTCACCTGCTTCTATACCTTTCCCAGCCACTGTACATTATCTGAAAATATTGCAACACAGACATAATATCATACAAAATAGATATACAAAATAAAACGCTATGTTCCCTTACCCATGGGAAAAGGTATGATTTCTCATGACTTTCTTTCACTTTCTAAATTAAGCAAAAAAGATCCATATTATCATAAGTTCATTGAAGATTATCTTTGATTACCGAATATTTCTTTCACCTTCGAAATATTTCCTCCATCGTGGAGGTAAAACATCTTTGGTTTGACTCAAAGGAACTCATCCTGATTAATGCTTTAGCCCTGGACAATAACAAATGGCTTGGTAGAAATCCCCCATCTAAATTGAACTGCTCCCTTTAGTTAACGTTATAAGGCGCTGGGAACTGACAACTGTTCACAAAACGGTATGTTAATATAACGACCACGCCAACTGGTCCCCAAGTTTACCAACTTTTCAACCATACCGCGACTTACAATCGCTAAAACTTATGACAAATCACATTTAGCTGATTAATCTGAACACGTTAAGGCGGTAGGAGAGGGGAGTGAAATATCTTTAAATCGGAACACACTTAACAATATATAATTTCAAATAACATACAAGTAAAGCACCGTGAAACATACAAACACATGCACATACAAGTAGATCGTGTTTCATTGACTAATAATCCGGTTCGGGTCGCTTTCGTGGATCAAGGAATTATGCACTAATTATGATAAGGCATCTTAATATTTGGTCCAGGAGACATTCAAGGTTTCCTACCAAGTACCATGCCTTTCAACTAAATATTCTAGGTGCATGCAACCGTTTTCATTGCAGCGACGAAAATTCTTGCCCAATTGTTTGGCTTTTATCTTTATGATATGTACATGTATGGCTGCTCAAGTGTTTAAGTGACGTCTGTCCATTCTGTCTTGTCATGGTATATTGTGCATATGGAACCCTTGGCTTGCTATATTATAAGTCAAAGTGTATGTAAACGTAAACGAATGTTCTTGTTGCACATGTACAGATTTGTGATGCCACCTATAACTGATAATTGAATTCTGCATATGTTATGCTTGGCAATAAAATGGCTTATGCTAAACGGATGGCTTATGCTTGTAACTATAATGTATGGTATCAAAAGTGAACTCTATATTGTACATATTGATTAAAAATGAAGTCACCTGATATTTAAGTGCATGTGTACCTATTTTTGCATGTCCACTAAATAGTACATGCACACGTATTTACTGATTTTGAACGGAATTGTTATTATAAACTGTAAAGCAGGATGCCTTTCTTTCACATGTAAGGTTTTTATCGATAGCAATTGTGTCTAAATCAATTCATGGTTTTGTTTGAGGTTACCATTCGTTTGATAATTTCAATAATGTAGCCTGTGTACATTAACAATACTTATAAGCACTTTATATGTATTAAAATGACATGGACAATAAGTATTACTGACCTGAAACATGACCGAGTTGCTTTTTTTTTGAAATGTATTTTATGGACATCTTTTCACTATTGAAATAGGTATGACTACATGTACCTTCTTGTCCGAATAAGGCCACTACACTCTTAAACATCCTTGACATAAAAGGTGATTTTTGGAAAGCGTTGGAATAGATAAACTAGTTGATCTGTTCATAAATGGATTAACGGCGAAATATGTGCCTTTACATTAACATACGCAATGAGCAAAACCTAAGTAAGTGTTGGTACAGTGTATTTACTAACACACATACATGCACTACCAGATTTTGACATTATCATTTTAATATGATTCTTTTAGGTCGATTTAGATATTTGTTTCGAACGGGAACAACACATGAATGAATATATTGTAAGAGTTAAATCTCGACACTGACATCAATACTAGTATGTAAATTTACTAACGCCACGTAAGATTCGCAGGAACAAATGGAGGTAGGAGAAGAACTCCTCAAATGTTGCCAATTTACATAATTAACAGAGTTAGGTAGACTTCCAACGTGATACAATGACAAACCTAAATTCCCAAAAGCCCAACCCGGTGAAAGGAATGATTTATGATTCGATGTGACAATGAGGGTTCTGTATATCAAGAATAACTCTTCGGGTCATTCTCGATCATTGCCAGACTCACGACAGGTATGAAATCGATATGAGGAACGAATTCGTGTTTGCGTTTTATTTTTAACTCTCTTTTATCCGACCTCCACACACGATATGACATATTTGAACAGTACTCTTTAAGTATACAAAAACCTGTAGAACATTTGAGTAGGTATTGTTAAACTTAACAGGAACTGCACCAACTATCTCTCAACATTTTGCTTGGCTTTGAAGATATTTGCACGTCTCAGCCCATGTGAACGCTTCAGGTATGAAGGGTTGAAAAGTCCGTAATTGCTTTTTTCTATCCAATGATCTATGCTGCATGGATGCAACGTAGTTCTTCTATTCTACAAGTGTGTGTGTGATGTTAATCTACTAATGTTGTTATTTGCGTTCTGAAGACTTGTACAAAGACATTGCAAATTATGTTGAGCAAAACCGTGTGAAGCGTTTTACCTTTGACTATCATTGTTGTGGATTGGGACTTTGGGGAGGTCTTGCAATTGTGGTTACGATTAGATTAACTTCATGCGTCATCATATCATGCGGGGATCAGTCATACGTCTACACGTGAAATGATGACGTAATATGGAATCCGGAATTTCTACACTGCGATTAGCAAGACCTCTTTGATTGCAAGGTAGACTCTTAATTCCTGGCAGACTTTATGCTTGACGTCATGGAAACTTGTGATCTTAGAATCCCCTACCTAGAGTTAGGTTTAGGGTTAGAAAACAGGTCCAGGGTTAGGTTCCCTAGACCTGATTCCTGACGCTAAACCTAACCCTAACCCTAGGTAGGGTATTCAAAGATCACGTTTCCATGACGTCATGCATAAAGTCTGACAGGAATTAGATGCGCTCTTCAATGACTCTGTGCAATGCATAACACCTTCACAAAATGTCCATTGATATTGAATACTATTTGCTATATATACATAAATCATTTCAGGATCCTGACATAAAGTTTTTGTTTATGATTCTTGTTTGAATGTTCAATTTTATGTCCATACTAATTATGCAGATGCATGTATATGCATCTTTCTCGACCAATGTTGCGTAAATTAGGGATGAAACATATTTTCCTTTGTATCATTTATCGCTGTATCATTATCATCTTCAAAAAGAATCGTCGCAAATGATTCAAAAACCATTTACATAACCTAGTAGACCCAGTTTGTGTCGTCTATCCAGGCCGATTTTTCGTCTTGCTGATGTTACGACCTGATCTGAATCATCGGTTTTATGAAAAGTCGGTCTGATGGACGACATAAAACTGGTCTAGTAACCTAGGTTACCTATCAATTGATGCATATATTGCGTACCTGTACCTGTGCAATTGTTGTGTTACTGTTATATTCTGGAAAATGGTTGTTTTTCTTTCCCGTAATATACGTATGTTTGGCAATAAAGTTTGAATATTTAGTGCTATTCAACAAAACTGTGTGGAATAATAGGCAATGCAATTAATAGTTTTCATTTAAAGCCACTGAATGTCAGGGTCTAGACTAAATAGTGTTCTTGGTTTACAAGCAAAAGCAATTCATTACAGGTTTAACCTTTATGTTGCTGGTGGCTAATAAGGCCAATACAACATTATGCAAAAAAAGCTAAAAAATGACTGGAACCCTGGCATGTGGTACTCATCTGAGAGTATGCAGTGAGGGCTTTCCAATGAATATGACAGGGTTTAGATGATTTTCAAAAATCTTTGACTCTTTGTGCTTTGGACAAAAGTAGCCTCAGCATTGGAAAGGTTAATTGTGTCCGCATCTGTTCCCTCAAACAAAAAGCAAAAAAGTAAGCATTAAACGTCACTTTTCTAGCAATTACATAAAGCATTTATTGTTTCCTTCTTACAACTTTGTCCAATTTGCCTTTAACGAACTCTTCGCATTTGAGAATGTTTGATATGTACCGAAATGGTATTTTACTACTATCTACTTTTGGGCAAAGTTGCAAGAGGGCATTGATATTCCTCAATATCTATTCTACGCATGGGCAAAGCGGGGACCGTAATCTTAGATGAGCAACCACAAGTTATATTGATCCAAGCGTAAATGCACATAAAACATGTTTTGCATATTTTAACATATTAGCATTTTGTGTGATTTCTTTCAGGTACGAGTTGAGGGAGGATAGGAAAAGGGAAGCGGCAAGGAGCTCCAGTCACATGGACAACCTAAAGAGAGACGTTCTCCGTATACTCCATGGTGGCAACTTCAATCTATCGCCAAATGCAAGCCCCCTTCCCAACCACATTCCCCCCGGAAGCAAAAGTCCCATATCCGGCGGAAACACTCTACCGTTATCCACTTCCGGGACATTCCTCTCTCAGCAGGAAGTGGACAATTTGAAGAGAGAGATAATAGGCGGTTTACGAAACGAACTGCGCGAGATCTCGCGAGATTTGGCATGCGGGAATCAGCGTAGCAGTCCCGTTCATCCACCCGCTTTACTGCCACCTATTAACTCTGAACTGTACCACACACACCTGTATACCCAATTATGAGTTTTTCATGCGCGGTTTTACTAGGTACGCGTTTTTGGCGATATACCCTCATGCCCGGGTGGCTGGGGTGTCCCAACTCTCGCGAGATTTAGCGAGACCTCAGTGCGAGGTTTCCACTCCTACGAGGATGTCGAGTGTGTTTCACGGAGAAAGAAGATCAGTATGTATTGTCTGAACTAGGTTTACCGTATAACCTATGTTCACTGCTGCAAGTAACTTGACAGCAATACGGCATGTCAGAAGATCCGTCTGTGACGTACAAGATGGTGACGAGAGATTGAGTTCAGGACCATCCAGGAAGCCCTTAATTGGTGACAAAGGACAAGAGCTGACACGCAATCAACAATGTATTCTTCCGTCAGGGAGACATACAGCAACAAATGAGTGTCGCTTATTGTCGAAACCAAATGACGCGACTGCATGGGCTTTATTTTATTTGACCGTGTTTTGTGTTCGTTCTACAAGAACATTGCTGTTGTACCATTTTAAACGCCAGTCCATATGATCATTATGACAACCATGTAGGCAGAACTCACTTCATGCGTACTCTAGTTTTCTTAAGACATGTTATGCAAGGAATATTTGGAAGTGTTAGCTGACGAAAATACATTCCACAATAGACTTTCCTTGGTTACTAAGTCATTACTATTAAGTCATTACCATACTAGGTTAGGAAGTGTTTATCTTGCTATATTCCAGTCATGTTTATTATATAGAAATAGGAAAATTTTATGGTAGGTTTATATCAAACATAAGATTAATGTTTGGATATTTGTTATTTTAAATTTTTTGATCATAAGACGTAGAAGGATAGTCCTGTAGTATTTACCAAAAAACAAACATACAAATTCCTCTTAAAGTTTGGAGAGTGCATTGGTGTCATTGTTTGTCATTTTAAGCCTGTGAGATTATATATATTTCTCGGTAAGCTTGTCCATGTGCAACAATTTCCTTTTCGAAAAATACATCAGGATCTCGATTTGTGGAGGAAATGAAATTCTAATATATATATATATATATATATATATATATATATATATATATATATATATATATATATATATATATATATATATATATATATATATATATATATATATATATACAAAATTATTAAAACCCTGAAAAATGACAATAACCCTGGTATAAGAGTACTCATCTGAGGATTCTCAGCGAGAGCTATCCAATGAATACCAACACGACACATAGTTTCTTATAATATTACGTCCGTGTGCTTTGGATGAAAGCAGCCTTGGCATTAGAAGGATAAAAATTTATACTGATAAACCAGTTGCCTGCTTAACCATTCTGGACATAAGGGAATAATTCTTTGCCCGACCACCTTCAGCAAAGGAGCCAGTATATTGTACGAGTGCGATAGTTTGTGATACAGAAGAAATCTCGCCTCTTTTGGGCAATGTACAGTATTGGATACCCAAGGACATTGCGTGAAAATTGGGAATAAGAATTGTAAGACTTTGAGTTTAATACATCCTCACCCTTTTTGCAACTTTGACTTATTAGGGCCAGACAACATCTAGCCAACAACTAGTATTTGAGAACACTGCAGTTCCTAGAAAAATACACACCAGCTCCAAGTCACTGGTAAAGTTATCACTTACCTTCATTAGAATTAGAATATTGAAACATGTGCAGGGATGGCTAGTGCGATCCACCAGTTTGCAATGCATTAGGCCGACCGACCATTGAGGCAGCCCCTAGAGTGCGGTATTTACAGTACAGGCATTTAATTATTGCACCACTCGACCGGGCGTCTGCCAGTGCCTGGTTGTACAAACACCCATACATAACAAGCCTAAATACAAGACAAGCACACCAATTACCCACATAGTTTGCGAATCAAAGCTACTTTCAGTTGTGAGGTAATCTTTATATCCATGACCAGGGAAATGGGTGGCAATCGGGCATGCGGTCGTGTATTATGCATGAGCTGCCCAAGCATTTAGTGCAGGAATTAAATGTCTGCACTGTGCAGGAAGAAATATAAACATATCGGATTTGTATACCCCACCTTTCTGATAGCCCCAGTTTTTTAAGCAAAAATACATGTCATTTTTCAATTGTCATTGATCTATAAACTATCTGACAGAAAATGTTGATTTCTATAAAATTACTAAAAAAGTTTGATTCAATAATGGCGTACCTTCTATCTATCAATAGCGCATTGAAACCTTGTATTGTTGCCTGTTCCTTATATACATATACATATACTACCATTATGCTCAGCTATTGTATGATGCCGTGAAAGGTTATAGTTTGACAAACTATCTGAGAATTTATCATCACATTCCAGTTCGCTGAACTACTCAGAATCATGTAAGTTAAAACTAAACTATATTTTCTTGAAAATTCTGTTGTTACGGGGTCGAATATAAATTTTCATTTTTTAAGACAGAAGGGTGCCTATTGTTAATTCCAATACACGGAATAACTCTGAACAATACGAATGATAACTAACCGATGTTTACTGAAAGGTGTACACTTACGGATCAAATATAAGGTTAATGTTAATGTTTATCAAGTCAATGGTATACTCAGGTTGAGCAATACAAGAAGACTAGTGTGTGTATACTGTAGATTCTCAAATGATTGTGTAGAGTAAATTTTGCGAATTTACAGAAATCGATTTTTGCGGTTTTAAACTATGCGAATTGGCCGCAACGTGGAGTGCCAGCTAAAGACTTAAAGTGGCAACACTAATCATTGCGAATCTTAATTTTGCGTCCGAGGCTAAACGCTAAAAAACGCAAAAATTAAACTAACGCAATCATTTCCGAATTTACAGTATATAAAAGTTCCATTACGGTATAATGATGAAAGGTTGGTCCGATGACATTTGACTTGAGGGTATGTCATTGAAATCAAATATATCGAAAATGGAACATTATTAACCATTTCATCATGAATGCAAACCCATTTGATATAGGACCAAAAGAAAGCCGTGCAATGGCATTTCATCACGCTTTGAGAGACTGAATTATACATTCCAATTGACCCACCGTAATAATGAGTAAAACAGGTAGTGCTTAGAATGTTTTGTTTTATTTTTCTGCTGATTTCAATTTTTTTAAATTGTGTCATACTGTCGAGCGCTTTATATGAATAATTATAATAAAAATGGAAATCCGTGATATCTTTCCCAGTGATGCAATACTAAACCAACCTCCTCATATACAATCATTCCAGCCGAAAAGACAATACCAACGATAAGTGTTACACAATTGAGATGTTATTCCAAGGAACTGTCAAGAATTGTTGATATACATATATATAAATGTATATATATATATATATATATATATATATATATAATATATATATATATATATATATATATATATATATATATATATATATATATATATATATATATATATATATATATAAATATATATATATATATATATTTATATATATATATATATATATATATATATATATATATATATATATATATATATATGTGTGTGTGTGTATATATAAAATTATTTATATATATATATATTTTCATATATATACATGTATATATATATATATATATATATATATATATATATATATATATATATATATATATATATATATATATATATATATATATATATATATATATATATATATATATATATATTTATACATACATACATACATTCCTGCACCAGTCGACCGGACGTCTACTATTGCCTAGTTGTACAAGCACCCATGGATACCATGTCAACGAATAAGATAAGCCAAGCGCATTAATGATCCACGTAGCTTGCGAATCAAAGCTACGTTCACTTGTTATGTCATTCAATCATCCATGTTGAAGAAAATGGGTGGCAATCAGGCCTGTGGTCGTGTATTATACCCGTACTGCCAATGTTAAAAATAAGCAAATCAATGACCAACATAGCTTTCGAATCAAAGGTACGTTCAATTTTGAGGTCACCCCTGCATCCTTGCCACTGGGTGGCAATCGGGCGTGTGGTCGTGTAACATGCCCGGGTTGCCCACGCATCAGGTGCAGGAATTAAATGTCAGCACTGTAGTAATGTGGGTTATGACGTTAGTAAACCACTTGCATTTGATGTGATATGATCTGATCATAACTCATCGATTACATCGCGATATTTTAAACGCTTTTGAATTCAACACAATACTAGTATTTGAGAAGAGAGTGAAAAAGCAAATTGAACATCAGCCTTAAGTCGAAATTTACTTCGAATATTGATTTAACCTCAAGATATTTCCATGAATATACGCACCAGATGTGATGGCTTTTAGGGATTGTATTAAGAATTGAGAGTTGCACTCCAAAAACAGATTTCTCTCCAAAGCAAGCAGCTACCCAAAGCCTTCCTTTTTAGTACAGTCCCACCCCAAAAATCTATGTGATTACGTCAAGACGTTAGCAGATCTAAATAGGGCCAATATGATTGTTCGGCATATCCCTAGAATATAGGATCAGGTACTACGTTTTTCAGAGTACATTTACATGAAAATAATAGGATGTCTTTAAATTATTTATACCCATATCACGCATCGTTACATACTACACAGAGGAATCCATGTTTATGTCTAGTGAGCTATACAAATGTTGAAACAAAACCATATCAAATGCCATTTATGTACTGTGTTTCTTTCCTAAGTTACGAAATTATTGTACTGAAATAAATTATACAGTTTAGACACGTGTGTTACAGTTGTTATTCATGTGTAATGGTTCCTGTTATGCATTGGGTGGGTTAGGCGGTGGTTTTCGCCGGGTACTCCGGTTTCCCCCACTACTTACAACTGGCTAGTCACGAATTAGCCACAACTGGCATAAATGTGACGAAAAACGAAATTCCAAATCCAAATGCTTTGGGTGATTGTGATCTGTTCTTTAACCCTTCCAATGCTGAGGCTACTTTCGTCCAAAGCACAAGGATGCAAAGATCTTTGAAAATCATCTAAACCCTGCCATATTGGTAATCATTGGACACATGTAGCTTTTGCTGAGTACTCTCAGATGAGTACCCATATGCCTGGGTTTCAGTCATTTTTGCAGGGTATTTTGCACCATTTTGTATTGGGGAAATAAGCCACCAGCAGCAATGCTGCAGCATAAGGGTTAAGTAACAAAATCCAAACGCTTGATTTGCAGTGCAAAAATCAAGTGTATGAATTCACACTAACATAATTCTGCTCTGGGTTCACCTAGAAATATTATTTATTGTCATCTCAATTATGAAAAATAATTTAGATAAATATAAATTTTAAAAAATTCAAATAAAAACAATTTTTGTTCTCATATACATTTCATGAACTATTTTGCGCAATAATACGATGGTGCGACACCTTTAGGATGCCGCCAGAAAGAATGGTTAACCACATCATTGTAGCGCCCCAGAAAGTACGTACGTCTGTAACAACACCAAATGTAATAACTTACACCAAATGTAATACCAACCACAAATGTAATAAAAAAATCTACACCAAATGTAATACCAACCACAAATGTAATAAAAAAAATTACACCAAATGTAATATCAACCGTAAATGTAATAAAAAATTTACACCAAATGTAATATCAACCACAAATGTAATAAGAAATTTACACCAATTGTAATAACTGACCGAACGAACAGTCAACCACAAATGTAATAAAAAATTTACACCAAATGTAATATCAACCACAAATGTAATAAAAAAATTACACCAAATGTAATAAGTTTCAATGAAGTATATGTCCATGCAGCAATATATCTTAACAAATATAACTAGCTTTGGAAATAAAAGAAGTCAATTTCAAGTGCGTTATTGCTGGTGAGTCGTCCCGGCAGATCACCATCTCAGATGTTGACGAAACTTCCCTCATGTGTGCCGTTATGTTAAAGAAGATTGCATAAAAGCATTCAGTTCAAAATTCCAGACGGTTTCTGAGATAAATGAGGTTAAAGGCATAGGGGGGATAACTCATGTTTTCACTCATAAATCTAAATAGTGTATCGAACCATTTTCAGATACCCACAGTTTATGTAAAATTTTAGGTGCAAAACCATTATTTGCTACTATGACTGATTGATACCTGGGAAATCACAATATTAAATCATATTTTACATACTAGTATCCCTTTTTAGTCCCGCACAGAAAGCTGGATTTTGGGCTGAACCTTTTTTTTTAGATATAGTTTTTTTTTCAATTGATTTTGGTAGCCACGGGTACCCACTTTAAGAATCTGCCGTGTGCGGGCTGGCACCCTTGGGCAATTTGAGATATTGACCCATCCTTGCCACCCCCATGGTACATGAAATGGACAAATTGGGCTTTCTCCGGTTTTGGTTGATCCAGATATTGAAATTTAAGAGACCTACAGACCCATAAAGTTACATAGGCTCAATTTAGATAGCAAATATATATATGTTTGTATTTGAACATCCATAGGTACCTTTATTGCTGAGAACAGGGGTCAAGAAGTAGGTCATTTAGTTAGTATATACCAATTTTCGCGTGTATTTTGCTAATATTTGAGCATCATTAAATCACAATAAAAGAGTCCACCACTATTCTAATTCTAAATATGACTTATTCAGGTAGCAAATAAATTGACATTTGTAGTTAACCAACGTTAGGTGCCCGCTATGCTGAGAACAGGGGTCAAAAGGTAGGTCACTTAGCTAAAATGTACGATTTTCACCTGCATTTTGAACAGCATTATATCGACTTATCTAAAAGCTTCATTATTCTTGTTCTAAATAGTGACTTATTTAGGTAGAAAATATATTAATATTTGTACTTGGACAACTGTAGGTACCCGTACTGCTAAGAACAGGGGTCAAGAATTAGGCCACTTAGCTAAAATGACGATTGTCGCATGCATTTTGCTCTTTTTTGAACAGCGTTACATTGACTTATATATACTTTTCACTATTTTCGTTCTAAATATGACTTATTTAGGTAGCAAATAAATTGACGATTATAGGTGGACAACTGTAGGTACCCGCACTGCTAAGAACAGGGGTCAGAAATTTTCGCTTCCATTTTGCTCTTTTTTGGAAAACATTACATTGACTTATATAAAACTATCACTACTCTAGTTTCAAATATGACTTCTTGATTAAGAAAATAAATTGATATATTTATAGTTGATCAACTGTAGGTACCCGCACTGCTTAGAACAGAGGTCAGCAAGTAGGTCACTCAAGCTAAAATGTATGATATTCGCCAGCATTTTGCTCTTTTTTAAACAGCATATCATCGACTTTTATAAGACTTTCACTATTCTAGTTCCAAATCTTACTCATTTGGGTAGCAAATAAATTGATAATTATATTTGGACAATGGTAGGTACCTGCACTGCTTGGAACAGTGGTCAGAAAGTAGGCGACAGCTGAAATGTATGAATTTTGCTTGCTTTTTACTATTTTTTTAGATAACTCTTTGTACTTGCACTAGTTGCATTGTGTGGGAAAATTATGTTTATTGTCACCTTTTCCACCATACAAAAGATAAGTCCTGACTGCTCTGTTATAAATGGTGGAGAACAATAATATCTTCAAGTCAATAGTAACTTTCTCACATGCCCCAAATAGGATTCATAAAAAGTAACCTTCAGAGTGTGTGGACATCTTTTGATGTGATTGATTTTGGCCTATAGGGAAAGCTATGCAGACAGGGATAGCTACATGTACATTACAGACATCAAATTCCTGCACCAGTCGACCGGACGTCTCCTAGTGCCTGGTTGTACAGACACCTATGGATAACATCATTTTTAACGTCATAAAAATAAGCTAATCACATCAATGGCACCCATGTAGCTTGCGAATCAAAGCTATGTTGAGTTGTTAGGTCATCCATGCATCCGTGCCCAGGAAACTGGATGGCAATCAGACGTGCGGTTATGTATTATGCCTGTGCTCCCACACAGTTAGTACAGGAATTAAATGTCGGCACTGTACTGTATGCAGTATGTCTGATGCGTCTATGCTGAATGTGTATTGATATGGTTTACATATTTTGGAAACTAGTGGTGTCCTACTAACCATATAAATTCATTAGTTTCATATCATAAATGAGTCACAACTAGAACTAGATGGTTTCTTATATGTTGATGCAATGCTGTTCAAATGAGAGTATAAGTGAAAATCGAACATTTTACATGAGTGACCTTTTTCTGACCCCTGTTCCCAGCAGTGCAGGTACCTAAAGTTTTCCAACTACAATCGTCAATTTATTTGCTTACCAAATGAGTAATATCTAGAACTAGAGTCATGAAAGTTTTATAAAAGTCGATTTAATGCTGTTCAAAAAAGAGCAAAATGCAGGCAAAAATTGTACTTGGCTAATAGTGACCATCTTTCTGACCTCTGTTCTCAGCAGTACGGGTACCTAGAGTTGTCCAACTACAAATATTACTTTATTTGCTTCCAAAATAAGTCATATTTAAAACTAGAATAGTAAAAAGTAGTCAATGTAATGCTGTTCAAAAAGAGCAAAATTCGGGCAACAAGTGTTCATTTTAGTTAAGGGGGCTCGGGACCTTCGTTCTTTAATTGAGACTTCCATGTAAAGATTGACCAATATCTTGGTCATTGTACAAGAAAACCCCAATAAACTATATATTTTATGAAAGCTGAGAATCTGGAGAGGTCAAATATCCTAAACATGTTTTATGATACCATCACAGTTCCCTGGGGGTGGGGCCTAAAGACAGTGATGCGGATTTCTAATACATATGTTTTTGCAAAGTACCTCCTGGCTTCAATAAAGGTTTAACACAGTTGATATTTATATATCATATAGAAAACATCTTTGAGCAAATTCTACTTTTTCATTTTTTTAAATTTTTGTTCCTAAAGGAATTTACAGCAAGTTAAAGTTGTGATCAATATTTTTTTTGTTGAATCTTACCTTTCTTCATTTTTGAAGTTGAATTAAGAAACAACTAGAGCAGATATTTAAAAAATGAAAAACTAGAATCTGCCTAAGGATGTTTTTGGTCATGTATTAAAATCTCAGCATTCTAAGATCAATATTGAATGAATGGGGGCCTTTTAAAAATGAGAAGTATGGTGATTTCAGAAAGCCTTCAAACCAGCTGTTAAAGCCAGCCCTGCATATCCTACAGCCTATTATGATGTTCTGCCCCTTTATGCAACTTTTAAGGATAATTTGGAATAAGAATATGATTTCCATGTATTGGTAGAATAGTTTGAATGTTTGATAGTTCACTTGGTACCTCAATTACTGGAATAAAAAGGGATTTTAGCAACTATTTGGAGGTTTCTACTGGTAGAGGCTAGACCCCCTAGTGAGCACTCCTCCCCCCAGCTGATAAGGAAAGATAAGAGACTATTACTGACTGCTAATTGCATATTGGCTGTCTGGCAGTGAATCCGCTCCATAACAAGTACTCAGAGTCTGCATCTTCAATTGCTATGCCACTGTCATCTGAACTAGTGCTCAGCAGTCTAAGCTTTCTATAACTTGCACTATGAATGGTTAGTGAATTCTCAGATTCCTCTTCCTCTAATGTATCCAAATCTTCTGGTACAGAAGATTTTTCATGCCATTCAAACCCCCTCTGTCTCTTCCTTTTGGATCTATTTCCCATTGTAAGAATACATTAAGACTCTGCACTGTCCAGGGATCAGCATCTAAATGTTCTCTCCTAACCATACAGGAAACCCTCTTCACCTAGGTAAGATATCCCAAACATCCTGCCAATCACACACCAGAATATATCTGGAGCATTTGATTGGTTTTACCTGAACTGTC
The DNA here is from genome assembly GCA_963942565.1 of Maea johnstoni. Lineage (NCBI taxonomy): Eukaryota > Metazoa > Annelida > Polychaeta > Spionida > Magelonidae > Maea > Maea johnstoni. The sequence continues at coordinate 21,174,092 of OZ012690.1, forward strand.
TGACCTTCACCTGTAAAGCAAGACAGCTGATGCACAAGAATTACACCTTTTATTCAATACCCTAATTGCAATGCAATCATTGCTCAGTGCCTGTTTCCTGGGTAGCAGGATACTCCCATTTGATACAATACACATTGTGGTCCTGGCCAGGAACTGTAACCCCCAATTTACACCCATCAGCCAGTAAAGCACACTCCCAGGAGATCAGATAAGGAAAGGATATTAAGATCTTAGATAAACATCCCAGCTGGGTGCCTGAGGATGTTCTCTCCTCTAGCAGTCAGCTTTTACAAAAGTCCTGTTTTTTGTCATTTGTAGATCTAGTAGAGAGTTCTAATTCCAAAGAATAAGTAGCAAACCTTTTCAGCTTTCACATATCAAAAAAACAAAAAAATGCCCTATTTAAAGGTGCGTAGGTCCCGTGCCCCCTTAAGTAACTAACTTTCTGACCCCATTTCTCAGCGGTGCGGGCACCTACAGTTGTCCACCTTCAATTATCAATAAGTCATAAAAAGTAAGTCATATTTAGAACAAAAATAGTGAAAATTATATATAAGTCAATGTAATGCTGTTCAATAAGAAGCAAAATGCAGGCGAAAATCGTCATTTTAGCTAAGTGGCCTAATTCTTGACCCCTGTTCTTAGCAGTGCAGGTACCTACAGTTGTCCAAGTACAAATATTAATCTATTTTCTACCTAAATAAGTCATTATTTAGAACAAGAATAATGAAAGTTTTAGATAAGTCAATATAATGCTGTTCAAAATGCAGGTGAAAATCGTACATTTTAGCTAAGTTACCTACTTTTTGACCTCTGTTCTCAGCATAGCGGGCACCAAACGTTGGTCAACTACAAATGTCAATTTATTTACTACCTGAATAAGTCATATTTGGAATAAGAATAGTGCTGGACTTTTATTGTGATTTAATGATGCTCAAATATTAGCAAAATACACGCGAAAATTGGTATATACTAACTAAATGACCTACTTCTTGACCCCTGTTCTCAGCAATAAAGGTACCTATGGATGTTCAAATACAAACATATATATATTTGCTATCTAAATTGAGCTTATGTAACTTTATGGGTCTGTAGGTCTCTTAGATTTCAATATCTGGATCAACCAAAACCGGAGAAAGCCCAATTTGTCCATTTTATGTACCATGGGGGGTGGCAAAGATGGGTCAATATCTCAAATTGCCCAAGGGTGCCAGCCCGGCAACCAGCAGATTTTTAAAGTGGGTACCCCTGGCTACCAGAATCAATTGAAAAAAAATATATATCTAAAAAAAAAGGTTCAGCCCAAAATCCAGCTTTCTGTGCCAGACTATTTGGTTACTGAGATAAAGAGGTCCAAAAAATATTATTTTCGTTCACTTTCATTTTTCTTCAGTTTTCAGATCACTTTTTCTTCTAAGCAATTCATATTGGATGAAATGTTTTACGTGATTTATATTGTCTATTCATGGCGGATTCTAGAAAAGTCAAGGTGTCTTTTTTAAAAAGTTCAGACTTGACAGTTTGCGGGCAAATGTTGGCCCAGATCAAATATAAGGCCTGTCTATAAATTTAGTAATACTTTCACACCAGTAGGGTTAAACTCACTCAGTACACAAGCAATTAACAAACTATGTTGTTGATTAACTTGTTTGATAGATAAGTTGTTTTTGTGATAAAATGGTCTAAAATTAAGTTTTTGTTCATTTTTGTTGATATTTTTTATATCTTTCAGGGCACTTGTTGTACTTCCTAATTTTCTTTCTTGATTTATACTTTTTACTTGTAAAAAGTTTCAAGTGTTTGAAAATAAGTCGAAATTTTGGTAACCTGCTTTCTAAATATAGGCCCAGATCAAAATGTGCCTATAATTATTGCCCTTGTTCTAATTGGTCAATTTCACCATGTAGTGAAATGCCCACTGCCATCACAATATAATATGTAAAATGTACTAATATAGGCTGTTAACATGTTTAGAGCTCTTTTGTGGTATTTGTTCTCTTGTGTTTTGACAATTATGTCTCTTCTTGGTTGATTGGTCACTTTGAAGTTATCTGTTGCAAAGTATGTAATGTTTATATTACAAAGATAATATTCACTATGGTTTTGTTCATTTTTTGTTAATATCTTGTATCATTCACGGCATCTGTTCTTTTTCCTTTTCTCTGAAAATCTTCCTTTGTTTTTGACAAATATCTTTTTTTAGTTGATTGGTCACTTCGAAGTCATACGTTGTAAAGTATGTAATGTTGATATTACAAAGATGGTATTCACTATAATTTTAGTACATCAACACCCAGGAAATCAGATTCTGAAATCAATTTTGTTTTAACTACTAGTTATTCAGACAAAATGAATCAATATTGGGGTTGTGTTTGAAACATTTTTGTAAGTCCTTTACAATGTTAACGGAGATGCATATTTCATGATGCAAAATATTTTTTTAAATTCATATTGTCTGATTAGAGGAGCTTTTAGGATTTAGGAAGAACAACAAGTGCCCTGAGAGATATAAGAAATATCAACAAAAATGAACAAAAACCTAATTTTAGACCATTTCATCACAAAAACAACTTATTTATCAAAAAAGTTAATCAACAACATAGTTTGTTAATTGCTTGTGTACTGAGTGAGTTTAACCCTACTGGTGTGAAAGTATTACTAAATTTATACACGGGCCATGTAGTTGACCGATAGACCTGAAACAGTCACTATAATCAATTAGTTAAAGTAGTTTCTTACATGAAGAAATTGAGATCACAAAACAAAATTTGGTGTAGATGTAGCTAATGTAGGTTTAATTACCATATTTAATTATAAGCTGACGGTATAATTCACTGCAATTCACTTAAATTAGCCCCAATTACTACAAATTTGATCTGGACCAACATTTGCCCGCAAACTGTCAAAATCTGAACTTTTTTAAAAAGACACCTTGACTTTTCTAGAATCCGCGATGAATAGACAATATAAATAGAAGTAGAACATTTCATCCAATATGAATTGCTTAGAAGAAAAAGTGATCTATAAACTGAAGAAAAATGAAAATGAACCGAAATAATATTTTTTGGACCTCTTTATCTCAGTAACCAAAAGGGATATGTAAAATATGATTTCATATTGTGATTTCCCAGGTATCAATCAGTCATAGTAGCAAATAATGGTTTTGCACCTAAAATTTTACAAAAACTGTGGGTATCTGAAAATGGTTCAATACACTATTTAGATTCATGAGTGAAAACATGAGCTATACCCCCTATGCCTTTAACCTCACTTTTCTCAAAAACCGTCTGGAATTTTGAACTGAATGCTTTTATGCAATCTTCTTTAACATAAAGGCACACATGAGGGAAGTTTCGTCAAAATCTGAGGTGGTGATCTGCCGGGTCGACCCACCAGCAATAACGCACTTGAAATTGACTTCTTTTATTTCCAAAGCTAGTTATATTTGTTAAGATATATTGCTGCATGGATATATACTTCAGTGAAACTTATTACATTTGGTGTAAATTTTTTATTACATTTGTGGTTGATATTACATTTGGTGTAAATTTTTTATTACATTTGTGGTTGACTGTTCGTTTGGTCAGTTATTACATTTGGTGTAAATTTTTTATTACATTTGTGGTTGATATTACATTTGGTGTAATTTTTTTATTACATTTACGGTTGATATTACATTTGGTGTAAATTTTTTATTACATTTGTGGTTGGTATTACATTTGGTGTAGATTTTTTATTACATTTGTGGTTGGTATTACATTTGGTGTAAGTTATTACATTTGGTGTTGTTACATACGTCTGCCAGCGCCTGGTTGTACAAACACCCATGAAGAACAGATCAAAATGATAAGCCAACACACCAATGACCCACGTAGCTTACGAATCAAAGTTATGTTCAGTTGGGAGGTCATCCATGCCCAGGAACCTGGGTGGCCATCGAACATGCAGTCGTGCATTATGCCCGGCTGCACAGGCATTTAATGCAGGAATTAAAGGTCGGCACTGTACCTGTCTAACAACGATTTGACAGTTGATGTGACGATCATTGAAATTCCAAAATTCACGATAGGACGTCCGTCTCGTCGATACGACAGTTAAGGCCAAAAAAGTTATGTTTGTGGTTACCCTACCGACCCTGTTTTGACCCCCCTACCGTTAAGTTGTTTAAGCTTTTTTTGGTCTTAATGCCCGAAAACAAAAGAACTGCAGGTTCACAAGGAACTTGTTTTAAATCGTACAGTACTAAAAGGACTATGTGTTTAACTCATGTTAGCCCAACAATGAAACATATAATCATACATGCACAATACAACCTAACTGAATATCTATATATTGGCGCAAGTGGATTAAAGTAAACCCCCGTCGACCCTTTTTGTGAAATCGATGTCAACTCCATCGACCCTTGTAGGACAGCGTCTATGCTTTCGTCGACCCTTGTAGGGCAGCGTCTATGCTTTCGTCGACCCTTGTAGGACAGCGTCTATGCTTCTGTCGACGCATGCAGGCAAGGGTCGAGGACCATCGACCACGTCTCAGATGGGTCGATGGCCATCATAGACGCTTGTCAGTCATGGGTCTATGACTCTAGCTCATCGACCATAAGCGTCGATGAGTGAAAGTAAACCCCCACCGACGCTTGCATGCATGGGTCTACGTAGTCAACGACCCTTGTCCGTCAACGGTCTAGCAGGAAACTTGCTGCCATCGACCCTTGTTGGTCAAGGGTCGTTGTAATTTGAAAACCTCAAACAAGAAATCTCTCTCACATCGACCCATGTTGGACATGGGTCGATGCACTTTACTAGAACAGGAAGTTGAGTGTCACCATGTAGGCAGATGTCTGTAATGAATATTCTGTCATAGTCAGACATTTATCCAATGTTCTGTTCTCCATATGTATTTTAGATTTTTCTTCCAGCTCTTTCTTTCTGACTTGCTTATTTATTTATTCTCTACACATTTCTTTTTTTCTCTCCCGTATTGTGTATTTATTTTTGCATCCTCTCTCTCAGTTTTTGAAGTTTACTTCTTTGTCTAACCTAGTCATTTGCTACAGAGCCATCAGGTAAGGTTATTTGTTGTTCAAACCACTAACCTGGGATGCCACCAGGGGGGTCAATATATTTTATCAAACATAACATGGGTTTAAAAATAATGCATGTTTCTAGCCCCTGCCCTTGATATGGTGGTGGGAAAGGGGGATGAACAAAAGCAGTGATGGGATCTCATTCTAACGAACGAGATTGCTGTCACACACACCGAAGGTCTGTTCAATTTTTTTTTCTTGTCAAAAAACTTAGTTGTTTTTAAGGCAGGTTTTAATCCCCGTTAAAATGATTAACTACAGAAGAAATCAAATAACGTATTGTGTTACTGCTCCATCCTACAGACATTTGCCTGATCATACACACCTTTTGTTTTGGGATGTATTTTATGTACATATTTTAGTTCAAAAATGTTTTTCCAGTGTATTTTCTAAGCTCTGTTTGCCTTGTGCCCATAGACCCATGTGCGCAATGGGTCTATGAGGCTGACAAAGTTCATAGACCCATGTCCAACATGGGTCTATGAGGCTCCCTTAGTACATAGACCCATGTGCGCAAACGGTCTATGAGCCATAGACCCTTGCAGGCATGGGTCTATGAAACGAAGGGGTTTACTTTCCCACTTTTGCTATATTGGCACTTCTTATTAAAATACCTGGCAATCAGCAAAAAAAAAAAGAAAAAAAAGCCTATCGACCGACCCTTCTTTGGGGGTCATGTAACCAGAAACACAACATTTATTTTTTTGGCCTTACAAGTAATGAAATACGAGCAAAGTCGGTTACTAATCAATGTTTTAAGGCGTCCATACGGGGGGGGGGGGCATTTGCTAGAAAGATGCAATCTTGTCCTTCCAGGTTAGGGTTTAACCCTTAAGCTGCTGGGGGCTAATTTTGCCAGTACGAAATTATGCGACAGAACCGAAACCCTGGCAAATGGCTACTTATCTGATAGTACTCAGTGAAAGCTTTCCAAAGAATACCAACATGACAGGGTCTAGTTTTGTTTTTTAAATTTATTTTAAATTTTTGTGCCTCGAAGAAGGTAGCCTTAGCATCAAAGGGGATAAGGCAATGGTGCGTATTCTGAATATACGCACTTCTACAGAAGGTGCTTAGAATTTCAAAGCACCTTCTGTAGAGATCGCTAATACTTAGACACTGAACGCATCACGAACCAGTTTTTCAGTCGAATTTCCTGCCGTCTTCTACTACGAAATAAAAAACAAGGTGGGTCAGTTAGTATGGCCAATTTTTTGTTTAAAAAAATGGGAGGGCTATTTCTGGATTTTCAAAATTAATTTTCTTGCTATATAAAAAAGGTAAGATAAAATCGACAACCTTCTCTGGGCTGTGCTATGGTGAGCGACAAGATCTGCTATACATAGGAGTATATCCAAAGTATAATGTTCATTGCAATTTGTAACTTTTTAGTAGAGCATCACACAATTGGACTTCAAGCATCCTGTGTTTGCGACTAATATTGATCACCAGTATGGGTTTTTAAATACAGTGCCGACATCTATTTCTTGCACTAAATGTGTGGGCTGGCTGAGCATAATACACAACCACATGTCTGATTTACACCCAGGGCATGGATGACTTCACAACTGAACGTAACTTTGATTTGCAAGTACGTGGGCCTTGCGATGTGTTCGCTTATCTTTTATATGCTCTTTACAAATTTTCGTCAACTCCGGGACTGGCAGACGTCAGATAGACTGGTGCAGGAATCAACAGTCTCTACTGTAATTTGGGATCAGCAAAACAAAGGGAGTACACGTATAAAGTCCTGCATCCATTCCAAACAATCAACGAATATACCTAAATGGTCCTCCGCACCCAAGAATTGATGGGCGTGCATTTCCTCTGGCCAATGCATTGAAGAACGATTTTGAACGTTCTATATTAGGATTTTATTTGAAATGGACTGTCTATTTTTTTAAAGTTGCAAACGCCTAGACCAGAGAAAAACTATCTTCGTCCTTGGCTTTTGGTTGCTTCAGAAATGAGGCGCAACTGTTCTTGACCAAACAAAAATATATGCATAGTATAAACAAACAATATCATAGGATTGTTCAGTGCTGACATTTAATTCCTGCATTAAATGCGTGGGCTGCCCGGGCATAATACCTGTGGGTCTTTGTACATCCACACACTGGCAGACGTGCGGTCGACTGGTGCCGGAATTAATTGCGTGTACTGTATGTCACTTGGAAAAATCACAATGAAACGGAATGATTTTATGTAACAATTTTTATTGAGCGCCACACCACCAACATACTTTGAGTATACAGAGTCGTTATATGGGCAGGAAATGTACACAGGAAAGACAGTGTTGGACATCATTAGACATAAAATCTTATCACATATGCAATTAAAATAACGGCTTAACTACAGTGAGAGTGGTAGACGATATACCAGAAAATAGAGAGGAAAATAAGCATATGTCTGTCAGCCCGGCTCACTCACCACTTTCAAATCTTATACTAGAAAAACTCTATGAAAATATAGTCATCATTGGCCCTATGAGGCCAGGCAAGTTTGGATGAGTTCAAATGGAAAACTCACAACCCTTTCATGAAAACATTTTCTTTTCTTAAAGGGAGCTCTCTTGTTTAGTGGGTACTATAGCATGTATGTATAGTAGACAGATAAGGAGACACAAACGTTTCTAGGTCGCTTTTTCCCCCATGACCTGAAATGGTTGACTTTGACTGAGTGGGAGAGCTTCCTACATAATCCTTAGTGCCCAAGCTATCATTATAGGTATCATCACAGATATCTATTTCAAGAGGAGCTTTGTGAAGGTCAAGGATTATTGCATGACGTGTACATATATATATATAAATATATATATATATATATATATATATATATATATATATATATATATATATATATATATATATATATATATATATAAACACACACACACACAAATGTCTCAAAACGTTTTTGCACCAGTCCATATATGTAAGCTGTCAAATGTTTCTGAGAGGGAAAATAATGCCACTCCATCCGTTCTGTACTAATAAGCTTCTCTGTATTGCCAGAGAGCTTTTCTATAAACGTAGACAGCTTCAAATACATGGTATATAGCAGTCCATTGTTAGACTCGTAGTGAGAGATTATGTGCAAACTGAACAGTGCAGACACATATATTCAAGAGGTTATTGATGCACAGATATACACACACACCAAACTGAGTTAATATCACTAACCGTGGTGTATCTTATATAATGTCTCTAGTGCAACGACGAGAAAAACTGCTTATTGAAATGAGATTATTACCCTGCTAGCAATGACTACTTATTTGTGCACCTGAATGTTGATTAAGGGGTCAGTGATGAAGGGGGGGTGGGGGGGGGGGGGGGGCATGGGGGACACTATTACTTTGGAAAACACTACTTTTGCACCACAAGGAGAATCCGGTTCCAGAGACCAACATACAGTATTATAGTTATACAGAATTAAATATCATTCATATCTGCTTTATATTGGATTTTTTCTGTGGTGGAATATAACATAGCCCCCACCATAACCGAGACAAACACTGACAGGGGGCGTGATTATGAGGTACACAAACGAGCACTACTCTCGCTGGATTGACAACAGCAAAGTTGGAAGACACTGGACAGCATGATGGCACCGGAGCCTGGGAGATACGCACACACTCATCTCTGCACCTAAACAGGGCTGATTTGGAGGACAAGGAAGAAATCCACACCGAGCTGGCCTATGTGTAGTTAGCAAAAGCTTCATTGACTTGATCCATTTACATATGGAACCTAAACAGACACCTTAACCCTTCCAATGCTGAGGCTACTTTCAGCCAACAAAGCACAAGGATGCATACATTTTTGAAAAGCATCTAAATCCTGTTATGTTGGTATTTATCCAATAGTTCTCACTGAGTACTCTCAGATGAGTACCCACAATCCAGGGTTTCAGTCATTTTCAGGTTTTAACATCCCTCTGTATTGGCCAAATTAGCCACCAGCTGGATAGAGAAAACATTCGGATAATCTGCCACATCATGTCTCCAAATCAACCCCCGGCAACAATTATGATAACTCGTTGGTGCAAAGATGAGTGCCTGTTCATCCCCAAGATATATACTATGAAGATCAAGGTCACTCTGAAGTAGAAGTTGTAGTATATCCTATGGTACATTAAGACATGTCAACTCTAACTAGTGACACTGATTACTAAAGGACAAGAGCACCCAAACTCACCATCATCATCATCAGCAGTTCTTTAAGAAAATAGACATGTGGGCTCTCAGCCATATTGAGAGGTGCCTCTTTCCCATCAGTACATAGATTATATATACATACATACATACATGAAAATATATACATATATATATATATATATATATATATATATATATATATATATATATATATATATATATATATATATATATATATATATACATACATATATATGCATGTGTGTGAGTATATATATATATATATATATATATATATATATATATATATATATATATATATATATATATATATATATTTACTATGTGTGTGTGGTTGTGTGTATATGTGTTAATATGATTCACATCAAGATAAATGGAAAATACATATGATATTATGATGTAGACCAGAAGTATATCTCTATAAACAGTACTATGTATTGTAGATATATAATTGGTATCATATAAAAATACAGGAGACAGTAATAAGCAGGGCAACAGCAGATTTGACCTCTGACTTATATATTCCTTATACAGACAGCCAAAGGTATCTCATCAGTGGAATTCACATTGGTTTCTACCAACCAACTTTATGGTAGGGTTTTGATAGTGAGAGCAGGGAATGAGGGAAGTGTTTTATTTTAACATTCTCATGCCTAGAGATCCATTGGTTTAACCATTCACAGCTGCAGCAGTCCAACAAGGGGAGATTTTTGTGCAGATTTCGTTCAGAAATAATGCACCCTCAATGTCATTTGACAATATCTTATCAAGCTGCCTGCTCTGCTGCACACACAAAGCTTGCAGAGCCATTTCCCAGGGACATTTCAGATATGTGCAGAAATGTAGTCCCCTCAGTGCCATGACATCAGACATCTCCAACAAAGCCAGCAGATTGGTCTCTCTGGGGCATAAGTGAGCATATTTGTCATATTGTTGAATCCCCTTTTGTAGGAATAAACCATTCATGTCTAATCGACTTTTGTAGGAATAAACCATTAATGCTGAATCCCCTTTCGTAGGAATAAACCATTAATGTTGAATCCCCTTTCGTAGGCATAAACCGTTCATGTCCTATCCCCTTTTGTAGGAATCAACTATATCTTATTCAGCTGGCCTGCTCACACACACACACAGCTGGCAGGTATAAGCTTGTCAGGGGAGTCAGTTTGCAGATTTGATCTGAATTGCACCCCCCACCATGTCACTGTACCATATTTTATCCAGCCACGCTGCTCACACACTAAGCTGGCAGACTGGTTCCTTCAGGGCGATAAGTCTTTAGATTTATCAGGAATTTTACCTCCCTCTGCTTTACATAACCATACTTGGCCTAGCTGCACTCCCCACACACAAAACCAGCAAACTTGTACCAGAGGATTTTTAGTTTACGTATTTGTCAAAAATTGTAGCCCTCTGGTGTCACTGAACCTAAGCTTACCAACACTGCATACACACAGTGTTGACAGATTTACATCTGCACCCAAGAGGGAATTGTTGTGCAGCCCTTTCAGTGTCATTGTATCCTATGTTTTTTAGTGTGCAGATTTGTCTGAGTGTGCATCTCCTTTGTTAGGTGATACAACACTGGTGGTCTGATAATAAGGTAGATTATTGACTGGCAATTATTCACCTGCTTGTGCTATTATTCCCCGTTTTTTGACTGATAGTGTGAATTATTATATGACTCTTAATATAGGGTGAGGTATAACAATGTGTGTTATGTCCCTTCTTGGAGAAGAGAGAGTTAAGGGGGCTGGGGAAAGGAGGGGGATGGCAGCTAGGGGGTGGGAGGGTGAATAGAAATGGAAAATACACAAGAATATAAAGGAGAGAGAATAACGTAGCATCATACAAAGATTATCACCATCACAAAATACTTATCCTAAATCAACAAGATAGAATTCTTCACATAAAATGCAACAAGTCACTTAAATACAATATGCTAAGTTAGCTTATAAGCTTCTACTATGTTAGAATACAATTACACTACCTATAGTTGCCATGGTAATCACAAGGAATGTATTAAGTAAGATTATATCGGCTAAGAAGAACAATAAATAATAAAGAAGAGCAACAAAGGCCTCTAACAATCGGCCTTAACACAGCGGATATAAGCTGATATGGCAGAACAGCTATGTACAAAAGTAGAAAACAAAATGAACTCAAATGCAAGAAATCATTCTATAAAAAACACACAAATTATAAACTAAAACTAACTTAGTCTCAGACCACTACGGGAATGATCACTGCTGTCTAGCTAGAAACACGATTATCAAAACGCGGTGTCCACCAAATGCGGCTAAAAGTTTAAAATGTTAGTTAGCTACTTGTGCATGTGAGTATCTCAGACATTTTTTTTTACAAAAGCTGATGACAGGTAGAAAAAGAACATTTTACAGAAAATTGAGATCAACATGAAGAATCACGAACAGCATGAGTGAAGTGTTTAAAGAAGTGTTGCAAATCTGTTTCGCACATTTCCTGCAGGCCGGCACAAATAGCCTTATGGAGTACACTGCATTGCTTCCGTAAACAGATCAAAAAGGTGGCAAGAAGCAGGATGTTAACGATTCCAATGTTAAGGCTACTTTCATCCAAAGCACAATGACGCAAAGAGTTTTGAAAACCATCTAAACCCTGTCATGTTGGTATTCATTGGAAAGCAGCACCTGAGTACTGTTAGATGAGTACCTATGTGCCTGGGTTTCGGTCATTTTTCAAGTTTTTTGCATCATTTTGTATTGGCCACCAGCAGCATAAGGGTTGAATGTCACAGCACTATTTCCTGTTGTTTAACAACAAGGTTTTGCGGTCAAGGGGGTCATCTCACACAAGCAGGAATTCAAGCTTAGATGCTTAAGATTGACCAATCAGAGCATTGCTTTCATTATCCAGTCAATGTATGCTGGCACCTGATTGGTTAAATTTAGAATATTCAAATCTTATCCAATCTCTTTTTGCAGAAATGTCACTGTGGCAGCCTGGTTACAGAACAATAACATTGCTGTAAACTGAGTATTCCAATTCACAAAGAGCAGATTTGACTATTATATAAGAATTGACTGCACATCATTGCTAAACTTCACAATCAGTATTTGCCAGCAAATACAAAGAATGGCAGCTTAGAATGGCAAACAGGGATACTTTGATTAATAAGACTACAAATTTCCTCTCAAGACACAAATTATTTTCATATTTTGACACACAAAAGATTTTTGAAAACCATCTAAACCCTGTCATGTTGGTATCAATTGGAGCGCTCTCGCTGAGTACTTTTAGATGAGTACCCATGTGCCAGGGTTTCAGTCATTTTTAAAGTTTTCATTAAACTATTGTAGTCTGAAAGGAGTGACAGTCAGAATGTATGTGTGCTACTACTATGGGAGTGAATTGTGCTACCTCTGTGGCACAAGGCAAATCTATAGCGTTTTTAGCAGAAAGACTACCTGACTAGGCAACCATAGCTTTCACTCAAATATTTCTTATAGTGGACAAGTATTTCATTAATATTTGCATACAATTCATAATGCCTGGGAATTCTGAACAAAATTAGGAATTTGAATTTTATCTATCAATCAATTAGTAAACTAATTAATAAATTAATTGTTTATCTAATTCCTGCCTTTCAACATGACTACCAGTGTGAATGCTGGAGAACAACCTTTATACTGTAAAACCCATTAGTATCAAGCTCCTTTTAATTTCACGCATTTCGCGCTAGGTGATGATAACGCATATTCAACTGGCGCTGATATACGTTCAAAATAGCATAACAATGCCCCATCTAGCGGTGGTACAGTTGATGTGTGTAATTAAATGGCCGCGATCAGATTCAGACGGCAGTTGCGCGAATATAAATGTGCGTTTTACAGTATATCATGACACCAAAACTATGTTGTACCTGGCAGTCGATAACCTTATGCTACATATTGGCAAAAGAATAACTTCACAGCAAAATGATCCGGACAGATTTGCAACACTTCCTTTCACCTTTCACTTTTTCAATATAGATATGAAAAACTCATACTACTTATTTATAATATCCATTGAATCTGAGTCAGAACTCAAACAATTTTTTTTTTTAGTTTTTAACTTATGAATTCAATCCATACAGCATTTGGTGCCTTATAGTTCGATTGCACTGTACAATCATGTTGTAACCTGCATGATCCTTTGACCAAGAGCCAGAATACACTTCGAGCAAGCACTGACAAACTTGAAACAGCACGATTTGTGATTGTCTACTAAATAGATATCTGTTCAAGGTAAATAGAAAATATATAGATATATATAATAAATGTTATATGGCATATCATATATCATATAAAATCCTACAATTTTAGGTTAGTCAGAACTTGCTTCAAACATATGGGTCATACAGCCCCTAGTCAATCTGGCCTTAATCCTCATTTAGATGCATCAACCTGACTTGTATACAGTATACAGAAACATTGAGATCCTATTGTACTATAAGAAATAAGACATGGTGCCAAATTAAAATCTCTAAAACTTAACTCAAACGAAACACAGAGAACCAAGAAAGAAATGTGAAGGAAAATATCTAAATACCATTTTTTAATTAACAGAAATTCTAAAACAATATATGTATATATAAATATAACTTTAACAGCCTTAATTAATTGGTTACATGGCATTTCTAAGAACAGACACAGTAACACATAGAGACACTCTTCCTCCCGTACATATCAAATAGAAAATTGCATTGAAAACAAATCCACCTTTCTGTTATTGGGCACACAACCATTTTCAACAACTACTAGTTTGGTTAGCTTAGAAAAACATCTTCACAATAGAAAAAAATATCAACTCTTTGTGCATTTTTATGCACATTGTATTAACTGCCCATAATTGAATCAGGTGGCTCGTTTTTACTTAACTCTTATGAACGTTGCGTTCAACAATAAATTGCAGTATTAGCCCATTCATTTTCACAGTAACCTCTTGCCATTGCAAATGACTTTAGAAATATCTTGAAAATGAAGGCATATGACAAGAGGAACAAGCAACATTTCTGCAAAAATATTTAACACATTTGCAATATTTTTGTTGTAAATTTTCACTCGTTTCTATACAACTGCCATGGTTTTGCTTTAGGAATTTGTCAATTAACTATTCATATTTACCAGGGTTTTGCTTTGGTAATTGCTGATTTTCATTGTTGTATCAAACTTGCATTAAATCAATTAACCTATAGCAAACTGAGTTAACGATGTTTAAGTGGCAATCCAGATACACAATTTTCAAATTCGTTAAACAGTTAGATTCAATAATGTTATTTCTTAAGTCATTTCTTATTTCTTAAGTATATCATTGTCTAGACTGCATTTTGGATTCTATTGTGTAATCTCTTAAGCACAATACTTAATTCTGTCAATGTAGAGACAGCACTTAAGATTCTAATGTCATTTCTAATGCACAATTTAGAACTGTCAAAGTTTCTCACTGAATTTAAGATTCATAGGTCATTTTTATGCATGATTCTAACTTCTTAACTCTGTCAATGAGTTAAGATTCTATAGTGGCATGATCCTTAACAACTATGCCAATATCCAAGACTGCTTTTAATATTTATTTCTTATGCACAAAGCTTAACTCTGCCAATACATTGTGACTTGTATTCGAAGTGAGATCACTCTCCACACACTACACAGAGGCCACTCACTACCACTGCTACATGCCAGTAGCCACTTCTGTGCTGCCCCCTACCAACCCACCCTGGCTCCAACATTACTCAAACACCCCATTGAAGGGCAGGTTGAATACCTGGGCTCTGACTTAACAACAAACCATAAATAACAATTTATGTTGTAACAAAAACTGTCTGCAGTAGCGATTGCCATTGTTACACCAAAGGCTGAGTCTCAGTCCTAGAGGGGTTCTTGCACTAACTTCTGTGCCCCTTAGAGCAGGTGAAGGGGTCTAATAGAAACACCACTCATACTTCTATGTGACAAAAGTGTCGTGTCTGCTAGCTTCCAGCTCTAACCTTATGCTCATATCTACCTTCATTAAGTCAGATCATTATGGTGCTTTACCTTAGATAACCTAACAAGAATACACTCTTTTTTCAAGATTACCATTGTTTTCAATCATGGCAAGCCAACGCTGGTAATTATTAAGTAATACATGACTAGCACTGCAATTCATAAACCGGTTTTATCCTTACAAGATGTCATCAAGGATATGGTGGATCTTTGTGTAATCTAATAGGATTGAAGTGACATACTTGAGGAGTGTGAGAAAGTTGCAAGTGACTAGAGCTCGCTCCAATAACAAGAGGTCTATAGTCACAATTCATCTTTAACACTTTTGCATCTGGAGCGGACACATTGTCAAAAACTTTGTAGAAAAATTGCCAATTAAAGAAACTATTTGAAATATCTGAACAGGTAATTTTTAATTCAACAGAAGCAACAACTTCCATTCAAACATTTCTCAAAATAGAAAAAAGAAATATGATAAAAATCAAAAAATCAAAAAGAATATCTCAAAATAGTACTTTTTTATCAAGATATCACCATAGGTATTGGAGAATGTGGATGCTCAAGATGTGAATGTGTTAAGGACAAGACTTTTATTACCACCAAAACCAAACCATGGCTTTCTTTTAGTTCTGGGAACAAATTTCATTTCAGGATGAATGCCCATGCAGGGTTATTAGCATTTTGTTTTGTATGACTATGGGACAAAATGTGTCAGGATACAAAGAGAAAAAAGAAATAACTAACAGAATTCAAGCAACAACCAACTAATTCACACTACAACTACAATGCAAAAGCCTTATAAAGTGCAGTAAAGGATAGTACGATATCTACATAAAAGATAGTAGGAGCGAGAAATATCACACAGATGCTACAAGGTGCTAGGATGTCACAGCTAGCGCAGCAAGACAGTTGAAGGCACTAAATAGCATAATGATGATAACCCTTTCAATGCTGGGGCTACTTTCGGCCAAAGAACAAGGATGCAAAGATTTTTTGAAATTTTTAAAAAACATCTAGACCTTGTCATATTGGTATTCATTAGATAGCCCTCGATGAGCACTCTCAAATGAGTACCCATTTGCCAGGGTTTCCGTTGTTTTGCTTTTTTTGTACATCATTTTGTATTGGCTGAATTAGCCAGCAGCAGCATATTAAAGGGTTACATATTTAAGTGTTGTTGAAGTGGCAGCATGACTAGAAGATGTGCGGCAGACAGCAGTAGCATAAGATAAGGTTGAGGAGATCAGCAGTCAGTAGTAGTAGAAGACAGTCAGCAGCAGCGGTGGCAACTACGCGCTCATGCAGGATACTGGCCACAGGGGGGCGCCACTTGGTAGGGGTACGGTGGCGGAGGCGGCATCGGCTGCGGACTAGTATACATCACAGGAGGTGCAGCATTAGGAGGCGGGGCCACCGCGTACTGATAGGAGGTAGTGGAGGGATAGTTCTGATTGAAGTAGACCGTTCCTTGCGGGGGCGGGGGCACCGGAGGCGGCTGCGGGACCTGCTGCGGCTGGTTCAGGGAGGGACTGCCAGGTGGCACTGGGATGAAGCCTGCATGAGGAAGAGAGTGAGAAGGGTAAGAAAGACCGTCACCACCACCACTAGTATTACTACTACCACAAGATGCACAAGGTAGGCCAGTATTACAGATATGAATAGTATACGTGGGCGCCCCCTCGCTACCCATTACCACCCCACCACCCTCGGTATCGCACCCGTCCTCGACCATGTGACCAGCGTCCCCCATAGCAGCTGGCCCCACCCCTTCCTGGTGGACCAGCTGTTGGTAGTGGTGGCCAGCAGGACAGTACACATCGCCCCCTACACTATACACACCGCCTCCACAAGACGCGTAATGCTGGCCAGGGATGAAATTAGGTGCATTAGGGTTAAACGTGTGATGACTACTATCGGGTGCATCGAGATTAGCCGAGACAATTGCGGACTTCTTTGGATAAGAATGTTTAACAAGGGGCTGACCTTCGAATTTTTCTGGGTTTGGTTTTGGTGGCACGAGCATCTTTTGGAAGCGGGGAGGTATGTCTTTAATCGGTCTGAGCAGCCTGTGCACAGTCCCGTTGGCAAACTTTCGGATATAAATTGGTCGTTTTGGCTTTTCGTAATTTGGACTAGGTTCTGAGCTGGAGCTAGAGCATGATATACTAGAAGTATGAGAGGAGGAGCTGTCGTGATCACTCTGCGGTAAATTATCGCTGCTTTCGCTAACCACGGCGCAACTGCACGTATCACCTACTTCCTTTTTGTTCAAGCTATTCTCCATGCTGTCGTCAGAGAGACAGCCACTGTCACTATGGTGACAACCAGTATCACTATGGTGACAGCTGCTGTCGCTATGGTGACAACCCGTATCACTATGGTGACAGCCACTGTCGCTATGGTTATGGTCGGTGCCATACACCACGTCTACCTTCAGCGCCTGCTTCAAATCTTTGGTCAAAGCTTCTAATTCCCCGTCATTTTTACAACTACCCTCCTCCTCCTCCTCAACGTCCTCCTCCTCCTCCTCATCATCCTCCTCTACCGAGGGGACGACCTCATTGCACTGACCAAACAGCTCCTCTTCAAAGCTGCTGCTCCCGTCGTTGCCGTGGTAGCTCATCACCGGCGGGTTGACGTAGGCGTACTGCTGCTGGTGCTGGAGCTGGATCATCGTGTACATCCGGTAGTACTAAAAAATGAATAAAAATCACATCAATAACCCATCTGTATATCTGTATGAAAATCACAAAGACAGCCTGATGCAAGTTTAAAGTATTAGGGTGTTTTATGGGGTTTTGCTTGCATATATATATATATATATTTTTTAAAAAAGCACAAAGATCACATCAATAGCACATCTCTTTGAACACCACAAAGACAGCCTGATGCAAGGTTTAAGTATTAGGGGGTTTTATGGGGTTTTGCTTACATATGTATATATTTACTTGACCCCTGATAGTATGAGGCCTGTGATCTTAGGAAACTATTAGAAACAAGTCTAACCCTCCTGATTCAAATCTTTTGTATCAGTATAATAAAATATAAAATATAAATATTTTTTTATATTTAAATTTTTTTTTTTTAGATACAACCAATTTTCAGCAGCATTTTACAGAAACTTTATAAGATTTTTTCTGTCAAGTATTTTTCAAAAGATTATCAAATTTAATTAATAAGTAGGAATTTATGGGTTGACCCATTTCATTCCTGCAGCAGCTTAACCCTTTCAATGCTAAGGCTACTTTCGTCAAAAGAACAAGGATGCAAATAATTCTGAAAACCATCCAAACCCTGTCATGTTGGTATTCACTGGATAGCTTTCGCTGAGTACTCTCAGATGAGTACCCATGTGCCAAAGTTTCAGTCATTTTTCAGGTTTTTTGCATTATTTTGTATTGGCCAAATTAGCCATCACAGCATAAGGGTTTAAGAAGCCTGACTATTTTGGAAACATGTCTGACTTTACTAAAGCATCTTTTGAAAAAGATGGAAACTGTAACTTGCAACACATCTAATACCTTCTCAGTATATCATTTTTAGTTTTAAATTTTCAACAAAAGATAGGGAATACTGTATTAGAATTCATTTCAAGGAAACTAAAGCTCCTACTATTTAACCTTTTCATTGAAGAAGGTACTTTCTACCAAATCACAACGAAGCAAAGATTTCAAAAAAACATCTAAATCCTGATAGCTCTTTCTGGGTACTTTCAGATGCGTACCCATGTGCCAGGGTTTCAGTAACTTTTCAGGTTTCTTTGCATTATTTTGTATTGGTCAAATTAGCCGCCACCAGCATAAGGGTTAAAGAGTACTTACCTCGTAGCCGAGGTTGAAGAAGAACCTTAGGGTATTGGGGTCTGCGTGTGGGAGATCACTGCCACTGGGGTCCAGCGAGGGCGCAATGTTGAAGTTGACGTTGTTGACCGGTGGGATGACCAGGCAAGGGTAGAAGGGCTGCAGGATGCCCTGCGGGGGCATCGCCGGCGCCATCTGTTGGGGGGCGCCCGGGGGAGGGGGTGGCGGGGGCGAGATGGAGGGGCTGCCGGAGCCCAGGGAGGTATCGCAGCAGGGAAGCGACTGCGTGTGTGATTGGCCGCTTGACGTACACGGGCTTGGTGTGTTCCTCATCGTGCTGATCTCGCCTGGAAGAGGAAGATAATTAAAGGTTGGCTACAACACTATTGATTTTGTACAATGTACACATGCAGTCAATAAACATACAATACAAAACTCTCATCCGAGATCATCATCATTTGACAAGTAATGAAAACTGTGCAATATTTTCTGTGTTTTCAATAGCTGTAATAAAGCCTTGAGTTATTATGAGCTTTGCAATAAATAATTGATGAAATACTATCGCTTTAATGATGACGAAACCTAGACATATTGTTGGTTTTGCAATAAATGAAGCATATTCTTGGGCCTTTGCAAAAGATTCATGAAATATTAAAGGCTTTACAGCAAATATTGCTGGCTTTGCAATACATACAGCATATATTGCAACCGTTGAAATACATACAGCACATATTACAACCATTGAAATACATACAGCATATTTTGCAGCCATTGAAATAATTACAGCATATATTGCAGCCATTGAAATACATATGGCATATATCGCAGGCTTTGAAATAAATGCATCAACTATTGTAGGTTTTCAAATAAATGCCAAAAAATATAAATGCAGCAATACTGCAGACATAAAAAATGCTTCATGTATTGTAGGCTTTGCAAAAAAAAGGAGAATATCTTATGCACTGTCATTGCAATATTGCTGCCTCTATTGCAGGTTTTGCAAAAATGCAGTATTTATTATGGATAATGCAATATTGCTGCCTTTATTGTAGACATTGCAAAAATAAAATGCAGTATTCAATATGGATATTGCAATATTGTGGCCTGTATTGTAGGCTTTGCAAAAAAATGCAGTATTTATTATGGTTATTGTAATATTGCGGCCTTTATTGTAGACATTGCAAAAATAAAATGCAGTATTCAATATGGATATTGCAATATTGTGGCCTGTATTGTAGGCTTTGCAAAAAAATGCAGTATTTATTATGGTTATTGCAATATTGCGGCCTTTATTGTAGACTTTTCAAAAATAAAATGCAGTATTCATTATGGTTATTGCAATATTGCTGCCTGTATTGTAGGCTTTGCAAAAAAATGCAGTATTTATTATGGTTATTGCAATATTGCGGCCTTTATTGTAGACTTTTCAAAAATAAAATGCAGTATTCATTATGGTTATTGCAATATTGCTGCCTGTATTGTAGACTTTGCAAAAATAAAATGCAGTATTTATCATGGATATTGCAATATTGCTGCCTTTATTGTAGACTTTGCAAAATAAAATGCAGTATTTATCATGGATATTTCAATATTGCGGCCTGTATTGTATGCTTTGCAAAAATAACATGCAGTATTCATTATGGTTATTGCAATATTGCTGCCTGTATTGTAGACTTTGCAAAAATAAAATGCAGTTTTTATCATGGATATTGCAATATTGCTGCCTTTATTGTAGACTTTGCAAAATAAAATGCAGTATTTATCATGGATATTTCAATATTGCGGCCTGTATTGTATGCTTTGCAAAAATAAAATGCAGTATTTATTATGGTTATTGCAATATTGCAGCCTTTATTGTAGACTTTGCAAAAATAAAATGCAGTATTTATTATGGATATTGCAATATTGTGGCATGTATTGTAGGCTTTGCAAAAATAAAATGCAGTATTTATTATGGTTATTGCAATATTGTGGCCTGTATTGTATGCTTTGCAAAAAATGCGGAATGTCTTATGGATATTGCAATATTGCGGCCTGTATTGTATACTTTGCAAAAATGCATTATCATTATGGATATTGCAATATTGCTGCCTGCATTGTAGGCTTTGCAGTCAATGTGGTATTTATCATGGGTACTGCAATCATGTTGCCCTGGAATGTATGCTTTGCAAGAAATGCAGCATGTATTATAGGTTTCGGGTTAATGCAACGCACGTTACACAACATGGGCTTTGCAATCAATGCAGTATGTATTTATTGCAAAGTATTTATCTATCTATTTGCAATAAATTATGTATGAAATGCAGGCTTTGCAATATATTCGGTATGGTGTGGGTACTGAAAATGCAGGCAGCATGGGTTGTTGAATTTGCAATATACAGTTATGCACTTCAAACCTTATATACACTTGAATAATATGCTTAAAAAAGGCTAAATTTGATTATCACAGAATTTGCATTTTACAATTTTCCCTAGCATAGTTATAAATCTTGGTCTATCATGATGGGGTACACAATACATCCAATATGTACTGTGACGTCTGTAACCACTTCTGACCTTTGACGCCAAACCATGATCGCTTATGCAATTCATCACAGTAGACCAAATTTATTCCTAAAAATATAACAATAACCCCCTCACATCACTGTATACCATATTAATTTTGCACATTTAAAGTAAGGCAGCAGCCTTTGATATAGTTTAATTTTTGCCTGCGGTCGTTGAAGCCAAGCTATCATGTCTGAATGTGTTGTACGCTACTAGCACATGAAACAGATGGACAAATAATAGTGTGCAGTTCAATAAATAGAGATTCAAGAGGTGCGCAAACTACACATTAATTAAACTGCCGCAATATTAACACGGTATACAATATATCATAATGAAATGTAAAAGGTCAGATATTTCCACCTGTGTGCATTATTTTGTTACCAGATTTATACAAGCTATATTTTTATTAAGTAAATGAATCTATTGATAAGTACTTACTTTCTGACTTGGACCGCTCATGATCAACACCATCTGTAATGCAGAATATATTATTCCATTTCATTAAAACTGGCCAAAGAGGTTGGAGTGGGTTTTATCAAATTAACCAATATATCTCTATTACTACAGACTAATTCACAGCACTTGGGAGTCAATTCATGCCATGAGTATTCTGTTCGGTACAAATACAAATCTTGTATAAATGTTCAATTCTTGTGAAAAAAAACATGTTTTCAATATTTTTTTGCTGTTATCTGAAACATCTTTTTACAAGATCTAATACTTTTTACACAGTTCTATCATTGATTTCCAGTTAAATTTATTTTTTGTCTATGACACAAATTGCTAGCTAGTTACCTCGTCTACTGTGCCAGAAAGACCTAGGTGGCTTCTGTCCTACGTGTTGGTTCTGGAAATGAAATGAAAGTTCTCATCAATGCACAGGATCCTAGGATCAGATAAATACAAAGGCATCATATTGTTAAACAGGGAAAGTTTGAGTGTAATTATATTTTCTGATGTTAGACATCTAACCTCCTGAGGCCTAGGGTTTTCGTACACAGCTGATTGGCAAGGTGTCAAGCCTCAGTTATACATACAAGAACTTAAACCCTTAGGCTGCTGGTGGCTTATTTGGCCAATACAAAATGATGCAAAAAAACTGAAAAATTAACTGAAACCCTGGCACATGGGTACTCATCTGAAAGTACTCACCAAGGGCTATCCAATAAGTACAAACATGACAGGGTTTATGCAGTTTTCAGGAAATCTTTGCATCCTTGTGCTTTGGGCAAAAAGTAGCCCTAGCATTGGAAGGGTTAAGGAAATTATATTTACGTCTACATAGTCAATCCATGAGGACTTAGCTTTGTTGTTTACAGTAGTTTCAAAGGTTTAACAAATTCAAAAGGCCTTTCAGAGCAAGAATTTTTTCTTGTAAAATAGTCAAGAGACCTATTTATATTGAGTCTTGTGCAATTTAAAGTAGGCAGTATTCTTACATTGCTGAGGGGTGGAAAGGCATTGTGATCCCTGTCCTGAAGCTCGTCGTAGAGAGATGATGACTGCTCAGTGGCGCCCCCTGTGACGCCGGCATCTTTCTCCAGATCCTGCTTCCCGCCGGCGCCCTCTAGCTTACCGTAGTAACCGTTAGGCCCATGATGGCCATGACCACCCCTACAACACAGTAAACAACTTCAATATATCATCATAATCTTTACATTAGGCTCATGATGGCCATGGCCACCCCTACAACACAGTAAACAACTTCAATATATCATAATAATCTTTACATTAGGCCCATGATGGCCATGACCACCCCTACAACATAGTAAATAACTTCAATAAATCATAATAATCTTTACATTAGGCCCATGATGGCCATGACCACCCCTACAACATAGTAAATAACTTCAATAAATCATAATAATCTTTACATTAGGCTCATGATGGCCATGACCACCCCTACAACATAGTAAACAACTTTAATATATCATCCTAATCTTTACATTAGGCTCATGATGGCCATGACCACCCCTACAACACAGTAAACAACTTCAATATATCATAATAATCTTTACATTAGGCTCATGATGGCCATGACCACCCCTACAACATAGTAAACAACTTTAATATATCATCCTAATCTTTACATTAGGCTCATGATGGCCATGACCACCCCTACAACACAGTAAACAACTTCAATATATCATCATAATCTTTACATTAGGCTCATGATAGCCATGACCACCCCTACAACACAGTAAACAACTTCAATATATCATCATAATCTTTACATTAGGCTCATGATAGCCATGACCACCCCTACAACACAGTAAACAACTTCAATATATCATCATAATCTTTACATTAGGCTCATGATAGCCATGACCACCCCTGCAACACAGTAAACAACTTCAATATATCATCATAATCTTTACATTAGGCTCATGATAGCCATGACCACCCCTACAACACAGTAAAAGCAACATTAAACTATTAGTGCTTGCAGAAGCCAGAAACAGTCTATCATTTTCAGGATAATCTTATGGGGAAAAGCAAACAAGGGAGCATGCAGTTCTCTCTTGAACATATATGACTAATATCACTCTATATCAGGATCATTGAGAATTTGACAAAATACACATCATGCAGATCTATGTAATGTGAATTAACCCTTGTGGTCATTTGGATGTATGGCTATAAAAGCTGGTACAAATAAAATGCAAACTGATAAACAAAATCTTGTTCCACTGAGAAATGCCAATAAATCAATAGAAGTATATATGTTTGCTGTCATTTCTTCATGCGGTTTTCAGGATCAGTGTCAGGGGAGGGGGGGGATGGTTGGGTGTGGGGGGGAGAGAGAGAGCAGGGTTCGACTTTCCCAGGGGCCCGGGGGCATATGCCCCTAGATTTTGCTGTGGGCCCCTAGATTTTTCAGTCTAGGAGCCCAAAATAGTATGAAAAATAACCAGAAATCCTGTTTTTGGCCCTTAATTTTCATTGAAAGACCATATTGGGCCCCTAGCCTGAAATCTAAGTGTCAGACCCTGGAGAGCACATTGAATTGGATGGAAGTTAGTTAGATTCATGTGCATAAACTTAAAGGGTGAGTATGGTAAGAGTATTGGAATATGTCTTAGTTACCCTGTAGACAAAAAACAAGGTCAAAATCACTTACACCAACTTGATATTTGCTTTTTTCACTTGCCTGGCTGAAGCAGGCAGGACAGTATATAGTTATCATCGATTTGTTTTACCTATGGAAATGGGGCTGGTACTGGCCACTGGCTGCGATCTGGCTTGTATAGGTTAGGATTGAGAGACTATAATAGGAGAGATTTAGGTGGAAAGAGTAAGATTGGAGGCTGCAGGCTAGTCATAGTATTACCTATGGAAATGGGGCTGGTACTGGCCACTGGCTGAGAACTGGCTTGTGCCTGCGCTATTGCTGCGTCCAGCATAACGATAGCGATGGCTGTTAGAAAGAAAGAGAAGCACACTACATACTACAAGCCACAGAAAAAGCGAAATAAAGGCAAAACCTATAGGTAAGATCAGGAAGACAAGTGAGCACATCCCCGTCTGCTGAGTCTAAAACGGGCCAAAATATTTCAGTTATAACATTTAGATTTTGGTAAACATTTGAAAGATTTATGGAATCAGAAGTAAAGCCACAATTAATTTTCATCAAACATTTCATGAATACAAATTCTAACTTTTGAGTTATCTTCAAGATTCCAAACGCATCATAGCATGCGGACCAGATGTCAGTGGAATTCTTGGCACAAATGAATTGAAATTATTGCAAGACCTTTCAAGGAGCTTGTCCCAAAAGCTGAGTTCTTTCAATATGAACCATCTTGCATTGCATGTTGTTGTAACAACATTGAGCAGGAAACACTTAAATATTGTAATGCTGCACATTAGAACGGTAATTATGGAACGCCATATGCCCAAAAATTCAACATTTAGAATAAACCATGCAACCTGACTGAAAACGATTCAACTTGATTTAAAACGATTCAACATGGCGAAAATCACCAACCTGCATTAGTCAATATCATTCGGCCAGATATAGAAGAATGCAGGTTGGTGCGTTTTCGCCATGTTGAAACGTTTTGAAGTAAAGTGGAGTTCGTTTTGCATACAGGTTGAATCATTTTCAGTCAGGTTGCATGGTTTTTTCAAATGTTGATTTTTTGGTCATATGGCATTACATAGGTGCTGCTCTGAGCAGTTTAGGGAGATTATGACTCAAAGAACGACTGAAATGGCTTTTCAAAGAATGTGCCCACCCTTGACCAGAAAGCTCCAGAGTGATTGCATTGATGAATTTTGGACCAAACTATTGACAATATATGGGTATGAAGGCAACTAAACACTAGGCCCTAGTAATCCTTTTGCGACTATGTCTTCACCTATCCATGCATACAATAGCCAAAAAAATACCAATCTTGGTAATATATTTTCAATAAAAGCTATGTTTATATTGATCGAGAAATGTAAATCTAAAAAAAAAAAAAAAAAAAAAAAAAAAAAACTTCTTTAAATATTTTCCAAATATGTGCTGCAAGTTATTATAAAAAGCATCATAGCTTCCAGATCATAATTCCCAAGGGAAATTTAAAGCATAAAAAGGTTAAAAGACATTTCTGTCAAGCTCAACAGTGTCTTTCATTCTTTCTTTTGTTTTCTTGTTGATATGTGTTGTTATAAAAGCATATGGGTCATTCCATGCCAACTCACTCACTTTTTTCCCGGCCCATCTCCGATTTTGATGAAACTTGGCAGACCTGTTGACCCTCCAGAGAGACTAACACACACCAAGTTTCAGCTCATTATCATCATTATTCACGAAGCTACAGCACTTCAAAGATTTCTGAAATTTATCAAAATTTTCGACTTTGGGACACAAAATATACTTTAACTCGAAAAGTAACCAACTGATTTTTAAAACCGTGGTACCGTTGGAAAGAGGAGACAATTTCCTTTCCAACGATATGTTACTTGAGGACCTTTTGAGACATTTGACCTTTCAAGGTCATTTTCTGAGACCTTATACTTTGACCTATATTTTCCAAAATACCTATCCTTCAATTTTCCTGAATTTTGGGGAGGAGGTGCTTAGTGATGTAGGTAAATGGCATGTGAAGTTTGGTTTTGGAGAATCGGGTATTTCTTATTAAAAAGCAGGAAATAGTATTTGGTGTAAGGGTGTATCATACGAAAACAGACATTTTAATTTCATAATGTACCTGGCATGGTAAACAAACTGCATATCAATAGCTATTTCTTTTCAAAGACAACCTCAGGCCATTGTACATGTATGTCAAACATATTTGACTCCATCAGTGCTTTTTGCCATAAATTATGTAGCCAGTTGATGTCACTAAAATACCTGGGCAAATTCACTTGTAATCGATCTTTGATCTATATGAAAATTTGTACCTTAATGCATTCTCATTACAGTTTTGGTTTCTCTACAGAGCAAACTTTACCTCATCATTATAAGTAACATCTTTTCATACCTAAGGCCAACATTTGAAAAGTATATCCAGTATGATTCTATGCCTTAACAACCTAAACGTTTTGAGATTCATCTGAGTTTGAAAAGCATTTCACTAACAGCTTGTGTTCCCCAGGAATATGATGAAATGCAACAGTTTCAGGGTGCCAGCTACAGTAATAGAATTTTCCAGTCTTGCTTTTATTATTTCTTCATGTTTTATAATATTGTCTGCTGAACAGAAGATGGCTGTGATCCTTGTGAGATTTTGCTTTGCCCATTCATACATTTGTGGAGGATTCTGGATTTGAAGGTCAACTGGTCGCTCCAAACTAACTCTGGATGAGGATGTTTCCAATTCCATCACATGGTCCTTTAACTTTTACATGTGATGTAGCAACGAAATGCCACTCTGCAGGTATATTATAATCTTCAGCGTGGTAAGCTAACTTAGCAAAGTTTTGTGTTCTTATACTGCACAGCAGCACCATACGAAAAAGTAGAAGATCTTTGTAGGTTCCAATTTAGTTTTGATCAAAGAAAACAAGTGATTTTTTAAAAAGGGGCTTTTGGGCAAGTACATTTTAGTTTGCACTTGCCCAAAAGGTCAAGCAGATTTTCTGAACACTACACATTTTTCAAATAGAAATATGCAGATATATCCCCAGAAATATGCACCAAAATGCAACACAATTTAAAAGAAAATGGTTTTCAAATCATTAAATCCATGACAAGTAATACATGCCATTCCAGCATGTTATAACTTATTTTGGGCGAGCCAAAAATTACATTGGGCAAGTATAAATCATTAACTACTTGCCCGGCATGGTAAGTTAGCTGTGAATTTTATAGTGGTGCCTGCCAACAGTGATATGAACTGAACAACCTGATACCTTTACACAGCTTACACTTAACATTTTGTTTTTCTCCTAGTAATATGCAACACAGGGATGAATGGTTGCTTGGAGATTGAATCACTAAACTATGATGTATACTGATGTCACTGCATACAATGTCTTGCTCCTCCTCCATTCCATTATGGAGACTGCGCAAAACATGGACAAAAAATAAAAGCAAGACTGGAGAATGCTTTTACTGTAGCCGGCACCCGGCATTTCAACATATTCGCTTTTCAAACTCAGATTAATCTCAAAAAGTTAAGGTTGTTTAGGTATAGAATCATCCTGGATATACTTAACAAATGTTGGCCTTAGGTATGAAAAGATGTTACTCATAATGATGAGGTAAAGTTAGCTTTGTAGAGAAACCTAAATTGTAATAAGAATGCATTAAGGTACATGCTGTACAAATTTTCAAATAGGTCAAAGATTGCTTACAGGTGAATTTGCCCAGGGATTTTAGTGACATCAACTGACTACATAATTTATGGCAAAAGGCACTGATGGAGTCAGATATGTTTGACATACATGTACAATGGCCTGAGGTTGTCTTTGAAAAGAAATAGCTATTGATATGCAGTTTGTTTACCATGCCAGGTTCATTATGAAATTGAAATGTCTGTTTTTGTATGGTACACCCTTACACCAAATACTATTTCCTGCTTTTTAATAAGAAATACCCAATTCTCCAAAACCAAACTTCACATGCCATTTACCTACATCACTAAGCACCTCCTCCCCAAAATTCAGGAAAATTAAAGGATAGGTATTTTGGAAAATATAGGTCAAAGGTCAAGGTCTCAGAAAATGACCTTGAAAGGTCAAATGTCTCAAAAGGTCATCAAGTAACATATCGTTGGAAAGGAAATTGTCTCCTCTTTCCAACGGTACCACGGTTTTAAAAATCAGTTGATTACTTTTCGAGTTAGAGTATATTTTGTGTCCCGAAGTCGAACATTTTGATAAATTTCAGAAATCTTTGAAGTGCTGTAGCTTCATTAATAATGATGATAATGAGCTGAAACTTGGTGTGTGTTAGTCTCTCTGGAGGGTCCACAAGTCTGCCAAATTTCATCAAAATCGGAGATGGGCCGGGAAAAAAGTGAGTGAGTTGGCATGGAATGACCCATATATGTGTTACCTATCACCTCACCACTTTGTAAATTTCAGGTCTCCTCTATTTTAATTGGTAGGTCAGCTTTAAGGGTGCTTTCATGATTGTGAGACATGAACTTATACTAAAAGCCTGTTATTTTACCTGTCGCCCTGCCACTTTGGCTTGATGGGATGGCCTGCTGAGTCGATCAGGGTCCTGTTGTGGTACTTGCCCGAGTAACCATGGTCCCCAGGGTGGCCCCCAAAACGTGGAGGCGGTTGTCTGTACCTGAATGGGGCAAAAGAATAGATATCAGAAAAATACAAACCTGAGGATATGTTTTTATTACCATCAAGGGTACAAGTATTTCATATGTCAGATGATCCTTCCTGTTTCCAGAGACTTATGACAACCAACTAGGTCCTGTAGTCAGGATTGTGTGACAACAATGTCTTGTAACAAAGGCCTAGAAAAATAATTGTTTGTTTCTTGTAACGGTCCGCAAAAAAATAGGGTAATAGGTCAGTTGGTAAATGTTCTTTTTTTTGGGGGGGGGGGGGGGGGGGGGGGAGTTTACTCTTTTGTCTAAAAATGTGTGTTTTATGCATGTTTTATGTTGATTGGGAGCTGGAGGGGCAGAAAAAACTTTAGTGTAGGGATTTTTTGGAACAATAACTTGTTAGGGTAGGGTTACAGGAAACAAATAACCTTTTTAGGGCTAAGTCTGTTATGCTCTTAGTATATTCATATTGTGATTTCTGGGATTCAACTATTTACGAAGGGATGCCTGGAGAAGGTTGGATTTCGATAAAGATTTCTTCTTCAAATATTTTCTAAATATCACTTTTAGAGAGATATCGCCAAAATAGTTAAACAGTTTTGGCTGCTACAAGCCTGAATTGGGAAACCAGAAAGGATGTGTTGCCATTTAACCCTTCCAATGCTGAGGCTACTTTTGTCAAAAACACAAAAATGCAAATATTTTTGAAAAACATCTAAACCCTATCTTGTTGGTATTCATTAGATAGCTCTCGCGAAGCACTTTCTGATGAGTACCCATTTGCCAGGGTTTCAATCATTTTTCAGTTTTCTTGCCTCATTTTGTATTGGCCAAATTAGCCACGAGCAGCATAAGGGTTAACATAATGGAATCATGTTACTATAATTGTGCAAGGTCACATACAAAGTAAGGTCTGTCTGTATGTAACTTGACAACCACTCTCCACATGCCGACAAATCAGCTGTGCAATGCGCTACATTTCATACATGACATATACTATAGAAGAACCATAACGGTACAATAGTGGCATGTTGTCCGATCACTGTCAACCACCATACATACTACAATATGCCATAATGTACATCAGGTAACATATGCTTCAACCTTATACATGCAGCAAGTGGCCTTAAAATGCAGTTCCATGCTCCTTCATCATATCATATGCGGCACATGCTTCCAGCTGTCTCATACCGGAAAGCATAGAATTGCATTGTCCTTTATGATACCACATGCAAAATGTGCTTTTATCTGCAATTCATGCATGTAGTGCATTGACTTATAATCTTGCTGATATCTCCCTGACCAAACATTTGAAGGAGAAATGATGATTAGGCCTAAAAAAAGTTGCTTGTTTCCTGTAAACCTACCATAACAAGTTTTTATTCAAAAAAATAAACCTACCCTAAAGTTTTTTCTGCCCTCCCAACTACCAATCAACGTAAAACATGCATAAAACACACATTTTTGACCAAAAAATAATGCAAAAAATGGGCATTAAATATGGTCTTCCAGTGTTCAATATGTTCAATTTTTGATCAATCAAATCTTCATCCAATCCAATATGTCTTATCCATAGGCTACTGACCATTTCACAACTTTTACAGCATATGTCCATTGGAGTCCTCAGTGATCTACATGGTGATAGCTGGTGTCACCTGTGACAGACAGTTTCTGCGCTGATTCTCTCTTGGTACAAATATTTTTACCCACCTACCTACCCTATTTTTTTACAGAACGTTACAGGAGACAAACAATGTTTTTTCTTGGCCTTAGCTGAAGACAAATAACACCACTTTGAATAATATTTTGTGAATGCTTTTGATTAATGCTTTTGATTAATGCTTTTGATTATTGAGTTATTTTCCGAAGTAGCATAGATCCAGAGGCCAGTAGGCAGGGAGACCTCCATGCATGCAGACATGATGGGTCGATCGTTAATTTTTAACCATTGGAAAGCAGAAATTTATGTTTCCTTATATTATTACCGGCAACATCTGCTTTGATTCTTTTAGTACTGTAAAGTATGTTTTATTTCGAATTACATACTGCGTTATGATAAAACAGGCACCATATGCTTTAACCTTTTCAAAACTGCACAGGAGAGCAACTATTTTAGAGAATTACTTGCATTAAAAAAAACATGCTTTAATCTGTTCAGAGTTAGAGTTAACGGCAACGGCATGAAAAACACACTAGTTGTGGTGAGGGACGCAGATTGGCAGACTGACACTGTTGTGTCAGTAGCGGTAAGGACGTCAACATGTAAACACCGGAGAAAAACTGATTGCTCTTCTACTGCCCCTGTTTTCTATTATTTGGCTAGCCATGAGTTAGCCTGAATATGATAGAACCAATAATGAAAAACAAAATCTTAATTTTCAAATTCTAAGGTGCTCAACGCATACATGGTTTAACTTGCACCATTTTCACCCATGACCAAAAATCTTGCCTTTGGTTGCATAGTTTACCACCTTTTCACATCAAGCTTAACCCTTATGCTGCTGGTGGCTAATTTAGTCAATACAAAATGATGCACAAATCCTAAAAGAAAGGACTAAAACCCTGGCATATGGGTACTCATGAGAGTATTTAGGAAGAGCCATCCAATAAATACCAACATAACAGGGTTTAAATGTTTTTCAAAAATCATTGCGTCCTTGTGCTTTGGACAAAAGTAGCTTCAGCATTGGAAGGATTATACAGTGGCACAATGGAGCTGTGATGGATCTGCTGTGGTTGGATGACTTAGAGCTCCTACGGGCTTTGGCCGCTAGCCTAACTCTCCAAATGCCGACAAATCAGCTGTGCAATATGCTACGTACATTTCAAACATGACATATACTATAGAAGAACTGTAACGGTACAAGTATTACAATAGTGGCATGTTGTCTGATCACTGTCAACCGCCATACATACTACTACAATGCCATAATGTACATCAGGTAACATATGCTTCAACCCTATACGTGCAGCAAGTGGCCTTAAAATGCAGTTCCATGCTCCTTTATCATATCGAATGCAGCACATGCTTCCAGCTGTCTCGTACCGGAAAGCATAGAATTGCATTGTCCTTTATGATACCACATGCAAAATGTGCTTTTATCTGCAATTCATGCATGTAGTGCATTGACTTATAATCTTGCTGATATCTCCCTGACCAAACATTTGAAGGAGAAATGATGATTAGGCCTAAAAAAGTTGTTTGTTTCCTGCAACCCTACCCTAACATGTTTTTTTTTATTCAAAAAAAAAACCTACCCTAAAGTTTTTTCTGCCCTCCCAACTCCCAATCAACTTAAAACATGCATAAAACACACATTTTTGACCAAAAAAATAATGCAAAAAATGGGCATTAAATATGGTCTTCCAGTGTTCAATATGTTCAATTTTTGATCAATCAAATCTTCATCCAATCCAATATGTCTTATCCATAGGCTACTGGCCATTTCACAACTTTTACAGCATATGTCCATTGGAGTCCTCAGTGATCTACATGGTGATAGCTGGTGTCACCTGTGACAGACAGTTTCTGCGCTGATTCTCTCTTGGTACAAATATTTTTACCCACCTACCCACCCTATTTTTTTACAGAACGTTACAGGAAACAAACAATGTTTTTTTCTTGGCCTTAGCTGAACACAAATAACACCACTTTGAATAATATTTTGTGAATGCTTTTGATTAATGCTTTTGATTGAGTTATTTTCCGAAGTAGCATAGATCCAGAGGCCAGTAGGCAGGGAGACCTCCATGCATGCAGATATGATGGGTCGATCGTGTTTTTTTTTCCATTGGAAAGCAGAAATTTATGTTTCCTTATATTATTACCGGCAACATCTGCTTTGATTCTTTTAGTACTGTAAAGTATGTTTTATTTCGAATTACATACTGCATTATGATAATACAGGCACCATATGCTTTAACGTTTTCAAAACTGCACAGGAGAGCAACTATTTTAG
The DNA here is from genome assembly GCA_963942565.1 of Maea johnstoni. Taxonomy (NCBI): domain Eukaryota; kingdom Metazoa; phylum Annelida; class Polychaeta; order Spionida; family Magelonidae; genus Maea; species Maea johnstoni. The sequence continues at coordinate 21,207,393 of OZ012690.1, forward strand.
AGAATTACTTGCATAAAAAAACATGCTTTAATCCGTTCAGGGTTAGAGTTAATAATTCTCATGAAAAAGTGTGTCCATGTCTATGATACCTTTGAAATAAGCAGGATATAATACTTGAATTCACAAAATATTTGAAGGAGAATAATTTCAAAAATATCCTTAAATTTCTAAAATAGTAGGGCCTTTTTAGAGTGCTGCCTCTCTCTGACTTGGTGTTAGGCAGTGGTTTTCTCTAGGTACCACAATTTCCTCTTCCACTCACAACTGGCTTGCCATGATTTATAGACACATAGACCCCTCCCATATTCATTTGCACACAGCTTAAACCCTGTGTTGACCCTATACATATTTATTCTACACCTAAATTCAATATAATAGTTTCACCTATTCATAACCGGGAGTAGGATAGTTTTCCAGTCACTTACACCATTTTGATTACAAATTTTCGTTCTGTTCTAACCATTCCCCTGTCCGCTTGATTAGTACAACTGTACTGATCCATCATATTGGTAAGGACATTAACATAAACACAGTAGAAAAACTGATTGCTCTTCTATTGCCCCTGTTTTCTATTATTTGGCTAGCCATGATTTAGCCTGAATATGATAGAACCAATAATGAAAAACAAAATCTTAATTTTCAAATTCTAAGGTGCTCAACGCATGCATGGTTTAACCATGTACCATTTTCACCCATGACCAAAAATCTTGCCTTAGGCTTATAGTTGCATAGTTTACCACCTTTTCACATCAAGCTTAACCCTTATGCTGCTGGTGGCTAATTTAGTCAATACAAAATGATGCACAAATCCTAAAAGAAAGGACTAAAACCCTGGCATATGGGTACTCATGAGAGTATTTAGGAAGAGCCATCCAATAACTACCAACATAACAGGGTTTAAATGTTTTTCAAAAATCTTCGCGTCCTTGTGCTTTGGACAAAAGTAGCTTCAGCATTGGAAGGATTATACAGTGGCACAATGGAGCTGTGATGGATCTGCTGTGGTTGGATGACTTCAAGAAAGGATTTTTAAAATTCCTAAATATGGGAGGTATTTTGTCATCAGGCAAGAAAATTTATCAAATCATTTTCAACCGTTCCGAGTAGTAGTAGAGTAGTATGTAGTATGTTTATTTGTGTAATATATAGATTACAAATCATACCATTCTACTTCCCTTACAGTGATTAGTGGAGAAAGCAAAATACAACAGAAACATAAGTGAATTAAAGTAAATATATAACTAAAGAAATTGTGTTGAAAATATGGATGGTTATTAAGTTCCGAGGAACTCTTAATAGTCTTGTGTGTTTTTAATGATTCATATCCTAAGATACGCTAACACAGACTAGGCCCAAATCACATGATATCACAGAAACAAAATTAAACATGGTTAGTTAGATAAATGTGAACTCATATATCATAACTTATGTGGAAACACAAAAAAGAGTGCTGGTCTCTATTCATTTCTATATAAGGGCGGATCCCTATGTGTAACACCCTGATAACTGCTGACACATACATATACAGCTACACGCTGAGATATATCCCAGCCAGAAAACAATACTGTCTCCTCATATTTCAAATGTTAAAGGATGCCTATAGATATTTCACAGGGCAAAATATTCTAACTGGAGTGTGCTGAAATAGAGCCTGGGAGAATGCACTGATAGAAAATAACACAGAAATAAATATGAAACATTAAGCAGGTTTGGCCATAGTTCAATGGAAACAATATATATAAATATAAATATATATATATATATATATATATATATATATATATATATATATATATATATATATATATATATATATATATATATATTTATATATGTATATATATATATATATATATATATATAGTTATATATATATATATATATATATATATATATGCTCTAGATGTAAAAGGGTTAGAGGAAAAAGTGGCTTACCCATTGAAGGACTGTCCACGTCCACGACCCATGTTTTCTCCTGTATTCTGTAACCGCGGCGGCAAGCCATGGCCACGCCCAGCTATCGGCATGAACATTGGCATATCCTGAAATGGTCAGCACACAGCAGGAAATGAGAAACTGAAACTAGAAGCTCAGTATTTCCATGCATGGCAATATGAATGCTGTGGAATGGCTAATTTTTCCATGAATTTATTTTTCCCGAATGCTTTCAAAAGGGAATAAATGACACATGAAAAAACACTACAGTACATGTCCGGATTTAATAAACATGGAGAAATTCTGATCTTAGTTTAATAGACTGTACGCTTTGGTATACTAAAATTAAAAATCTACATAAAACGGGAAAATTAGAAATGGAAAAACACATATGTTCTCTCTTCGGAAAAATCAGAAACGGAATCACCCCAAAATGAAAAATTAAGGAAAATTGTTAGATGGAAAAAATTGCCATTCTACAGTAATACTCCTCGCCATATATTGTTTGCATATTAACGGTTGATTTTATACTTTTACAGCACAGTCAATAAAGCATACAGTGCAACACTATGTGATATAGTTACCCAAACAAACACAAGTACAAATGCCCATATGCCAGGGTTTTAAGCCATTTTTCAGTTTTTTGCATCATTTTGTATTGGTCAAATTAGTTGGTAAGCATGGGGGTTAATATGCAAACCTTGCAAACCACCTAGCTTGACCAATCAGCGGTCTGCAATATTACAAAGTATGCAGTTTATAAGCTGTTATCCCATTGGTTGAGTTGAGTATTTTGGTTAGCCTTAGCACCAGTATGTTTGGTGAAATATTTTACTGGTTTTGCGATGATCGACTCACCTTCGGTTTCCTCTTGTTCTTTTTCTTGTGGTCAATTACTTTGTAGCTTTTGCCACTGACCATTGTCCAGCTAGGGTGGTAGAACTGTGGAATGGGTTTCAATGTAGAAAATGGCACTGTATGCCTACAAAATAAGTAAATCAAAGCTAGCTGGTGTTCAACATTCATCACCCAGCCATTGTTAAATCTTAGGAATGTAAACTGATTTTAGTCGGTTACCTTTTATTTAAGACGTAATTTACTGAAATATCAATTCAATATTTGAATATACTGAAATGGCAATTGATAAATAATAGAATGTAAGTGCCAATGTGATAGCATTAAATAATTCAACAACCAATATACAATCAATTATATTTAGTCTTCCCCATTTTAATAATGATTGCAGCCAGTTGTTAAATGCATGGTATTCAGTGTCACTATATCTAATTATTTACAAAAAGTTTATCTCTAATGTGAGGAACAAGGGGACAATTAAAGGGAAGTGGCATCTCTTACATTATTAAGTCATTTGCAGATGCTGGTGTGAGAATATGATTTACCAAGTCTGATGAACTTATCAAAAAGAGAAAAAGAAATGAAATATATATGAAGAGGAACTGGTAAGGCCTAGAAAAAAAAAGTTTGTTTCCTGTAACGGTCCGAAAAAAAAAGGGTAGGTAGTTCGGTGAAATTTTTTATTTTTGTTCATTTTTTTTGTCAAAAATATGTGTTTTATGCATGTTTTACTTTGATTGGGAAACAAACAATTTTTAAGGCCTAAACCAGAGCAACACTTTTCATTCAAATATTTATGTTAAGATGACACGGGAAAGCAATTTGAGTTGAAGGAATGCCATGTATTCCTGTAAGAAATTCCTACAGACACTGCATATCATAACTTGCCGAGAGAGGTCTAAGGTAACTTAGTTTTCTCCTACAGTACAGACATCTAATTCCTGCACCAGTTGACCAGACGTCTGCTAGTGCCTGGTTGTACAAACACCCATGGATAACATGTCAAAAGAATAAGCGAAGCACATCAATGACCCATGAATCTTGCGAATCAAAGCTACATTCAGTTGTGAGGTCATCCATGCATCTATGCCCAGGTAACTGGGTGGCAACTTGGGTGCGGTTGTATATTAAGCCTGGGCTGCCCACACATTTAGTGCAGGAATTAAATGTCAGCACTGCAGATCTCTATGAAGACTGTCACTGGCCCCTTGTCTAAGGAGAGCTAGATCATGAGAGAGGTCAAAGGTCACATACTGCTGAGAGAGGTTTAGGGTCACATACTGCTGAGAAAGGTCAAAGGTCACATACTGCCGAGAGAAGTTTAGGGTCACATAGTGCTGAGAAAGGTCAAAGGTCACATACTACTGAGAGAGGTCAATGGTCACATACTGCTGAGAGAGGTCAAAGGTCACTTACTTCTCTCCTAGCTCCTCTATGAAGACCGTCACTGGCCCCTTGTCTGGGGAAAGCTCCTGGATGTGGGCGATGTACACTTTATTCTCATGTCCCAGAAGACTGATCTGAAATTGATTTTTCGAGAAACTGAATGGATGTTGCGGTATTCAGCAGGCTTTGATTATCAATATTCTATCATCAAACTGGCAACTGGCACCAGCCAATCATCATAATGTTCAGCATTTCCAATAGGTTACATTACCATATAACTGAATGATCAATAGCGGCTATTGCCCTTACAAAAAAAGGGAACTGGAACACGTACTGTGGCACATGTGTGACTTATGGTTGTTTTTACCAGTGGAGCACAATAACAATGTGGGATTTTTTATACTTCCTGGACAGATAGAGAATATCAATTAAGGTAGAAATGAACCAAATGAAAAATATGGGGCTGGCTTACTGAAGACTTACTGAATTTCAAAAGGTAGAGAATTTTTTCTAGGACTTTGTAATCGTAATGACATTAGGACTGGCAAGCTCATTTTCAACTGAAACATGCCAACCGTTTCCTCCAGACATTCTTCTATAGATTTGTGACAATAACTCATGAATTAATAATAATTAAATTCACATAATATCTGAAGGAGAGTTGTTAGAAGTGTTAGCTCTGCTTAACATTTCTCCTTCAAATAAGTTTTCGCCAGAACAATGTCATAAAAATTGTGAGGCTGCTTTTGGCCACATCAATGGGTTTGGATATTGAAGAACGAGACTTAAAAACTGTAAATCTAAATGACACCTAAAAATTACATTTTATCTAAAACAAAGGTACAGCAGAAACAATAGTCATATTCTAGCCGATTGAAAAAAAAGATTTCTGATTTCATTCCAATCAACGTTAGTCATTAAAAAGATTTCCAAAATATGCTTTCAAAACCTAATTTAGCCTTTATTAGTGCAAACGGTCTGACAACGTAGAACATTATTCATAAGATAGAGGTACATGCAAAAAATATTTAAAGGGTATGTGAAACTCAACAGGAAAAACAACATCCTATCAATTAATTGTTAAAATATTGATTTGTTTTCTAAACATTTCTGTATCTGACAAATCATTTTTATGCCTCAGATGTGAATGGATTAATAAGGAAAGATATCAACAAAATAGTCAGAAGGGTTGTGGTCCTAATACTAGGCAGGAAAGGACGAGTTAGCGTAAATTCTCAGAAATTTAGACCACCCTAGGAATTTGGGCCACTATAATTATTTTGCGAAATAATTAATGGGAAATCTGTGCAACCCTCAATCCATCGCCAGCTGCCATTTCACAATATATGGACCTAGCAGTCCAAAAAAGTGTCCCAAATTACTGATAATTTAAGGTATGACATTTATCACCACTAAACCTATTCTGCAAAATAATTAATGGGAAAGTTTTCTAAACATTTCTGTATCTGACAAATCATTTTTATGCCTCAGATGTGAATGGATTAATAAGGAAAGATATCAACAAAATAGTCAGAAGGGTTGTGGTCCTAATACTAGGCAGGAAAGGACGAGTTAGCGTAAATTCTCAGAAATTTAGACCACCCTAGGAATTTGGGCCACTATAATTATTTTGCGAAATAATTAATGGGAAATCTGTGCAACCCTCAATCCATCGCCAGCTGCCATTTCACAATATATGGACCTAGCAGTCCAAAAAAGTGTCCCAAATTACTGATAATTTAAGGTATGACATTTATCACCACTAAACTTATTCTGCAAAATAATTAATGGGAAATCTGGGCAACCATTTCACAATACATGGACCTAGCAGGGTAGATGCTAGAAAAACATTTGACCTAGCAGTAAGTGTCCCAAATTACTGATAATTTACGGTATTTCCTATTACCTGGCATTTATCACCGGGTGCGAGCTGAAGTTCTCTGTCTGCCTCGTAATCCAGCTGTTGTTGCTCTGAAAAACAAGAGGGAGAGATATCAATCAATACAGTGCATAACAAGGGACACGTAGAGTTTGCCATTGTGGTCTATAAACAGCTTTACCCTCAAGCAAAAGAGTAGGAAAATTGGTTTCTATCCAGCAAGCGCCAAGGTATTGAACAACAGACATTGAGGACATTTGGATTAACCCTTTTGCTGCTGGTGGCTAATTTGGCCAATACATATGATGCAAACAACCTGAAAAATGACTGAAACCCTAGCACATGGGTGCTCATCTGAGAGTACTCAACAAGAGCTATCCAATGAATACCATTATGACCTGGTTTAGAGGGTTTTTGAAAATCTTTGCGTCCTAATGTGCATAATGCCATTGGACAAAAGTAGTCTTAGCATTGGAAGGGTCAACAACACTTCCAACTCATGACTGTAAAATATATAAACCTCTTGATTAAAAAAATCAAAGCCATCAATGATAAGGTATTTGATAAGAAAAAAGGAAAATAAGGGGGAATATTGAAAATCAAATGCACACCTTAAAATCATAAGGTGACATCCTGCAATCTAAAATTGGAACTCGCACTTCATGAAAATAACCTCTACCCTTAAATCATAATGAGCCTCAAAAGTCCACTTTGTACCTCAATCTTCAAACCTTAAATCAATATTTTAATTAGATTCTTAATATGGGCCTCCAAAATACCTTGACAATTAAGGAAGTCTAAATCCAATATTTCAAAACAGCCTCCAAATCCTATACTAAAACAAGCCTCTTGTGTTTAATATAAGCCTCAAAATTCGCACATTGAACATGAGCCTCTTCATCCTATATGGGCCTCACAAAATCCCATAATAAAATCTGGCCAACTCAATCCTTAATAGGTGTTTAATTCCATTCCTTAAATACCACACATTAATTATACTCTTAAGCCTTCCAATGCTGAGGCTACTTTTGTCCAGTGTACAAGGACACAATATTTTTTGAAAAACCATCTGAACCCTGTCATATTGGTATTCATTGGATAACTCTGGCTGAGTAGTCTCAGATGAGTACCCATGTGTAGGGTTGCATACCGTTAACACAAAACGGTACGATACCAGTACCGGTACTGGCGAAACGGTACCAGTGGTATCGGTATCGTTAACAGTGAAACGGTACCTCTGATCTCCGAGGCCTAATCAGCTTTTTTACGACATGCATGTTGCTAACAAGTGTGGTTCCATTCCTCAATTCCTCAATTCTTTTCGAAATGAATATCGGTTCCTATCGGTACCTGAGTACCGGTATGCAACCCTACCCATGTGCCACGGGTTCGGTCATTTTTTTAAGGTTTTTTGCATCATTTGGTATTGGCCAAATAAGCAACCGGCAGCATAAGGATAAACAGGGGCTTCTTCATTTCATCCATAAACTAAGCCCTCTAAATTCCTTTCTTTAAACATCCGCTGCCTTCTCCACTATGACTGACTGAACTTGTATATACTATGAATATTCAAAGGTAAAATTTACCTTCTCCCCCTAGATATGATCTTTACTTGTGTAACCTGTCAATCATTCAATAGAAAGACAAGCCTGCATATACATTTCATATACCCTCAAGTATTTCTCTTTCTGGGTACCAAATGGGCTGAATGTGGTCTCAGTATATGGTCAAGTTGGTTTATACTATTCTCACCAGGTGGCTAGAGTGCTCCAACTGAATATGAGACCACCAGTGGAAGGCGGGCAATATGGTATTGTCTATGGACCATAAATTGCCAGCACTACAATCTGGTTGGTCAACTCATAAGGGAACCTTTTACAACCTTTTTTATAATTCTCTGCAAAGCAGATGTTTTTGTTGCTTCTCAACATCCTCTTATTTCAAAAGTTTCAGTAATACAGTTAAAAAAACAATCAATACTTATTATTGATCATGTAATAACACTTAATTAGATTGCAAGACCACTAATATCACAAAATTTTGTAACTTTATCTCACTCTCAATCAATCAAAACAAATCTCGACCCTTTTGCTGCTGGTGGCTAATTTGACAAATACAAAGTGATGCCAAAAACCTGAAAAATGATTGAAATCCTGGCACAATGGGTACCCATCTAAGAGTACTCAGCGAGAACTATCCAATGAATACAACATGACAGGGTTTAATTGTTTTTAAATTTTTATTTTGCATTGTTGTGCTTTGGATGAAAGTAGCCTCAGCATTGGAGGGGTTAAGACATAAATAACTTCCGTTCTATGAGGTACGAATACTTTACACCAATGGGCCTTATAGACTGACCTTTTCTGGAATCCAGCCAAGTATCGTACTCTACGTTCCTGTAGGTATCTGGATCTAGAGCTTTGGCCACTCTGTATGGGAAGGGGAGACTGTGTTCCTTCCTTCTCTCTTTATCACAAGGGTACTGCAATCAAACAGAGGGTAGGGTAATGAAGGAATTCAACAGGAATCACGCGACCATAAAATATAACAGGACAAAAAAGAAAAGGATATCTGATGTGTTCATTCGTTCTCTCTTTATCATAAGGGTACTGAAACAATTAAAACAAAGGGTAGGGTAAAGAAGGAATTCAACAGGAAGCATGCGACCATACAATAAAACAGGACCAAAAAAAAAAAAGGATATGTGATAATGTGTTCATTCGTTCTCTCTTTATCACAAGGGTACTGAAACAAAACAAAGGGCAGGGTAAAGAAGGAATTCGATAGGAATCACACAACAATATAAGGCAACAATAATCTTTGCCTATCCATTGCATGTATGTTTATTACTTCTACATTCCTATCTACACATCTTGTATATATACCATCATTTGAGCAATTGATATTTGCATGTTAAACAAACCTATAGAATACTATTACGCTTGTTCAATAAAAATCAAGTGCACAACAGTTGTTGATTGCACTGGAAGTTTAAAAAAAGATATGAGGACCAAAAATGGATATCCAGCAGCTGTCCTGAATATCATCATTAGATACTGCCAATTAGACATTTTTCTGCTGATATATCTATTGATTTGAGTCTGCGGGATATATGAATATAGTTATCATGTTTTATGCCATAGAGAGGCTAAATCATGTAGAGTATGGTGGAGGAAACTGGACTACCCTGGGGAAACCACAACCTAGGCTAAACCACAAGTCATTGATAACTTTCTCACAAGCCTCAAGTAGGTTTGAACCCTTAAATTCTACGCTAGCACTATTTCTAAGCGTTTCATTAAGAATACCATTAATATAAACTCACCGTTTCACCAGTACCAACACTAGCATCACACATCTTTAACCTTAAGCATTCCTAGCAGTGATGGAGGTTTGCCCGTAGAACATATTAACTTTAATCTGTTATAATCCTGATGATAACGAGAACACTAATCTCTCCCGCCTGCAATCCACACAGCTAATGATCTCCTGACAACGTAACACCTGTTTCACATAGTACTACCACTGTTTAACGGCGTACCAGTGCTACCGCTGCATGCTGCTCTACATGATTGATTATCAGCATTAACCCCTTCATGCCAGCAGGGCCCAAAAACCCCACACTATTTTGGTGATATCTCTTACAAAAACAATTAAAGGAAAATTTCTGAAGGAATTTTTTTTTATCAGATACTAGATAAAAAATCTTCCTCAAATATTAAAAAAAATTCAATTTTAATTCCAGTGCTACTTTCATAAGTAATATAGATACAGACAACCTAAGACATGCATGAATGAGTTAACCCATTTTCACCTGGAGTGCACACAACTGATATATTAGAACATACCTCTTTTAATTAGTATGATATAATTAGTATGATATTTGAAGAGGAATTGTTCAACCCAACAAGAGCAACAGCTTTGGCCTGCCCTGATGGCCGAGCGGTCTAAGGCACTGCCACAGACTGCTCGCTGTCTCTCACCACTGCCTGGGTTCGGATCCTGTCTAGCTCATATGAGAAAGTTGCCAGTGACTTGGGGTTAGGGGGTGTTTTTCACTGGGTACTTCGGTCCTCCACCACTTACAACTTCTAGTCACGAAATTGCCACAATATGACATAAATGTGACAAAAATTCTTTGAAAATTTTGAAATTCCAGCACAACAGCTTTAACTCAAATATTTCTTAAAGAATTGCTTTTTATGAAGAATATGTCCTTTTTTCGTCCTAAGAGAGTGACGAGTAGACTGCTACTGTTGTAGCTGTAGTAATGGCATGATTTTATTAGGCCTAAAAAAAAAAGTTGTTGGTTTCCTGTAACCCTACCCTAACAAGTTTTTATTCAAAAAAAAGTTTTTTCCACCCTCCCAACTCCCAATCAGCGTAAAACATGCATAAAACACACATTTTTGAACCAAAAAATGATGCAAAAAAAAAGAAGATTTTTCCGACCTGCCTACCCTATTTTTTTTTCAGACCATTACACTTATACAAGAAGCAAACAATATGTTTTCTTGGCCTTACAGCACACACGTGGGAAGTCATGGATGTGGTGCACGGCCCGGAGAGGGTGGATCGTAATGTGCCCAGGGGCAGCTGGTAGCCCGGGGTGTTTTCATCGCGGTATAGTGTTGATTACCAGCATTCTCATGGAGAGGGCGGTGTGTGTGTGTATGTATATGAGTGTGTGTGTGTGTGTGAGAGAGAGAGAGAGAGAGAGAGAGAGAGAGAGAGAGAGAGAGAGGGAGAGGGAGAGGGAGGGAGAGAGAGAGAGAGAGAGAGAGAGAGAGAGAGAGAGAGAGAGAGAGAGAGAGAGAGAGAGAGAGAGAGAGAGAGAGAGAGAGAGAGAGAGAGAGAGAGAGAGAATGTGTGCGTATGTTTATGTGTGCGCTCGCGAGTGTGTGTGTGTATGCGTGTGTGTATGTGTGTAGGTCTATGTGTGTGTGTGTGTGTGTGTGTATGTGTATCTGTGTGTTGTGAGGCAGAGCTGGCTCAGAGCTAGACAGTGTGGAGGAGAGAACAGCATTGCACCATCAACTCCTAATTCTAATTAGCCTCCAGCTAAACTCAATGAGCATTGCTATAAAAGCTGCTGCTACCAATCATACACAACAAATCACATCATTGGGCCCCTAGATAATATTGGAAAACACTGATTTTGCAAAAACATTAAAAAGCTTGTTGTGCATGATTTATCAATGAATTCTTGCTTTAAACCAATTAAATTCAAAATAATATGTGAAGTGTTTTATTTTAATCCCACCCTATCTAGATTAACAGCTATGTGAACACTATAACTTTAAACTTCCAATTTTCCTGAAATCTCACGCTATCCAAGCCTCAATCAAATGTATGCTATATAGACTAATTAAGTACTGCTTTCATTTTCCTAATATGGAGAAAGGTTTGTTGAAACTTAATATGATGTTTTTAAATGGTTGTTATGTATTTCTTTATTTGTGACCAGGGCTTTTTATTTGTAATATCCAAATAGTGTCATTTAAGTAAATAAATACTTTACAAACTAGTATATCAAGGCAATCAACAAAAGAAGTTGAAACAAAAGAAATCCTAGCCTAAAATCTTATTTTTTCCAGCCGGTGACCTTAAACAAACCCTCGTAGGCTTGAATAGATAACTGTTGCTACTCTAGTCCTTTCCACATGAAGTAAAACAGCAACAAAAAGAATTTGGTAAAGAGTAAGTTTGTATATCTTGATAAACTTACTGTGCTATCTTTGATTTCTTTTCCCTCTGAGGATGAATCCAGTTCTGCCTGTTGATCATGTGTAGGGCTGAAAAACAAGAAGGAACTTTAAGGCCAAGATAAAGAATAACTCCAATGATTGCCATTCTAGTCAAACATCACACATTAGTTGTGCATAGATCCAAATGTTGCACCTATAGACGGATATGCTTTTCCAAAATTTAAGCTTCCATAACATAAAATCTTTAAGAAATATGTAAATGACAAATAATTTTCAAACGGGGGAAAATGTGACAAAAATCATGAGAACTAACAAAAAGAACAATACAAATATCTAGTTTGTTTCACTATTTCTCATTGAAAATAAAATTCACTGAATTTATAACAGAAACAAGGCCCATACAATGCCGGCATAATGCAATCCAAGGACACCCAGTTTCTTGGGACGGATGTATGAATGACCTCATAACTGACCATAGCTACGTGGGTCATTGCTGTGCTTGGCTTATTTTTTGACATGTTATCCATGGGTGTTTGTACAACCAGGCACTGGCAGAAGTCCAGGCAACTGGTGCAGGAATTAAATGTCTGTATTGTACATAACAACTAGTTATTCTGATTGTGTATGACGGTAGCATGTCATGCTGCTTCAAGAAAAAGACAAGAATAACCGTGCCATGTACATCTAATGAATAAGCATTCTGATGATGCCATGTGTGATAACAAAAGAAATGCTACTCACTCATCATTTGCAAGTATTTCTATTTGCTATTGTAAGTTTAAACATTTTTAGTGGATTCATAAAGAATGACCTTAATACGTAAGCAATATTGAAAAGTATAAAAAGCAAGTAAAGCTGCTACCAAGAGATGACTAAAATAATAATGATTCCACAAATAACTATAGAAAGACACATTTTGTGATAACACAAGAACTACACACCTCAAACAATTTGATTGCAAATGAAATCTATTTTGCGTTAGAAAAAATAAAAGTATATTTTCACAAATTACCGAAGTAAGTCTAAGGCTTTATACAAAGGCAATTATGAAACATGAAAAAAATAAAAGTGAAAACAACCTAAAAAATACTATCAAATAATTTTACATCATTTTGTGTTTATGTGTGTGTGTGTGTGTGTGTGTGTGTGTGTGTGTTATGTCTGTGGCAAACATACATGCATCAAAGAACAGAGACATATATCACTAGCAGAGTGACAGCACTACATCTCCCCTGGTCAGGCTAAATGTGAGTAACACAAATGCCTTAACCAGCAGCTAGGTGTCTGCATCCTTTAGGGAAGTAATATGTGTGTACCAAAAAAAAACCCTAACATCCCAAGGTTTGATTACAATCCCAAGAGCTAGAAGCTAGCAAACAATTCAAACACTTAAATGCTCAGACATAACGTAGATGCCTAGCATTTTCTTCATCAGTATATCCACATTCATAACTGACACCTGAATATCTTGTTGGGTTCAGAAAAAATATGACCACCCTAAAGTATTATTTATGCAAAACTCAACATAGTCAATTGTGCAATAGCCGCAACTGCCCCAGACCTATGCTGGACAAGACAAGCTAGCCTGCCATAAACTTGCCTGGCTGGACAGCCTTTTGTCACAGTCATTTTGAGTGTGTGGGGGCAAAATTAGGCGAGGAAAGATGATAGGAGTTGAGGAACCACCATCACAAAGCTACTTTGGGCATAGAATATCTGTCATATATTTGAAAGATAATTATAATAAGAGAAAGTAAATATCTCTTTTGTCAGTTTGGTGGCCCCAAGTTTAATCGGCAACCTTATTAAGTGGAGTCCAATTCGCTATGCTAATTAAACTTAGACCTCTCTGATGCACCTTATGATTTGGATTCCCTGCTATGACTGTCTAAAATGCAAGTTCCAAATTCCCTGCATACTTTAGCCCCGTATATACAATGTAAGCATGTATACTCACGTGGCCTGTAGTTTGTGGCAGTACATGCTGGAGAGAGAGAAGCATGTGGCAGTCTCTGATGCAGGAAAACAACTACAACAGGTCAACTTTGATCATTGATGAAATGCTACAGAGTTATCTTCTTACCAGCTGTGGTAAAATCATTATTTACCAATCCACAGACCTCTGCATATAATCCCATAACTCATCGGGCCGAGGAAATGGCCTTCATTCATGATGTCACAATAATCCAGGGTTTAACAATACAGGTTGTCTGATTGTGAAATGTTGTAAAGACATGTCCTAATTTGAATTGTCAATGACATGTTATATATTTATTAACCCTTGTCATGCTAGACCCTCATATGGGAGAACCTATCCCCTGGGACCAGGGATATTGTGGGTCTACCCATCAAATCAGAAGGATTTCATAGATTTCTATTACTATTTCAATACTGTGCTTCACAAACTGAAATATAAACATAGTAAAAGGTAAAACCTTAATATCTAGTATAATTAAATACCCCTTAATCGACCTATGTAGTTTCTATTTTGCTAAGTGCAAGGGTACCCAAAGACCGGATATATCCGGTGTTGGTTACACAGGCAAGATATATAGCACCGGATATATCCGGTGTTAGCAAGAGCATGCAGGGTTAACAGTGGTGAAAATAGGCAGTAGCCCACCGGTTCTACCAAAAATTTGAATGGGCTACTAAAAGTCTATGTTCACTTGCCCGGAAACTCTGCTAAATATTCTGACCACATTGATTTCGTAAGCATCACATCCAGTTTCACATTTCTTCTACATTAGATTAAAACTATCACAATTCATAAATTTAGCACAATTAACCATGAATGTTCTGTTATGAAATGGCAGTTGGCTACCATTTTGGTTATCAAAGTGATATGTACCGCTAATTTTTCTGGTGGACCACTAGACTATTCATTTTGATGGACCGCTTGACCACCAAGGCTCAACAAACTGTTTTCTGCACAGTTTATAACTACTAAGAAGACATTTTATTTGTATATGTTTATTTAGTTAATGCATATCAAATAAGTCAAAAGGGTATTACATAAGTCAAAAATAAATATTTTCATTTCTGAAACTTATGTAATACCCTTTGTAAAATCGTTCTTACTCCCAAAGATAAGTATCACAGATCCTGGCTACAATTTCTGGTTAAACCCTTCAGCAGTTTATGCTTAAATACTTCTGTATCGGGGAAGTTTATCAATGCCTGATAAAAGTCATTATTATACCTCACGTGAAGATCATAAGCTGTGATTGGCGAATTGAGGTTCACCACTCCATGCTGTTACTGTGCTCACTAAGCAATTTGAAACCCCTGCAGTACACATTGGTCATCTGTGACCTTGACCTCATCCAAAACAGCAGATGGTCTTTTCCTCGCATCAGAGACTGGCAGTGGTTTGATATGGTCAGCTAGGACCTTAACATTTTACCATTGTGGGGTTCATTTGGTGCAATAAATCAAATATGACATGCCATTAGGGGTAACATGATAAAATGATTCCCTGAAGGAGGATCATGTTTCCCCCATTTGGAGGTCGTATTTGTATAATGTGGCAGCGAAATTCTGCAAATATCTTAAAATTCCCCATGCTATTCTTCCTATTGGTAACTTAAAAGGGAATTACTTGGAAATAACCCAATGATGAGGAAATATTTTATAACCGGCATGACTGACCTGAAAAGGTAGGATAATAACTCATAGCATATTTCCTGCTGCAGCCATTCTAATTATAGATCACCTTCGGTAAAGACAAACGCCCACCATTTTTACGTCATGCTGCAGCTTATGCTAGCTCCACTGCTCAGAGCACTTCACCATATTGTTCTTATTATCATACAAGATAATTTCTTATCATCAAAATGGAACCTTAACTCTTCCGATGTTGAGGCTACTTTCGCCCAAAGGACAAGGACACAAAGATTTTTGAAAACCATCTAAACCCTGTTGTGCTGGTTTTCATTGCATAGCCCTCGCTGAGTACTCTCAGATGTGTACCCATGTGCCAGGGTTTCAGTCATATTTCAGGGTTTTTGCATGATTTTGTATTGGTCAAATTAGCGACCAGCTGCATAAGGGTTACCCAAACTGGTCTATGGTAGTTATACGGCACCATGTCAATAGGTGTGCAACAATATTGCTTATCATATTGCAAACCTTAATCATTAATTGTTTATACAAAGAATGCAGTGTTTTAAGATGGCTTATGGGGTTAATTTGTGAATATATGGTCATTTGGAGATTTTTACATATGTTAAAGCCTATTTCCTTTTCCTCATAAGCAGACCAATTTTGGCAATCACTGAGAGAGACCATTTATTACAGAAGCTTCCATAGGCTTGCACACAAGCTGCAAATGTTCTTGGTCCTTTTCTCCATATAGAATTTTACCAAAACATGGTTGCTTCAAACATGCAATTTCGGTATCAGATGTCAACGAATTTGCTTAGAAGTTGGCATATTTATTGCAAAGAGTAATTCAAAGGGAAGGGTATCACGATTATTCCAATTTTAACTTTGTTCAAAGTTCTGAAATCTGGAAATTAAAAACTGCATTTTTTTTCTCATTTCTAACAAAAAGAAATAGTTATAAAATTAGAATGAAAATGCTTTTTGAAAAACTGTGACACATTTCCCTCTTTATAGATCTTTTCTCCACTTTTGTGAAATTCGAAGGTGCCCAATCCATAATAGTGGAAGCTTTTTTTGCATTCCCACCCCCCCCCCCCCCCCCCAGAAAAAAGATCTTACACACAGCTGTAAGGTTACTTTAGTGATGTTTAAAGTATCACTAATCAGAAGACCTTTCAAGCAATATATACTTTGTACAGGATTAATTTTTAAATAAAGGCAGGGGAGAAGAAAAACTGAGTAAAAGAAATTAACTTTGTAAGCTCAAACATAAACTAAATCATGTGACTTTCTAGTGAAGCCACGAGTTTAACCAAAGAAATGAAAAAATGCATTGCAGACTAATTTAAATTCATTGACATCATTGTCCACACTGATCCAAGCTTCAATAACGGCATCTTTGAAATGCCAGCTTGACAATGTTGCAAACTGCAGTGTGAGAGTTTACCAAATATCATTTCGCTGTGGTCATAGATATTCAGGATAAAGGCCCATGAAGTATATACTTAGAAGTATGTACAAGTAAAACAGTCTATTATTACATGAATACTCAGGTGCCTGGGTATTCACAAGAATTTCCTTAACATTGTTCTGTAACCTTTTTAACGAATAAAAGTCATAAGTAATTGCCATTGCTAAGATGGGCCGTATGCTACGAACACACTTCAAATAGAGACACTCATTTCTTTTAGCATCCTGAGTGACACCCGAGTGCCACTAGTTACGGCTGTGGTGCTGGTGACACACTCAAAATAAACTCCTAGTTTAGCACTCCTTTCCCCTTTCTAACAATAGTTATCTAATCCCTGAGGTCTTGGTGTTTTCTTTAACTTAGCTGGTTGAGCTGATTGCAAAAGGTTACCATATAAGCTAGCTAGGAAATATGAGCGAGACTAAAATTCACTATCCTATGGGTCATGATCATCATTCTTATGATATTCTACTCAATACCATCTGACAAATCTTTAATAGCATTGTATTCTTAGGTTATTGATAGACTCCCCATGGTTATTCTGCAGCGCAAAGTATACATCACAGGCACTGACATAACTACTAGCCCGCTGGCCCCGGCAAGTGAATTGTTGAAATAAGGGCTTTCGGGCAAGTACATTTTAGTTTGCACTTTCCCGAACGGGCAAGCTGATTTTCTGAACATGACACATTTTTATCCAGAAAGGTGCACACATACTAGATATATGCCAAACGAAGTAACAAAATTAAAAAAGAAAATGGTTGATAAAACATAAAATAAGTGGTAAATAATACATTTTATGGTTATGTGCTATTCTAGCATATATCAAAACTATTTTTCGGGCAAGCCATAAATTATGACGAGCAAGTAGAAATCACTACCTACTTGCCCGGCATGGCAAGTAACTTCTGAAACTAATGTTGGTGCCTGCATCACAATGCTTCTCTATACACGGAGAACATGCAATTCAAGTATTGCAATCTATGAACCCATCAACAGTCACAGCTGGCACTCTTCACCGTGCCGTGAATCTTGATGTTCACTGATAATGTCACTCAACTCAAAACTAGTCTGACGTTGTCTAGATAAAAGCTGCTTGGTACCATGTTTCCTCAAACAGGGTCACCATGTGAATGACTGCATGGGACGAGGGCAGCAGTACTAATTAAAATTGCACGAGTATCTAGACAGCACTGTCAAAGGGAACCGTGAGCAGGAAAGTGCTTAGTGCAACAAGTTGCAATATCTTACTTAACAGTCAATACATATCCTATCTAAGGCCAAGAAAAAATATTGTTTGTTTCCTGTATCAAACAGTCTGAAAAAAATAGGGTAGGTTAAGGTCGGTAAACAAATGTTTTTGCATTCTTTTTTTGGTCAAAAATGTGTGTTTTATGCATGTTTTACGTTAATTGGGAGTTGGGAGGGCAGAAAAAATTTAAGGGTAGGGACTTTTTTGTATGAAAACCTGTTAGGGTAGGGTTACAGGAAACAAACAACTTTTTTAAGGCCTAAGGCCTTTAGGTAACAGCTGCAACAATCTAGTAGGAAAATGATGTGCATTGATCAGCAATGGGTTTCAATTCATCTTTGTCATTTCATGACCCACTAAGATATTCCATTCCCATGCATCAGCATGTATCCTACAAAAACAACTTTTTATCATCTTTTTTATGACTATGTTCTACCCAACTAGAAAACATTCTAAACACAAACTATCAATGTCAATATCCTATTGACTTGGCAACGCATGTCAGTCACTCAATACGCAACCAGCAGGTCTTGCTTTACAACCTGAACAGAACTCAAATTAGCCCCGATGTTGACAAGCACCGCTCAAGAGGTGTGTTCTGCACATGTGCGTGACCAACTTACTCAATAATGTAAATGACATGATTTGTCTCCTAGTGACGTCCCGCTGAGACTAGATTCGGCGAGATTAGGTGTGTCGATGGCTTTGTAACAGGTCCTATGACAATTGGTCTAGGGCGACCAATCCATGTGTCCATTCATCTAAGATGTAGCATAGATTTCAAACGTCCAATTGTGACAGGGCCAATACAATAATGGTAAAAGGCCAATATACAAGAAGAGTGGAGATTTTCTTCGGGAAGGGGAGGTATATTTTCAACTAAGGTCTAAGAAAGTGCCATTTTCCATAAAAGTGAAGTCAGTGGTACACTTAGTTACGTGCAAGGAACTGCTGGCTGTGCAACCGTCCCCGTTTTGGAAATGGATGTACCAAGAGAGAATCAGCGCAGAAAATGTCTATCACAGGTGACACCAGCTATCACCATGTAGATCACTGAGGACTCAATTGAACATATGCTGTAAAAGTTGTGAAATGGTCAGTAGCCTTAAATAGCTACAAATTCAGAAATGGATAAGACAAATTGGATTGGATTAATATTTGATTGATCAGAAAACAATCTTACTAGATGAGTTATAATGTTCATACTGAATGAATGCGACCATATTGACCACTGGAAGACCATATTTAATGCCCAGATAGAAGGAAAAGTATTAGATACACCTGTCGACTAGGTGGCAGCACCAGCATTTTACCAGGCTGATCACTCACCTGTCCACCAGGTGGCAGCACCAGCGTTTAACCAGGCTGATCACTCACCTGTCCACCAGGCGGTAGCACTTGTATCACCATATTGATCACTCACCTATCGACCAGGTGGCACCACCAGTGTTTTACCAGGCTGATCACTCACCTGTCCACCAGGTGGCAGCACCAGCGTTTTACCAGGCTGATCACTCACCTGTCCACCAGGTGGCAGCACCTGCACCATACACTTATCACTAACATATTCCAGCAGCAGGTTGCAGTAGCTGTAGCACTCACCTTTCTGCCTTTGTATCGTTTGTGCCACTGATGCTGTCTGACCTATGCTTGTGTTTGTTGTGCATCATATCATGACCCTGGTCTACTGGCTTCTCCATACTGAAGACATTTTTGTAGAGTAACTCGTACAGGATCGCTGAAAATACAGAGAAAGAAAATTAGAGTTGTCTTAAAGAGAGGTTTATCTACTGTAGAATAGGAAATTAATCCGAGGTGCAAACTAACCGAATTTGTCATTTTGGAATTTTTCGAGATTTTTTATTCTGAAAAGCCAATATTGAAGGTTGATATTCTAATGACAGGAATGATACTGTAAATATATGGTACAATATTTCCGACATTATATCGAACTAACCCCCACTCAGAAAAGTTTGGCAGAATAAACCACACAGATTAATTTCCTATTCTACAGTATTCCCACTTTCCATCAAAGCACACATTCCATATCTATTCGGGATTCTACTGGAACTACCCTCCAGAGCTACTGGTATTTCTGGATTCTCAAATGTGCCCATTCAGGCACTTGTTTGCACCAAAAACTGATTCTGGATCACAAACACTTAGATATCACATCTTCAAAAGGACTATACCCATTCATGCAAAGCATGTATTTAAGACAAATTCCAAACATAGTCTTTGTTCAGGATTATAAAGAAAGAAACATATATGTTTACTTATGTTAGTTCTTGTATTATTTCTGAAAATCATTAACCCTTCAATGCTAAGGCTACTTTCGTCCAAAGCACAAGAGTGCAAGTATTTTTTTAAACCATCTAAACCCTGTCATGTTGGTATTCATTGGAATGATCTCGCTGAGTACTCTCAGATGAGTACCCATTTGTCAGGATTTCAGTCATTTTTCAGAATCTTTACATCATTTTGTATTGGCCAAATAAGAGATCAGCAGCATAAGGGTTAAGTACTACACAGTAATGTACAGACTGATGCACCATCAAAACAATAACCATAATATACATGATGTCCTATGCAGCTGTTGCAGTCATAATGCAAGTAATTGGCATTCAGGTAGCAACTCTCCATGTATTTTCATATGATCAAATATCAATAACATATCTCTAACCTTTATAATAAAACCTAGATGCTCAAGATAAAATAATTCACCACTAACTCATTTGTCCACTCTATCTTAACATGATAATTATGCAGCCTGGGCAGATTGATCTATGATATACTATATATCATTACTGTGTATAAGAACTCTAGCAGGGAAATAATAGATCAATAACACATGATCATCAGGCCTAAAAAAAAAGTTGTTTGTTTCCTGTAACCCTACCCTAACAAGTTTTTATTCAAAAAAATCCCTACCCTAAAGTTTGTTCCACCCTCCAAACTCCCCATCAACGTAAAACATGCATAAAACACACATTTCAGACCAAAAAAAAACGAACCGACCTACCTACCCTATTTGTATTGGACTGTTACAGGAGACAAACAATTTCTTTTTTTAGGCCTCATCATCATTATCGTTATTGTCATTATCACTTTTATTATTATTATTATTATTATTATTATTATTATTATTATTATTATTATTATTATCATTATTATTATTATTATTATTATTATTATTATTATTATTATTATTATCATTATTATTATTATTATTATTATTATCATTATTATTATTATTATTATTATTATTATTATCATCATCATTGTTATTATTATAACTATCATCATCATTACAATAATCATCATCATCATCATCATCATCCCAAACATTATTATCATCATTAATAATTAAAGTAGTAGTAGTAGTAGTAGTAGTAGTAGTAGTAATAGTAGCAGTAGTAGTAGTAGTAGTAGTGGGAATACCATTATTCACTATCGCTATCATAATCATTATTACAATCATCATTATCATTTTTTAACATTATGGCTTTAGATAGAAATGTATTACTATTATCACTGTTATAACGGTATCATTATCTTATCAATATCATCATTTTTATCATTAGTAGTAGTAGTAGTAGCAGAAGTAGTTGTAGAAATAGTAGAAGTAGTAGTAGTAGTAGTAGTAGTAGTAGTAGTAGTAGTAGTAGTAGTAGTAGTAGTATTTCTATTATTATTACTATTACTATTATCATTATCATTTTTATTATTATTATTATTCTCATTATTATTATCTTCATTATTATTATTATTTCTATTATTATCATCATTATCATTATTATTCTCATTATTCTCATTATTATTATTGTAATCACTATTATTATCATTATTATTATCATTATTATTATTATTATTATTATTATTATTATTATTATCATTATTATTATAATTATCATTATCATTACTAACATTTTTATCATTATTGTTTTCATTATCATTACCATCATCTTTGATTTGGTGAGAAATCTGAATAATGTTAATATTCAGCAATCATATCTATTTGACTTATTAATAGTATTTTAACATTCAAATTATGAATTTCTATCTTGTATTTTTTCACAATACCTATTCAATAGTCAGAAAGATTCCAGGTAACCTTTTACATAGTAAAGATAGGCATAATCACTGATGCTCCATATGTCTGACTTCAATGTATAAAAATATACCCATCACTTCCAAACTTGAATGCATTTCTTAGAAACCTAATAACGTGAGCCCTCTTCTTTATCGTTCCTGTTTTTGAGAGGGTTAAGTCTTTTTTGATGCACACAGGATTGAGTGAGATATTCTACCCAGTCAATATGAAAACAATATAGAAAAAAAAACAATCCTCATTAGTCCTAGGTGCTGTTTTCTACTGATATAAAATTGGCTGCAATCCTGCAGCAAGCAGCGAAGTCTGTATGTCTCAATATGTTTGAGCAGTATTTCCTGCCTGGCTAAAGAAGGTGGGAAGAGAGCGACAAGGGAAACCTGCATGGCGAGACAGGTACCATACTCAATATGCTCAAAAGGCATCCAGGAGATTAACTCACCTGCAATATAAGACAATATGAACAATTCGCAATGCAGATGCTTTTCCTGCAGAAGCACACCCAGATATTCTAACACTGCTTCAGAATTAGACAAATTCGTCATCACATGCTGTAATGTGTCAACAACCCTGACTGCATGCAGAAAGCTGCATGCCCCTCATTTGGCGTCTGGAGTCACCAAATCATTGCCATATTGTAGCAAGGAATGGCTATTTGCTGGCGTGAAAAGAGCCGTATATGTGTTTACCTGGTGGGCTCGCATGAAGAGGAGTGTAGGCGGGTTCGGATGTTCTTGCTGCGGGAGCCTGTCAGCCTCCAGTCACCCGTCCAGCTGCTCCAGAACGGTGGGCGAGCTGCTGTGGCGACAACACAACATGACGACCGTCCTGCACAGACATATTCCTACTGCACTCACACACTCGATCCTCACTCCCGCACCAGCCAGCCAGCCAGCCAAGCAAGCGATGCTCATTGGTCACAGCCAACACTAATCAGCATAATTTCATTGTTGCCTCTATCTGGCTCCTAAAAACCAATCGCCATGGCAACGGTTGCCACGGCGACGCAGCATGACTTCAAAGGGCGGCTGAGGAGATTATTGGCGGCACAGGGACTGGGGACGACGATGCCAGGCACATAGCAGTGCATGCAGTAATCTACCTGGCAGTCTACCGGTAACAGGTGCTGCTTCTACTGCTGCCATCTCTCCCGCAGCAGCGACTGCAGCATTCTTAAACACAGGCATCCACTGCCAGACACTTAGCACACCATCATGATATTAACAACATCTAGGTATTGCTGCCTCTTCTACTACTGGCCACCACTTATAGCCGTGCCACTGGCTGCCTCATTTATATAGAGATAGAGATGGGAGATTGCATGTCTGGCTAATATTGAATAGAAATAGTATGTGGCCGTGGCATCAAATCATTGATCATATCATGTGTATGAATCCCCCCACCCCTACGTAAACCCATTTTCACCTGGAGAGAGGTAGTATCAAATGCAATAGGAAGAACAAGATTCAGTCAAATATCTCAAAATATAACTTGTTATCAGGATATTTCTATATGTGTAAGACCACAGGCAATTGCCAATCAGTAATCCATTTAAGTCCCCTCTGTCCACCCAAGGTTTATATATGACATGAAGTAGATTCAAATTTGCAATGAACATCAGTCCCTTGCATATGTTACTATATATATATATATATATATATATATATATATATATATATATATATATATATATATATATATATATATATATATATATATATATATATATATATATATATATATATATATATATATATATATATGTATATATATATATGTATATATATATATGTTGCAGCCCAACTTCCGATCCAGCCCATCTTAAGATAGGCCAAGCCCAACTTCCGATCGGAAGTTGGGCTGGATTTTGCTGGCCCATCTTAAGATGGGCTACCCAACTTCCGATGACCCAGATAATACAGCAGCCCAGCCCAACTTCCGATGGCAATGATTTTTTTAAGTGTTCATCTAGAAGTTTATAGCTTTGTTGGAATATTTGTTTATTGAATAAGATGTGAATTTCATGAGACAAATTACTTGCATTTTATTGTTAAATCTTTACTTAAACACTACTGAATACTTCTGATTATGCTGAAATTTGAATATAAGTTGATTACAGATTCTCTCCTCTCCTTTTGTAAAAAAGACTAGAAAAACAAAACAAAGAAATAATTATTCAAACACAACAGATTAATTTACACGTGTAATGTTTCTTATGGTACTGGATTCCAGCACCTGTTAATTGCAATCCTTGATTGATTACATTCTTTTCTGGCTTCTAGAATGAGTTAAAAAGGTTGTATATGCCCTACAATTTGTTTACCTGTCTAACAAAATATAAGTATCTATTACATTATTTATAATAGATGTCTGTAAAAGTATAAACATTTCATAATAATTAGCCAATTAAAGTAACATGGTACATCTATATTACTTTTCTTTATTTACACTCAGGATGAAAGGCTTCTTTCTGACGCATCTTAATAAAGGTTCAACGACCAGTTTTCTGATATACTCATTGCTCTTCAATATTTAAAAAAAAGGTTTGAAAAATAATTCAAACTAAAACATAAATATTTCTCTCTTCCCTCTTTTACTATTGACTACCAAAAAGATAACTTTCTCAACTGCTTCATCCAAAGTATAAAGTTGGCCAATCCAAGATCATAATGTCTAAATCTTACTAAATTTGGATCTGCCAAAATTTAATATATATGTGTCGTTTAGGTACAAGTACCAATTCAATCTGCATACACCTTATCTCATATCAATTACAACTTGAACCATGTATGTTTATTTCTTACTACCTCACCTCATCTAGATACTATAAGTGCCCTGCTCTGATGAATCTTGATAAAGGACACAATGTTTTTGTAAATTCTGACAAGTTTTTAGTCTATTTCTACTGTCCTGCCAGTCACATGAACCTCTTCAATTAATGCATTTACACTTATTTTGGCACACACATGATTATATAATTATGTCAAGAATTTGCAAGGGGTTAAAGAATACCTAAAAATACTAATAAAAAAGCTTAAAAGACAAGAAAAAAATTCACTTTTCCCTTCTTGAGTCATTAGAAAAATACCATTGCTATTCCTTCATTCAAATTGTAAATGATTCACCATCTAGCTTATGTAATGTAAGAGCACACAACCCATAAATAACAAAGGTAGTATTGTGCAAATTATCTAATTGAATTAACGTTGAATTACATTAAATCTAAAAAAGCTTAAAATTCCATATAATTGTATGACTCTTTAATTTGTTGTAAAAACATGAGTATTTTATTTCGTTTTTCTGCTTACAATCAGCAATAATGTTTCAAGTAATCAGGTTATTCTAGCTACCCATTTCAATTTATTTCTTGGACTAATATTATCTTGTAATTTAAAGTGGATGCCCTATGAAAGAGTTGAAAATTCCATATTTATAAGAGTGCAAAAATTCACATGAATATTCATGAAGGGTTACATCCTGGTATCTATAATGATCGGAAGTTGGGCCAAGCCCATCTTAAGATGGGCCAGCCCAACTTCAAATGACCTACATCCTGGTTTTTAGAGATCGGAAGTTGGGCCAAGCCCATCTTAAGATGGGCTAGCCCAACTTCAAATGACCTACATCCTGGTATCTAAAGATCGGAAGTTGGGCCAAGCCCATCTTAAGATGGGCTAGGGGTCATCGTAAGTTGGGCCAAGCCCATCTTAAGATGGGCTACCCAACTTCCGATCATAAGTTGGGCCAAGCCCATCTTAAGATGGGCCAGGATCGGAAGTTGGGCTGCAACATATATATATATATATATATATATATATATATATATATATATATATATATATATATATATATATACATATATAAATGTATATATATATATTTGTATAAATATATATATATATATATATATATATATATATATATATATATATATATATATATATATATATATATATATATATATATATATATATATATATATATATATATATATATATATATATATATATATATATATATATATATATATATATATATATTATATATATGTATATAATGAGTTGCTGCTGATCTTAGCCAGCAGGGTATCTGGCCTTCATTTGAAAGCCCAAACCCTCAAAAATCACACATTAGAATACCCAAAGGAATTTCTTAAAATGCCCATTTAAGACCCTGGTGAGAGGGTATATTTCTACAGCAGGCTGGGACTCCGGAGATCTCTCTCAGTGAACCGCCGTCTTGTATTGAGTCTCGTTTGAAGCTCGGCTCACTGTGATTATTGGTCAGGTTAATCATTATGGCATTAACATTGACATAAACATAATTTTCCGTAGTCGCCTGCCAGCCGTGTGGCATGTGGCAGCAAGAAAGCTACTAAGCAATGGTATAGCAAATGTCAGCTCTTAACCGGCAGACATTTTGGCAGACCAGGGAAATTCAAGCATTATTCCATTAACATCAAGAAATGGCAGTATAAAATGAAATATGGTATTTTACCATAATAATATTTTCCAGCACACCGTCAATAAAGCGATTTTGGATAGTTCATAATCAAATATTTTTCAAAATAATTGACACCGAATTTCATTTTTTTTGCATTTTCAAACAAATCATCACAGTCTTTTAACGACATAATCAATTGATGTTCAGGATTATAAAAAAAGTTTAAAATCACTAAAACATCCTAAAATGTTGTAGAATATACCAATAAAATCAGTATTTAGATATGTAACTGAAACCAGATTGAATATGTGAACTCTATTTATTAAATGTATGTGTGTGTGTGCAACTATACAACTATACTACACTGGAGATGCGTCCAAAAGCAATATTAAAGTCAATTCAATATTGTTAAGCAGTATGAGTATAATACGATGGTGCAAGTGTGAAGGCAGAAAAAAAATATTTAAATTTTTTTTCTCCACCATTTTTCCAAAAAACAGCAGAAAAAAAATATTTAAATTTATTTTCTCCAACGTTTTTCCCAAAACAGCAGAAAAAATAAATTTAAATATTTTTTTTCTGCTGTTTTTCCATTTTCCAAAACAGCAGAAAAAAAATATTTAAATTTATTTTCTCCAACGTTTTTCCCAAAACAGCAGAAAAAATAAATTTAAATATTTTTTTTCTGCTGTTTTTCCATTTTCCAAAACAGCAGAAAAAATATATTTAAATATTTTATTTCTGCTGTTTCACATAGTTTGCCATTCTCCCGCTAGATGTCCCCCTTCACCACTTCCAAGGGAGCACTCATTATTTGAATTTGATAGTATGTGGTGACCAAAATGGCATGTAAAAGTGGACAAAAAAGACATTTTGGAACATTCATAATTGATATTGAATATTGATAAATGAATGAGGAATTTCATAGTTCATTTATGAATTGCAAATATTCACTTTTCATTATGCAGTCGTGACCAGACTCGGCTCTACGACGGTCAGCGTATATAGGCCTGTCATGAGAGTGGCATGGGGAAAGATCGACTCTGTATTAAAGGAGCATAAGCACGGCCACTTTGCACCTTATCAGTTACTCAGGAAATCACAAGTTTACCTGAGGGGGGGGGGGGGGATCTAGTATTTAACAAATGATAAACATGATTCGAGAACGCCCCGACCAACTTCCAGTTTGGTACGACATTTGTACTTAGTGTTATAAATTCACCACTTATTCAAGGATTGGCTTCGTAGCCTAGAGGTTAATTGTCCGGCTCTCACGCGGACGATACGGGTTCAATTCGCCGACTCGGAAAACTTTTTTTCTTTTTTTTTTTTGAAGATAGAAAATGAAACAATTTTTTCTGTCTATATCTGACCCCAAATATATATATATATATATATATATATATATATATATATATATATATATATATATATATATATATATATATATATATATATATATATATATATATATATACAAATATATCCAGTTTCTTCTGCCCCCACACGACCCCCTCCCCCCAGAGAAAAGTGAATAAGTATGTATGTATGTATGTATGTATGTATGTATGTATGTATGTATGTATGCATGCATGCATGCATGCATGCATATATATATATATACGTACGTACGTACGTACGTACATATATATATATATATATATATATATATATATATATATATATATATATATATATATATATATATATATATATATATATATATATATATATATATATATATACATATATACTAATTCACTTTTCTCTGGGGGAAGGGGGTCGTGTGGGGGCAGAAGAAACTGGATATATTTGTGTATATATTATATATATATATATATATATATATATATATATATATATATATATATATATATATATATATATATATATATTTGGGGTCAGATATAGACAGAAAAAATTGTTTCATTTTCAATCTTCAAAAAAAAAAAGAAAAAAAGGTCATCCGAGTCGGCGAATTGAACCCGTATCGTCCGCGTGAGAGCCGGACAATTAACCTCTAGGCTACGAAGCCAATCCTTGAATAAGTGGCGAATTTATAACACTAAGTACAAATGTCGTACCAAACTGGAAGTTGGTCGGGGCGTTCTCGAATCATGTTTATCATTTGTTAAATACTAGACCCCCCCCCCCCCCCTCAGGTAAACTTGTGATTTCCTGAGTAACTGATAAGGTGCAAAGTGGCCGTGCTTATGCTCCTTTAATACAGAGTCGATCTTTCCCCATGCCACTCTCATGACAGGCCTATATACGATGACCGTCGTAGAGCCGAGTCTGGTCACGACTGCATAATGAATAGTGAATATTTGCAATTCATAAATGAACTATGAAATTCCTCATTCATTTATCAATATTCAATATCAATTATGAATGTTCCAAAATGTCTTTTTTGTCCACTTTTACATGCCATTTTGGTCACCACATACTATCAAATTCAAATAATGAGTGCTCCCTTGGAAGTGGTGAAGGGGGACATCTAGCGGGAGAATGGCAAACTATGTGAAACAGCAGAAATAAAATATTTAAATATATTTTTTCTGCTGTTTTGGAAAATGGAAAAACAGCAGAAAAAAAATATTTAAATTTATTTTTTCTGGTGTTTTGGGAAAAACGTTGGAGAAAATAAATTTAAATATTTTTTTTCTGCTGTTTTGGAAAATGGAAAAACAGCAGAAAAAAAATATTTAAATTTATTTTTTCTGCTGTTTTGGGAAAAATGTTGGAGAAAATAAATTTAAATATTTTTTTTCTGCTGTTTTTTGGAAAAATGGTGGAGAAAAAAAATTTAAATATTTTTTTTCTGCCTTCACACTTGCACCATCGTAGTATAACCAATCTTTAATGGTACAATATTTTTTCCTATGCGTTATCGATATTTGGTAATGTATCAAGTGCTGGAATCAATTCCTACTGCAGATGATCACATATTTGGCAGTGAGTGGTTTTATTTACACTGAATGATTCTACAATCATGCAGTCATTGTACTGTCACTAGGTTGCGCCTTACCTGTAGTGTTGGGCCGATCATCAATTATAATCAATAATCAATCTGTTGCCTCTTTTTTTTTAAACTGATTTATTGATTATGGAACAGGCAATCAATAATAATCGGAAAAGGTGTCACCTAGCGACGAAAAAATATAACTAAATGACCAGCAAGTTGTCAGTTTTATTGCTATGAAACTAAGCTCAAAAAACACTTCAAACAAAGTTAAGAGTGGGTGCTAATAGCAAGCAATTGTCATAGACTATCACTTAGTTTTACGCTCTAGACCTCTAATACCCAAATACTGAAAAATTGCGAAGGACCGATTGTGATCAATAATCGATCGGTTGGCTGCAGCTGATTATCGATCATGAAATTCCAACCGATTTTCAACGCTAGCCTTGGCTCATTCTCATGCTGTGTATTTCTGTCACTGTGATATGAATTAAAGCACAATTATGCTCACATAATTTATAGGTATGACTGTCATTCACAGTGTGTGGCGCCAGAATAGAATGTCATACTTTTTTTCGACATTTGCTTGTTGTGCTCAATCATGGGTACGCCCACGGCATGGCAACAGCATGGAAGAGTCTGAGACTTAAAAAAACACGCTTCCAATACATAAACCAAATCCATCATTCATAAAATCTGACTAGATAAGTATGTTTTTGTTTGCCATTGTGATAACCATTGAGACCAGTGACAGGATAGCTGTGTTGGAAATTTATGGACATCGGATGCATCTCATTATTGTATAACAAAGTTCAGCGGATTTGAGTCAAATATCTGATTTTTATTTATCAAAGAGAAAATAAAATGCATTGAATTCTTTATTACGCTTCAGATATATATCAAATGAAAGCCCCTCCCCAGTTCTTTAGAATGGTACCACTGGCATATGTGTAGAGTGAATATGTCGTGTTTTAGGTAATCATGAACAGTCACAAAATTGACCCCCCCCCCCCCCCCCTCAAAAAAATGAAATAAAATAAAAGTCATTTAGCACTACTTTTTTGGATGCAGGATATATTCTTCATATCAGTTTTTGCTGACATATCCTGGAGAAACACTGAGACAAAGCAATGAAATGGAATAGTAAAAAAAAATCTTTGCTTTTCTGCAGATGTGATTCCAATAAAAAAGAATTATTACTATTTTGTTTATAGATTTTCCTTCATTTCAGTTAGACTATAACCTACTATCCTGGAAAAATGCTCAAAGCATATGCCAAACATCTGTTACAATAACAGATAAAAAATATGTTCTAAATCCATACATTGTACTTGAAAAGATCAATCAATGTTGATATTTAGGTGATATTGATCTCTAGACAGTGCATACATATTCATTCATATCTTTGACATATCTATAATGGGTTGGAGAGAGGAATACAAACTAAGGACAATCATGGCAACTTCTAGTCAGGTACTAAGCCAAGACCCGTCCAGCCTGTCTTTTGGACAGACAGTTTCCTGAAGAACTCCTTTTTGGACAGGCAAAAACTCCTATGAAGAATTTTGAATTCAGACCTTTTTGGGGAAATAACCAAATCTTTTCCTAACACACCATATTCTCAGACATGAATGAAGTGTAGATTGCCCTCTTTGACCCAATAGAGTAGCAAATATAGTTAGTATAGGGATTTGAGCAGCTAATTAGCCATATCTGGACGGGCTAAAATTTTGGAATTGTTTTGGACAGGCATTTTTTAAATCCTGGCTAAGACACTGCTTCTAGTGGGAATTAGTGAGTCAAAATAACATGTTATTTTTTATAAAAGATCTAGATAAAGAAGTAGGGTTCCTTCTTTTGAAACTGGTTTAAAGCTTTCCTTTTTGATAAATTCAAATTTATCAAAAGATCACACCAATACACAATAATTTTTCAGAGAATACATTCATAAAAGTAGAACTTCATATTTGCTTCAATATCTTTTTCACAAAAATATGTTGAACTAGACCTTTATATTTCACAATATGGCACAGCTTCTCAGATAGCTCTTTGGCGATTTATCTGATTTATAGACAGTTTTATTTCTATACACTTTGATAAGCAAGTACTTTATAGAGCAGATTACCTTTCCAAAAAGATTTGTTCTAAGTTAAGATTCAATTTGAGATAGAAATTAGTAGATCCACAGGTATTATGGCTTTATGGATTGGAATATCTATTGGGTCTGCTTAGAGCTGCACTCACGGAGGGAGAACAACTCATGAGCTCACCACCCGTTTGACTCGTGAGCTCATGAGCTCACGGACATTCCAATTTTCCAAAGAAATACTTATTTTCCAGCCCAGCTATTGAAAAATAAATATTTCTTGGCGGAGATTTATTAACATTGCCATGTTTATTTAATTTTTAAACGTGCTAACGAGGTACAGAGGTCATTATAACACTCATCACCATGTGAATGTATACATTGGAGATTGTAAAGAAGACATGACAGCGATAAGCAGTTATGTATGTTAATATTGTGTGTTAGGTGCTCTGTGTTACGTTTGTGTTCCCAACATAGACGAGCTCACGATTTCAAGATATCAGCTCAAGCTCGGCGAGTTTGCCCCAGGGCTCGAGCCACTCGAGTTTGTGAGTGGTGAGTGCAGCTCTAGGTCTGCTAGGGTTATGAGCATTTGTGACACTATTGAGCGGGTCAGATTTAACCCTTCCAATGCTCAGAGGCCACTATCGTCCAAAGCACAAGATTGCAAAAATCTTTGAAAACCATCTAAACCCTGTCATGTTGGTATTCATTGGATAGCTCTCACTGAGTACTCTCAGATGAGTACCCATAAGCCAGGATTTCAGTCATTTCCCATGATTTTTGCATCCATTTGTATTGGCCAAATAAGCCACCAACAGCATAAGGGTTAAGCGGGTCAGATTTAAGTGCATGCCTGTGGCAGGCTGCCTGAAGAAGACAAGAGTCAATGCTTAGCCAATGGGATGCAGTCAGCCAAATCATGCTCTATTTTGAACTTAAGTGATGAGTGAGAGATGATCGTGCAATGAAAATGTGGCTCTGGTCTTAATATAGATTTGGAATTTTGTTTATTGCACTTTTCTGCCATATATTTAGGCTAACTTGTGTGACTAGCTAGCTGTTAAAAGTATAAGAAACAGTAGT
The DNA here is from genome assembly GCA_963942565.1 of Maea johnstoni. Classification (NCBI taxonomy): domain Eukaryota; kingdom Metazoa; phylum Annelida; class Polychaeta; order Spionida; family Magelonidae; genus Maea; species Maea johnstoni. Next base: position 21,240,173 of record OZ012690.1, read on the forward strand.
ACAGTACAGACATTTAATTCCTGCAGGAATAAAATGTTGGCACTGTACTCGGGCAAACTATCATTGGTTTACCCCAATATCAAGTCATTGGCAACTTTTCCACATGCCCCAATCCCGATTGAATCTGGCCAGTTCTTCCTCTTTACCTACAAAAACTCCTGAAGGCAAGCTTTGGTTGAGGATGCAGACAGGGTCCATATGTTCTGAAGAACCCCCTCCCCTTTTACAATTAAAAAGGTTGATTTATTTACTAAGAACTGTCACTTTTCTTATGTTCTGCTAAAATCCAAAGAGGAAAATCTATAAGGTTTAACTCTTATGCTGCTGGTGGCGAATTTTGCCAACGCAACATGATGCAAAAACCTGAACAATGAGTGAAACCCTGGCACATGGGCACTCATCTGAGAGAACTCGGTGAGAGCTATCAAATGAATACCAACATGACAGGGTTTAGATGGTTTTCAAAAGATCTTTGCGTCCTTGTGCTTTGGACAAAAGTTCCCTTAGCATTAGAAGGGTTAAAAGAGCATCCCCTACATAGAACAAAACCATCTACAAGGTAATCCTGGATCCACACCTGAGATTCATAGCTTTACACTATATACAGTTCATGATTTTCAGTGCAGTATGTTGTCACTGAAGACTACCAGACCACACAGGACCCCACAGTACCTGGGAAAATAGTCTTCAATATACCGTAGTCCTACAAACATATAATGGGTCTAGATAATACAATACATTCTCTCTCGCACATACCTGTTCTATTGTACCATATCTATGTTTTATTGGAATAAAAATTATGTAAAGAAAAGACTATACCAGGCTAGAGTGGGTGTGAATGGGTTAGATCGAGTAACAGGACTTTATTATAGCTGTATAGATGTATTGCCTGCAGTAGTGTGGCTCTAGAGATAGCATCAATGTCAGACAGAGATTTCACCTGCAGCCAACTCCCCAGAGGGCAGCAGTGATATAACACTTAACCCATTCACACTTTGAGTTTCTCTAGAAAGTGTTGTCTGCTACTCTCATACTTTTGAAAATATCTTTTGAATAAAGCATAAATTCACAAAATATTTGAAGGAGAGTTCTTGTTTGACTTGTGATCAACATTTCTCTTTCAAATGTTTTCAAGAAAATGTGTTAGTAAGTTAAATATTTCCAAAATCGTCAGGCCTCTTTTGGCTGCTCTGAGTGTTAATGGGTTACACACCTCAGGACAAAATGCAACTCTCTCAACAGCCCTGAGGGCTACGTTACGCACATCAAATCATAGCATTATCGCCATTTTACACAGATAAATATACATGTTTGTACAATAAAAACCTATTTTAATCTTTAATCATTATTATTTAGGCCGAACAATTGTTTTGCTTCGGGTAAGGTTGATGGATCACTAAAAGAGGTTTTTGCTATAGATTGTGTTGTTTCTAGATCATTAAAGAAATATGAATTAAGTGTTATTGAACAAAAATACTGAATCTACCCAGTCCCCCACATCAAAAGGAAAAGCGTGTGAAAATGTTATGACGAGTTATTGGTGTTAACTCTCTTCAAAGATCTATTCTATTACCATGCATGTTGTAAATTTGCTATACTTATAAATATCATCATATTATATAACATCATCCAGGGGAGTTCTGGGTATGCATGAGTTAACTCTTATCCTTATTCATTTTGACAATACTATTTTTGCAAAGCTGGACAGAAACTTTACAAAATGCTCCTCGTTAACTGATTTAAAAAAAGTTCTAACTGAAGAGTAAAATAGGGCCATTTTTAGGGTGCTATGGTTGAAATGTGAATTTCAATGTGAATTTCAATGGTATGTTCTTTCTGCCACTGCCATTTCAATTTCCATAACCAACACTAAAGAGGGTGCATCTTTAATATGCATTGTACTTAAGATGAGTGCAAAAACGGCCATGGTATTAACTTAATTTAGAAAAGATTTGTTAATCAATTAAAACCATAAATTCATATTTATAATTATGCATGGTCAGGGGGAAGGGTGTAATTTTTAATTTATCTAACTAGTCAATATCATCTTTGTTCAGGCATATTTTGACCTGATTTTGATGTTTGGGGGGTGTGCAAGAGGGGAGGAGGGAGATAAGAAAATAATCAAAAATAGAGGGAGGAAATTTAGAATTCTGGTGAAGGACTTGCAAAATGCTTAGGCCAAAAAAAAAAGTGTTTGGTTCCTATTACGTCCTAAAAAATACAGGTAGGGTAGGTAGGGATTTTTTTTAAATTTGATATATCTATTTTTTTATTCTTTAATTCATATGAATCCCTGGAGTTGGATGTCTTCATAAAAGTTTGCTTTGTTGTAATTGTCTTTATATGCAGTAATTGTACTTCTATTCATCAAGAAATTGATAATTTAATAGTTGGAGAATTGATATTTAGGACGGCAAGGCTAATTTTGGGTAGGAACAGTTCATGTATTAGTAGGATTGGAAAAAAACTTTAGGGTAGGGGACAAACACTAGGTAGGGTAGGGTAATAAGGAACCAAACAAATCTTTTAGGCCTTAACAGTCAAGGTATATAATGTGTACTACCGTAATTCACTTAATAGAGATGTCCAGTACCAATAAATTGGCCACCACCTCTTTTAAAAGAAAGGGTGTAATAAGTTCTGTCTATGATGATCCCATAAAAGATGAAACTTGATTTGATCAATTTTATTTGTGTGGATAGGGCCTTGAAAAGGCATGGAAGAAAGATCCCTCCACCACCCTTTTTATGATTGGGGTTTTCAAAAAGAACTGTCAATCCAGTTGAATTCAAGAAAATAATTATCTCTATCCTGGATGGAACAATTGGTTAATGAAGGTACCCCTCTACAGCAAAAACACACACGAAATGGCCTTAAACTCATCCATCGTCTTTTGGAATGACATAAAAAGCATCCCTGAAGATTTAAAGATTGCATTGAGCAGCTACTGAAATTATGTCTTTCAGAATGGGTACATCTCTTTAAAAATTCTTAGGCTTGAGGCACTGTAAGTCTAAATATATAATTTCAAATTTCATCTCCTCTAGTTTCTGATAGATGTAAATCAAAAGAAAAGGAAATGACTGCATGGATCTAGTAGCAAAATTTACTATTTCTTCTACAAAGTCAATCTGAAAATGCTTATAAAAGCCTTAATCTCAGTACATTTGACTGCATTGCTGAATACAATATAGTGAATTTCGATAAAAATCATTCAAATTCATTTGGATAAATATTATATATCTTTGCATCTACATTCCACACCATATGATGACACTTAAATCAATTGATTTTTAAGATGTTTTTTTAAGTCAGAGACAACTTTGAAGAGTGCATTACATTTGTGCTGCCATCTATTGAATGTGCTATATATCAATACATCCAATCATATATTAATCTATGCAGTGGCCCCTTCAATTCATAAGAGTTAGTTTCTCACATATTTGAGAAAATTTACTCAGATATTATCATACCACTACACTTCAAAATATTTTGTGTGCATATGCTTTCTTACTACATGGTTTTCAAATTCAATCTTAGCACCAGAACTTGATCTGAACAAGAATCGTTCTACTACAAATACATCTACTGATTTAAATTATATCTGTTTTAATTTCAAAAATCCTCAAAAGAAGGAGCCACCAGTTTACAGCTCAGTGAACATATGAACTTCAAAATATTTTGCACACATATGCTTTCTTTAGACATGGCTTTCAAATACCATCATAGCACAAGAACTCGATCTGAACATGAATCGTTCTACTACAAATACATCTACTGATTAAACTATATCTGTTTTAATTTCAAAACTCCTCAAAAGAAGGAGCCACCAGTTTACAGCTCAGTGAACATCTGAAAAGCACTTATATGCACCTGTTCACAGCAGCATCACAATTCACCCTAGGCTTTTATTGTACCAACAGTTAGTTCATTATACCTAGGGGCACCAGATGATCTCACAATTTATCTCTTTCATATGCAGGCTTTCCCTGCACTCACATTCACACCTTACTCAGAACCACCTGCATAGCTTAACCCTTATGCAGCTGGTGGCTAATTTGGCCAATACTAAATTACGCAAAACAACCTGAAAAATAACTTAAAACCTGGCCCATGCATATGGGTACTCATCTGAGAGAAATGAAAACCAATATGACAGGGCTTAGATGGTTTTCAGAAATCTCTGGGTTCTTGTGCTTCGGACGAATGTACCCTCAGCATTGGAAAAGTTAAGCATCAATCGTTCACTCTATCAATATCCATACTTGAACAACACCTGGAGGTTTAACAACTTAATCCTCTTAACTCTTTCATATCCTACGTTCAATTTACAGACATTCATCACTGGAGGCACCTGGAGATATCATTACTCTATTTTTTCATCCCCAAAATAAGGGGTAATGACCATTTTGTGATATCTTAATGACAAAAGTATACCTTTCTAGGATTTATTTTTACAAGAACTTAATCACAAAAGAGATAAAGCCTGCTCAATGATTAAAAGCAAATCTATAGCTATTTCTCAAATGTTAAAATATATATACTTTACTTTCGGCCATGACCATATTATGTGACATCGCAAGCAAATTAGGTCAGTATTTTATCAATACTAGTTATACATATGCTTATAAAAGAGGCTGCATTACTTGATCTGCACCAGGGATACATGTCAAATTTCTCTGTCAAATAGTTTCAGAGGACTTTTCTCAAAAGGATATTTCCTAAAAACATGAAACATTTTGGGATGCTGCATGGAACAACGGGTTAAATTTTGCAGTTTCATTAACCCTTTCATACCTGGAGATCTACTTGACTAGTAGCAGTTTTGGCTGATACGGGTATGAATGGGTTAAACCATGGTATGATCTGAGGCCTAGTGGCAGATAGGTAGGGGTGTGAAGGGTTATGGTACCCTTTCAAAATTCAAAATATTGATTTTCATGATAAAAGTGTCATTTTTCTTTAATTTTGCTTTTGACCAATGTCATATCGGAAAGTCAACTTCTCTCTTTTAAAAAGAACCCCACATGAATCCTAGATCTATCCCTGCCATAAGACTGTTTGACAGCTTTTTCAACTTGAAAAAGCTCAGGACCCAAAACACTTCAGTCATTAATCCTTATATGGTTTTCCTTAAGAAAAATCTCCTCAGGGTGTTAATTGATACTTTTGAAAATAATCTACAATAAAGCATAAATTCAAAAACATTTGAACAAGATTTGTAAGTAAATTAACAATTTTTCCTTTGAATAATTTCCAAGAGATGTTTCGTTAAGAAGGAATTTTTGCTACTTGCAAAGTCAGGACTTTTTTTGGCTGCAGCATGTTGGTGGAATGGACAAGAAGGTTATAAAAGGTGTACTTACATTGACATATAGCAGCACTGTTTATGTAAGACCTGGGATAGACACTGTCATAGTGGTTCCCATTGCTAAAACACAGCCAGACCTGAAATAAAACAAAAACACGTTACTTCAAACAGTGTTTCTAATAACATAGTAACAGTTAGTGATTAAACCTCTCAATATAGGCATCTTAATACTATAAAGCTGGTCCTGATGGACAATGGTCCAACCTAAGCCTCACCATTGACAGTTTGGCTGGTTTGAATCTGCCTCTAGACAAACCAATGTCTTCATTTTGCCTAGATACTTCACTTTCCTCCATCATTAACAAGTGATTCGTCAAAAATTCATCCTTATTACAACAAAGAATGCAGCAACAAGTAAAGTTCCAAATTGCTGTCCATTTTCATATTTTTTTTAATTCCCTTCAAAATAAAACTCATACCCACTTCATAAATTTCATAAATTCATAAATTTTATTGCCAATATCAATACCGTATAGGAATCTTGGGTTATCTCAGCTCGGGAACTTGCAATTTATGGACTTTTTGGCATGCAGAATATCAGTACATCTACCAGACACATTCATCCATGTCAGAAGCAAGGATATTATGTTCAGTAAGGTATAGAAATATGTAAATTTTGTTGGGTTCACAATGAGATTGACTAGAATGGACAAAACCAGTTTTGTGCTTTCATCCCCCTGATTCTATCAGACCTCTGGGGTCTGCACAGTGAACACCAACTAACAGCAACCATCCAGTTGCCCAGGTGGCTGCCTGAATACAGTAAAACTGGTATTTTTTATAAAGCGTTTAATTTTCGCTATTTTCGAGCTCCCCATGATAGCACCAAAATAACATCCTTCAAGTAAATATCAGATAAAATATGGTTTGGTTTGAGCACTTGAATGGGTGAATTTAAAGTAGCACAAATACCCTCCAGCAGGGCTGTAAAGCAAACTTTTTAAAGCCATATACAGTACAGTGCCCAGAAACAGACTGACTATTTGGTGAAATCTTTCAGGCAATAGCATTAAGTCTGAAAAATATTTGGAGGCAAAATGCTAAACAGACTATTTTCAACAACTCTCCATCATATATTTTGTGAAATCATCCTAGATTAAAGTAATTGTTGAATGTGTCATAGATCCAGATCATTTCTAACGGAATTCATAAATAAAATTGGTTAATTGAGAAGCCATGTGTGTGGCAACTTTGTCAAGTACAAGCGAAAAGCAGATAATTGAATAGTGTGTGTAACTAACTACTCATACTGTCAATCAAAGTCTGAGAAATTAATTTTTACATGACCTTGAAAAACAGGTCAAGGTCAAATGGTTAAAAATACCACAGATAGGTCATTAACAATTTCTACAAACAGCCATTGTTTTTATAAACCTTGTAGCTTGATTGCATGGGGCAATTCCAAATATGCATTAAACATGAATGTTTGAATAGAAATGCATAGCTAAGGCTAATTTAGAAAATGTGTAATGGTGTGTCAAGTTATTGATGACTCAGACAGATATCAAGTCAGCTATTACAAGGGATTTAACCCTTATGCTGCTTGTGGCTTATTTGGCCAATACAAAATGATGCAAAAAAAAATCCTGTAAAATTACTGAAACCCTGGCATATGGGTACTCATCTACGAGTTCTCAGCGAGAGCTATCCAATGAATACCACACACCAGGGTTTAGATGGTTTTTCATGCTTTGGACGAAAGTAGCCTAAGCATTGGAAGGTTTAAGCTATGGCAGAAACATAATAACAGGGACCAACTATTGAGGTACTCAACACTCCAAGAAAATTGCAATTGTAGAAAATGACTCATTAGGCTAGTAAAATATCAACCTTATTGCTCTACCATATTTGGAGAAATGGAAATGCACACACATATTCTGGCAAGATCTAAGTCAATTTACCAAATCCAAATAATTCCAGATCTGTAAACATCTTAAAGATACAAAATTCCTTAACACAAGGTTAAATGACTAAATACCAATCTGTGGTATGATAAACTTCTAGTTCATATTGGAGTATAGTCTGGTACATTTAGCAACTAAGGTACGAGTAATGCTAGCTACTACACCTTGATGGTTATACTGCAGTACCCTGACCAATTAGCCCATATATAGCAGTCATGACATAACGGCAATACTGCCACCTGCACCTCTTAAGCCAGCAATCAAAGCAAATTTATGAATATGAAGCCAGTGAAAATTTCTGAGCAAGGTTCCACAGTATGTGTAATTAGCCGTGCTGCAGTGTATGGTATTTGCACACGTCTAGACCCTTCAGGAATGTCACAATACCTGGCCATATGGTGATAGACTTACATCCCCTGCAATCAGCGGTTCCGACGTCGCAAAAGGTTCTCCGCAATATAAGCCGTCCTGCGCCACCGCCGCAGCCTGCAACGCTACCTGCCCCTTAGTGCATACGTAGCAACCTGACACACAGATTCATACATTTCTGTTGCCATGACGATTCGCAGGGAGGAGAGCTTACTCTGATTGGCCAAGGAGAACCGCTACTATATCACTGCTAATGCCAGTGCGGCTATGTCTGTAGATCGAGGATTTTGACATACATCTCAAAAGGGAATCCACCCACTACTGATGCGCCAACTGTCTCGGCTCTAATGGATTGATTCAAGCAGTGAGAGTACCGTTTATCGTGTATCGGTCATGAAAACTGCGCTAGCAATGGATTTCCTTTAAGGAGTACCCACGCTTATGGTGCAATTAATGATTTATGCTGAGCAGTGCGCATGCAGCTATGGTACAGTAACAATAAGCAGGCCTTGTGAGAGACCGCCGCAAGATATCTGCATGGAGAGACAGCACACAGCAATCTCTCTGCAGCAGTAACCACAGCAGTTGCTGCAGCACTAGAAGCAGCAGTAACCGCAGCAGCTGCAGCAGCACTAGAGGCACCAGTAACCACATCAGCAGCAGCAGTAACCACTGCAGTAAAGCAGTAGATCCAGAAGCAGCAGCAGCAGTAGTAATAGTAACCACTGCAGCAGTAGCAGCAGCAGTAGCAGCAGTAGTAGTAGCAGCAGCCGCCGCCGCCGCAGTGCGCCAGAGCACAGATTCCCCGCATCCCGCCTGCCCGACACACATCCCGGCACAGGCCTCCTCCTCATGATAATACTAGGCACAGGCCAGATCAATGTGATGAACTGCAGGCTGCTGATGCTGCAGCTGATCGAAGCCTGCCACTTCACTGTCATAGCCACAGCTACAGCCACAGCCACAGCAGAGTCCAGTCCTCCCAGCAGCGTCACCCACCACCACTGACGGCAGCGGCGGTAGCGACGACGGGCGGGCAGCCACGCAGACTCAGCACTTCTCGGACACGGCCCCTGGCCAGCTAGCTCACTCCCCGGCCCAGCTCTGAGTCAGCCAAGCGAAGCGTCACCACCGTGTCTTCATTCATCCACCTAATGCTTTACGGAACTCACACATATAATATAAACCAAGAGACACCACTACTTCATGCAGTCTTCACATCCAGGCCTCACAGGATTCCCGCAGGAAACTGACGTGATCACCAATTAATGCACGGCTCTCTCTGTGAGAGTGGATAATCGAACGACAAATGGAGGGATTAACCGTTATGTCCTAACATGGAGGATCTCCCGCAAGTGATTCATACCACTGGATATACTCTCTAGGTCACAGATAACATCGAGGATATAACTACAAGAAGATGAGAGCACTCAGCTTGGTTCTGGAGCATGTGATATGTAGGTATATGTATATATGTATATTAACCCTTTTTAAGCTAATTTTGTCAAAACAAAATGACGCAAAAGAGCTGAAAAATTAATGAAACCCTGGTAAATGGGTACTCATCTGAGAGTACTCAGCAAGAGCTATCTAACGATACCAACATAACAGGGTTTAGATCATTTTTTGAAAATCTTTGCATCCATGTGCTTTGGACTTAAGAAGCCATAGCATAGGAAAGGTTAAAAGCTGGGGTGGGATATCTTAGTCAGCAATTATGAGTCACTGATAATCTATATCAAACTGGGCTAATTCCTGAGGCAGGGGAGGGTGGTACCTGCCACTCGTGCTATTCAGTTACCTAGTTCATCCCACTAAGCACAGGTGGTCGGGGAATTATGTGGTTACTTCACTAAAGAAAGCAATAGATTAGAATGAAACATGATAGGACAATTGTAGATGAGGCACACGCATGGCCAGATTTAGGATTACTGAGGAATTCATCATGTGAAAAGTGAGTTTTCTTTGAATGAGATCAAAGAAAAGTGTCATTAGTAAACAGGTAATAATTTCAAATATATCATTAAAATCTTTCAACCTTGAACATTCAATAATTCTAGGGAGGAGCCCCCTATATTTGCAAGAGGAAACCTAAAATTTATAAACTCATGGTCAAAATGCATATGTTTATTGCTTTAAGTTGTAATCACATAATCACAATCGCTCCTCAAGAAATCCCTCCAATATCCATTTCTGGGATAGCTTAGTTACATATCAGTTGATCTTTTCAAATGTTCATTAAGATCAATGCCAAGATACAGAATTATCCAACAGTCTTAGCAAGAATAGCTTAATCTACTGATCCTGTCAGAGCATCCAATAATTCAACTCTTATGCTGCTGGTGGCTAATTTAGGCAATACAACATGATGCAAAAAAACACTGAAAAATGACTGGAACCCTGGCATATTTGTACTCATCTGAGAGTATTCAGCGAGAATGTTCCATGGAATACCAACATGACAGGATTTAGATGGTTTCTCAAAGATTGTGCGTCCTTGTGCTTTAAACGAAAGTAGCTAAGCATTGGAAGGGTTAAAATGGTCTATTTGGGGGGTATTCTTTTCACTGATTCACCATTTGGAGGATATTTGAAGGGGGGATATCAACCTGAGCACACAACACAATATTTGTAGATACTAATCTAATGAGTATAATCATGAGTACCAGATTATCCTGAAGGCTACTTTCTATAAATCTCTTTATGCCATTAGCAATAGCCCCCTCTATTGTCTATAGGCTTGAATATTTGGGAGGTATATTCCGTAATGTATCACATCTTGGAAAATGCCAAGAAAAAATGTTCATCCCAAAAAATCTACAACTTCCAATACTTTCTTACACTAATGATATTGTTTTCTTTTTCAAAAATGTCATACATCTAGAGGGCACTTCTCAAGGGGAACTCTAGGTGTGAATGGGTTAAAGGGAACTCTGAGCATTTGAGGTTAATAATTTGTGCGCACATTACCAGTTTTCTTTTTCAAAAATGTCATAGATCTAGAGGACATTTCTCAAGGGAAACTCTAGCAGGGTTCGACTTTCCCAAGGGCCTAGGGGCATCGATATGCCTTTAGATTTTGCTGTGGGCCCTTACATTTGTCAGGCTAGGGACCCAAAATATTATGTATAATAACCAGAAATCCTGATTTTGACCACTATTTTTTATCAAAAGATCTTTTCGGGCCCCTTGCCTAATATCTAAGTGTCAGACCCTGTCTAGGCGTGGATGGGTTAAGGGGAACTCTGGGCATTAGAGGGTTAGTAATTTGTGCGCACATTACCAGCGAGATCAATCAATGCGAGACTCTGAATGGGACCATTATTCCTGACATCTCAACCTTATTTATCATAATACCAACACCAGCCTTTACCAATCAATTCTAAATGAAACGATCAATACCGCTCACAATGCAGGCATCACTATAATCCAAAACCCAACCCACCGATGTTGTCAGCTATTGAGCCACACACTCAGGTACCAGTAATAGCTCTATCAGAAAATGAAAGCAGCATTTGAAAAACAACTTCAAAGAAAACTGCTTGAATAGACAAAAACATTATTGAGGTCGTTTGACTGGGAAAGGGTTGTAGCCAAGATAAATTGTCATCATCAAGTGATTAATATTTCCCAAACTTTAGTAGGATAAGTTTATGTAAATGTGTTATGTAACTTATAACAAATTGTAAAGTTTCTAGTTATCATTGACTCTAGATTAAGATAATTTGCCAAAAGAGATAATTTGCTAAGTGAATGACAAACGGAAAAGAAGGTTAACCTATCAGTATACTGCTTCTGTTTGGAGGTCAATATGTGAAATTCAAAACAGTAACAAAAATCTTTTGAGATTTTCAAAAATTCTCAGCTCTTGAACACCTAAATAATATAATCTATATACGTTTGGCAAAATTAGTCTGATCTGTAAGAAGTAATGGTAAAGACAAGACTTCACAGTTGTTGCAAAAATCTACACTCCTTATCGTGCACTAGCAAGGATTGATTGATAATTAATGTTTTGAGTTGGAAGCATGCCCCTAAATTCAGGAGGAATCAATACAGGATGGGCCCAGAATTGAATTATAACCATATAATCAATAACTGAAATGAACAAGCTTGTATTTCATTTTATAGTATGTATCTGTATCAAACAGAATTGAATTCTGAGGAATGCAGTACTTGGTAGATGTGAGGATCTCATCATAAAGCCATCCAGGTTTTACATCAAAAAGGTGCCAGGCCAGTTAATAATAGTGGCAAAATCTGATAGGGCAGCTCCATTGTTATAGCGGGCGCTATTATCAGGACGTGTGAGTTCATGTGTAGGACGTCGTCGCTTATCACAATAACAAACTCTTAATAAGCACAGTAGGCAAATCAGGCGTGAGGAGGCGATCTTATTAATGCAGGAGAAAAGCTTCTGAAATCAAGCGGCCATGCATGCACTGAGTGCCTTTCTTTAAAATCAACGGCTAAAACAATGCCGCCGAGCGTTCGGCCTGATCTGGGATTTGATGTTGTCAAAGGATTAGACTGTCAAAATTGTGACAAGAGACGGAGCCGATATTAAGCTGGCTGACCTTATGCCTGACCTTTTATGACACTCGAAAAGCAACAATAGGCGGGGCGCAATGAAAGCACACTGGCGGTAATTAATTTTCATTTCTTTCCCCTCGCCGTCCATTGTGTGATTTGCAAATTTCCAACGCGCGCTCCGAAGGGCCCCATCGGGCGAGCATTAGCAGCTGTAGGCTCGAGCCCAGCTAAATTGAGTTCATCTGCTACCGTCGCCTCATGCATACATGCATGTCTTTCATAAGCGGTGAGTTATGGTCACTCTCGCACTCGCAGGTCACTCGGGGGTCAGCCGCGAGATTATCAGAATAGTCCACCTCAAAAGATGACTACTCAGCTGGAACTAATCATACTCGTATATTTTTGAGCAACCCATTTTATAACGGGAGAGCCTTCTGGAAGTGTAATTTGTGTAGAGGTAGGTAATATTTCATAGGTGAATTATAGAAAGTGCCGTATAACTTGTGCTATAGATTATGTGAAACATTAAGAGAAGGAAGAGTCAGACTTGGGAGGAAGTTGGACCTATTTGCTTCTGAAGTGCGCACATACAGTAACGGGAATTGAGGAGGTATATATAAACACAACAAGAACAACTTGAAATCAAACATTTCTCAAAAATGTTGCTATGTTGTCAAAATATTTCAATGTATGTTAATTTCACACCATGTACATGCTTCAGATGTGAATAGCCTAATAAGGACATTATAAGTCAGGAGGATTCTTTTCATTTTAAATATAAAGACAGCTTTCTGACTAGACATATTGTAAGTTATAACTGGGTGTAATATAAATAAGGGATATGTGGATATTTTATTGGACATAAATAAGGGATATGTGGATATTTTATATCCCCCCCCCCCCCCCCCCCCCCAATGCAAGTGGCTTGTCTAAATGAAACAGCTAAACGTCTCTGTGTTCTGTCTGTCAAGTTTAAATACCTCCCCCCTTTTAATTAAACCAAAACAGGGGTAGTGGCTCTGTTAAATGAAACAGCTAAACATCTCTGGGTTCTGTCTGTCAAGTTTAAATACCTCCCCCTCTTAATTAAACCAAAACAGGAGAGAGAAGCAAGGATTGAGAAACAAAGTCATAAACATAACAATGTATAAAATCCTCCCTCTAAGCTTTTACAATGTAACAGATTTCACAGACTAATCAATTTTCAATTTACATCTAATTTAACGCCCTGGTGGCCCAATAATGAATCAACTTTACAATTATGATAAAACAAGTGAAAGATTTGACTCCCACTTGAAATGATCCCATTCAAAAATGTCCAATCTTTATTGATAATAAAATCAGAAGAACCAGATGAACTAGAGAGAACCAGAAGTCAACCTTCATCTCTTCTTGAAATAATTTCAATAATCAGTGAATGGTCCTACAAGCGTTCGGAGAAAAGAGCCAGTGGGCTCCCTAAATAGGGTAAATTACATGCTGAAAACAATATACAAAGGCCCAGAAAATATTCATAATCATTTTTTCAAATAAGAAATACTAAAACATTCTTATATCTTATAGTGCAATTAGAAAAAAACTTGTCCCATAGCGCATTTAAGGATAGGTTTTCAAGGTGTTTTTTTTATCATTTTGCGGCTGATGGAAATGAAGCCATTGTTTATGGTGCATGTTGCTCACACACTGAAGTATGTATGGGGGTGTGATGTATACATTAATCGCTGGCCCTTGACCACATTACCCGGGCATAATGTTGTTATTACAGATATTTAGCATAGCCTAGGGAAACCCTCAAGGCTGCGCATAACCTAAGTAGCATCTAAGTAGCGCCTTGCCTGTGCTGGCTTACTTATCAGCAGCAGGTCTCCATGTGGACCCATGTAGTTAAATAGAGGTTGTTGCTACATCCATTCAAACTCTAGAGTTGTCTTTTGAAAAGTGTCATTTGCATATATGATATCTATAAAATATCTCAGAACAAAGCACAAATCACACAAAGTATATAAAGGATAATTGTCAGTCTGGTTCTGGTTTACAATTCATCCTCAAATATTTTCCAAATGGTTCTTTTGCGAGAGATCACATAACAAAAGTTGGGGCTATTTTATTTTTGTGGTCAGGGTATACATGTGATGGGGTGAAAAGTATCTGCAAAATTTTGGAGAATGGAAAGTTGTAGGTTAGGTTGTTTATCATTTCTCCTTCTATGCCCACAGGTTTCTAACGACCAGACGACACCTGTCAATTAAACCTTTAGGCATGAATAGATCAATGTTGTAATGGATGTGACTATTAAACCACTTTCAATCATTCCATTTCGGATAACCTAATAGCATTTCTCCTTCAAATAATTACAAATACAAATACAGCTTGCATCTTAATGATATCCTCATAATTGTGAAATCCTCCGGTGAAATGGGGTTTGGTGCGTTAGGTTTTGCCCACCTGTTTTACTGTTAACAAATTCATGCCTGTAGTTGGCCATAAAAAGTGTGGTCTGGATGATGATCATAATAAAGAGGGTGATGATGACCAAGGTGTTGTTGGTGGTGGTGATATTGGGGCGTGGTGATTGTGATGAAGATGATGATAAAGATGATGATGATGATGATCATCATCATCATCATCATCATCATCATCATCATCATGCCGATTGTGCTGTTGGTGATGATATTTATGATGAAAATGATAATGATTATGATAATTTGAATTAGTAGTCATGGTCTAGATACGTACGTCAAAATAAATACAAGCATAAGCATACATTGGTGCAAGATTTGAAAAAGTGTGGCTGATTTATTATGTTAACATCCTATATCAAATATTTACACAAATGAGCATTAGTCAAAAAGATATGACCAAAATTATCATGCATCTTTGGCAGGTATAGGTATGAAAGGGTTAAACGAAAGTCCTATGCAGGGAGCTCCTGAATAAATAATGGAGGAGGCGCAAGGTGTCTTTGAAGATGTTACATAAGCGAGGATGCGGCGGCGGGTGGGTGCGTGTGGTAGTCAGCTTGCTTGTGATTTGTCATGCATTAGGTGTGGATAATGAGAGAGAGTGGTTACAGAGAGTGTGTCCTGAAGCAGGTGTGCCAGCCACTCTGCCGCCTCCTGGACGCAGACGCCGCTAACCGCCTCCGATGACTGGCTGGTTCACCGTGAGTGACTCCAGGCCCAGGCTTGCCTGCCTGCATTCTCATCCTCCTGGTTGCAGCAGCAGCAGCATGCTGTCATACCGCACACAAAGCCAGCTACTACCCATCACATACACTAACACACTCATATACAACTAACACAAACACACACACACATACACACTTACAGGTAGACACATACAGTGTTGCTGGTTTCACTCACACACATACAGGTAGACACAGTACTGCTGGTTTTAGTATGCTACACACACTAGGATATGTACCTGACAAAGATGTCATCACTAAGACAAGTAAGACAGGTAAGTGGACTACTTGGTGACACTCAATATTACAGAGACAGGTAGATTGAGTGATGCTTAATTGTAGCAGTATGCTACTAGCACTTAATTGTAACCGACAAAGTTGCCATCACTAAGACAAGTAGAACAGGTAGGTAGGCTTCTTGATGTCAATCAATAATATAGAGACAGCTAGGTTCTGTAGATTGAGTGTTGCCTAATAATTACAGTATTATTCTAGCACTTGTACCCGACAAAGATGTCATCACAAGGACAAGTAGAATAGGTAGGTAGACTACTTGATGTCAATCAATATTGTGAGACAGGTAGATTGAGTGATGCTTAATTGTAACAGTATGCTTCGAGCACTTGTACCTGACAAAGACGTCATCGTTAAGACAGGTAAGTAGATTACTTGTACAGGTTACTAGAGAGGCAAGCAAGTGACAGATGCTTAATTGTTTCAATATGCTTCCAGCATGTGTGCTTGACAAAGATATCATCATTAAGACAGGTAGAACAAATAGTATACTCTCTAGGTATATGATACACATATATATGATAGACAGATCGAAAGACGTGTTTTGTACATGTGTATGTGCAGCACTTGCATTGAACACAGATGGCATAATTAAGACTGGTAGAACATGTATAGGTAGACTAAACTTGTACCAATACTGCACAAAAACAGTCTGAGTGGTGCCAGAGATGTTGATTAGTAATACATTTCCCTGGTGGTGCTTATTTCAGTTTGATTGAAGCACTTTAACTGAACACAGCTGATGTCATCATTAAAACAGGCATGACAGGTAGATAGACTATTAATGTACCAGTACTGCAAATAAAGGGTAGATTGAGTGATGCTTGTTACAGTATGCTTCCAGCACCAATGCACTCAACACAAATATTATTAAGAAAAATGATAAATCATAATAAATAATCAATATAGTTAATGAGTGATGCTTGTTTCAGCATACATCTAGTATTCGGACCAATAAAGATGTTGAACAGTATTTAGATATAGGTATAGGCAGTGGTTTTATGTACAGACTAATTGTATCAATAGCGATGCTTGTGTGTTTCCCATATGTTTCCAACACTAGTGCTTATAAAGACCTCATGGATACGATAGGCAAGACAGGAATCATAGGTACATGTAGTCTACTTGTCTCTATACTGGTGAGACAGGCAGATTGAGTGATACACTTCCAGTATATCACCTCAGGCACTTGTGCTCAAGTCAGATATCATATATATCATAAAGATGTAATGTAGGTATCATATGTAGAGTATCTGCATAAACCCAGAGACAAGCGGATTGAGTCATGCATGTTTCAGTATGCTCCAAGCTCTTGTACTCAACTGAGATATTATCATAATGATTGATGTAAGGTAGGTATCATATGTAGACTACTTGTATAAACATATATAGTTACAGAGACAGGCATATCGAGTGATGCATATTTCAGTATGCCCAAAGCTCTTGTACTCAACAAAGGTGGTCTTGTAATTTTACCCATGTATTGCTCACCGCAGCCAAAAGTAGCCTGACAATGTTGATGAAATCTTGCAGGCTAAAGCATAGTTAGGGAAGTATTTGATGGAGAAATGCTAATCAGAACATTTCCAACAACTCTCCTTCAAATATTTTGTAAAATTATTCTCAATCCCAATGTTATTGTCCAAAGTATTCAAAACCCAGACAACAATTTCTGGAGGAACTGGGTTAATACGGGTAGGATAGATAGGACAGGTATGTTTGCTGCACTTGTGACTATATTTGCTTCAATAGTTATACTGCCTATATAGACACAATCAATTACTACAACCACAAGTGGATGGTGCTCTAGTGAAATGCCTCCGCATACAATCATAGGTAAACCTAGCTATCATTAGTATAACAAGCTTATCACTGAGATCTCAAGTACTGACAACACTATACCAATGTGATATCTTAATTAGTCCGTTTGCATCTCAACTGCAAACATGCTCTGGCAACTTGGGAGTATTGACCCACCCAATACAGATACATATGATCAATCTTTGGAAAGGTATTATTCAACCCAGCATGGATAAAAACCTTCAGTCAATAATTCTTAGAATATTACTTCTTGATCAAGATAAAACCATATTAATCTCAGACTAAATGTGAGTGGGTAAAATGATCATTCCCCACACTTTTATTTAAAGAAATTGATCCCAGAAATCTAAAATCACATTGTTCATACAAATTTAGCCTCAAGGGTATAAGGAAATACTCTTTTGTACGTAGCATCCCAGCAGTCTTAAAAAGACTAATAAAACAATAGCAATAAGTTGTCTTCTGAAAATGAGTGCAGACACATGTACACCTGTTCTGGTAATTAACTCCAAATATCCCTGTCAGCTATTGCAATCAACTAAGCTGTGGCTACCTAAGATTTCTATCCAATAAAGCATATAACATACCAAAGAAAAATAAAATAAAATTCAGCACTTCTCAATGCTTTACTTTCCATGGGACAGGTACATAAGGAAGAGTATTACACAACCCACATCTATGGGAAGATCTGGTAACCTACAACTACATGTCTGGTCCTTTCTCACAGCCAAGAAATAGGTACTGATATTGCATCGATTCACGGAGTATTCACAGCTAAAGACATACGTCACTCTCCCCAAAAATACACGCATTCCATAAGTACACATGTACACCTCCTCATGCATGCTTCTTGCTATTCCAATCAACAGCTGTATTTTACTAAGCTATAAAGGTTTGCTGTGATCATTCTGAAAGGCCGAACACAAATTGTTTAGTCAAGTGCTTAATAGGAAAGGGTGTTTCACGGCCCCAGATAAAGCCTGTAGTAATCTTCAACATGATGTTGCTCGGGGATATTAGGGGCTGGTGGTTATGTCAAGAGAGGCCCACAAAGGTCCTCTGATGGTGATTGACTGACTGATTGCAATTGCACTGGGGGCACCTTGTACATGCTTGCTTGTTAGCTAATGAAGCGTTAACCCATACATGCTATAAGTACCCCGAAAAGCAATGTCTAGATCGTGCACTTTTCTTTTGGAAATAACTTGGGAGGTATGCATATTCATACAAATTTGACTGACTGATTGCAATTGCACTGGGGGCACCTTGTACATGCTTGCTTGTTGGCTATAAATGAAGCGTTAACCCATACATGCTTTAAGTACCATGGAAAACCAATGTCTAGATCATGCACTTTCCTTTTGGAAATAATTTGGGAGGTATGCGTAAATTGGCAAATGAATTTGAGGGAGACTAAAGGTTTGGTTCTCAAGGACGGAATCAGACTTTCTTTGTTGGAAGTACGTACCCTCTGCATGAGGGGGGTTGGTCTTATCTTAGAGGTACATCTGACCCATTAGCTTTAAGCAAAACCAGAGACATATTTATCTATGCTATAGTTCCCTAGCAAAGCTAAAGAAAAGTGACAATTTTTAGCTGGAAAATCTGCATTTTGAATTTCAAAGGAGGGGTTTCGTCGAACCCTTGACTTGAACACCTCAGTATCTGCATTTTGTTCTGATTCACATTCCACCTTTTAATCCTTCCAATGCTGAGGCTACTTTCAAACAAAGCACAAGGATGCAAAGATTTTTGAAAAACATCTAAACCCTGTCATGTTGGTATTCATTGGAAAGCTCTCGCTGAGTACTCTCAGATGAGTACCAACATGCAAGGGTTCAAGTGATTTTTCAGGTTTTTTGCATTATTTTGTATTAGCCAAATTAGCCACCAGCAGCATTATGGTTAAAGCCACTCCGGCACCTACGTTTTTCAGGTTATTTTTTAATCATTCAGTAAAGGCCAAATTAGCCAACAGCAGCAAATAAAGGCAAATATCTGCCAAAATCTGCAGTTTGCAGAAAGGTGTGAGCCAGTACTGTGAAGTCACATTGTGCGGCTGCTGCGTGAAATGGTAGGGTAAATGAAGCATGAAGCAGCAGGTGAGCTGGTGTTGATGGGAGATGGAGCTGATAACGTAAGCCATTCTTCCCTGCTGACTGCTGACGACACCCAATCACGCTGTCTATGTGGACATTAGGGATACCTTACCCATGAGATGCAGAGGGGAGGATCTAGAAGTTCTATGTAGGATCTGTTCTCCTTTGTTAAAACAGAGGGGTAGATCTAGCTCACTGTTTTAAGGGATACCTCGCCCATTGGAAGCATGGGGGAAGGGTCTAGAAGTTCTGCGTAGGATTTAATCAGAGGGGTAGATTTAATCAGAGGGGTAGATCTATCTCATTGTTTTAACCATTATGCTGCTGGTGGCAAATTTAGCCATTACAAAATGATGCAAAAACCTGAAAAATGGCGTTAACCCTGGCACATGGATACTCATATGCGAGTTCTCAGGGGGGCTATCAAATGAATACCTACATGACAGGGTTAAGATGGTTTTACAAAATCTTTGTGTCCTTGTGCTTTGGACAAAAGTTGGCTAATCATTAATTGGAAGGGTTAAGGGATAACTCACCCATTAGGAGCATGCGGGAGAATCCAGGAGGTCTGTGATTGAGGGGATTATCCTATTTTGTGTATACATAGAGCTAGATCTAGCTCACTGTTTTAACCTTTTCATGCATGGATATCTCCCTAACAATGAGTTGTCTGGACCTGAGATAGTCAGAGATACTTTTAAAAATAACTCCTGAATAAATCAGAAAGTCACAAAATATTTAAAGGAGTTGCAGGCTGGTAGTTTCTTCCCTTTCCCTCAAAAGGTTTGGATAGGGGCAATGCAATGAAAACACATGCATTGAACATTTCAAGTTTTGAGTTACTCCGAAATTCTGAATAATTCATAATTTTGAAAAATATTTCATGGAAGAGTTGTTGGCCGATATATATGCATGCTGAGAATATTATCAACTGATATTTTTCAAAAGTTGCTTTTACAAATGAAACTCATCATCATACTGGTCTGCCTTTTCGGCCTCTGTAGGCATGACTGGGTTAAGGGATTATTACTGAATAACATGTGTAGTGAAAATGTCAAAGCACTTATGTTGAAAGGAAAACAAGCACACACGCAGACATCAACAAGGCATGCTCGCTAAATTAACCCCTCCAATGCTAATGCTACTTTTATCCAAAGCACAAGGATGCAAATATTTCTGACAACCATCTAAACTCTATCATGTTGGTATTCATTGGATAGCTCTCGCTGAATACTCTCAGATGAGTACCCATTTGCCAGGGTTTCAGTGATTATTCAGGATTTTTGCATCATTTTGTATTTGCTAAATTAGATACCAGCAGCATTAGGGTTAAAACCACTCCAGCACCTACGTGCAATATTGACACAGTCACACAATCAGTGCCTATAGGATTACACACCCATCCTACACCACTGGAAACAGGTGATGAGGAGGACAAATATTGACACAGAATCCACTTGTAAACAGCGCTTATTCTCAACACTACTAGACAAACTTGTTATTATGTCATCCTAGGCGGCACTTCAGGAAATAAAGTGCATTCTGTATATAGAGGAATTGGGGATCGTTGTTGAAATATTTTATAGAGGACTTTTTGCTTGTTTCCATTTTTGATTAGAAAAGCTTTGTTTTGGTAAAGTTATACAATCTTAGTAGAACCAACTTAGAACCACAATCAGCTACATACAGACAAGGTGAAATATATAATATCCTGCAGGCCTACAGAAATTCATATAATTTAAGTCCTTTATTACTGGGCTTGTCAACTTTTATCATCCAAGAACTCTACTGTAACTAAAACCAATTTGTTGACATATTCATTTCTCCAAAATCTACCATTCAGGACATGATTGGCTAATTAAGTATCAGTAACAGCTGTTTTATTCTTGTAATCTTTATTATGTACAGTATATAGTATGATGACTGATTTTTTTTCTTTATATTAAATAGAAGTCAACAAAATAAGATTCCCACAAATCTAGAATCCCCCAAGGTTTTACCGAAACAACTACCATTCGGAAAGCAATTGGCTAATGTTGTACCATTAGTTTATAAACTCTTTTTCTTGTAATCTCATACATAGAAAGTTAATGACTAAAGATTTTGTCTTGATAAGGGAGTTGACAAAAATAAGATTCAAGCAAATCCAACCTCCCCCATTAGGTATATATCAACTAATCGAATCGATAAAATTTCATATCAATGACATCACTAAATCAAACCTCCCCCATTAGGTAACACGTTACGCGGCTAATCAAGGGGATTCACAGTATTTGGGATGCTAGCATAAGGAGGTTTGTAAACGAGTCAGTTTCCATCCCGAAGCTCTCTCTGATAGCTCTAAACGCATCTTTGCATGCGTGCCAAACTAGGTACAGCTGCTGCGGCCGGTGGGCCCATTATAAACACAAGAGAGCAGACCCCGACCGTACTGAAAGGCTTGTGCCCAATTCTGCGGGCCATAATGAGCATGGGCAAGGGGCATTATCCGCAGGTAAATGACGCTTGTCAGGCGAACAAAGTGAGCTCGAGTAGCTAGCCCGCTGAGCTGACGAGGTTGACGGTGCACACGAAAGGCTCGTCTCCTCCACAGCTTGACGCAAGCCAATGGGCTTGTGGCCTCTGACAGCCAACAGCAGCTCAGCTCAGAGGCGGCGGATCCAACTACAGCCATTCAGGTCACAACTCTACCTACTGTAACAGCTTTGATCATCATCATTATCATCCTGGGTAGGCACACACAGTAATATTGCATACTGCTACTACCAAGAGGATGGGAACATTGACTGATTCAACTACAATATCACTGCACTTTTATGTACTCCATGTACATGGACCAAACTGCCAAAATTCACATTATACTTCGGGACCACTTTACTACAATCACACTATATAAACTTTCAAGTACTCCATGTCCAAGGACCAAACTGCCTAAATTGACACTATACTTTCATGTACATATACTCAATGAACAGGGACCACTTTACTACAACCACACTATATAAACTTTCATGTACTCATTGTACAGGGACTGGTTTGCCTACAATACCACTATACTTTCATGTACTCAATGACTCCAGGACTTATTTTACCACACTCGCATTATTCCTTTATGTACTCAATATAAGACTGATTTGCCTACAATCACAATTTATGCACACTGTATTTACTCATAGTTTGTTTACTGGCTTGTACATTGTAGGTGGTACATATAACTTCTATTTTTCCCTTCAGGCACGCAGTGAGGCAATGAGGCAAGTGCGGGGCATCTGCTACAACCTGAGTAATCTACCATTAATTCATCACCGGAAATCAGCGGCACAATAGAAGTCAAGCTGGTGGAGTATTGAGTGGAGAAGCTGCTTTCCACCGAACTCAGAGACTATAGCTATTCTACCTCCTCCTCCTCATCCTACTTCTGTGGCTCCCAAGACAAATCAAATCAAGTCAAGCTGTTGAAGTATTGAGTGGAGAAGGTGCTTTCCCCGATCTACGAGACTCTATAGCTATTCTACTACCTCCTCCTACTGCTGTTTGCAAGCACTAATTAGAGGCTACACAGGATTAGTAGCCCACCAATGGATTATGATAATGGATGACACTTATCACAGCTTCTCTTTGCTCAGAACACTCAAGTTGCTGCAGCTAAACAAACAGGTAATATATACTATATATAAGTACATATATACAAACGTATATTCAAAATGATTATCTTTAAGAATTCTGGCAGAAAGTCTGTTCTCACGCTTCCCGCAACCGAACCTAACATGTTTATACTAAAAACATCCCTAAACCAAATAATTTTTTCCACCTTTCTAAATCCTAATCAACATAAAACATGCATGAAACACATTTTTGACAAAAAGATATCCAAAAAGTATTGTTTCTACCTACCTGCCTACCCTATTTCTGTAAGACAGTTACAGGAAACTAATTATCACTTTTTAGGCCTAATAATTGACAGTACGCTTATTAAATTTTTCTACATGATTCTTTAATATTTTGAAAAGAGAAATATTTATCAAAACTTAAATTATTTTTACATACTAGTTTGACATAGTCTTCACTAAAATGGTTAAATGTTTATGATTTTATGAGGATACAGTCCCTGGTATATGTTTTATCTTATCTTAAAAAGATCTAAGAATTATAACTGCTGTTGTGTTGTAGGCAGTACATGGATATTTGGTATTTAAAATACATAATTTATGCAGAACCACAAGGCTGATATACAAGATAAGCAGACATTGAAGAATGCAGGAAATGGGCAAAGAAAGGGAGAATAATAATGTGTGTATCAATTACTTTCTCACTTTTTCTTCCAATTTCTGATTTCAGATGCAGAGTACATGGACTTACTAATTTGCCTATAGTTGAAAACTACACGCCGCAACACTGGAGTAAAGCTTGGGATTCATACACTACTTGATCATGACTCACATCCGAAGGGATCAAAGTTGACTTGAGGATCCATGGAATATATACCCATAACTACCTCCCTGTGAAACACTGACACAAGTATAGTGCACAGACCCAACCAACTAATGAACCAACTTCAGGATTCAAACCAGGAATAATCATCTGTGCCTTTGAATACTTGTTTACCTCCACACTGCATCAAAGCATAGGATCTTACTAACTCTGCTAATCTAAGGATATCTTTAATGGAAGGTGCTCACAGGCCAAAATTTTGCATACAATTACACACAGGAAAAAGATATGATACGTAGAAAACAAATTTATTGACTGATTTCTATTATAAAAAAAGTCAATTAAATTGTATGTGACAAGAGATAAGCAAATCATTTTGCCAGTTTGTGACATGAAAGAATCAACTTTATTGGCCTGATTATGTGATAACTATGAAAAGTACTGACTACGCTGCAAACAAATTACTCAGCAACCTATACTTCAAGACTCTTAGTTGAGTCTATGTGTTCTGAGGGATAGGGTCACTGACTCACTGTTTGGTTGGATATTTGTGCGTAAGTTGCAATGGAGTTTTTGAGGACTGCTCGGACTAAGATGGCTGCTGTGGTGTATTGCATGGTGCAGCTGGCAGCTGCATGGCTGGCCATGACCTCAGCTGCCCCTAACAGCTATGGCGGGGGCGGCGCCTCAAAGTGGACGTGCGCAGAGGACCTGCAATACGACGTCTTCCAAAACAACAACAAGTGCTACCAGTTCGTCAACGTGGAGAAATACTGGGATGAGGCACAGGACTTCTGTTACTTCAACCAGGGCCGTCTACTCACGATCGTGGATGACGCGGAAATGAGTTTCATAAAGCGCACCCTCTCCACAATCCCGTGGACGAACAATGGTATATGGATCGGCGCAAACGACCTCAATGTTCAAGGTCAGTGGCAGTGGTCGAGTCCCGGTCAGGGCAAGGGTGGACACGAGCCGGTGACCTGGTCATACTGGGAGCCGCAGCACCCAGGGGGACTACTCACCCACTTGGGCTTACGGGACTGTGTGCGCATGACAAGAAAGTCGGGCTGGCGATGGCACGAAACGCCCTGCCGACTCCTCAACTGGAAGTATTACTTTATATGCGAGTATTCGGGAATAACGGTCGGTGCCGGTAAATCGGAAGACTCTTCAGCAAAGGAGGAGGCAAAGTTTGCAATAGCGCCAGTGGCAGGTGGAGTGGCCGCAGCAGCATTCTTGTTGTGTTTATTAGCGGTTTTATTAATGCACGTAACTATCAAAAGAGAGCGCCATCCTGACTTAGTGGAGTACCAGCCCTGTCAGGACGTGACAATGTATTTTAAGCGAAAAAGACCTCAGCAGAACGAAGTTGTGTATACCCCATGTAGAAAATATAATAACCCGTTGTGGAAAGAATCGGACCCAGCGCAAAAATCTCCTCTGTGGAGAGACAAAGTTTTGGTCGACGTTAAGTCAGTTAAGGCGTGGTATGAAAAGTCTCCTAAGCACTATGGAGTAAACTTACACCAGAAAAATACAGAAAAGAAGAATGTAGTACCAGTTGTACCTAGTGAGGGGTCTCTTGATATCGAGGCTCAAGGTATAGAGGAAGAAATGTCGCCTCTTAATAACCTTAGGTGAGGCTAAATAGTAAGCCTCTTAGGTAACTCAACCCAATTCAGTGAAATCATCTTTATATTCATATATGTATATTGCAGTAATTTATAAAGTGTGCCGCCTTTTTAAGAGAGGTTGAGATTTTCAACTCGCATTTGACAGTCTGTTTTTCATATCTTTTTTTGAAACCAGGTGCAATATATGTCAACAGTCTGAAATACAGGTCTTTTTAACAGCCATTCGTTATACACACATACTTATACACATGAGCACATGTACTACAGTGACTACCCCTACTGTGAACTCATGAATCCTATTGTGAACAATGTTCAAGTCCCATTTTATTCTTAGACATTGTAGAACCCTCTAAGATATGCTTTTCTAGTGTTTGAAATGGAATTCAAAGCTGATGACAGAATTGGTTTAACATAAAGGGAAGAATATAAACGCTATGGCTATGCTGTACCAAAAACTGTCATAATACTTTGGAGATATCTAACGAACATCAGCATTGGAAAACTCTTGAAATGAAAAATGCTTAATAACATACAAACAGTATCTTTTCTAGAGATATCTTTATTGTATTAACTAATTCTTTAATAACAATGATATGATGACTACCATTCTGATAGGTATCAGACGATATCGACATATCTTGAACTTGTAAGGGTTTATAGTTTAGTTAACTCGTTTGCATCTGTAAAGCTAGGGTTGAACACTGCAGATAAGATTTAAATGGTTTGTGGTATCAGTGTTGGTGCCAACGAAATGATACAGTATTTTAATGGTACTGTTAACGGTATACTAACCAGCCGACTGATTGTCGTCTTGAAGAATGCAGCATTGGTTAACTGCTGAACATGTCAAGATGAAATCAAAAGCCCTCTCTATAATAAGACATGACAATTGATAAGAAGTTTTTCTTATCAAATGTTATGATTATGGAGGAGAATGGTTGTAAAAATGAAAAATTATTGCACATTGCAATCTTATAATCAGCGATAGTGAATATCACTATTTGTTGTGAGCATACAATGAGCAGACCGGCGAACAGTTCACGAACCCATCAGCTTACTATTTTGCTTCACTGATTGGCTGAGAATGATACCCGCACCAGATTCATATGCTGGTTTTCTAAAATTGAACTTACCTAACGTGAACAGAGTATTGCAAGAAGATTTTGAGTTACCTACTTAGCAATCATGCCCAGCTTGTTAAGTTTTTTATATTTCCTGAAACAGGGGAACTAAAATATAGGTACAATGTGAGTTTTAATAGATATATTTAATTATTTTCTGTTATTTATTTGCTTTTATAATACTGTCAATAACATTGGGGGAAACATGAAACTGTATTTACTGGTAAATTTTGAAAAGGTTTACGGTACGGTCTTAGTATCGTGTACTGGTGTCCAACCCTATGTAAGGCACACATGGTCTGAAGAACTTTAGATATAACTCATCAAATACAGAATTCCATAGGCTTTTGATAAAGAATTGTTAAACACATCAGAAAAACAACTTTCAGCCAAATATTTCTGAGATTGTTGCTTCCTTTTGTGTCAGACCAGGCGCATTCTTTAGATGTTGATGTGTTAATTAGCCTCTAACCTAGGCACAAGACCAATAGGGTGAATCTCTATCCTATTTTGTGATTACATATATATAATGGTAAGACCATCAAATAAATCCAGATAGAAATCATATGGTTGCTACTGACCTGACTTTGACAAGATAGATTCTTGCAATATTCTCAAAACTGTATTATATCAGTTTGTTATAACTGATGTGAGACATTTTCCATTGCTTTTGATGTCACACCACTTGATTTATGAATGCGTTTTCTAAGGGCAAATGCACCACCAGAATGATTCAGGTTCAAAATGAGCCTACAATGTTACCTTTAAAATAAGACCTACCCCAAACCTGTCCTCTTCAGAACTCATTTTTAACCTAAATCATTCGGATGTTGCATTTGCCCTTTAAGTGAGTGAGTGAGTGGACATAGGGGAAACTTTTTCAAAGGGCATTTCAAAGGAACCCCCAGATATGCAACATATTTTTTATTCTTACATTTTTGAAAGATGAGGAGACAATTTTTTCTGAGAGCATTTCAGCAAGTAGGCATGAAACTATGAATGGCTTTTTGCTGAGTAGACTCTGATTGGAATGGAAATACCTCATTGGACAGGGCCTGACCTGATACCAGACTGGTCTGAGGCCTTGCCCAGATCTACAAATCCCAATTAACGCATGTGATAAAGTTGTCAGTGACTTGTGAGTAGGCTATAAGTTTTGCCAGAGATCCCAGTTTGCTCCACCACTTACAACTGGCCTGTCATAACTTATAGCCATAATATGCCAGAAAAGGTGATAATAATCAAAATCCACATTCCAAAAAACTCAGCAAACATTCCAACTATTCACCCAAACAGCTAACAATAGTAGTGTGAATACATTATGTGGAATAAGTAGGGTTTAGAATGGTTACAGAACTATTTTTTGGAGAAGTTTGTATATTATTATTTCCAACTGTTTCTATACAGTAAATACATATGACTTATCATTTTCCCTATTTCAAAGTTGTTTCTGGTTCGTCATATCTGCATCCTGATGTCTACACTTTGTTTTCTTAGAAATTGTTGTTGTGATAATTTATTGAAATAAAAACAATAAATTTGTTTTTCCTTATCTGACACTTTGTTTTACTTTATCAACAATGAAACAACTCATTATGAACCCTTGTAGCCACCAAAAACCAGCCCTATCAAAACCTACAGGGATTGACCTCAACATTATCAGACAGGAGCAGATTTGGCTCCTGGGATTTAATTCTATGAACAAATAAATACAGGTGCGAGTAGAAAGCCAATAAGATTTTGCCACATGCACACTGCCCAGGCTAGGGGGTCTTAGGGCATGCTCCTCCAGAAAATTTTGAAAAATATGTGCCCTGAGATGCATTTTTGGCACCATTAGGTAAAATAAGGATAGAAATTGAAAAAAAAAAGGAAAATAATTCTGAAAATGTGACAATTGATAATTGATATGTCCATTTGCAAACTTGGCTCTTATGAGCAACATAGGGTTCCAAAAGCAGATGATCCAAGGGTAAATGCCTCTAGAAACGACCATTGAAGTTAATCTCTGACCTCGCAGAGCTTTTGATTAGGCAGGTACATTCAAGCCTCTAGTAGCCCTATTGAAGTCCATTTCTTATTACTCAATACACTCAATACAATTACTCAATTTAACACAATACACTGTATTCTTTTCTTGTTATGAACAGAGGCTATGTTATCAACAGGGGTCACTATTTGAAAAGATTTGTCATTAATATCAGGGCTAGCAAAAATATTTCAGGGCTAGTAAAAGTTGCGGTAACTAGCCCTGCTGGGCTTATGAAGTTTTTTCTTAATGTTGAGCCCTGGAGTGCAGATGCGTTTTTATTCTTTCAAAACAAACAGGGGATTTCTCTCTATAACAAGCCTCTGAATGTAGAAAAAAATAGCTGATTAATTACCTTTTTATTGCTATTTTTCACAGCTACTTCTATGGGGGGTTGTCCGGCCGCTTGGTAGATGTAACAGCTGCAACTGGAAAGAAGAAATCAGACATTAATGGTGTGTTTGTAGATTTCATTTAACCTATTTACACTCAGAGTTACTCTAGAAAATATCGTCTGCTTCTCTCATACTTTTGGAAATAACTATGGAATAAAGTAAAAGTTCAGAAAATATTTGAATGGAACAGTAGTTTAGCTTCTGATCAACATTTCTCCATCAAATGTTTTCCAAGGATATGCTTTTGTAAGTAAAAATATTTCCAAAATCGGCAGGCATGCTTTTGGCCGCTCTAAGTGTCAATGGGGTTTAGGATGTCTAATATGTTATTGCCATGGAAATTTGCCACAATCCAATGAAATTTCAGTGCATGGTACTATCACATGTTCAGGTTAGTTAGACCTTAATATCACCATCTCCACTCAATATAAATCTATTTATTCTGATATTTCCCTATTACATATTGAAGTATTGCATCCATTTCCCCCGGATGTTTCTAGTTATTCAACCACTAGGCATGCATGGGTTAAGTCAACGTTTCTTGATGGTGCTGCCACCTTTTGGTTTAGTGTGTAACTATATTGTAAATACATTTACTTACCAGTAAAGTTTTGCTAAGGCTCTGACTTCAATGTGACCTGCCCACTCCTGGTAAAATCAAAGAAATACAGATATATGTCTTTATATAAATTTCATATTAGGCAATTAAACATTGATTGAAATTATCAAGGTTCTTTCAGTTTTGGCCATATTTCTGTCTGATGGCAATAGCATTTTTGAAAGCTTTTCATTTATCAGTAAAGTGTACACACCAGTCAGCTTCAACACTATAAATATGCTTAATTAAAATAGCTTTACAATGAAATTTGTATGAAATGGATTTTTTTCTTAGTAGAAACAAGTCCTTTAAAACTTGAAATACTTCATGAGTAGAAAAAAATCATACTTCTTTATTTACACATTGAATATAAACTTTCTATTTCATAGTCACGCTTTAAAACCTGTAGAATTTCAATCGTAACCCTTCCAATGCTGAGGCTACTTTCATCCTAAGCACAAGGATGCAAAGATTTTTGAAAAAACTTTCTAAGCCCTGTCGTGTCCATATTCATTGGATAGCTCTCGTTGAGTACACTCAGATGAGTACTCATATGCCAGGGTTTTAGTCCTTTTAAAGGATTTTAGCATCATTTTGTATTAGCCAAATAAGCCACCTGCAGCATAAGGGATATATATAAAGAAATCTCCTAACATGACTGCACCTGGGAGATGTCATACACATAAAATTCACAGAAGCAAAAGAGTGAAAATTCCAACAGCTTTCAGTGTTCAATATCACACGCCAGTTGATTCACTGATTGAAACAATGTAAAAAAAAAGTAATGCAGCGCTCAACATTAAGAAAAATCTTCATTAGCCCAGCAGGGCTAGTTACCATAACTTTTACTAGCCCTGAAATATTTTTGCTAGCCCTGAAAATTGATGACATAAATGTGCAATACTTCTTTAGACGCTGATATTCAAATTCTGTCTAGCCCCTTAGGGCTACTCCCATGTAGAATATACATCCTTAATGTTGAGCCCTGTAATTATGGCAGTTGTTCAAGATCATTGCCGCACAAGTACACAATGAAAGAAAAATGTTTTTAGGTTTCCTTTTCATGAAATGAATATGTATAATATTTGGGCCCTAAATACTTTGGTGCCTTCATTTTAGGTTTGCCCTAACCTCAAAAATCTCAAAAAGTTGCTTTATTGTACAGGACCCCTAGTTAGCCTAAATTGTTAAAATATGAAAAAATAAAAATAAATGAGCTGCTTCACAGCATCCTGGTTCATCTGGATGAACACACTCGTTAATATCTTCAATTGGTTCTACACTGAATCTCACATGATTCATTCATTAACCCTTTCATACCTGGAGATCTACTTGACTAGTAGCAGTTTTGGCTGATAGGGGTATGAATGGGTTAAAACCAACTTTATTTATAGGAGTTTTTTGTAAAAAGGGGGAAAAAACATATTCTAAGAAAAACACTGTGTTACCAATTGTGACGAGGCATATTCCTTAAACTTTATAGCTGTTAGGATATTTAGGGTGGCTGAATTCTGAATGAGGGGGGGGGGGGGGCGGGAGGTGGGCTGTCCATTAAGCTTTCCAATGCTGAGGCTACTTTTCAACAAAGCACAAGGATGCAAAGATTTTCTGAAAACCATCTAAACCCAGTCAAGTTGGTATTCATTGGATAGCTCACACTGAGTACTCTCAGATGAGTACCTATGTGCAAGGGTTTCAATCCTTTTCTGGATTTTTGCATCATTTCGGATTGGCCAAATTAGCCACAAGCAGCGCAGTGCAAGGGTTAAGTGACTTTGCTTGTGTGTAAAAATACTGGTTTTCCTACCAGGTACCTGGTTTCTATCTAACAGTGATTTGACCTAGGCTGCTGAATGCGATGAACAGCAAATATGCAAAACATTTTCATTCATGAACCTCCTTTTTCTTTTTATAAAACATCATTTTGGGATCAGTGAAAATTCTAAATGTCAACAAGATTGCACGGCTCGATGGTCCTGAATGACAAGGCCAAGAAAAAAAGTTTGTTTCCTGTAACGGTCTGAAAGAAAATTGGGTAGGTAGGTCGGTAAAAAAGTTGGTAGGGCAGAAAAAACTTAAGGGTAGGGATTTTTTTGAATAAAAACTTATAAGGGTAGGGTTACAGGAAACAAACAACTTTTGTTTTTAGGCCTAAAACATAATTTCAGGATCAGTGAACATTCTAAATGTCAACAAGATTGCATGGCTCAATGATCCTGAATGACAGGTAAGTAGGAACATGAAGGTTTTAGATGTATTTCATGAGCTTTTTTAAACTTGTTTTTGATCTTTAAAAATCATGGCACAAGAAAGGTCAAGTTGCTTACAGGTCCTTCCTTTCAAGTTAACCTGTCATAAGACATTTCTTAGAATAACATAGGGTTACCATATTCATTAACCTTTAGAGCTGGTAGAATAGCTCCTTGAATTTTCTGGAAACACCTATATTCTATTATAAATTAATTCACTTTATCTTATAATTTATCCAGAACACTGGGCAATACATGCTGAACTGATCATATTTAACCCTTCGAATGCTACTTTTGACCAAAGTTAAGGTTGCAAAGATTTTTAATTCCTATCTAAACCCTGTCCTGTTGGTATTCATTGGAAAGCTCTCATTGCATGAGTACTCTCTCAGATGTGTACCCATGTGCCACGGGTAGGAGTCATTTTCTACAGGTTTTTTGTGTCATCTTTTATTGGCAAATCAGCAGCATAAGGTATATGGCAAAGATCTATCTAGATATCGTGTGGGGTTCAGTTAATACCATGGCCTGCAACAAAGTGAATTAATCCTACTGAATTGGCTTGTGAAAAACAACTCTCCTTTTTGACTGATCGCAGCTCTTTAATCCATACATATACCCTTATACTCCCTTGACTAAGTTTCAAATAAAATACATTTTTAACATGTGCATCATATTTCAATCATACTGCCTAAGAAATTCTTTTGGCCAATTTTGATTCAGATGACACACATCAAAGAGTTAATGTTATCCAGGAATAATTGGGATAAAAAGAGTAGGACAAAAACGGTTTGGTGGAATTTTACTTAAATTGAACCACAATTGAAACCTGCAATCATAAGAAACCCCATTTTGGAAACATCCTAACTAAAATGAACCTCTAGAATTCAGAACCCTGCAGTCTTGAGAACACCTGGTGGCAAATATCCTAACTAAATTATCACTGGACTAATGAACACTGCAGTCATGAGAAACCCTGGTGGCAAATACCCAAACTAAAATAAATCATTGCTCCTGAACCTTGTGCTCAGTCATGAGAATGCCCTGGTGGCAAAAATGCTAACTAAAATGATTTACCCCTTAACACTGCAGTCAGGAGAAACACCTGGTGGCAAATATCCAAACTAAAATGATCTGGACCACTAGATTCCTGAACCCTCAGGCCTCAAAGCTAACTAAAAATGGCACTAGCCCCATAGGACCAGTTACATCCAGGATCAACTGGTCCTGCAAAAAATTTACTGGTCCTACAAATTTTTCTCTAACATAAAAAAGAAAACACATTGCATGAAATTCTCAGACAGCATTTATTTTTATTCATTTTATATTCGTTTATTTCAAAAACATTTGGGATATTCTTTGGGGAAACTCGTTGATAAGAATGTCCCCAAATGTTTACTGGCCCTGTAGGACCAGTTGAAGTCCTTTATTACTGCCCGGAAGCTGTTTTGCGTCGAGCCCTGACCCTGCTGTCAAGAGAAACCTTGGTGGAAAACAGCCAAACTAATATGATCCGTAGTCATAAGATACCACTGGTGGCAAACATCCAAAGCAGTCATGAGAAACAACTAGTGGTGCATTATAGTTAGGATATTTGCCATCAGAGTTCCTCATGACTGTTCACAGGGTTCAGGTAGGAGTGTCATCGATACCGCCCAGAGATACGTATCGCTAAAACGAAGCAACCAATTATCGTATCGGTAAAAGGTGGTGTATCGTATCGTGTATCGCAAATCGGCAAACTACTCCAACCGGAAGTCACACGTGAGGCAAAATGCCCCTATTCTGGCACAGTTTTCTGTTTCCTAGCTGTTTGCCACTCATCTAAACAATAAATAATGAAGTTAACGGCCATGACTGATAAAATACTTAGTGGGGAGATGAAGTAGGCCGGGTCTGAAGGGGTAATATGCCCTCAAAAGTGTAACATTTTCACCTCAAAATAGGAAAAAAAATTAAAAATAAATAAATTTTACAAAAATCCAATTGAAAAATCGTATCGGAAAAAATCGGAATCGATAAAAAAATTTCCAATAATCGTATCGAAAAATTTTCCTTATCAATGACACTCCTAGGTTCAGGAGCAGTGGCTCATTTCAGTTAAGAATATATTTGCCACAAGGGGATTCTCATAACTGCAAGGTTCAGGAGTAGTGGTCCATTTTAGCAGGAACTATATATTTGAAATAAATACAGGTGAACTTGGATATGACGGACCACTGTATGACGGATTTTTGCATATGATGAACGATATACTTGGTCCCAGTCCGATGCATATCAAGTATTCGTCATATGTATACGACAGATTTTGCATATTATAACGGACCAATTTTTGTGGTCCCATTGAGTCTGTCATATCCAAGTTCAACTGTATTTCAAATATATAGTTCCTGATTTTAGTTAGGATATTTGCCACCAGTGGTTTCTCTTGACCGTGCACATGGTTCAGGCGTCTATTGGTTCATTTTAGTTTGGGTGTTTGCCACCAGGGGTTTCTCATGACTGTGCACATGGTTCAGGCGTCTATTGGTTCATTTTAGTTTGGGTGTTTGCCACCAGGGGTTTCTCATGACTGTGCACAGGTTTCAGGAGTAGTGGTTCATTTTAGTTTTGGATATTTACCACCAGGTGTTTCACATATCTGAACTCTTAATTATGAGAACCACTTGGTGGCAAATATCCTAAAATATAACTAAAATAATCAACCACTTCCCCTGTATCCTGCAATTATGAACGTAATCCTGTCTTAGTGTAATTTTGAGGCTGACCTGTGTCTTTTATTACTACTTTACTCATCCAAAACTAGAAGCTGCTGTTGATTTACCAGAAATTAACCAGACAGATATCAACCACAACACTCCTGATATTTTGTGAATTTTTGCATCAGTTATTCACCAAAGTATTACAGATCCAGGCACAATGTTTTTGGCAGTAACTCTAAGCCTGAATAGGTTAAAAGTGACTTTGTGAGGTTTCTAAGTGCTACTATATTATACCGACAGCTTATGACATAAAACGGTAGTTTAACCTTGACTGCACATGCCTATGATTTATGTAAGTAGAAAGTGCTTTAACCTCAACTACTTGTGGTATGTAAAGAAAGAAGAGGCGGATTCAGGATTTATGTCTAGGGGGTTCTTTCTAACAAGGGAGTTTGTTGAGTTCAACAGAGGGGTTGATCTATATCATTGGTTTTAAACAAAACCAAAGACGTGTAACAATTCTAAGCCTAGAAAATCAAGGTTTTGAATTGTTAAGGGTGGCTCTTCAGGGTGCAACATAGGTTGCAAAACATTTTCTGAGCGGGGCAAGCTGCCCCTAAAGTTGACTTGCCCCGCCGGCACTTCCACTTGCCCCGCCACTCAATTAAACAAAGGTGAGATCGGAGTACTTTAACCCTAAACATTACTTGCCGAGCAGGGCAAGTCAGGATCTTGTTCAGCTTGCCCTATTGCCATATTTTGCTGAATTCACCTGCAACTTGCAACAGGGCCAGTGGTTATGTTGCACGCCGCTCTTCTATTACCCCTTTAATCCCACCTGCATCTGCAAATGAGGAAGTGCTAAGCACAGACTGTTTAAGAAATTTTAGAAGAAAAACTTACTGTTTCAAAATCCTCTCGGTGTCGGTTAATGTAACAACTGCATGCTTCCCGTATCTGCTTGTGATACACTTGGGAAAGGAATAACTGAAAGTAGAATGAGAGAGGGAACGTATGAGTATAGGTCAAAAAAGAGCTGGAAGTTTCTACATATAAAGCATAAAAATTCTCCACTAAAATATAAAGACAGAAACATGATATCATGCTTATTGCCAGGAACAAATGCTGCATACCTAATGCTGCTTACTTTATGAAAAACAAATCATTAACCCTTTACTGCCTGTTATGCCCAAAATAGGCCTGACTTAGCTATCTTAGTGATATTGCTATATCATTTTGGAAAATGTTTGAAGGAGAAATGGGATCAAAACACAAACTTTAAGTTCTGTGGTCTTTCACTTCTTTTGAATTCATACTTCCGAGTTAATTTTCAAAAGAAACATAGATCCAAAACACCTGATCACATAGAGCTCTGGCATGAATGCAGACAAGTTGTTAAACTGATTCCGTGAATTTCACCTTAAAATCCTTCCATCCTACCCAAAAAGGTTAATTACAGAGGGTAGAACAAGCAAATAAAAGGAAACGCCCAGGCTCAGGTAGTTTTTAGCATATAGTTGTTGTCTCATCACCTAAGTAAGCACACCTTTCTAGGAATTGATTGTAACTAATCTTATTTCATGCCTGAAATAACTGGAGCACAAACGTGTCCTGACTACTTATAACCTAACTCCTTACAAAGAGCTATAATCGAAGAGAAAATTGATGAGCAAATGATAGACTCTATGCCCTTGCGGTTTACCTTTCACTGAAATAGTTCATAAAATGTTGCTTTGTATATCAATGGCATTGAAAATATGCCTGTACATATCAGTTGTAAAATATACCTGAAAAGAAAACTAATACTTGTGGACAACAGCACTGTGTGTTAACCCTTATGTTGGTAGTGGCTAATTTGACCAAAACAAATCCATGCAAAAACCTGAAAAAATTAACTGAAATCCTAGCACATGGGTACTCATCTGAGAGCTCTCAGCGAGAGCTATCCAATGAGTACCAACTTGACAGGGTTTCAATGTTTTTCAAATATCTTTGCGTTCTTGTGCTTTGGACGAAAGTAGTCTTAGCATTGGAAGGGTTAAGGCACCAGTAGTATACTTTAAAAAACTGAACCACATTACTATGACAGGCTCATGGTTGAACTTTGCATTTAGTATAGAAGGATTTAGCGTGCCAGGGGTTTATTACCCTTATAAGGGTACAAGTAATGGGATTTTTCTGAGTAACTAAGGCTAGCAGGTTAAGAGATTTTATTGCTTTGAGGGGGAGCATTTTTGTTACAATGACAACAGACATATATTATAGGTTACATGCTTAACATGTATATAGGCACCCTACCTCTAACATGTGCGATGGTTTGTTTACAAATCAAGGTAAACCATGATGATAAAATCAAACGATCACTACTTGGCAAGGAAGCGAAGTGAAATGATGTATTTTTTTTATCCTGGACACCACAAAGCATGCATGTTTACATCGAGTAACAAATAACAGTGTACAATTCCCACGACGTTTCTGCTCAAAATAGCCTAGTAGTACATCTCCAAAACAAGACTTTCAATAGCTTGACACACCACGCCTTCTTTATGGTACATATAAACACAGGGCGGGTGTATTGAAAGACACCCTTGAGTGCATACAATTGCTCCATGCTATCATCCTAGGCCTACTAACAAGGTAGAGAGTTTGACACTGGCAACCTGGCACGTACACGTACCTCATGCCTTGAGGCGCTACTGAATCAAGATTTTATATATATATATCGCCAGCTGGACTGCTGTCCTAATCAGGCCAATATATGTGTAATTATTAGTTCATAAACACACATACACATACAAACAAACAAACACACACACACACACACACATATATATATATATATATATATATATATATATATATATATATATATATATATATATATATATATATATACATACACTAAGCCACAAACCTGTGGGTGTTTCAAAATGCCTGAATTCTAGCACTAATGTAGTCAGTGGACCTGATTTATTGTTACACAATCAAATAAGTGTAATTCATTGACCTGAGTAGAATGCATTTGAGATTTCAAGCTGTTCATACCTCTGTTATCACTTACACAATGCAAGCCACAAAACAGTAGGCGTCTCAAACACGCATGACTTGTGACCATTTTAGAATATCTGTTGTAAAGTAGGTGGCTCTTACACCTAATTCAGTGTTATATAAGCAAATGATTGTAATTCAATGACCCAAGTGATAGGGTCATTGAGAATTGCAATGGTCCATACAGCTTGTTCAAAGCATTGGTATTAACTTGCTCCTAGTCAGAACCATCAACAGGACTTGGAAGGTCAAATGAGTTTTAGTAGTTTAGGGTGCAACATAGGTTGCAAAACATTATTTTCTGAGCTGAGCTGATACATCCGGTTGCACAACGATCGTGTTTTGGCAGATATAGGTAATCTAGAAATGATCGTTTATAATCTAAAATCAATCGAAAACTTTGCAAATCTAAACATGTCTTTTACTGTTTATAAATTGCTATTTATTAGTTTTTGCAATCTCGCTAAAATACCACGAGAGCGAGACATCACATAGAATAAATGGCGGCTCAATATAGAACTCTGTTACCATAGAAGTGTAGGTGCGATAATATGCGCGTCGCTCTCGGCCCCAGAAATTAAATATATTTATATCTTATTTAACAATAAATATGCAACTGATTAGTAGATTGACCACTTAAATAGTTTTGTTATGGCGTAATTTACTGGGTGGCTGACATTTGGTGTAATGTGCCCTTGGAAAGATCGAGGGTGGCCGATTATCCAGTGGCCGAGATTCCCGAGAATTTAAGGTAATCATTTGCCCCGTAGCAATTTGCAAGTGAATTTGACAAAAAATGGCAATCAGGCAAGTAGAACAAGACCCTTACTTGCCCTGCTCAGCAAGTAATATTTTGGGCAGAGTCCTCCCAATGTAACTAACCTTAGTTTAACAGAGTGGCAGGGCAAGTGGAAGTGCCAGCGGGGCAAGTAAACTTTAGGGGCAGCTTGCCCCGCTCGGCAAATAATGTTTCGGAACCTATGTTGAATTGGATCAACAAGTTGTCACAAGGATCGAGGCACTATTTCATAAGCCCTCTTCGATACATGCCTGGACAATGCAAAATGGTGGAATTCACATGGCTAATGAAATTTATATCAATATTATTGAATGTATTTAGAAGTATCTGAAAGGCTCTACCAACCAGCAAGCAGTCAGCATATATTAGACAGGTTTTACCGTTTAACTGTGCTAATAGGATTATTCAATCAGCTTATGGCATGTTTAAAAGCCTCTGGCACATGCCTATGTGACCATGCGACACTTCAACACCAATATGAGGTATGGTGAGGCTTAAAAAAATGTTTGGTTCCTATAACCCTACCTTACCTAGTTTTTGTTCCCTACCCTAAAGTTTTTTGCCAATCCTACTGAAAAATGAACTGTTCCTACCCAAAAATAGCCTCGCCATCCTAAATATCAATTCTCCAACCATTAAGTTATCAATTTCTGGATGAACAGAAGTACAATTAATGCATATAAAGACAATTACAACAAGGCAAATATTATACAAATATGGCACCTGGGTGAGTGCAATATCAATTTTTATTGCAATATCATTTTTCAGAGTGCAATCAAAATTGATATTGCACGAAACCAAAGTGCCATATTTGTTTTATTATATGCCTACTGCTCATTCAAGTAGAATAATTTACTAATTTAAAGAATTATGAAAATGTAAATATTATCAATATGTTTTTCCATTTACGGGTTTACCACAAACCATTGGGTTATTGTAAATTTCTAAGCTTTAATATATTCTTGTGTTTATTCAGTAATATCGCTAATCAAAATACTATAAATACCCGAAGAAGTCACATGCATAAGTTGTAGAAATTTAATAATTTATTCATTTAATTTTAAAATGTGTTTTACTAATTCCCTTCCTAATCATAATGTTACAAGAAGCCAATCACAGCAGAGAATGAGCAGTAGGCATATAATAATAACTTTTATTGAAGCCATCCAACTCCAGGGAATTGTGTGAGTTCAAGAATAAAAATTATTAAAAAAATTTAAAAAATAATTCCCTACCTACCCTACCTATATTTCTTAAGAACATAATAGGAATTACCAAACCCTTATTTTTTGGCCTGACCTGGCAGGGCACAGGCCATTATAGTGAGTGACCTCTTACATGACACATACCCTACTTAATGAAGCAGAGACTTTTTAGGGAAAAGACACATTTTCCTACCATTTCCCTTTAAATTCCAGGGAAATTCATTTAAGTACATTGTAATAGAAGATAATTTTAGACCCCCTTGCCATCCACAACATTTAAACTTCTCAGGAGTAGATCCAGGATTTCTATGTAGGGTTGAATCGTCCATATGAGGGAGTTCTTTTTAACAAAGATTTAGATATACCTTGTTGTACTCGCAAAACTATAGATAACGACAATTATTTGCAGGAGAGTGACTACTCATAACAAGAAAATCGACATTTTGAATGAAGGGGGATTCGTTCAATCGCATGAACACTCTCTATACCTGCAACTGCTTCTACATGACTTGAACTTACCCAAGTACAAAATCTGTGCCCTAAGCAAGGTCAGGTCCTGTAAGTCCAAGGCTGGTTGATAATCAGCTGTTTTATGCATGGAGTATGAACCCTCCCATAGGCAGGGCAGGATGGAGTAATGCTGATCGGTCTGTCTCAGGATTTTCAAGAAATATTTGCCTGCTTTTTGCCAATTACCATACTTCACAAAAAAACTCACCTTTATCATACAGTGAAACCCTGTAAGTGGAAACCACTTCAATCTAATCTTAAATCTTCACTCATGTGGAAATTGTTTTTGTCAGGTTAATAGTTCAAATCTTACTTCTCCTATCATATAATGCAGCCCAGCTAGTATATGAGCCCCTGGATATAATGCGGAAGTTATCTTTGGTAGTATGGTTCTACATAAAAGGTTCGCACATGAATTCATTTTGTTTATATATATGTATGCCTTGGCTACTAAATGTTTATGCTTCAGAAGAACCAGCTGTTTTTGAGGTCTCATGGGTGTCCACCTGTAACAAAGGGGTTAATTCACTCTAACCCACACTGATTACAGACCTCATACCTCGGCTAACTAAGGTTTGTTTTGGAAGAGTTGATCATTTCTGTTATTCTATGAGCATCATACACATCAGAGATATTTTGAGCTATTTCTTTGGTTTATCTATATGTATACCTTGGCAGAAAAATTGCTTGTAAGAATTCACCATCTTTGTTGACCCATGGATGTCCAATACAATTGCAAAGATATTCTATTGTTTCATTTTGTTTATTTATATGTATATACCTTGGCTGCTCATATGTTTTATTTTACTGGGATCAGCAGTTTGTAGTTTTATGTGTATTCACAATAAACAGTTCCACTTTAATTCATTTCCTTTGGATAGGTGTATATGTTGGCTCTCTATTGTGTATTTTGGAAGGATCGTTTCGCATGTTAACTTTGAATGTCTCTGCCCTCATGATAAGAATTGCATCTGAAGTATTTTCAATTGCAAAACTACGGCCTGTGAACTATGTAACAGCCTGTATCGACCTAAGCTATTATATTTCAACCTAAATACCTGGAAATTACTGTGTCAAAAACATAAAAGCGCTGGATCCGACAATTCATTATGAGCCATGCAGCCCAGCATACTCAGCCTCACAATGTTGCAATAATGTTACAAAAATGTTAAATATCTTGAGAACTTGTAACATTATCCTCCCCCACCCCAACTTGGTTAGAAGAAATACCGA
This sequence comes from Maea johnstoni, assembly GCA_963942565.1. Taxonomy (NCBI): domain Eukaryota; kingdom Metazoa; phylum Annelida; class Polychaeta; order Spionida; family Magelonidae; genus Maea; species Maea johnstoni. Next base: position 21,281,708 of record OZ012690.1, read on the forward strand.
GAGCTATCCTCATTTTCAGAAACTTATCAACTATCCAGTTTTCATAACCGCTAATTGCACTAGGGTTAACTTTATTATTTTTCCGAAAGTAGTAAATGTGTTTCAATAAACACAATATTAGTATTATGCATACATGACTATGAGAGTGAATTGAGTTGACTTGTCACATTTTAAAATTTGAGGACAGGCAAGTACTACAGGGCATAATTATTTTTAGAGCTGCATTCACAGAGGGAGATCAACTCATGAACTCACCACCATTTTGACTCATGAGCTCACCAACGCATGTTTTTTTTCAAAATAAATATTTAACATTCAGCCCAGCAATTAAGAGATAAATCCTAACTGATGGAGATTTACTAACATTTACTTGTTTATTTCATTTTAAAATGTGCTAGCGAGGTACAAAGTATAGTATAACACTCAACACTGCCTGTATACATTGGGGATTGTAAACAAGACTTGACAGTGATAAGCAGTGATAAGAAAATGTGTGTTAGATGTTCATGCAGTGTTAGGTTTGTGTTCCCAACTTGAACGAGTCAACCACTCCAGCTCGAGTTGACCACTTGACTGACTTCAGTGATCTAGCGACTTGAGTTTGTGAGCGGTGAGTTCAGCTCTAAATATTCAACATTCTTCTTGTAAATATTGCTATATTTCTATTTATTACTATGTTGCTCTTATGACGATGCATGGTGATAAGCAATGATAAGAAGATGTGTGTTAGCTGTTCAGTGTAAGGTTTGTGTTCACTACTTGAGTTGTCCACTCGTCTGGCTTCAGTAATCAAGCCACTCAAGTTCGTGAGGGGTGAGTTCAGCTCTAATTATTTAACAATCTTCTTGTAAATATTTTTATCTATTCCTATGTTGCTCTTATGTCAGTACATCTCCAGGGCAATGTTTTCTAGGGCAACTTTTTAGTATGTGTGGGTTAAGTTGAAAAAAAATAAAAGAAAAAGATATGTGCGCTTGAGGAAAAATAAAAATAATAAAGAAAAATGGCAATTAAGTTAATACCATTACAGGCACTGCCAAAAAGGAAGTTGACCCCTGAATAGCACTTTTACACATTCATGATCCTGGGTATCCACTTTCTGCCTTACAGAGCCAGTGATGGTGTTAAGTGGATAGGTACTAAGATAATTTCTTTTAAATTCTCCAAACCTGAAAAGAATGTCAGTGAGAAATGCATCTTTAAACTCTTTTTCCACCTCTGATGAATTCACCATGCCAAAATTGCCTATCAGACATTCCCATGATATTGTTAGTTTTGACTTAAACCGGTGAATCCACATGTTTATTGAATCCCTATATCAATATGTTGGGCATCCACTAGAGCCCAGGTAAGCAAAAACAAGCATTTTGATTGGCCAGTAACTGTTGATGGTAGATAGGTGTCCCCTAGAAGACAGTTATTGTATCTGGAGGGCAGACATGACAGGGTCCAACACTAGCACCAGCCCAACTAACAGATAGATATAGATAGATAATCTTTATTTTAAGTCGGTAATTATTTTACATATAGTAAACACGATTGCTGCCAGGGCCCTTGGCTGACTACAAAATAACAATTCAAAATATAACATATACAGGGTGTAACAGCAATATAAATGAGAAGTAGAGGGAAGTAAGTTGGCACACATTAATTGGCAATGAGTAATATCAGAGATATATAGATTAAAGAGATATGACACTGATAGTAATAGCTCCTACACCAGTCAGACCCTATTGTTATGCAAATGAGCTCTTATCTGCACCCCACTCATACCCAGATAGGGCCCCGTTGAAAGAGGTACTGGGAGGACAGTATAATTACAGAGAAGGGGGAAGGCAAGTGTTGCGGCAAGGCGCTAAAGGCCGCTGGAGGAATAGAAAGTGGCAGTGTAGTAAGGATCCGTGCGCCCAAAAAGTGAGTGGCGGGCGCACGGATCCAAGCCCAAATTACAGGTGGAAGGTGCATGGATAGGGCACTGATGATCACGTGGGGACGTGTGAAAGGGCAGATAGAAGGTAGATGGGTGGGAGTTGCATAAAGTAATGCCTTATAGTTAAGTGCTGGACTCATGTCAGGAGTACCACATAAGCCATCAGCGCGGGCTCACGTGGGAACAAGGACCAATCAGGGCTCTCGCATCGATTACATTACTGAGACACCTTATCTCCACCACCAGCTGGGGGTGCCCAAAGCACCAATTTCTGGCCTATTAGCGGCTATTAGTTGACATTAGTTGAGGCTTGCATGTTCATGTTGACCGGCTGGTTTCGAATCCACTTGTGTTTGGTGATCTAAGGTAAAGTCATGTGCAGCAAGTGTCCTTCATCAACAGATATAAATTAATACTTACACCCATTAAACTTCACAGATCTCAATTTTTATATGAAGGCTAGGCATAACTTGCATCCATTAAACTATATATTTTCTCGAAGAAATTCCTAACTTCACAACTGTGGAAATGTTTATTATAATAAATCAAAGATAAAAGATTGTTTTTAGTCTAAGTCCAACATAAAGTCATCGGCCCTTATAGCGAACGGCAATTCAGGCAGACGTCTTTTCTGGGATCAACGGTTTTGACCAACAATTCATTTTTAGCAAAGTTAAGTAAAAAAAATAATAGAAATAAAGCCACCGTTATTTTGAGTATGAAATATTTCTAAGTACCACACGAAGCACTGGGCGGGTGGAAAAAAAATTGCACTATCGAGAGACGGAATCGAACCGGCGACCCTAGGATCGGGAGTCGACTGGGCCAGGGCGACTGGGCTATGAATCAGGCTATTCCTTCTGTTGTGTGAGAGGTAGTGAAAAGAGAACCATATTGATGAAATCCCGTAACTCTATTTGGGATCTAGTATTCCGAGTCATTCTTGTCATTTACGTGACTGACAACCGTAGTAGATCTTTGTTAGGTACATGTACCACTAAGCCACTTTTATCAATGACCCCACACATTTACATACGGCCCGAAACTGATTATGACCTACCTTCGTCACCTTTGGTAAATAACCAAATCAAATATGGCGCCTGTTGTCTAACTACTGCCAGACGGCTCGCCATCACCCGAATGTCGTTAGAACCCAATAAGGAGCGCCAAAATAGCTCAAAAATTGTATTTGATCTTTTAATCTAATGCCTTTTCAAATAAATAAACAATAATAACTTTATCAATACGCCTTTACATGTCGTTAACTTTGTGGCATCGCCAGTTTCGCAATCCAATTTTCCTAGTGTTATGAACTTGCTATTCTGAGGTTCAATTAGTTACATCTGCTGCCGTTTCACTTTTGGGGGCGCTTGCAGCTCTGCATGAACATTTGCGTCCAGGAGCTCAACCTGGCTCAGCCGGGCATGTGCACTGCTCAACTTATCACCACTTCCTGTGTAGGCTGTACCACAGGGTATATAGTTGTCTAGGTTATGAATGGGCTGAGAAAAGAGGCTAATCCAAAAACTCATGATGATTAAGTGTTTCTTTGAGTTGCCTTAGCAAAAATATTTCTGTAAATTGTACCATTCCTCAGTTCTTCACATCTTCATAAATTGAAACAAGATAGTTCTAAAATCCATTCCCCCATCTATTTTAATACATTGTAAAGCTGTAAATAAGCCTATATTGCCTGAGTTCTTTACAGTACCATAGCTTTGTTGTCCAAAAAGGATACATGAAGTTTTCCTAACTAATGGCATTAGCTTAAAGTTCTGTTAGTTTGTCTATTTCATGGTTTCACAGGTCCATAACATCAGACAGGATGCAGTGACAAAACATGATATTTTCCTGTCTCAGTGTATTGTCTTATTCTACTGTTGTGGATTGCCTTTACTCTCAGATCCACACCTGTCAGGGGCAGTACAGGACACACCTGTCTGATTGCAATCCCCGGGTTGGGCTTCTTTTACTTCCTCGGGTCTTGAAAAGACAATAAGCTAATTGGTGTCAGACAGGATGGGCCTCATAACATCCTAAGTGAGGGTATTGTCTGCTGTCAACAGGCAGAAACAGAATTACAGTCTAGATATTTGATTTGCAGACTTATCATAGAAGTGTCAATATACATGTAGCTTGGAAAACCTCAATTATGTTTGGTGGATGGAGAGGGTTAATCAACCTCTCAAACATCTAGATAGTTTCAGTTTTTACCTTTTGAGGAGGCTTAACAACCTGGGCATTCTAGGAATGTATGTGAGTACTGTTAGATATTTTATTTGTTGAATGGCTACGTTTAATTAATGTTAGCCTTGTTGCAATGAGCATACATTTGCTTCAGTTTAAGACTTTTGACGTATCTTCAGGATGCTAACATAGGTATGTGTCATCAGCACTATTTCAATAAATAATCCCTTATGTGACGCCCTATTTCTAGTTTATTTGTCTGTTGATTCCTTGGACCTGAAGTTGACCTCAAATATGAGACTTCAAAATCCTGGAAACTAGAAAATGCAGCACAGGATAGCTTGATAATAGGAAATTCTAATCTATTAATATTTCAAAAAAAAGTGTTTTATTCAACATCCAGCATACAAAATGGCAGAACATTTAATTCCATTATTACCTTAGATAAGGTCCAGAAAACCCGGAAAAAATACTATTTCAGGTGAACAAATTTCTTTGAAAATAGTACAGCTTCAGAGATTAACTTCTTTATTTATCTATTTCACCTTATAAACAAACTTGAAAGTTTTGGTTTCTGAGAATTAGAAGGTGGAATTTACTAAAAATGACTCTCATGACTGATGTTTAGTCTTATCACAAGTGAAATAGAGTCCCCGATTGAACCACCCCAAATATGTGTATTGCAATTACACTAACATCAATTAAGCATCGTAAACAATAGTTCCTACATTCATCCCCAGAATCTCTATATTGTTAAGCCTCACCAAAAAGTAAAATTCATGTCTTACATGTTTGAAAGTACAAGAGGTCCATTCAACCTGCTACCCAACCTGCTAGGCAAGATGGCCGCCTTCCTTATCTAACTGAGCTCCTAGGTCAGATTTCCCTCCACAGTGCAAAGCTAATGGACTGCATGCCACGTTGCCACTCCCTTTAGGTAAAACTCCCTGGTAATATCTTCAGTCTTTCAGGACATATTTTTATGATTTTGGAGTAAAATAGCAGATACTTTTGCTCGTTTACTGGTATTACTTATAGCAGCAGAGAGAGCAGGTACAGTTAGTTCCAGACCCGGTTGAGATTAGGTTTTTGAACTCTTTTAGTGATGTTGTTTGTCTCAAGTTGTTAGGTAAGGAGTTCCATACTTTAGGTCCAGTACTTATTTAGCAGAGTTTTACTTCCTGTGCTTATAGAGGTACATTTAAATGTCAGCTTCATGTCTCTCAATGGGTAATTACGATAATGATCCTTCAGTGGAACCTGCAGTGATTCAAGTACTTCACGCTCTCTTATTGAGGTCTCAAGTGTGATTAATGACCATGACCGCCTGAGCCTTGTACAAACAGGACTTGCAAGACACAGCAGAAACTGTAGCCTAGCTACAAGGCTTTACTATGTTTTTATTTTATTATTATTATTATTGTTATTATATATATATATATATATATATATATATATATATATATATATATATATATATATATATATATATATATCAGTGTATTGCTGCACCTATACTAGATAGGGACTTGTGGCCTACTGAAGGCCATTTAGTTCACACAATTGCCACACGAGGGGGTTGTAATGGCAGTAAAAGTATTTTCAACTACCTTCCTAGTATACCACAGTGCCATTCATCCACATGGGATGACATTTAAATATGGCCTGGGAGGCAGGCTACAGAACCTGCAGAATCCATCAGGAAGCAGCCAGTCCATTGGACTGGCCAGTAAAAGTTGAAATCAAACATCCACATACAAATAAGATTGTAATAATGGCTGAAGGGTTAGTAACGTGTTCAGCCTGGTAGCCCATCAGCAGGTGGAAATACTGAGAACGAGTTCTTGCAATAAAAGGGAAAATACGTTAAATAAACTTTTTAAAAGTTTGTGCTATATTAGTGTATTTTTCTAGGTGACACAAGGGCTAATAGATTTGATGTGTAACTTGCCCGCTCTGAAAGGGTTGCGAAATTTAATAGAAATAACATATTTCAGTAAAACCTCAAATTATAGTTCCATTATTGTGGAATTTGGAAATTGGATTATCATTTGTCATTAAATTTTTCTGCCATATTGCAGCAAAAAGTCATGACAAGCCGGTTGTAAGTGGTGGAGGAAACTGGAGTACCAGGCGAAATTAAACCACCACCAGGGACAAGAGGTTGGCGCGCTCGCTATTAAGACTTTTCTTTGCCGAATCTCCCAAAGGTGTTTCTAAATGCCCCTTGTGGCAATGGTGATTTTTGTTCTTAATTTTGAGCAGGGACGATCTTTTTATATAATAGACCTCTCTGCCACCACCTAACCAATATCACTGGTAACTTCACACATGCCCCTGCCAGGATTCAAACCCTGGCAGTGGTGAGATTATGGAATGCGCTTCCACAACACCTGAAGGATTCTACATCGTGTCAGGCCTTCAAGAAGTGTCTCAAAACACACCTTTTCAGGCTCGCCCATTGAGGCGTTGTTGACTATGACTCAAACTATGACAATGTGCAGCGCTTTTGAACATTTTATGAATTTGAAATGGCGTTATATAAATTCCAATTATTATCATTATTATTAGATAGAGCAAGCAGGCAATGGCAGCGCTTTAGACCACTAGGCTATCAGTAAAGGGCCCCTGCTCCATCACTGTGATATTTCAGTATTTGTCAGACCCAGGGCTCGACATTAACTTTTGAAGGCACATGCCAAATAGGGCAGGTAAACTTTAATTTCTCCCTGCCCGACACAATTTTGACCTGCCCTGCATAAGGTGAGATAAGATGAACATGTACGTGACTTTTCTGTAGGTATTATACTTGTACCAGCTAACTAATTTCCTGCTATGGCTTTATCTGTATCTGAAAACATATATAGGCATACTCTTATTTTTACCTGCCCTTCACAATCATAAATGTTCATTTTCTTACTTCGGATGGGAACCTCTTTTTTCTTTTTGCATAAAACGCGTGTAGATATTCTTCTGTTAGATCTGACCCCCCCCCCCCCTTCATGTAGAGAAAAAAACTACAGAAATCCTGGATTAGTCCCAGCTAGCAGAAGCCTGTTTCTCAGGGATGCCACCAGTCATTTATTCACCTTATTAATAGGTACTTGAGGAGGAAATGTCAGAATTCAAAGGAAAAACAGTTTCCAGACAAATATGTCTCTAATTATTGCCCTGGACACCACTGATATATATTTCCATGTGTCAGACTACAAGATGTGAATGGATTAACTGAACTAGAAACCCCCACAACACAACATACAGAGAGAACATACCCCTTGTACAGCAATCCTGTTAGAACTCACCTGTTCTTATGGGGTCCCTAAATAGTTGGCTCAGCTTATCCTACCAAAATGTAAACCACTTGATCACTTCTACCTCATATGCCACTTAGAGATTTATGTCAACATTTTGTTTTTCTCCCTGAGCTAGCATCTAAGGCAGCAGCGTTCATCAATTCAGACTCTAAGCTAGGCGTGCATGAATTCAGACTCTGAGCTAGGCGTGTCTTGTAATTCTCCTGAACTGCTATTGAGATGTCACACTTGTTGACACTCTGCCCACAGCTGACAGTGGTAGGACCACTCCATTGTTTGTCCACTGGTCAGCCATTAACACAATGCATCATCTAATGTAAACAGTAGTCTTATTGTTATGTGGGTGTGCGCTGTTAGTACAAGAACACGGTAATGTGTTTAAGACGCTGCTCAATTCTTAAAGCTTAGCAAAGTTCCTATTATGAGAGAAAATACATGTATGTGTTGGGTTTATGTCCGGAAAAAGGGGTTGGATAATTCTGATGGGATAACCGCCGGAGCTTTCAAGCATTTATACACAATAGTGCTTCGCTAGACAAATCTCCCCAAATGGTTAGAAGGGGGTACCCCACTCCCCAATCCTCTACTTGACCTAGCTAGGGATTTGTGGCTCCAATACTCCAATACAAAATATAGGACCATAGCTTTGGATTTTGTTAAAAAAGTGAAAGTGTACACACATTCTTGATCAAATTTTTCATTTTTTATTTTCTCAATAACCCCCCTTTTCCTGGGTTTTCATGTCTGTATGAAATTGTAGACCATAATTGCTATGCAGGTACTTGGTAAAATGTAAACCGTGTATATCTTTTAATCAATTTACATTTGGCAGTGCTAAGCCACTCAATAAGTATAATTTCCAGCCTTTTGTTTACATCGTAAATATTGATCATGTGGTAGTCTGGAAAGGTCTAGTATTGCACTCCAGTCACTAAGATAGGCTTTGGGCCTTTAAAAAAAGTTGTTAGTTTCCTGTAAACCTACCTAACAAGTTTTTATCCAAAAACATCCCTACCCAAAAGTTTTTTTCACCCTCTGAACTCCCAATCAGCGTGAAACATGCATAAAACACACATTTTTGACAAAAGAATTGTCCCAAAAAAGAAAATTTCTGACCTACCTACCGTATTTTTTTCCGGACCGTTACAGGAAACAAACAATTTTTTTCTAGGACTCGTCAACCTTTAACCAGCTGAGGAAATTCCTATTCATACCCATAGCCTAAAATCCGCCTGACTATTTTGATGATATCTCTCTAGCAAATTTAATTTCCAAGAAATAATTGATGGAGATATGTTGATCAGAGATTAATCAACATATCCATCAATTTCTTATCCAATTCATGATCAATTGCCAAGTTGTATTCAAAAGGTCCAGAGGACACTTGTTGAGAAAAGCTGCATGCATGAATGGGTTTTAGCTTATGGTTCTTTGCCCGTACCGTACCGTACATCATACAGTAGAGCGAAAGATTGTCAAGCATGCAGGTTATTGGTTAGACTAGTTTCTAGTCTATGATTCCATTCCATTCCATACTTTTCTCTGTTCTGCTTGATTCCCTACTAAGGTAAATTTGAGGTTTTTTTAGATGTTTTTTCAAGCACCTACTCTTGCCCCCACCCCCTCTTTAATCCTGTTGCGGCTAATTTGGCCAATACAAAATGATGCAAAAACCTTAGAAATGACAGAAACCCTGGCACATGGGTACTCATCTGAGAGTACTCAGTGAGAGATATCCAATGAATACCAACATGATAGGGTTTAGATTGTTTTCAAAAATAATTTGCATCCTTGTTCTTTGGATAAAGGTAGCCTTATCATTGAAAGGGTTAAATGAGCCCTGAGATTTCAAAACCCATTCAAATATATTTAGTGCAAACACTTTGTCTGACACAAGAAAATACTTCTATACTACTTAGGCATCACTTTGAAAAATATTTGAGTATTTGTTGTTCCTCATAGATTAGAGAACCCCATTTTAGATATGTTTCAAATATTGAAATCGCACACAGATTTTGAACACACTGGTGCAAGAATGCTACAGTTGTACGGCTTGTACCCTAGGCACCAACATAATTTTCATAACTAGCTTGCCATGCTAGGCAAGTAGTTAATGATTTTTACTTGCCCTGTCCAGCATAATTTTTGGCTTGCCCGAAATACCAGTACATTATAACATATGCGAGAATGGCATGTATAATCTACCATTGATTTAATGATTTTGATTTGAATACCATGTTAATGCATTGTCTGCATGTTTCTGGGTTTTTTTTTTGCCATTTTCTATATAAAAATGTGCAGTGTTCAGAAAATTAGCTTGTCAATTGGCATTCGGTAAAGTGCAAACCAAAAAATACTTTTTTTTAAAACTCACTCGACCCAGCAAGCGGGTAAGTACCTGGTGTCTGGACCCCCTGGGGAGTGTTCACTGAGCCTAGACTTAGCAGAGGTGTTCTAGAGAGGACCTAAGCCTCCTGCCCCTCTGGGACAGGCTTAAAGAGACTACAAGATCACGGTACATTTAACCCCCTAAACCCATTCAAGCCCGCAGATCCCCCTGACAGGTGTCATCTAAACCTGTGATATATTTGAAAATAATTTTGGAACCCTTTAAACCCATTCAAGCCTACAGATCCCCTTGGAACCCTATACCCGTTCTTACCTGCAGATCCCCCTGACAGGTGTCATCCAAACTTGTGATATATTTGAAAATAATTTTGGAACCCTAAACCCATTCAAGCCTGCAGATCCCCTTGGCAAGTGTCATCCAAACCTAGGATATCTTTGAAAATAATTTTTGAACTCTAAAGCCATTCATGCCTGCAAATCTGTGACAAGTGTCACCTGAACCTGGGATATCTTGGAAAATACCTATAGAGTTTTGGAATTAATCAAAAATTCACTAAATACAGGTGAACTTGGATATGACGGACTCAATGGGACCAGGAAAATTGGTCCGTCATATTCTAAATCCGTCGTATACATATGACGAATAATTGATATGCATCGGACTGGGACCAAGCATATCGTCCGTCATATGCAAAAATCTGTCGTACAGCGGTTCATCGTATCCAAGTTCACCTGTATTCAATAAAGTGTTGTCGGGTTGGTTCTGATCAACATCCATCCTTCAAATAGTTTATAGAAAAAGCTCATGTCAAAGAGATGTTACCAAAATAGTCTGGGTATATTTTGGGTGCTGCAGGCAATAGGTCAACCCACTCATGCCTACAGAGGCAAAAAACGCCCGACTATTCAAATAATATCTCTTTATCAAAAGTAATTGTCAAAAAATATTTGAACAAAAAATCATCAGAACTCTCTACGCTGTATGCTTAATTGTTGTGCTATTTCTAAAGGTACTATCACAGGTACAGAAAACACTTGTCAAGACCTCCAGACATGAATATAGGTTATGGGCTTCTTATCAATCAGGCTACCATGCTGCATGTCTTACTTTGGAACTGCAGATGATCATCAACTCCTTATTTACTGCTTCTAATTATCAAGAGTGGCATTAAGGGAAAACAATACAACTTAGCATGAAGTGATAGTATGAGAAATATGTCCATAAGTGACCCAGTCTGATCAGCACAACCCTTTTATAATTGTAAACAGATATCAATATATACGTAAGATAACACCATAAACTTTTGCTACTCACCCTGCATGTGGTATAAACGTGATGTTGAGATTGCCTCAATGCCTTCTGTGTGTATAGTGAGTCCACGCAAGCCTGAGGGTGTCTAAATGCAGATCTATTTATGGATGTATAAATATATGGATCTGTCTAGATAGATATATAGGCACTTGTAGCTATATATACATATATATTGCTGGGATATGACTTGTCAGTCAAGCCGAGGTGTGATCCTGTACTCCTGATTATACAGTATACGTGCAGCATGTGTGCCTGCATGCGTGTGTGCCTGCTAGAGGTACAATGCTTGGCGGCTGTTTGGTTGGCCGGTTACAATGCTCTGATCCCTCTGCCGGAGAAGGGTACTATGTAGGTAGGTGTGGTGCGTCCCAGTGCTATGGCACAAATGGGTGGAGCTCAGTCGAGATGCACACTTAAAGGGCCTTGTTTGTACTAGATGAACTGTTCAGGGATAAAGGAATATTACAGGGTGGAGCTGTCGGTCTCAGTCAGCTAGGCATGGGAGGGGCATCCTTTGAATTGTGTCCCCGGTCCCCAGCACAGCTTACGGTTTCCTTTTATAGGTTTGAAGGGGGATAAAAAGAGATGCGTATAATGCAAGACTTGGTACGTAACAATGAAACGCTGTGCAACATGTAATTATCTTAGCATTTTCTTTAACTGGATCTTGAGATTCAGGAATGCATGTGGTAATGAAAAAAATTAACTACCTTGAAATGCTTTTCTCATAAAAAAACAAAATATGCTTCATAGAGCACAATGCCAATTAACCTTAACTTTCCTTTTAAGTCAATTTTTTTTTATATAAGATTCCTAATTTTCCTTTGAAAATATCAGAAGTAGGAATGTAGATCACAATCAAAACTGCAGCTCCCATTTTTTCAATTCACACTTTTTTTTAAAAGGTTGCACCTTCATCACTTTTTTCAAAGGTGGCTCTGGGAGTTTTGTATAAGCGAACAAAAAAGATAGCTTGAACATTATATAATGAACAATGATATGAAATGAATGTGGAACTCTCCTTAGTGATGTCTCCCTATAATAGTGGGCGACTGCATGATGAGGTCTGGAAAAAGGTTGTTTGATTCCTGTAACCCTTCCCTAACAAGTTTTTACTCACTGAGGTTACTTTCGTCCAATCCACAAAAAAAGCAAAATATCATGAAAATCATCCTAACCCTGTCGTGCTGGTATTCATTGGAAAGCTCTCGGTGAGCACTATCATATGAGTACCCAATTGCCAGGGTTTCAGTCATTTTCCAGGTTTTTTGCATAATTTTGTATTGGCAAAATTAGCCACCAGCAGCATAAGGGTTAAGTTTTTCCCCTTCCAACTCACAATCAACATCAAACATGCATAAAACATATTTTTGAACCAAAAAATAATCCAAAAAATTTTTTCTTACTGCAGAATTTATTGCGACTGGTCTTCAAACTCAAACTAGATTTTAAATTAATTTCAAAGAATCAATGTATCCAGATGATATTTTTGAAAATGCCCATGTAATAATTTCTCACCAGTATGATACTTAATGGAGATGCTAGCAAAGAGAAAGGTCCAAAACTCTAAGGAAATATGTTAAGGTGATGGGTACCATTGCAAGCCAGTTAAAAGCCCTGTCCCAAAACACACCTTAAAGCAGCATAATCCTATAACTAGGTGTATCTCCAGGTTCCTGAGTGTTATCAGGTAGAGAATATCATCGCCACCTGTCATTATTCAATCCATATTCTGTTTTATTTCAAAATTTACAACTTTTTTTTCAAATGACATATTCTCATTAATTACGCAGGTGATGGTTACTGCAGGTTCAGAGTTACTTCAGGGATATCATTGACTATGCCCAATAAAAAGTATTTTTTTGATTTTTTACTGCTGAAGATTTTTACAGACCATAACGTTGAAAATTTTAGTCAGAAATCTCCACACCAACTTCACTTGGTAACCTCATATGCTCATAGCTAGCACCTATTTATAGCATCCTGACCACAAGCCATTGTCTTGAGATCGTCGATGTGCATCTTTGTGCAACTCTCTTTTGTTTCGAGTGCTCAGGAGTGATCAGCGAGGTATGTCCACTACTATCAAAGGGGTTTCCATGCCTCCACACACAAGATTTCTCACTAGAATTTTCAATGTTATAGCCTTCTGACATACCTTTTTGGTCATGTAGGTTCCACAAACAGAACATACTTTTTTTCTTGGGACCTTTGTAAATTAGGTGAGTTTTCCAAGTTAAGTTTGACTAATAATTTGTTCTGTGTACACGTAAAACCACAGGAGGGCCGAAAAATGCCTGCACCGGTTTTATTTTTGTATAGAGAGATTTTTCATTTTTGGATATGTTAAACCTTATGAGATAAAACTAAAGAAAATGTAAAAGAGAAATATGGGGTGTTGCCAGGCAGCAATTTATACTCTTTCTAAAATTAGCCAATTTGGGGCAGTCAAGGTCATCACATAACGCATCTACCGATACACACGCAACGTGTGTGCATTGGACCAAATATATTACCACTGAAATGATATGGGTCATCTCGACTTGCACTGGTTGCCAAAATGGTTGAAACTAGCTTAGCTTATCCTACAGGTCATCATAACCTTGTATAGTCAACTTCTAGCGGGGCAACCTAGATGTGCATCTCTTTTCATATAAGGATCTGGTTAATCTAAAACCATGATGGGTGGGGTCATTCAATGAAGCATATAGCTCCCCTGCCCTCAACAGGTCACAGTAACAGCTAGGACACAATACTGGTTGCAAAAAAGGATTAAACTAGCTTAATGCATATTCTACAGGCCAGCATAACTGGGTAGTCAACTGCTCGAGGGGCAACTTAGATGTGCATCTCTTTTCAAGAGGATTTCTAAAACCAATGAGGGGTGGGGTAAATAAAGAATATTGCTTCCCTGCACTGAACAGGTCACAGTAACAGTTTCCTTGCACTGAACAGGTCACAGTAACAGCTAGGATGCAATATTCAGGGTCTGACACTTAGATTTCAGGTTAGGGGCCCGAACAGGTCTTTCGATGAAAATTAGTGGTCAAAAACAGTATTTTTGGTTATTTCTCATATTATTTCGGGCCCCTATAGACTGAAAAATCTAGGGGCCCACTGCAAAATCTAGGGGCATATGCCCCCGGGCCCCTGGGAAAGTCGAACCCTGCAATACATAAACAGATATCTATGAGATCGAAATATTCAAGTCGTAATATTGCAGCACAAACTTATCTCATAACCATCTGACCCTGGGGTAAATGAAGCACATTGCTTCCCTGCACTGAACAGGTCACAGTAACAGTTTCCCTGCACTGAACAGGTCACAGTAACACAGGGCTCGACATTGGTGCTTGCCCCGTTGCCCCGGGCAAGTAGAATTTGTAAATCATAGGTGAAGGGCAAGTGAAAGTGGTATCTTGCTTGCCCCACTGGGCAAGTACACTGTCTCAGTCTGTCTGTATATATTTCAGGTTTACTTTTGAGAACATGAGCAAGTTTTGTGTTCTGGCATCCAAGCTTGTCCTAGAAAATATGCTCTCACATGCCAGCACCAGGTTTTACTTGGTTTTAAATGAAACATTATAAAACATACAATTTCAGATGAAAGTTGGAATAGGGCAAGTGAAAGATGAATCTCACTTGCCGCAAAAGTTAATGTCGTGCCCTGTAACAGTTATGATGCAATACGAAAACTGATATCTATGAGATCGAAATATTCAAGCCCTAATATCAGTCATAAAGACTAATTTTTACTATTACTAGCCCACTGGGCTAGTGAAGTTTTGAACTTACTAGTCCTGACCTGTTGCAAATGGCGGGGATGTAAACAAGACGACGACATGTGAGCATTTGTTCACCTGATTTGTTCTTAGTTTTTCCTTTTTATTTTTCAAAACAAAGGGTTTGGGGTGGGAATTTTTATATTGAGGGGTGGGGAATTGTTCACTCGCCCAATGGGCGAGCATATTTCGACTCTAACTTGCCCAATTTGAAAGAAACTCGCATTGGCTAGTGGGCTAGTGTTAGTTTTTATCACTGTAATACTGCAGCACAGACTCATCTCATAATTAACCATCTGACTGAAAGTGTGCTGCTGTTCAATTTAGGTTTTACAATACCTTTTCAAACATTCTTAATCTTATGTTTAAAGGTTAACATAAAAGCCTTTGTTTGCAAGCACTTGGGATTTACATGGGTTGATAGCTATTTTGATATGCTGAGCTCATAGTTTTACATGGGGGAAGAACTTTTTTTCTCCAAACCGCAATTACAGAACTCCACATGCATTCATCAGCTTAATCCTTATCTTTTGAAATCTTAACTGGCACAGCACTTATTTTGAACATTATTTATCTTTCAAACATTTATTATTTTATGTAAGGCCATGAAGAGAATCGGGTAGGGCAAGCAGTTTGCAGCATCTACTAGCCCCATCAGGCTACTTTACCCCGATATTATCCAAGTGCTACTAGAATATAATTGTGAATTAGTTTGGTTTGTTAGGATTTATGTCACTTTCAACATCTCTGGTCACATTGCAATGAGGTAGAAAGCTGGAACTAGGAAGGTGGAACTCCTAAAGAAATGTCTTTAAGTTGCAAAGACACCAACGACAACACCTCACATCTGTATAGCAACCAGACTAACCTACTTTTGAGGATCCAGCAGAAATACAAACAAGCAACCACATTCTTCCTTGCCAGGGATCATAACTTCTAGGCATAGCAGCTAGGATTATCTAGGATAAAATGTTGAAATTAATAGTCATGTGGGTAATATCACCACCTGAACTTAACCTGCTAATGGGCCAGCTCTGACGGCTGTGTGGTCTAAGGCGCCGCCACTGACTGCATGCTGTCTCTCACCACTGCCTGGTTCAAATCCCGGCCTAGGCATGTGAGAAAGTTGCCAGTGACTTGGGGCTAGGCAGTGGTTTTCGCCGGGTACTCCAATTTCCTCCACTACTTACAACTGGCTATAGTCACGGATTAGCCACAATTGGCATAAATGTGACGAAAAACGAAATTCCAGATTAACCTGCTACCTCCCTCCCAACAAGATTGATGAATGTAGTTAGGAGAAGACGGAAGACCTTAGTTGAAATAAGTTCTTTCTTCAGAATATATAGAGACACACCCCTATCACAAGCAACATGTAAGGCGATGACCTGAAACTTTCTTTTTAAATGTTCAGCTTACCTGAATAACTGTTGAGGAAGGTTTCTTTACCCTAGGGTGGTTCTAATGGTGGACTAGTTTTATGAGTCCCCTTTGACAGTAATCATCACCTTTGGGGTGCTCATCAGTTTTTTTATTTACTGGTGAAATGCAGTAACAAGTTTCTCTATACGGGAGTCTTCTAACTGGGGACTGGTTTTATTGTCCACCTATGATGGTAATTATCAACCTAAAGATGCCTGAAACAATTTTCTGTTTATGGGTGAGCAGTTTTTCAACTCTGAAAGAGCTTATTACTGGAGGATAGAGTTCCATGGTTTCGCTATGACAGTATCACCAGGAATCTGTATATTATAGAAGTTGCATGGTATCATCACAAACAACTCATTTAAAACTAGAGCACCCAAAAACGCTAATTTTGGTAATATCTTTCCAGGGGTCAGGCTTCGGTTAAAAAGTGAGGACCCAAATAACATTCCCACTAACATTGTATATGGTAGATTGTACTAGATTCATAACTCTGAAGTTATGAGTATATATATATATATCATAGGTCAAGAAGAACCTGGCCTTGGTGGGTTAATGCTGGGTTGATACTCACACCAGGTATTATAACTATTGTTACATGACCTTATTTAGCTTTTTATCCAGGGCAGGTCTACCAGTGGTACATGAGGGTATCCTACACGTAGACTAGTTTTATGGTATTACTATGACAGTAATTATCATAACTACGATGCATGTACCAGGATTTGCAGTTGAATTTCAGAACAATTATGAAATTCTTTACCAGTTGATATCCTACCCAAGGACATGATTTATTGTATAAAAGCTTGACATACAGTTAACATCATATTACATAAAATTTTACTAGTACTTGAACTGGAAAGCATCCTATTGTACATTTGTATGGATACATGTCAGCAGTACTTATGTATCCCAAATAGGTCAATGATGTAGGAGATTGGCTCATGGAAAAAATATGCAGTATTTGCAAAAGTTGCTCTTTCTAAATACCTAACTGCCTTTACTCTGTAATCTTTTATGAAAATCGACCCTTAATCTTAGGATCTTCAACTGAATACCGCACTGGTGCAGGCTAGCTGACGCGTCTTCTACCTCTCTGGTATCCTAGTTAGCCTAATGTTTAAGCAATTTCTCACCACTTCTATATCAAAACTGCAACTGTATTACTGTATAACAGTTTATCCTCCCGCTTTCCAGATGGCCTATGGCCTGATAGTCTAAACTGCCTCAGCATCAGGCTACAAATTTGCCAAGCTGGACTACCAGATTCTAACTGAAAGGTGTGAGGGACAAAACCCTAGTCGTACTATTTTACAAGAATACTTGCTTTCCTTTATATCAAAGGTGAAGCTCATATCTTATCGATATAAAAAAAAAGCTGCCTGGAACTTATTTTTGTGACTTTTTTGGCAAAGATACTAAAATTGCTGGTAAGACAACCCGCTCTTGTACCCAACTTGCACTGCTTGACTACCTCATAAATTTGGTGGCTGGTGAGCTTCGAGGTTGTGTGTCCTACCAAACAGCCATCAAGAGTTGGACATAAACCCTGACACACCTATGCAATGGAGATAATATGAAATATCCCATTATCAGCAATAATATGCATCTAATCCAAATATGTAACTTGGACTTGTAACACAATATATAGTTACTGTATAGGAAGTGTATGTATATATATTTATATATATATATATATATATATATATATATATATATATATATATATATATATATTGGTTCAAAAACTGGATGTACATTTTGTTGACAATAAGCTTTACCAGAACTTATAAATTTCTGTACATCCATTAAAACCACATCCGTAACAGGGGAAAAGGATTCAACCTCATGGGATGTGAAAATTGGATAGACCCCTTGATGGTTTGCCGTGGTTGGGTTTGCGCCATGTGCGGGCTACTTGACATCTGAAGCCTTGAAGGAGCAACTTTATGCTTGCCTTTCTAAGTAATATCTTTCTTAGCCAGCCAACTACTATTATGTTCAGCAATGTCAAAAAATAAAGAAGTACATGTACATGTAGTGAAACCTAGTGAAACCCTCGCAGGTTTTGCACATCTACTTGAAACAAATTTACCTTTCCGACTGTCGGCTGCCCCGGCCCACGTTCTGGTTATTACATCTTGGTTACCTCTGCGCTACAGATGTAAAAACTTGCAAATAATTTCGACTTTGTTTATTGTCTCTCGGTGGATTCCCACTGACTTCTTGTTTAAACTCTTTGCTTACCTGTTCAGCAAATGCACGGAACAGACCAGAACTATCCTTGGCAGTTGGCTTTCTCCACAATCCTTGACTTGCCAAGAAGTCGTCCATCCTTCAAGAAAACGAAGTCGTTTGACACCTTTTCACCTGTGCACTGTGCAACCGACGTTTTCTCTCTGAAGACTTAAAAAATCAAAAATACCGTTATGCAAAATGTCTCCTACTTCCTCAATTACGTTTGAGACTAAATAAAAACTTCTCGAAAAGTTGCAAGGTTGATAAATAGAAAAATAAAGCTCGAACCTGAGATTTTTTGCTATACCGGTAAGATTGATTTTTTACCACGCGACCATGTGTCAATGTTGATGTTGACGTCACTTGTGACTAGTCTAGCCAATCAATATGGCGCCTCAGTTTGAGACTGTCTGAAAGAAAACCAGTTCCAATAGAAAGTCAACTTGGAATGTACTATAATATTGTCACTTCTTTTAGATTAATCCTGACAATTTTAAATAGCGGAAAATAATTATAACATTTTGAAATGTCATTTAAATACAGAAAAGTACAGAACTGGTGGAATTTGCAACATGCATAACCAAATGGCATTTACGCGCAGTACTCATTTTATATTTTGCACATATATTTAGAATAAAAAATGCCAAACAAAAAATCTGCGACAGACATTTTTTGGTAGCACTACTTATTAGATTATGAATATCGTTCATGTTTCTGGAAATTGGACGTCATGTTGCATATTTGGCCGTCATCCTTTGTTAGAGGTATTATCCATATTAATGGTATATCTAGATCTTTAAAATCATATCCAGTGCAACGGTGTTCACTGGAAAATATCCTCATTCTAATGTGTACTTTATTGTACAATATTTTAGTTACTGGTGGTTCTGTTAAAAACGACCATGTGAGTCTACATGTCAGAAGCGTTGTGGGTATTCCACATTGGCAGATTATTACCTATCTGACTATAACAAAAATAGGCTGACGATCTTAACCCATCAATGCTTACAGCGGCCAAAAGCAGCCTGAAAACTTTGATAAAATCAAATTGCAGCCAAAGCATTGTTGTTAAGAAGATATTTGGTGGAGAAATGTTGATAAGAACATAACCTTTCAGATATTTTGTAAAAGCATTCTCAATTCTAATGTTAATGTACAAAATAATCTAGATCCAGACGACAATTTCTGAAGGAAATATTAATGGGTTAAATGGATACATACTTTTCAGATTGGCCGTCAAAAGATGAAAGAATAAAGGGAGCGATACAGACGATTTTTTGCTACAGAGTTGCAAACTCGGCGTTACAATACGTTACATACAATTAATTGTTACAATTTGTGACATTGGCGCAGGTCGAATTGGAATTGCGGGTTTGAATGGTTTTAGAAACGGCGTATTTGGTCAATTTATCTGCAATGTTTAATCAGAGACCTGCACACCTATACATCCCTGAGCAACATAACATTTCATGTGATTCAATGATGATTCAAGGTGATTCAAATACGGATTCATCATTCATAGAATAAGCTGTTTCGCATGTAAAGGCTTGTGGGAAAATCGAGAAGTGATACAGTTTTCCTACTGTAATAAATGATATTTTTATGAAATTCAACATCTCTTCGATTTAACCTTTGAAGTAACTAGTGTTAAAAGATTGGTCTGTCTATTATTCTTGCTGACTGATTAATCACTAAATACCCTCGCTCAATACTCGTACTCATTCAACGACAGCATATCAGCGAATACTTTCTTTTTATATCAAATGCGAATGCCATAAATCCATTTCGTGCATAGTCATCTTTTGATCACAGCGATCCTCTACAGCACACATCCTCTATTTCAATATCCATATTGAAGTAGTTAGATGGCTGTGCTTAGATGACCAAACACAAGTGGATTCGAAACCAACTGGCCAACCTGAACATGCTAGGCTCAACCAGCGTCGACTAATAGCCCCCTAATAGCCCTAAATTGGTGCCCAGCTGATGGTGGAGATCAGGTTTTTCTGTAATGTAATCGATACGAGAGCCCTGATTGGTCCTTGTTCCCACGTGACCTCGCGCTGCTGCCAGTCAGTGACTCCTGGCATGAGTCCAGCATCTCACTATAGTGCATATATAGTAATTGATCTCTCGCTACATATCCATTCTTTTATTTATCCAAGACCTGTGCAACACAGTTGAACTATTCATACTGACTGAATCGGAAGGGGTCGTTCAGGGTAATTTAGGTACGATGAAGAAGGTGGATGTGATGGAGCATTAGCATGTATTATAACAATCGATTTAAAAATGGATAGGTGTGCTTGATCCACTATGCTCGAATTATAATTTTATATGATTACTTCGCCCCGCAAAGGACGAAGATTGAATTTTATAAAAAAAAAACTGGTGCTATCGTGGCAATGGTGGCATCTTCTTTAGTCTGATCCTCGGCCCTGTTCTGTCAATTGGAATCACATTCCAATTGACAGATCAAGGACGAGGATGCCGCTGCAACCCAGAACTGTATATCTTAGACACATATCTATGGCATGCCTTTTGCACATTTATAAAAGATTTGCTAGGGATAACCAACCTGTACGGAGGGACTACCAAGATAGAGAGATTGATTGATTGATAATTATTTCATTATAGATTTTAGTGGAATGAAGCTCGTCCTTCCGACCCCCGGGTTCCAACCCTGCACTCATTCTTCTTTTTCTTATTGCCACGCCCACTTCCCGTGAAGCATCTCTCTCTCTCTCTCTCTCTCTCTCTCTCTCTCTAGATGCTCTTCGGTGGTTTATGGGACAGGTGTCCAGCTACATGCATATGGGGTCCACCCTTTACAGATATGATTACTTCTCTTTCTTTTTCATTTCATATAGAGTCCACCAAGGACAGTTTATATATAGTCTGAAAGTTCAAACTCTCTCCTTATTTTTCGAGATATTTCGAATATAAAATTGAGATGAGAGTAATTTTTATGGTACCCCAAAAATGAGAGTTTTGATTATGGGGTCTGAGAGTTAATATTGTGGGGACCTTATACGTCCCATATTTTTATGGTAATCTGAGAGTTTGTATTTATGGGGTCTGAGAGTTAATATTGTGGGGACCTTATATGTCCCTTATTTTTATGGTAATCTGAGAGTTTGTATTTATGGGGTCTGAGAGTTAATATTGTGGGGACTTATATGTCCCATATTTTTATGGTAATCTGAGAGTTTGTATTTATGGGCTCTGAGAGTTTCATATTGTGGGGACATTTTGAGATGAGTGACTTAGGTGAGAGAATGACTTAATAAAGAATGAAATTGAGATGAGAGTAATTTTTATGGTACCCCAAAAATGAGAGTTTTGATTATGGGGTCTGAGAGTTAATATTGTGGGGACCTTATACGTCCCATATTTTTATGGTAATCTGAGTTTGTATTTATGGGGTCTGAGAGTTAATATTGTGGGGACCTTATATGTCCCATATTTTTATGGTAATCTGAGAGTTTGTATTTATGGGCTCTGAGAGTTTCATATTGTGGGGACATTTTGAGATGAGTGACTTAGGTGAGAGAATGACTTAATAAAGAATGAAATTGAGATGAGAGTAATTTTTATGGTACCCCAAAAATGAGAGTTTTGATTATGGGGTCTGAGAGTTAATATTGTGGGGACCTTATACGTCCCATATTTTTATGGTAATCTGAGAGTTTGTATTTATGGGGTCTGAGAGTTAATGTTGTGGGGACCTTATATGTCCCATATTTTTATGGTAATCTGAGAGTTTGTATTTATGGGCTCTGAGAGTTTCATATTGTGGGGACATTTTGAGATGAGTGACTTAGGTGAGAGAATGACTTAATAAAGAATGAAATTCTATTAGTGCTAAAATACTCAGAAGAAGACTGTGTAACAGGAAATATCTTCATTTGTAGCATAAGTTTCTTTTTTCAGTTCTACATGACCTCAGAAACCAAAAAAAATCCTAAAATGACCTTTAGAAAATTTCCAAAAACATAAATTGGTTATTTCTTATAAGTAAAACATGAAATAAGGGTAGAATTAAGCAGGGAATTGCAACAAATTAGTTTCAGGCTGAGAAAATAGAGCCTTCTCCTGGTACAAGGTCATTTCAAGGTGAAATCTACAAATTCTGGTCCTTTTAGCCCCATATATTTAAAATTGACAATAATGTGTTAAGCAATGTACTTAGTAATCAGTAGAGAATGGAATTCCCTACAATTTGATGTATAGAACATGAAAATCGGTTACAAAATGGCTGCCGTATGGCCCATTTTATAGTGGGAAAATACCCTAATATGCAGCAAATGAGAGAAACATTTGCTTTTTTGGCAGAATTTTTTTGTTTTAGCAGATATCTTGATTCTATTAGTACTAAAATACTCAGAAGAAGACTGTGTAACAGGAAATATCTTCATTTGTAGCATAAGAGCTTCTTTTTCAGTTCAACATGACCTCAGAAACCCAAAAAACTCCTAAAATGACCTTTAGAAAATTTCCAAAAAAATAAAGTTGGTAATTTCTTATAAGTAAAACATGAAATAAGGGTAAAATTAAGCAGGGAATTGCAACAAATTGGTTTCAGGCTGAAAACATAGAGCCTTCTCATGGTAGAAGGTCATTTCAAGGTGAAATCTACAAATTCTGGTTCTTTTAGCCCCATATCTTTCAAATTGACAATAATTTGTTACGCAATGTACTTAAAATTATTAGGGAATAGAATTCCCTACAATTTGATGTATAGAACATGAAAATCGGTTACAAAATGGCTGCCGTATGGCCCATTTTATAGTGGGAAAATACCCTAATATGGAGCAAATGAGAGAAACATTTGCTTTTTTGGCAGATTTTTTTTGTTTTAGCATATATCTTGATTCTATTAGTGCTAAAATACTCAGAAGAAGACTGTGTAACAGGAAATATCTTCATTTGTAGCATAAGAGTTTCTTTTTTCAGTTCTACATGACCTCAGAAACCAAAAAAACTCCTAAAATGACCTTGAGAAAATTTCCAAAAACATAAAGTTGGTTATTTCTTATAAGTAAAACATGAAATAAGGGTAGAATTAAGCAGGGAATTGCAACAAATTAGTTTCAGGCTGAAAAAATAGAGCCTTCTCCTGGTACAAGGTCATTTCAAGGTGAAATCTACAAATTCTGGTCCTTATAGCCCCATATTTTTAAAATTGACAATAATTTGTTAGCAATGTACTTAGTAATCAGTAGAGAATGGAATTCCCTACAATTTGATGTATAGAACATGAAAATCGGTTACAAAATGGCTGCCGTATGGCCCATTTTATAGTGGGAAAATACCCTAATATGCAGCAAATGAGAGAAACATTTGCTTTTTTGGCAGAATTTTTTTGTTTTAGCAGATATCTTGATTCTATTAGTACTAAAATACTCAGAAGAAGACTGTGTAACAGGAAATATCTTCATTTGTAGCATAAGAGCTTCTTTTTTCAGTTCAACATGACCTCAGAAACCCAAAGAAACTCCTAAAATGACCTTTAGAAAATTTCCAAAAAAATAAAGTTGGTAATTTCTTATAAGTAAAACATGAAATAAGGGTAGAATTAAGCAGGGAATTGCAACAAATTAGTTTCAGGCTGAAAAAATAGAGCCTTCTCCTGGTACAAGGTCATTTCAAGGTGAAATCTACAAATTCTGGTCCTTATAGCCCCATATTTTTAAAATTGACAATAATTTGTTAGCAATGTACTTAGTAATCAGTAGAGAATGGAATTCCCTACAATTTGATGTATAGAACATGAAAATCGGTTACAAAATGGCTGCCGTATGGCCCATTTTATAGTGGGAAAATACCCTAATATGCAGCAAATGAGAGAAACATTTGCTTTTTTGGCAGAATTTTTTTGTTTTAGCAGATATCTTGATTCTATTAGTACTAAAATACTCAGAAGAAGACTGTGTAACAGGAAATATCTTTATTTGTAGCATAAGAGCTTCTTTTTTCAGTTCTACATGACCTCAGAAACCAAAAAAACTCCCAAAATGACCTTTAGAAAATTTCCAAAAACATAAAGTTGGTAATTTCTTATAAGTAAAACATGAAATAAGGGTAAAATTAAGCAGGGAATTGCAACAAATTAGTTTCAGGCTGAAAACATAGAGCCTTCTCATGGTACAAGGTCATTTCAAGGTGAAATCTACAAATTCTGGTCCTTATAGCCCCATATTTTTAAAATTGACAATAATTTGTTAGCAATGTACTTAGTAATCAGTAGAGAATGGAATTCCCTACAATTTGATGTATAGAACATGAAAATCGGTTACAAAATGGCTGCCGTATGGCCCATTTTATAGTGGGAAAATACCCTAATATGCAGCAAATGAGAGAAACATTTGCTTTTTTGGCAGAATTTTTTTGTTTTAGCAGATATCTTGATTCTATTAGTACTAAAATACTCAGAAGAAGACTGTGTAACAGGAAATATCTTCATTTGTAGCATAAGAGCTTCTTTTTTCAGTTCAACATGACCTCAGAAACCCAAAAAACTCCTAAAATGACCTTTAGAAAATTTCCAAAAACATAAAGTTGGTAATTTCTTATAAGTAAAACATGAAACAAAGGTAAAATTAAGCAGGGAATTGCAACAAATTAGTTTCAGGCTGAAAACATAGAGCCTTCTCATGGTAGAAGGTCATTTCAATGTGAAATCTACAAATTCTGGTTCTTTTAGCCCCATATCTTTCAAATTGACAATAATTTGTTAAGCAATGTACTTAAAATTATTAGGGAATAGAATTCCCTACAATTTGATGTATAGAACATGAAAATCGGTTACAAAATGGCTGCCGTATGGCCCATTTTATAGTGGGAAAATACCCTAATATGGAGCAAATGCGAGAAACATTTGCTTTTTTGGCAGATTTTTTTTGTTTTAGGTTTTAGCATATATCTTGATTCTATTAGTGCTAAAATACTCAGAAGAAGACTGTGTAACAGGAAATATCTTCATTTGTAGCATAAGAGTTTCTTTTTTCAGTTCTACATGACCTCAGAAACCAAAAAAACTCCTAAAATGACCTTTAGAAAATTTCCAAAAACATAAAGTTGGTTATTTCTTATAAGTAAAACATGAAATAAGGGTAGAATTAAGCAGGGAATTGCAACAAATTAGTTTCAGGCTGAGAAAATAGAGCCTTCTCCTGGTACAAGGTCATTTCAAGGTGAAATCTACAAATTCTGGTCCTTTTAGCCCCATATATTTAAAATTGACAATAATGTGTTAAGCAATGTACTTAGTAATCAGTAGAGAATGGAATTCCCTACAATTTGATATATAGAACATGAAAATCGGTTACAAAATGGCTGCCGTATGGCCCATTTTATAGTGGGAAAATACCCTAATATGCAGCAAATGAGAGAAACATTTGCTTTTTTGGCAGAATTTTTTTGTTTTAGCAGATATCTTGATTCTATTAGTACTAAAATACTCAGAAGAAGACTGTGTAACAGGAAATATCTTCATTTGTAGCATAAGAGCTTCTTTTTCAGTTCAACATGACCTCAGAAACCCAAAAAACTCCTAAAATGACCTTTAGAAAATTTCCAAAAACATAAAGTTGGTAATTTCTTATAAGTAAAACATGAAACAAAGGTAAAATTAAGCAGGGAATTGCAACAAATTAGTTTCAGGCTGAAAACATAGAGCCTTCTCATGGTAGAAGGTCATTTCAATGTGAAATCTACAAATTCTGGTTCTTTTAGCCCCATATCTTTCAAATTGACAATAATTTGTTAAGCAATGTACTTAAAATTATTAGGGAATAGAATTCCCTACAATTTGATGTATAGAACATGAAAATCGGTTACAAAATGGCTGCCGTATGGCCCATTTTATAGTGGGAAAATACCCTAATATGGAGCAAATGAGAGAAACATTTGCTTTTTTGGCAGATTTTTTTTGTTTTAGGTTTTAGCATATATCTTGATTCTATTAGTGCTAAAATACTCAGAAGAAGACTGTGTAACAGGAAATATCTTCATTTGTAGCATAAGAGTTTCTTTTTTCAGTTCTACATGACCTCAGAAACCAAAAAAACTCCTAAAATGACCTTTAGAAAATTTCCAAAAACATAAAGTTGGTTATTTCTTATAAGTAAAACATGAAATAAGGGTAGAATTAAGCAGGGAATTGCAACAAATTAGTTTCAGGCTGAGAAAATAGAGCCTTCTCCTGGTACAAGGTCATTTCAAGGTGAAATCTACAAATTCTGGTCCTTTTAGCCCCATATATTTAAAATTGACAATAATGTGTTAAGCAATGTACTTAGTAATCAGTAGAGAATGGAATTCCCTACAATTTGATGTATAGAACATGAAAATCGGTTACAAAATGGCTGCCGTATGGCCCATTTTATAGTGGGAAAATACCCTAATATGCAGCAAATGAGAGAAACATTTGCTTTTTTGGCAGAATTTTTTTGTTTTAGCAGATATCTTGATTCTATTAGTACTAAAATACTCAGAAGAAGACTGTGTAACAGGAAATATCTTCATTTGTAGCATAAGAGCTTCTTTTTCAGTTCAACATGACCTCAGAAACCCAAAAAACTCCTAAAATGACCTTTAGAAAATTTCCAAAAAAATAAAGTTGGTAATTTCTTATAAGTAAAACATGAAATAAGGGTAAAATTAAGCAGGGAATTGCAACAAATTGGTTTCAGGCTGAAAACATAGAGCCTTCTCATGGTAGAAGGTCATTTCAAGGTGAAATCTACAAATTCTGGTTCTTTTAGCCCCATATCTTTCAAATTGACAATAATTTGTTACGCAATGTACTTAAAATTATTAGGGAATAGAATTCCCTACAATTTGATGTATAGAACATGAAAATCGGTTACAAAATGGCTGCCGTATGGCCCATTTTATAGTGGGAAAATACCCTAATATGGAGCAAATGAGAGAAACATTTGCTTTTTTGGCAGATTTTTTTTGTTTTAGCATATATCTTGATTCTATTAGTGCTAAAATACTCAGAAGAAGACTGTGTAACAGGAAATATCTTCATTTGTAGCATAAGAGTTTCTTTTTTCAGTTCTACATGACCTCAGAAACCAAAAAAACTCCTAAAATGACCTTGAGAAAATTTCCAAAAACATAAAGTTGGTTATTTCTTATAAGTAAAACATGAAATAAGGGTAGAATTAAGCAGGGAATTGCAACAAATTAGTTTCAGGCTGAAAAAATAGAGCCTTCTCCTGGTACAAGGTCATTTCAAGGTGAAATCTACAAATTCTGGTCCTTATAGCCCCATATTTTTAAAATTGACAATAATTTGTTAGCAATGTACTTAGTAATCAGTAGAGAATGGAATTCCCTACAATTTGATGTATAGAACATGAAAATCGGTTACAAAATGGCTGCCGTATGGCCCATTTTATAGTGGGAAAATACCCTAATATGCAGCAAATGAGAGAAACATTTGCTTTTTTGGCAGAATTTTTTTGTTTTAGCAGATATCTTGATTCTATTAGTACTAAAATACTCAGAAGAAGACTGTGTAACAGGAAATATCTTCATTTGTAGCATAAGAGCTTCTTTTTTCAGTTCAACATGACCTCAGAAACCCAAAAAAACTCCTAAAATGACCTTTAGAAAATTTCCAAAAAAATAAAGTTGGTAATTTCTTATAAGTAAAACATGAAATAAGGGTAGAATTAAGCAGGGAATTGCAACAAATTAGTTTCAGGCTGAAAAAATAGAGCCTTCTCCTGGTACAAGGTCATTTCAAGGTGAAATCTACAAATTCTGGTCCTTATAGCCCCATATTTTTAAAATTGACAATAATTTGTTAGCAATGTACTTAGTAATCAGTAGAGAATGGAATTCCCTACAATTTGATGTATAGAACATGAAAATCGGTTACAAAATGGCTGCCGTATGGCCCATTTTATAGTGGGAAAATACCCTAATATGCAGCAAATGAGAGAAACATTTGCTTTTTTGGCAGAATTTTTTTGTTTTAGCAGATATCTTGATTCTATTAGTACTAAAATACTCAGAAGAAGACTGTGTAACAGGAAATATCTTTATTTGTAGCATAAGAGCTTCTTTTTTCAGTTCTACATGACCTCAGAAACCAAAAAAACTCCCAAAATGACCTTTAGAAAATTTCCAAAAACATAAAGTTGGTAATTTCTTATAAGTAAAACATGAAATAAGGGTAAAATTAAGCAGGGAATTGCAACAAATTAGTTTCAGGCTGAAAACATAGAGCCTTCTCATGGTACAAGGTCATTTCAAGGTGAAATCTACAAATTCTGGTCCTTATAGCCCCATATTTTTAAAATTGACAATAATTTGTTAGCAATGTACTTAGTAATCAGTAGAGAATGGAATTCCCTACAATTTGATGTATAGAACATGAAAATCGGTTACAAAATGGCTGCCGTATGGCCCATTTTATAGTGGGAAAATACCCTAATATGCAGCAAATGAGAGAAACATTTGCTTTTTTGGCAGAATTTTTTTGTTTTAGCAGATATCTTGATTCTATTAGTACTAAAATACTCAGAAGAAGACTGTGTAACAGGAAATATCTTCATTTGTAGCATAAGAGCTTCTTTTTTCAGTTCAACATGACCTCAGAAACCCAAAAAACTCCTAAAATGACCTTTAGAAAATTTCCAAAAACATAAAGTTGGTAATTTCTTATAAGTAAAACATGAAACAAAGGTAAAATTAAGCAGGGAATTGCAACAAATTAGTTTCAGGCTGAAAACATAGAGCCTTCTCATGGTAGAAGGTCATTTCAATGTGAAATCTACAAATTCTGGTTCTTTTAGCCCCATATCTTTCAAATTGACAATAATTTGTTAAGCAATGTACTTAAAATTATTAGGGAATAGAATTCCCTACAATTTGATGTATAGAACATGAAAATCGGTTACAAAATGGCTGCCGTATGGCCCATTTTATAGTGGGAAAATACCCTAATATGGAGCAAATGAGAGAAACATTTGCTTTTTTGGCAGATTTTTTTTGTTTTAGGTTTTAGCATATATCTTGATTCTATTAGTGCTAAAATACTCAGAAGAAGACTGTGTAACAGGAAATATCTTCATTTGTAGCATAAGAGTTTCTTTTTTCAGTTCTACATGACCTCAGAAACCAAAAAAACTCCTAAAATGACCTTTAGAAAATTTCCAAAAACATAAAGTTGGTTATTTCTTATAAGTAAAACATGAAATAAGGGTAGAATTAAGCAGGGAATTGCAACAAATTAGTTTCAGGCTGAAAAAATAGAGCCTTCTCCTGGTACAAGGTCATTTCAAGGTGAAATCTACAAATTCTGGTCCTTATAGCCCCATATTTTTAAAATTGACAATAATTTGTTAGCAATGTACTTAGTAATCAGTAGAGAATGGAATTCCCTACAATTTGATGTATAGAACATGAAAATCGGTTACAAAATGGCTGCCGTATGGCCCATTTTATAGTGGGAAAATACCCTAATATGCAGCAAATGAGAGAAACATTTGCTTTTTTGGCAGAATTTTTTTGTTTTAGCAGATATCTTGATTCTATTAGTACTAAAATACTCAGAAGAAGACTGTGTAACAGGACATATCTTCATTTGTAGCATAAGAGCTTCTTTTTTCAGTTCAACATGACCTCAGAAACCCAAAAAACTCCTAAAATGACCTTTAGAAAATTTCCAAAAAAATAAAGTTGGTAATTTCTTATAAGTAAAACATAAAATAAGGGTAAAATTAAGCAGGGAATTGCAACAAATTAGTTTCAGGCTGAAAAAATAAAGCCTTCTCATGGTAGAAGGTCATTTCAAGGTGAAATCTACAAATTCTGGTTCTTTTAGCCCCATATCTTTCAAATTGACAATAATTTGTTAAGCAATGTACTTAAAATTATTAGGGAATAGAATTCCCTACAATTTGATGTATAGAACATGAAAATCGGTTACAAAATGGCTGCCGTATGGCCCATTTTATAGTGGGAAAATACCCTAATATGGAGCAAATGAGAGAAACATTTGCTTTTTTGGCAGATTTTTTTTGTTTTAGGTTTTAGCATATATCTTGATTCTATTAGTGCTAAAATACTCAGAAGAAGACTGTGTAACAGGAAATATCTTCATTTGTAGCATAAGAGCTTATTTTTTCAGTTCTACATGACCTCAGACACCAAAAAAACTCCTAAAATGACCTTTTGAAAATTTCCAAAAACATAAAGTTGGTTATTTCTTATAAGTAAAACATGAAATAAGGGTAGAATTAAGCAGGGAATTGCAACAAATTAGTTTCAGGCTGAAAAAATAGAGCCTTCTCCTGGTACAAGGTCATTTCAAGGTGAAATCTACAAATTCTGGTCCTTATAGCCCCATATTTTTAAAATTGACAATAATTTGTTAGCAATGTACTTAGTAATCAGTAGAGAATGGAATTCCCTACAATTTGATGTATAGAACATGAAAATCGGTTACAAAATGGCTGCCGTATGGCCCATTTTATAGTGGGAAAATACCCTAATA
Organism: Maea johnstoni; assembly: GCA_963942565.1. Taxonomy (NCBI): domain Eukaryota; kingdom Metazoa; phylum Annelida; class Polychaeta; order Spionida; family Magelonidae; genus Maea; species Maea johnstoni. The sequence continues at coordinate 21,312,765 of OZ012690.1, forward strand.
TGCAGCAAATGAGAGAAACATTTGCTTTTTTGGCAGAATTTTTTTGTTTTAGCAGATATCTTGATTCTATTAGTACTAAAATACTCAGAAGAAGACTGTGTAACAGGAAATATCTTCATTTGTAGCATAAGAGCTTCTTTTTTCAGTTCAACATGACCTCAGAAACCCAAAAAAACTCCTAAAATGACCTTTAGAAAATTTCCAAAAAAATAAAGTTGGTAATTTCTTATAAGTAAAACATGAAATAAGGGTAGAATTAAGCAGGGAATTGCAACAAATTAGTTTCAGGCTGAAAAAATAGAGCCTTCTCCTGGTACAAGGTCATTTCAAGGTGAAATCTACAAATTCTGGTCCTTATAGCCCCATATTTTTAAAATTGACAATAATTTGTTAGCAATGTACTTAGTAATCAGTAGAGAATGGAATTCCCTACAATTTGATGTATAGAACATGAAAATCGGTTACAAAATGGCTGCCGTATGGCCCATTTTATAGTGGGAAAATACCCTAATATGCAGCAAATGAGAGAAACATTTGCTTTTTTGGCAGAATTTTTTTGTTTTAGCAGATATCTTGATTCTATTAGTACTAAAATACTCAGAAGAAGACTGTGTAACAGGAAATATCTTTATTTGTAGCATAAGAGCTTCTTTTTTCAGTTCTACATGACCTCAGAAACCAAAAAAACTCCCAAAATGACCTTTAGAAAATTTCCAAAAACATAAAGTTGGTAATTTCTTATAAGTAAAACATGAAATAAGGGTAAAATTCAGCAGGGAATTGCAACAAATTAGTTTCAGGCTGAAAACATAGAGCCTTCTCATGGTACAAGGTCATTTCAAGGTGAAATCTACAAATTCTGGTCCTTATAGCCCCATATTTTTAAAATTGACAATAATTTGTTAGCAATGTACTTAGTAATCAGTAGAGAATGGAATTCCCTACAATTTGATGTATAGAACATGAAAATCGGTTACAAAATGGCTGCCGTATGGCCCATTTTATAGTGGGAAAATACCCTAATATGCAGCAAATGAGAGAAACATTTGCTTTTTTGGCAGAATTTTTTTGTTTTAGCAGATATCTTGATTCTATTAGTACTAAAATACTCAGAAGAAGACTGTGTAACAGGAAATATCTTCATTTGTAGCATAAGAGCTTCTTTTTTCAGTTCAACATGACCTCAGAAACCCAAAAAACTCCTAAAATGACCTTTAGAAAATTTCCAAAAACATAAAGTTGGTAATTTCTTATAAGTAAAACATGAAACAAAGGTAAAATTAAGCAGGGAATTGCAACAAATTAGTTTCAGGCTGAAAACATAGAGCCTTCTCATGGTAGAAGGTCATTTCAATGTGAAATCTACAAATTCTGGTTCTTTTAGCCCCATATCTTTCAAATTGACAATAATTTGTTAAGCAATGTACTTAAAATTATTAGGGAATAGAATTCCCTACAATTTGATGTATAGAACATGAAAATCGGTTACAAAATGGCTGCCGTATGGCCCATTTTATAGTGGGAAAATACCCTAATATGGAGCAAATGAGAGAAACATTTGCTTTTTTGGCAGATTTTTTTTGTTTTAGGTTTTAGCATATATCTTGATTCTATTAGTGCTAAAATACTCAGAAGAAGACTGTGTAACAGGAAATATCTTCATTTGTAGCATAAGAGTTTCTTTTTTCAGTTCTACATGACCTCAGAAACCAAAAAAACTCCTAAAATGACCTTTAGAAAATTTCCAAAAACATAAAGTTGGTTATTTCTTATAAGTAAAACATGAAATAAGGGTAGAATTAACCCTTGTCACGCTACGGCCGGAATATTCCGGTCTCAGTCCCCACGGGCCCAGGAACTGAGACCGGAATATTCCGGGCAAATGAACACTCAATTGTACGCCACATTTCATACATCAAGTGTGGCGTACAATCAAGAAGACAGCTAGAAGTTATTCAGCTGTTATGGCGAAATAACTTGAGAATAGGTGAAATAAATATCTCACCTATTCTCACATGTCTTTCCTTGTCAAATTGACAAAGAAAAACATTAGTATTATTCATTTAAGATCGATAGCAATGAAAAAAAACGATGTTTTGGCTTGTCAAGACCGGCACAGCGCCGGCCGGTCGGCAGATTTACGACCACTTCCGGTTTTTCCAACGATCGCGATTGCTTCATCCCTGACATCCTAAATTCAATAAAGTTAATATTTGCATGAAATAGATGTCAGGGAATCAGAATATGATGTTTGTTTTTCGAAATAAATTTGTTTTGTAACTGTATTGATCATTTTAAAACAAGTGCGAAGCAATTTCCTTCGCACTCGCTTCAGCCGCCATTTTGAAATATCGGTCTATTTTCAGATTTTCGCTGCACTTTACACAATCGTAATAAATACTTTCCATGTCTGTTTCTGAATAAATTTTACATATTCCGAAAGCCAAGAAACATATCTATTTGAATATATAACTTTCTGAATTGTTTATTGGGCGGTTGACAAAATAGAGACTTGAATGCAAGTAGGTGCATTGCTTACGGCAAACGGATTTAGAAATCGAATTTGCCGTAAACAAGATTACAAGTCCTGACAACGTGTTAACCATCAATGTTTGAAGCCTTCGAAAAAGGCTATAACTGATGGTTCAACACAAAATAAAGACAACATAAGGAGGATAAGAAGGTAGGGAATCGCCATATGTATTATTTTGTATTTCTATTGCAGGTTTTAACTATTATGGGAATTTTATACCAGTGTTGTTGCGCCAGAAAGTTAGCGAACTTCAGATCACAAAATGGCGGCCTCAAATCAACAATTTCGTTTTGAGTTCAAGTGTTGATTTGGGGTGCAAAACTTGAGAATTTTTAAATAAAAATCACATGAGTCGATTGAGGACGTTTGAATTGTGTTATATATTAGTGTTTTACACTTCAGATTTTCTTTTTTCCATTGGTTTAAAGCGCTATCGAATTGAGGTAATTGAAATTTTAGAATTCATTTTGATGCGCTCTCAGAATTCGTTCCTGACAAAATTTACTTGCTTTCCATTTACTTCAGGATGGTTCATAACAAAATAAAACATATAAACAAATAATAGTCATCAGCCTATTTATCAGTTTTTGACAAGGATTCTGAATATATGGTTTTCATGAGAAGATACTCATGTAAAACTTAAGAAATCTCAGGCTAAAGTGGGGCTAATGAATTATAAATACTTGCTTTTCAGTAATCATTTTTCAAAATCTGCATGCATTCTACTATTCCTTAGTTTATACTGATCTCTCCTAATATTATCTACTAGTTCTTATTAAAAAAAAACATACTATTAAAAAGAACAAGAACAGTAGTTTCAGGTAGTATTTTTTTATTTCAGATTCTTTGAATATTTTGCATTTTATGGCTGTAGAAACTTACACCCTGCCGGCAGTGCAACTGCCCCCACTGACAGCGCAACAGCAATGCAACATAATTTGTTGCAAAAAAACAATACAGTTCTGGGGCCCTAGCCCCCGCCAGACAATGTAGCGTGACAAGGGTTAAGCAGGGAATTGCAACAAATTAGTTTCAGGCTGAAAAAATAGAGCCTTCTCCTGGTACAAGGTCATTTCAAGGTGAAATCTACAAATTCTGGTCCTTATAGCCCCATATTTTTAAAATTGACAATAATTTGTTAGCAATGTACTTAGTAATCAGTAGAGAATGGAATTCCCTACAATTTGATGTATAGAACATGAAAATCGGTTACAAAATGGCTGCCGTATGGCCCATTTTATAGTGGGAAAATACCCTAATATGCAGCAAATGAGAGAAACATTTGCTTTTTTGGCAGAATTTTTTTGTTTTAGCAGATATCTTGATTCTATTAGTACTAAAATACTCAGAAGAAGACTGTGTAACAGGACATATCTTCATTTGTAGCATAAGAGCTTCTTTTTTCAGTTCAACATGACCTCAGAAACCCAAAAAACTCCTAAAATGACCTTTAGAAAATTTCCAAAAAAATAAAGTTGGTAATTTCTTATAAGTAAAACATAAAATAAGGGTAAAATTAAGCAGGGAATTGCAACAAATTAGTTTCAGGCTGAAAAAATAAAGCCTTCTCATGGTAGAAGGTCATTTCAAGGTGAAATCTACAAATTCTGGTTCTTTTAGCCCCATATCTTTCAAATTGACAATAATTTGTTAAGCAATGTACTTAAAATTATTAGGGAATAGAATTCCCTACAATTTGATGTATAGAACATGAAAATCGGTTACAAAATGGCTGCCGTATGGCCCATTTTATAGTGGGAAAATACCCTAATATGGAGCAAATGAGAGAAACATTTGCTTTTTTGGCAGATTTTTTTTGTTTTAGGTTTTAGCATATATCTTGATTCTATTAGTGCTAAAATACTCAGAAGAAGACTGTGTAACAGGAAATATCTTCATTTGTAGCATAAGAGCTTATTTTTTCAGTTCTACATGACCTCAGACACCAAAAAAACTCCTAAAATGACCTTTAGAAAATTTCCAAAAACATAAAGTTGGTTATTTCTTATAAGTAAAACATGAAATAAGGGTAGAATTAAGCAGGGAATTGCAACAAATTAGTTTCAGGCTAAAAAAATAGAGCCTTCTCCTGGTACAAGGTCATTTCAAGGTGAAATCTACAAATTCTGGTCCTTATAGCCCCATATTTTTAAAATTGACAATAATTTGTTAGCAATGTATTTAGTAATCAGTAGAGAATGGAATTCCCTACAATTTGATGTATAGAACATGAAAATCGGTTACAAAATGGCTGCCGTATGGCCCATTTTATAGTGGGAAAATACCCTAATATGCAGCAAATGAGAGAAACATTTGCTTTTTTGGCAGAATTTTTTTGTTTTAGCAGATATCTTGATTCTATTAGTACTAAAATACTCAGAAGAAGACTGTGTAACAGGAAATATCTTCATTTGTAGCATAAGAGCTTCTTTTTTCAGTTCAACATGACCTCAGAAACCCAAAAACTCCTAAAATGACCTTTAGAAAATTTCCAAAAAAATAAAGTTGGTAATTTCTTATAAGTAAAACATGAAATAAGGGTAAAATAAGCAGGGAATTGCAACAGGTTAGTTTCAGGCTGAAAAAATAAAGCCTTCTTATGGTACAAGGTCATTTCAAGGTGAAATCTACAAATTCTGGTTCTTTTAGCCCCATATTTTCAGAATTAACAATAATTTGTTAATCAATGTACCTAGTAATCATTAGGGAATAGAATTCCCTACAATTTGATGTATAGAACATGAAAATCGGTTACAAAATGGTAGCCGTATGGCTAAAGAACATAATTAACCATTATAGAGTATGACAGAGCACTTGGCAGAGGCTTTGATTTAAAGAAAAACATCTCTGTACTAACTGATATTATGCCTACATACTACCTTTGACATGTTGTTATTATTTCCAGAAGCATACTGCCATAGAGATATCCATTAAAAAGTTATATATCACTCAACATTGAAAAAATTGGTATATTTTCATGAAATATGTCATTTTTACACTATTTGCCTGACTTCACTGATATCTACTGAATCCAAATTACATTCTAGGAGGATGAGATTTTTCTTGTTGCTCTACAACCTGTCTGTCTAGTGTATTAGGTCATTAGTTGTTCACAGAATTGCTTAATTTCAGAATTTGGACACGACAAGTTTTTGAAAAAACCTGAATATTGGCAAAATATGGGTTTCTTGATAATTAAGTCAACAAATATCAATAATATGGTATAGAAAGTAATTAGAAAGTTATAGAAAATAGGATTCCCTACAATTTGGTGTATGGAACATGAAAACTGGAAACAAAATGGCTGCCGTATGGCTGAAAAACTAATTCCCCATCATAAAGTATAGGGGATAACCTGACAAGTGATGTGATTTGAAGTAAACACTGTTTGTACAAGGTGATGTTATGCCTACCTACTCCTTTTGATATGTCGTAATCTTTTCCTGAAGTATTTTACCATACGGTTTTCCATTAAAAAGTTATATATCAATGGCCATTGTAAAATATGGTCTATTTCAATCTAATATGTCGATTTTACACTTTTATCCTTACTTCAATGATAGCTACTGAGGCCAAATTGCATCCTAGGAGTCTGAGATTTTTCTTGGTGCTCTGCAACATGTCTGTCTAATGTATCAGGACATATATTGGTGGAAGAATTGCCTAATTTCAAAATTTGGACACGACAAGTTTTCAAAAAACCCGAAAAAGAGCAAAATATGGGTTTCTTGATAACTAAGTCATTAACTATCAATAATATGTTATAGAAAGTAATAAGAAAGTTATAGGGAATTGCTTTCCCTACAATTTGGTATATAGTACATGATAATTGGACACAAAATGGCTGCCTTATAGCTTAAAAACTATCCCAAGGAGCACTTTCGGGGTCTGAAATACCTGAAATAAGAGTACCTTTGACCCCTTGTAACAAAGGAATGAGAATTTTTATGCCTTAAATGCACCCAAATTCCTTTAGAACATGTCCTAAGGAAGAGTTATTCATAACTATCTTTACAATTTCCTGCAACAATAAACATAAGAATAATCATCAAAAGGTGCTGCTTATAGTTACCTCAGGGGTAAGAAATACAGCCACCATGGGCTCAAGGTTCTAATAGGGGTACTTCAAGGCCCACTAAGAGGCTCAGATGCCACAGGAACCCCCCACCTAAGGTAGATACTCTTCAGAAGGGTCTAATGAAGAGTTATATGAAGTTTGGGCTTAATAATGGGCCTATGGACTTTAATCAAAGTAAGCCTAATTCTAGGTATTTCAGTCGCGACATCAATAAGTCCTTGGCCTTGACAGGTCAACGTTTACCCTTCATAACTTAATCCATAGGCCCTCTATTAAGCCCAAACTTCATATAACCCTTCAAAAGACCCTTCTAAAGAGTAATCTATCTTAGGTGGGGGGTTCCTGTGGCATTTGAGCCTCTTAGTGGGCCTTGAAGTACCCCTATTCGAACCTTGAGCCCTCGGTGGCTGTATTTCTTACCCCTTGGATGTCCAAACTTCTAAAAAATTTTCCTGAGGCCCCCTACTAATTTAGGCCCTATTAAGTTATGATTAACTCTTCCTAAGGACATGTTCTAAAGGAATTTGGGTCCATTTAAGGCATAACTACTCTCATTCTCTAGGTATGAGGGGTCAAAGTAAGCCTAATTCCAGGTATTTCAGTCGCGACATCAATAAGTCCTTGGCCTTGACAGGTCAACTTTTACCCTTCATAACTTAATCCATAGGCCCTCTATTAAGCCCAGACTTCATATAACTCTTCATGCGACCCTTCCAAAGAGTAATCTATCTTAGGTTGGGAGTTCCTGTGGCATTTGAGCCTCATAGTGGGCCTTGAAGTACCCCTATTCGAACCTTGAGCCTGCGGTGGCTGTATTTCTTACCCCTTGGATGTCCAAACTTCTAAAAATTTTCCTGAGGCCCCCTACTAATTTAGGCCCTATTAAGTTATGAATAACTCTTCCTTAGGACATGTTCTAAAGGAATTTGGTTCCATTTAAGGCATAACTACTCTCATTCTCTAGTTATGAGGGGTCAAAGTAAGCCTAATTCCAGGTATTTCAGTCGCGGCATCAATAAGTCCTTGGCCTTGACAGGTCAACTTTTACCCTTCATAACTTAATCCATAGGCCCTCTATTGAGCCCAAACTTCATATAACTCATAATTAGACCCTTCTAAAGAGTTATCTATCTTAGGTGGGGGGTTCCTGTGACATTTGAGCCTCTTAGTGGGCCTTGAAATACCCCTATTTGAACCTTGAGCCCGCGGTGGCTGTATTTCTTACCCCTTGGATGTCCAAACTTCTAAAATTTCTCCTGAGGCCCCCTACTGATATAGGCCCTATTAAGTTATGAATAACTCTTCCTTAGGATATGTTCTAAAGGAATTTGGTTCCATTTAAGGCATAACTACTCTCATTCTCTAGTTATGAGGTGTCAAAATAAGCCTAATTCTAGGTATTTCAGTCGCGACTTCAATAAGTCCTTGGCCTTGACAGGTCAACTTTTACCCTTCATAACTTAATCCATAGGCACTCTATTAAGCCCAAACTTCATATAACCCTTCATAAGACCCTTCGAAAGAGTTATCTATCTTAGGTGGGGGGTACCTGTGGCATTTGAGCCTCGTAGTGGGCCTTGAAATACCCCTATTCGAACCTTGAGCCCGCGATGGCTGTATTTCTTACCCCTTGGATGTCCAAACTTCTAAAATTTTTCTTGAGGCCCCCTACTAATATAGGTCCTATTAAATTATGAATAACTCTTCCTCAGGACATGTTCTAAAGGAATTTGGTTCCATTTAAGGCATAACTACTCTTATTTTCTGGTTATGAGGGGTCAAAGTAAGCCTAATTCTAGGTATTTCAGTCGCGACATCAATAAGTCCTTGGCCTTGACAGGTCAACTTTTACCCTTCATAACTTAATCCATAGGCCCTCTATTACGCCCAAACTTCATATAACTCTTTATAGGACCCTTCTAAAGAGTAATCCATCTTAGACAGGGGTTCCTATGGCATTTGAGCCTCTTAGTGGGCCTTGAAGTACCCCTATTCGAACCTTGAGCCCGCGGTGGCTGTATTTCTTACCCCTTGGATGTCCAAACTTCTAAAAATTTTTCCTGAGGCCCCTTACTAATTTAGGCCCTATTAAGTTATGATTAACCCTTCCTAAGGACATGTTCTAAAGGAATTTGGGTCCATTTAAGGCATAACTACTCTCATTCTCTAGGTATGAGGGGTCAAAGTAAGCCTAATTCCAGGTATTTCAGTCGCGACATCAATAAGTCCTTGGCCTTGACAGGTCAACTTTTACCCTTCATAACTTAATCCATAGGCCCTCTATTAAGCCCAAACGTCATATAACTCTTCATGAGACCCTTCCAAAGAGTAATCTATCTTAGGTGGGGGGTTCCTGTGGCATTTGAGCCTCTTAGTGGGCCTTGAAGTACCCCTATTCAAACCTTGAGCCCGCGATGGCTGTATTTCTTACCCCTTGGATGTCCAAACTTCTAAAATTTTTCCTGAGGCCCCCTACTGATATAGACCCTATTAGGTTATGAATAACTCTTCCTTAGGACATGTTCTAAAGGAATTTGGGTCCATTTAAGGCATAACTACTCTCATTCTCTAGTTATGAGGGGTCAAAGTAAGCCTAATTCTAGGTATTTCAGTCGCGACATCAATAAGTCCTTGGCCTTGACAGGTCAACTTTTACCCTTCATAACTTAATCCATAGGCCCTCTTTGAGCCCAAACATCATATAACTCATTATTAGACCCTTCTAAAGAGTTATCCATCTTAGGTAGGGGATTCCTGTGGCATTTGAGCCTCTTAGCGGGCCTTGAAGTACCCCTATTCGAACCTTCAGCCCGCGGTGGCTGTATCTCTTACCCCTTGGATGTCCAAACTTCTAAAAATTTTCCTGAGGCCCCCTACTGATATAGGCCCTATTAAGTTATATATAACTCTTTCTTAGGACATGTTCTAAAGGAATTTGGGTCCATTTAAGGCATAACTACTCTCATTCTCTAGTTATGAGGGGTCAAAGTAAGCCTAATTCTAGGTACTGTATTTCAGTCGCGACATCAATAAGTCCTTGGCCTTGACAGGTCAACTTTTACCCTTCCTAACTTAATCCATAGGCCCTCTATTAAGCCCAAACTTCATATAATTCTTTATTAGACCCTTCTAAAGAGTAATCTACCTTAGGTGGGGGGTTCCTGTGGCATTTGAGCCTCTTAGTGGGCCTTGAAGTACCCCTATTTGAACCTTGAGCCCGCAGGGGCTGTATTTCTTACCCCTTGGATGTCCAAACTTCTAAAAAATTTCCTGAGGCCCCCTACTGATATAGGCCCTATTAAATTATGATTAACTCTTCCTTAGGACATGTTCTAAAGGAATTTGGGTCCATTTAAGGCATAACTACTCTCATTCTCTAGTTACGAAGGGTCAAAGTAAGCCTAATTCTAGGTATTTCAGTCGGTATTTCAGTACCCCTATTCGAACCTTGAGCCCACGGTGGCTGTATTTCTTACTCCTTGGATGTCCAAAATTCTAAAAATTTTCCTGAGGCCCCCTACTGATATAGGCCCTATTAGGTTATGAATAACTCCTCCTTAGGACATGTTCTAAAGGAATTTGGGTCCATTTAAGGCATAACTACTCTCATTCTCTAGTTATGAGGGGTCGAAAGAAACCAAATTCTAGGTATTTCAGTCTGTATTTCAGTACCCCTATTCGAACCTTGAGCCCGCGGTGGCTGTATTTCTTACTCCTTGGATGTCCAAACTTCTAAAGTTTTTCCTGAGGCCCCCTATCGATATAGGCCCTATTAGGTTATGAATAACTCTTACTTAGGACATGTTCTAAAGGAATTTGGGTCCATTTAAGGCATAACTACTCTCATTCTCTAGTTATGAGAGGTCAAAGTAAGCCTAATTCTAGGTATATCAGTCGCGACATCAATAAGTCCTTGGCCTTGACAGGTCAACTTTTACCTTTCATAACTTAATCCATAGGCCCTCTATTAAGCCCAAACTTCATATAACTCTTCATTAGACACTTCGAAAGAGTTATCTACCTTAGGTGGGGGGTTCCTGTGGCATTTGAGCCTCTTAGTGGGCCTTGAAGTACCCCTATTCGAACCTTGAGCCCGCAGGGGCTGTATTTCTTACCCCTTGGATGTCCAAACTTCTAGATATATAATCAAGATATATGCTAAAACAAAAAAATTCTGCCAAAAAAGCAAATGTTTCTCTCATTTGCTCCATATTAGGGTATTTTCCCAATATGAAATGGGCCATACTGCAGCCATTTTGTAACCGATTTTCATGTTCTATACATCAAATTGTAGGGAATTATATTCTCTAATGATTACCAAGTACATTACTTAACCAATTATTGTCAATTTTAAAAATATAAGGCTAAAAGAACCGGAATTTGTATATTTCACCTTGAAATGACCTTGTACCATAAGAAGGCTTTATTTTTTCAGCCTGAAACTAATCTGTTGCAATTCCCTGCTTAATTCTACCCTTATTTCATGTTTTACTTATAAGAAATAACCAACTTTATTTTTTCTGGAAATTTTCTAAAGGTCATTTTAGTTTTTTTGGGGGGGGGGTTCTGAGGTTATGTGAAACTAAGAAATGAAGCTGCTTTGCTACAAGTGAAGATATTTCCTGTTACACAGTCTTATCCTGAGTAATTTAGCACTAATAGAATCAAGATATATGCTAAAACAAAAAAAATCTGCCAAAAAAGCAAATGTTTCTCTCATTTGCTCCATATTAGGGTATTTTCCCACTATAAAATGGGCCATACGGCAGCCATTTTGTAACTGATTTTCATGTTCTATACATCAAATTGTAGGGAATTATATTCTCTAATGATTACTAAGTACATTGCTTAACAAATTATTGCCAATTTTAAAGATATGAGGCTAAAAGAACCAGAATTTGTAGATTTCACCTTGAAATGACCTTGTACCATAAGAAGGCTTTATTTTTTCAGCCTGAAACTAATCTGTTGCAATTCCCTGCTTAATTCTACCCTTATTTCATGCTTTACCTATAAGAAATAACCAACTTTTCGTTTTTGGAAATTTTCTAAAGGTCATTTTAGGAGTTTTTTTGGGTTTCTGAGGCCATGTAGAACTGAAAAAAGAAGCTCTTATGCTACAAATAAAGATATTTCCTGTTACACAGTCTTATCCTGAGTATTTTAGTACTAGTAGAATCAAGATATATGCTAAAACAAAAAAATTCTGCCAAAAAAGCAAATGTTTCTCTCATTTGCTCCATATTAGGGTATTTTCCCACTATAAAATGGGCCATACGGCAGCCAATTTGTAACCGATTGTCATGTTCTATACATCAAATTGTAAAGAATTGTTTTCTCTAATGATTACCAAGTACATTGCCTAACAAATTATTGTCAATTTTAAAAATATGGGGCTAAAAGAACCAGAATTTGTAGATTTCACCTTGAAATGACCTTGTACCATAAGAAGGCTTTATTTTTTCAGCCTGAAACTAATCTGTTGCAATTCCCTGCTTAATTCTATCCTTATTTAATGTTTAACTTATAAGAAATAACCAACTTTATTTTTTTGGAAATTTTCTAAAAGTCATTTTAGGAGTTTTTTGGGTTTCTGAGGTCATGTGAAACTAAGAAATGAAGCTGCTAAGGTACAAGTGAAGATATTTTCTGTTCCACAGTCTTATCCTGAGTAATTTAGCACTAATAGAATCAAGATATCTGCTAAAACAAAAAAATTCTGCCAAAAAAGCAAATGTTTCTCTCATTTGCTCCATATTAGGGTATTTTCCCACTATAAAATGGACCATACGGCAGCCATTTTGTAACTGATTTTCATGTTCTATACATCAAATTGTAGGGAATTATATTCTAATGATTACCAAGTACATTGCTTTACAAATTATTGCCAATTTTAAAGATATGAGGCTAAAAGAACCAGAATTTGTAGATTTCACCTGGAAATGACCTTGTACCATAAGAAGGCTTTATTTTTTCAGCCTGAAACTAATCTGTTGCAATTCCCTGCTTAATTCTACCCTTATTTCATGCTTAACTTATAAGAAATAACCAACTTTATTTTTTTGGAAATTTTCTAAAGGTCATTTTAGGAGTTTTTTGGGTTTCTGAGGCCATGTAGAACTGAAAAAAGAAGCTCTTATGCTACAAGTGAAGATATTTTCTGTTACACAGTCTTCTTCTGAGTATATTAGTACTAATAGAATCAAGATATATGCTAAAACAAAAAAATTCTGCCAAAAAAGCAAATGTTTCTCTCATTTGCTCCATATTAGCCATTATTAGGGTATTTTCCCACTATAAAATGGGCCATACGGCAGCCAATTTGTAACCGATTGTCATGTTCTATACATCAAATTGTAGAGAATTGTATCGAAAATAGTGAACAGATCATCGGAAAAGGAGGCCCAAAAAACACATTTAAACATAGAATATACAAAAGGGACAGCGAACCTGTTACTGATATGTGTTATGTGGTCTGTCTATCATTAAGGATGCCTTAAAGTGATGTGTGTGAATTTATCTAAGTGAGTGGACATTATTTTTTTCTCTTTCACATCTACAAAAAAATATATATATATTAAAGTTTCTTTTGTTGATCCTGCAATTATAATAAATAAAAATAATATTTTATTTTAAAAAAAAAGAAAAAAAAAATTATCTTGAAAAAGAAAAAAGATCAGGTGGGGTTCGAACTTACATCAGCTCACATACTCTGCATTCACAGTCCGACAATCCTATCCACTCGGCCACGTGGTCCCTGACTACATGTGGTGGCAAAATGAGAGTATGATTCTTGGTTTGCTCACGCCGCCATCTTTGAAAGGAGACGATCGAAAATAGCGAACAGGTCATTGGAAAAGGAGGCCCCAAAAACACATTTAAACACAGAATATACAAAAGGGACAGCGAAAAGCTTGTACCGGACAACATACACATAAGGGAAAGACCAAAATTAACTTTGCAGACGGCTGGAAAACAGAGTTTAGCGCCGTCGGATAACAATAGAAACAGGGCACTTGAACTGATGAAAATGGTACTTAGAATCTGAAGTGGCCATTTGAAGTAAAGGCCATTAGATACAGGAATTTTCAGCGATGTAATCACTAGGTGTAGTACGGCCAGTGCTGCTAGAGCACGGGCGTTCAACACAAAAATATAGATCGTGGGCTTTCCAAATTCATATGTTTTATTTTTTTTGGCCCAATATTGGAGGAGAAATCCTTAAAAGAAAACAACTAAAAAAAACGGCAAAATCATGAAAAAAAGTGCACGGCCACTGCTATAGTCAGCACTTGTCCCGGACAGGCGGACATTGCTTCATGTTAGGACTCTGGCAACTAAAAGAAGACAATGCAAGTTTTTTTTAAATATAAATTTTATGAAAATCCGATCATGCAACGCAGAGCTATAGGCACTTTTCTACTGGGAAGTCTCAGATTAAATCTCAGTTCAAACTCTCAGATTACCATAAACATATGGGACATATAATGTCCCCACAATATTAAATCTCAGACCCCATAATAAAAACTCTCATATTTTCTACTAGTCAACAATAGATGGCGCCCTTGTTCAGGGTGCTTTGGACTTATCTCACTCTCACATGCGGTATATGGGGACATTGAAGAAATGCAAAATCTGGACAGATCAGGGTGTGTTTGGCATAATTAAAGCTAGACGCATGTCACACTTACATGTGGTAACTGGAGAAATTGAGGAAACTCAATACCTTGAGGGCTCAGGGTGGATAAGGCATAATTAAAGGAATAAGCATATGGGCCACCAAAGACGTGGCCCATATGCTGATTGGACCCCACAACGTGAGTGAAAGGATGGAAATGGACCCCATAAACCTGCAACAAAGATCCCTCTCTCTCTCTCTCTCTCTCTCTCTCTCTCTCTCTCTCTCTCTCTCTCTCTCTGACAAGGATGTTATACTATCATAGCTGGAAAAGTCCACAACATGCACATGTATTACCATTCCGGATAGCAAAAGAAACCTATCATTTTCGCTTTTCTGAAGACACCAGCGTAATAGCTCGCCGGTGGCCGATGCAATGAAGACAACCAAGTCAACTAATGTTTAGTATGGGCTCTCGCAAAAAAAATGAAGATATCCCCTCTCTCATATCTATTTCCTATCGATCATTCTCGCCTTGGTCAAAAGTTTTCTACCTCGATTTTAAGAGCTCGCACTCACATTTAAAATACCCTCATTGCGGCACCCCAATTGCATTAGCCATTTACAGAAAATCAATTCTCAGATGAAGTCGAAAGGGTTTGGGGTGTTTAAAGATGATAATTTAAAACTATCAAGCCTGGTAAAGTTCTTAACCCTTCCAATGCTGCGGCTTCATCCATCAAAAGCACAATGGCGCAAAGTTGTCTGAAAACGATCTAAACCCTGTCATGTTGGTATTAATTGGAAAGTTCTCGCTGATTACTCTCAGATGAGTACCCATGTGCCGCCAGGATTTCAGTCATTTTCAGGGTTTTTAAAATCATGTTGTACTGGCCAAATTAGCCACCAACAGCATAATAGTTAAACTTCTCAGGGAGAGAAATATTTCATTTTTTCTTGGCCCTAGAATTTTTCTTCATTCTCTTGGTATGCTTTATGAAAGGCAGGCTCAGCATCCCCTCGCCCTCAACATAACTCATTTAGGCCTATAAAAAAAGTTGTTTGTTTCCTGTAACCCTATCCGAACAAGTTTTTATTCAAAATAATCCCTACCCTAAAAATTTATCTGCCCTCCCAACTCCCAAACAACGTAAAACATGCATAAAACACACATTTTTGATCAAAGAAAATAATGCAAAAAAATCTTTTTACCGACCTACCTACCGTATTTTTTTAGACCGTTACAGGTAACAAGCAATATTTTTTTCTTAGCCTTACTAGATCTAGTATATGACATCAGTTCCCATATGCAATCGACCGCCTTTAGGGTGTTTAAAGTCACATTTTTTCAAAACTATGCCTGATATAGTTCTTAATGTTTTCAGGTAAGAGAAACATTTCATTTTTCCGTGGCCTTAGACTATTTCTTTATCCCCTGGCACGGTATCCCCTCGCCTCTGTGCATTGTTCCGTTACGGTGAACGACATGAATCTATGCCAGCTATAGAAAAAAGAAAACACTCTAAACTGCGAGTTGCTTTATGTTGGACTGTTTGAGATCTTCGCAGCTTTCTAAAGCCCCGGGAAAGCTGAAAGAAAGAACTCCGGAAACGGGAACAAATCTCCCTATATTTCACCAAGGGATGCTATGGTGTCTTTTATGTGCCGGGTAAGCACATGATGTTTTGACAGAAATCAGACCTCACTTCCTTACACATCTCGGTTTCCGTCGCGATCCTCATCTCTGGCTCTCAACAGCGTGTCGATATCACGGATACATAAAAACAGATCATAATCCTACTTAGCGGTTATCTATAATACGTTTATATTGCGCGCAGGATATCCATCCCAATTACCCATTGTTGTTCCTACCAAAGAAACAACAATGCTAGCGGAATGGTCACTGAGGGTTTAAGCGGGGTTCAAGGAAGCCTTAAGGGGTGCTTAAAAACCCGTTTCGGAAGTCCGTGGTCCAGAAATGATTGTCCGCCGGCCGATAAAAGAAAATATATTGAGGAAAATGGATGTTTAATTGCACGTCTTTCCTGAGACGATTAAAAACTATAAGTGATTATGATCACATGTCTTTTCAGCCAATCCTTCCTGCTCCAGATTTATTTAACCCGTTTATGCATTACAGTTCTTCTAAATATCACCGTCTGGAACTGCGATACTTATGACAGTAACTTTGGAATTACTTTTACGAATTATTTTGCAAAATATTTCAAGGAGAGTTGTTGGTCCTGTTGTAATCAAACGAATCCCCTTCAAATATTTCCCAATTATATTTTCACCTGTAAGATTTCATCAAAATTGACGGGCTGTTTTGCCCAAAGTGAACATTGATGGTTTAAACAATTGGTAAATGTTATATTACTTGAAAATCTTACAATCATCATTTTATTTCACAATCATCTGTTTTAGGGCTCTTGGTTTGAGAATTGTATATAGAATAGCTTTGTCGGGGCAAATAAGCACCTGAATGGTGTATTCCTACATGTAGCTTAGAACATTAATTATCTTTAACGGATGAGTGTAACAAAGAAAAGCCATTAGACCAAATAGTAATCGTATAATGCCAAGTTTGTCCAAAACGGAACAAGTGGCAGACACAAGAGTTGGTGCAATGTGTAAAAAGTTAGCAAAAGATCACTTTAGTCTGTATAGGGCCATCTTTACTATGTCACGCTATTTTGATGACTGATAAAATACAATATGTTGATAACTGATAAGATGCTTATCAAAACATCTTAATCACTTCTGTTTGAAGTGATTTTTCATTTTGTAGGCAGCATTTGGTAGTGGCTAAGAGAACTGGGATACTCAAATTATTTATGTTGTTTTATTAAAAGTTTCATGAAACAGACAACTGTCAGTATCTCAATCATCCTTATCAGGGGCTGCACACTATGGGATGGTTGTGTAGATCCCCCCCTCCCCCCCCCCCCCCCCCTGGTCAGGGCTGACCACTATGGGATGATTGTGTAGACCCCCCCCCCCCCCCCCCAGGGCTGATCACTATGGGATGGTTGTGTAGATCCCCCCCTCCCCCCCCCCCCCCTGGCCAGGGCTGATCACTATGGGATGGTTGTGTAGATCCCCCCCTCCCTGGTCAGGGCTGATCACTATGGGATGGTTGTGTAGAAGCGAAGTATAATGTAACTAATACCGACAAAGTGGAGGACGAAATGACTGAAACATCTTATGTAATATTCCACATTGATTAGACCTCATAACCAGTGTATAAGATGACTTAATTGTTTTTTCTCCTTGTTTCTTTTCAGGAAGTCGCCAAGAGACTATTGATTACTTGCAAGCCGCAATTAAGTCAAGAATGGCAGAAAAATGATGAACAGTTTATAGAGATTTTAAGAGCAATCACAATCGTAGAAAAGATGTTAAAAAATATCATAGGACAATTTGCTTGATGTCTTGCACGGTGTCATTGGAGAGAAAAAATAGAATACTTTCTTATGTTTGAATATCTAGGAGGTAGGAGAACAATATTTGTGTAACATTCTAAATGAAAGAAAAATGACATGGTCTCTACCTCTTATTACCCGGGTTCAGCCAGTACGCGGTGATGTGCGTAGGATTTCAGAATTATTAGCAGAGAAAAATTGCTTTCTTATTTCCTTAACCTTGAGGTATTTATACTCTTTTTACATTGAGGGTTCTGGATAAAAGATATCCGCATCATTGAGCTTAAATCATTGACTGCACCACTCTGGTTGATTATTACTGGTAGGGGTATGAGTAATAATACCTACCACCCAGGGGGGGGGGGGGACTTTGGTATTTAGGGGGGTATATACGCTCGTTATCAAAATTTTAAAATACCCCTAAAGCACATATTTCAGGCCAGAAAGTACCCTTTTTCAAATACGCTGACATTCAAAAAACACCCTTTCTTTTATCAAAACACTGACATTGGATGAACGATAACACGTATTTCAACCTTAGATTGAATTTATAAACCTCTGCCTGTTTAACGGCAGCAGTAGCGGCAGCAGACTCGGAAGCCCAGTCATTTCGGTAGTCACACGGCGTTAGAGCCCCGGATATTTCGTGGATTGTAAGGGGATTTTCACCCCGCATACTTCGTATCTAGGTACAAAAAAGTACCCTTCTTTTACAAATCGCGGACATGCGGAGGTCTTAAAAAAGACCCCTTCTTCCGCTAAATACGTAACGCCTGTGCGGCCCCCTTCCCTCTGTACCTGACAGTTCCTCCCCCCCCCCCCCCCCCGGGACCTACCAGTGTGTAGTTGCTGAACTATTTCTAAATGTGGGAAATTTATCCCCAAATGTGTGGAAATTCATCACGCAAAGCCACCATATCTCCAAAAACAGCATGAAATCATCACAACTTCCAACATTTAGAAATAATTCACTTTTCAGGAACTATTGACTAGGTAGGTTTAGTCATCCATAGCTCTGCTAGTAAATTACGGTAATCAATTGAAACCATTAATTTAATTCCCAGGATGGAGATATCTACTACGCGAATACCTTAAATCCCAACCAACAGGACTACCGGGTATACAGTATGGTCTGCTGAAACCACGCAGTTCTGCCATGTGCTACAGTAGGCCAGATTCTGGATGCAGTGCACATGCCACAAAATGATGATATACCAGCAATAGCCACACAGTGTTCAACAAACTACGTCGAAATAAACGTTTCTTTTGTTTGTTTGTTTTTGCTAATAATTTAGTATCCTGCAATATGTGGGGGAACAACAATCCTATGACAATTAAGATGTTGTTCTCGCTTCGGAACATACTAGGAACTGGTCGAACAACCTGTGTACTCACTGGCAGGCCCTGTATGACTTCTGTCAACGAAATGATTACTTGTTGAAAATATGGAAATAACATCTTTTGTTCAGTTTTAGTTCCTTGAATTGTGGATTCAGTGACTGGATTAGCAAATAAGGCCCTTTTCTAGTCAAAAGAAAATGACAAAATTGGATCTAAAAAAATGAACTCCAGCAGTACAGTGGCGACTTGGATGTTCCCTATTAAGCAAGTCAATGTCGAAACCATCATTTTGGCGTTTGTAATGAAGAACATCTATGATATCAATAAAACATTAGTTTATCTGTTTTTCTATTTTATTAAGATATCATTACAACTAATTACACAACAAATGGCACTTAAGTGGTAATGAAAAAAAAATACAAATTTGGTATCATTTTATTTAGTTCCCAATTCTTCCTTCAGGTGGCAGCACTATACAGAATGGTCAACTTAAATCCTACGCAGTTCTAAGTATTGCTACGGCGGCCTAGGATGTAGAAATAAACGTAATGAATTGTTTTAAATGCTGATTAATAACACCAAAACAAGAAAACACCTGTGCTAAACCCTTTGGATTACTTTATGTATTTCTAAAAAGCACGAAATTTAAAATATTAATTTAGTTCCAAGTCTTTCGCCAGGCGGCAGCACTGCACAGAATGGTCTACTGAGATCCCTTGCAGTTCTGCGTATTGCTTCAGCATATGAGAAAATATATTTTGTTTGTAGTTTTATTGCTGATAATAACTATTAAATCAAGTAAACACCCGGGTTAAACATATTGACCTTTTCTGCTTTTCTTAATTATGTAGGGTTCCAAATGATGCCAAAACAATCTGCTAAAATGGGCGTGGTAAACTGATGAACAATGCGACACGGCTAACATGATTTAATTAATTAAATGGTATGGAATGCCGTTCTTGCGGAAAAGGGCTATTGGTCTCTAAAGGTACTTCATTTGCCTTCAAAGGCAAACGATATGTATTTAAAGACAAAGATCAGTATTTGCCCTAAAAGACATATGATTTGCATAAAGAAAAATTGTCTTTTAGGGAAATCATTTCCCTACAATGGCAAATGAATTGGCTTGAAAAAAAAGTGTTTTTCTACAAGAATGTTTTTCCATAAAATCAAACTACTTATTTCAGGTGAAATGGTAGATACTCTAAGTAGATACGTTCGGAAATGAAATAGGTACATGTTTGTACCGAAATAGAAATTAAAGTGGCATACAAAAAAAGCTTGACTGCTTACGAGACATTTGGGAACAGATAGATAGCTTGGAAAATTTTGAAAGGAAAAGGTAAACTTAACCTGCAATTAATTATCCACAAAATATGCTAAAAACTTTTGTTCCATTCCCAAATTATTTTCAGAAGTATCCCATACCAGAGAGGTAGATACCGGGGAGAAACAAAGATGAGGATTAGCGAAGTTACTGCATTTGCATTACTATATGTGTGGGGCTTAACACATTAATGATATTTTTTTACTACATAGGGCTTACTGCATTTGTGGTAATAGTTTTACTACATATCATAGTGTTTTCAAACGGAGCTCCTATCCACAATTATGGACCATTCAAAATTTTAAACTATTTCTTTCAGAGTTTTTTTTTTGTTGAAAAAACGTATTTTCAACTTTCAGGCTCAATAACATTTGAACTAAATCAAAATTGGAAAAAAATATACCCTTCTCTTCAATTTTTTCTTAGCTATTGATATGCCGAATTTCTCGTAATTATGTCACATTTGATTCCCAAAATACATGTTTGAAGCAACCATATTTTGGTGAAATTTGATTTGGAAAAAGGGCCTATATATAACCTTTCCTACTTGTAAATGTCCATTACCCTGCTCAGTGATGGCTCAGACACCCGCTGTTCATTTATTTGTGTTGAAAATGGTGTAGGCTTTGAGATATGCAAACATCTCGAAATAACCTTCTATTCACAAATTAACCCCATCAGCCATCTAACTATCTGAAAATGCTTCAACCCGCATGTGGTGCAAAGATAAAGGTAAAAGTATTTTCTATTTAAAAAAGAAAGAAAATATGTGCGCATTAAGAAAAAACAACATTTTTCTTAACCATAATACTTTTTGCTACTAAGAAAAAATCTTTTAAACCAAAGATAACATTTATTTTCTCTAGAAAAAGCTAATTCAAAGAGATATATTAAGATAAATAACATCACGAAGTGCTAAAATTACCGTTTCACCTACTGAAAAGAAATTAATAAGTATTTTTTCTTAATAAAATAAAGATAATATGTGCCCATTAAGATTAACTAAATCATTTTTCGACTAAGGAAAAATATTTAAAACAAACTCAACTATTATGTTACCAAATAATCATTTTTCTTGAAGAGAATTATTAAGAAAAACAATAATGATATTCCCAAAATGCTTGTGATCTGAGGCCCGCCTGCTGATCCTAACTTCTTTTTCTTCCGCCAGATGGCGAGAGAGTTAAACAAAAATGGCTGCCGCTATGGTATTTCGAGATGAAGACAGTTCCCACTTCCATGGGGATGCCGGCGTTGCGGTCTTTGTCTAATCAAGAGACCACATGGTGTCTTTTGTTGAGGATTAGTCTAATCTTTTGACACATTCTAGACAGTAATCCGTAAGTGCAATGCATCTTTTACCTATGCCATGGCTCTTGAGTTATATCTCAGAATAATTCAGTTTTCATATTTGACAAATTTGTCTATCAGATTTTGATCAATTTGAAATTCCATCACCTTCGGGAGTTCTGGTTCTGTCTACCGGCACCTTTCAGCCTAACAGTTCTCGAGGTAATCTTAAAGACCACCTCCATGGCCACGCTTTTAATGGAAAAGAAGCTAGAAAATATTTGAAACATTCAATTAAAGTGCTCTCCTATGAGGAGATCTTATATATCTATAGCTATTGACAAAAAATATGGCATAAGAATTACTACGAATTCAACCTGTTGCAAAATCGTCATTTTGCAATAGCTTTGAATTATAATTAAGAGAAAATAGAATGAATTGTGGCGGTTCTAACAATCTAAACCACATTGAAATTGATCCACAGAAAGGCGAGTAATTCATTTTTACCGTGAACATTGGAGTGGCGACAAAAAAATATCGGTATCTGTGTGTACCATGACGTCATATTCTTTTCCATATTCTGCCGATAGAGGATGCTGCCTTATTTGCACAGACCACTTTCACGATTTTAAGACAGATTTTGTCCAAATGAACTTGTGGGAATGGCGACAAAAAAATCTCGGTATCAGTACATGTCTGTTCACTGTGTGGAGGTGCTCCTTAAGCCATAGACGCCGCTTGCGGGGGTGGTTCGCACCGCTAACTGCGCAAGCTATTATGTTGTCCCATTGCATTTCACCCATCGCAAATGTCAATGTTTATCACTAAAAACACTTGCAACACCGGTTGCTAAAATGATTTTAGTTGACGGGGCCCTTATGCGGACAGCCTTTCTGGAATGGGCAGTTTTGACCGGACACTAGCCAGCTCATCTTCAGGATAACCACTGGCTAGCCAGCTAGATTTGGTGTTAGGAAGAAATAAGGATAACTCCTTTTGAGGACAACCACTGGCTAGCCAGCTAGCGAAATTTGGTTTCTATGGAGAAATAGTTTTGAATTGCTAGCCTGCTATAGGAGCAGGCTAACAGTTCAGGATAATGTGTAGGCTCTACTAGGCTGCACTTAATCCTTCAAAAGTCATGATAAACATCAGCAAAACATAAAGTCTAGGCTGACTAGGCATATACTGTTAAATTGATGGTAGCAACTTCTTAGTGATAAGTAGTAGAATACTCAATATTTTAAACCATGTGCAACTGTAATATACCATATATTTCATTTATAGTGTTTGTTTTCAGATGTATCGCAATAACAATGTTAAGCTGGAGAGGGCAGTGGAGTATGCAGAGGTGAGAAAAGTGTACTTTTATTCAAGAAATCCCTCCATGCCTAGAAGCTGGTGCAAGTTTCACATTTAGCTAAACATCCCAGTTGAGACATACTTAATATTAATATTTGTAAATCTATGAGCTATCTACTCTCTCTCCTCAGTTACCTTTCCTAGGGCAGTGTGTGTATTGAATCAGCTATTCCAGTTAAAAAAAAAATTTGAATAAATAGGTATGCTGATCTTAGTAAATCGTCAATCCTTCTACTTATAGCTTAAGTACTAAACAAGAAGAAACAGGGAACTAGTTGCATGACCTGTTTGGCGGGGAAAATGTTCTTTATATTATTTAGAAGAGGATCGTGATGTATACATTGGGCTACTAAAAGCACTTCTTTTTAGATAACGTGCTACTGCTATCTGACCTCTGGTTGTTGCTAAAAAATTGGATAGCTGAGATCATAGCTCAGTTATGAAGTCTCTTTAACTTCTTTTATTATACCTAACATGAAGATTATAAGCCGTGATTGGCTAACTGAGATTCACCATTCCATGCTGTTGTGCTCATGAGGCAGTATGACATATACTTTGTTCTTTCAGTTCCTTCTGGAGTCTGCTAGGCAGAAACCGGAAAAAATGACAGATACCCACTCATTGAGTGGAACAAAATGGTAAGTGCATTAAATTTTCTGTTGGACTAGTCAAATGTGAACCTTCTAAAGCCTGCCAGTCTACTTGAATAAGGGGGAAAATAGCAGTGAAGCATAGGCAAAGAACCATGAAAAGAATCGATTTGTCAACTCCACAAAGATTTTTTGATTCTTACTAGCCAGTTAGTGTTAGGAAAATTTAAACTTTTTTGAACAGTTTTATTAATCGTTCAGATTTTTCAATAAATTATTTGAATATTATTAAAAATTCCTCAGTGTTATCATTGTTATGTATCTAAATGTTGGTGCAAGACCGTCACCCAAGTAAGTATTTTGGAATGCCTGGGTGTTGGAAGCCGTGTGGTCCAGAGTTCAATCCCATGCTTGGGCTAGTAGGGTTTTGATTCCTCTATGAACTAGGGCAACCACCAAAAATGCTGTGTCCTCTGTGTCTACACAAAACGCTCAGCTTATATGTCGGAGCCATCCTTAAAAAAGGGGTTGCGAACCCTTTTAAAATAAGTATTATGAAATGTCAACCAGGGTCTTAGCCAGGATTTAGAAACTGGGTGGCCAAAATTGTCAATTCTTAAATTTTTGGGCGTCCAAAAGGGGGACCACAATATACTCAATAAATCAACCATAAACATGTATAAATTTATTAAATAAGGCATGATATCCTTATACAATGTCTTAGGAATATTATGGAGATGAAAAAAATTAATTATATGCTTGAGATTGACATTTTAAGAAATTCCTTACAATTTTTTTGGGGTGTCCTGAGGGGTGCTTTTTAAGGGTTTGGGTGTCCAAAAAGACACCCAGACGCCCTGCTGGCTAAGACCATGATGTCAACATTGAAAAAGAAAAGTATTTTGAAATGTCAACAGTTGTGCTGTTTGTAAAATGCTTGCTGTGCCTGCACATTTAGTTCATGAATCAAATATCTAAATACTTAACCTCAAATTTTACACATGGACAATAAGCGCGGCTTTCTCTTTTTGCCACAGGAAGTCCATTGATCAGAAACTGATGGATCTCTATGTGGAGGAGTCTGGAAAGGAAGTTTTCTGCAAGGTGAGCCTTAGAATTGCTTGTGTAATTAACCTGTTCTTATGTTGTGTATTGACAATAAAAGTCTTTTGAATGGGTGTTGACCAAGGTTTTTGTTATTTTGTGATTATGGCAGGTATTGAGTAGATTTGGGTAGATTTAGGTTTTGAAATTTAGGAGCAAAGAAATCCTGGTGTGTTCAACACACATGAAACATTCTGCCAGAGATGTGAACACCTTGGAACTAGGGCAAAAGCTTTCACATTTGGGGGATGTTCACATCTCAAAGGTCTTTTCTTAATGTATAAGGTGCAAACAGGATGGGAAAACTGTGTTCACAATAGGGGACATTCCTATCTCTGAATTCTTAAATACAATGAGACTTTTCACTGTTAACCCTTATGCTGCTGGTGGCTAATTTGGCCAATAAATACTGATGTAAAAAACCTATAAAAATGACTGAACCCCTGGCACATGGGTACTCATCTGAGAGTACTCAGCGAGAGTTTTCTAATGAATACCAAAATTACAGGGTTTAAATTGTTTCCGAAAAATCTTTGCATCCTTGTTCTTGTTCTTTGGAAGAAAGTAGACTTAGCATTGAATGGGTTAAGATTATCATCGCTTGCGTTCTTTGTAGAAATTGAAGTGTGCGACACACCTCCTCGACAAACTGGTGAACCGTGAGAAACTCAACTGCCTGGTGCTCAACCTCTACCCCGGAAACGAGGGCTACTCTCTAATGCTAAGAGGGAGAAATGGCTCGGACTCGGAAACCATCAAGCTACCATATGAGGTGAGTAGTAGAACTTAGTGCATCCTGATTTATGTCAGAGTTGAGGAATACTCTCTAATGCTTAGAGGGAGAAATGGCTCAGACTCGGAAACCATCAAGCTACCATCCTGATTTATATCAGAGTTGAGGGCTTCTCTTTGATGCTGAGAGGGAGAAATGGCTCGGACTCGGAAACCATCAGGCTACCATATGAGGTGAGTAGTAGTACTTAGTGCATCCTGATTTATGTCAGAGTTGAGGGCTACTCTCTAATGCTGAGAGGGAGAAATGGCTCGGACTCGAAAACTATCAAGCTACCATATGAGGTGAGTAGTAGTACTTAGTGCATCCTGATTTATGTCAGAGTTAAGGGCTACTCTCTAATGCTGAGAGGGAGAAATGGCTCGGACTCGGAAACCTTCAAGCTACCGTATGAGGTGAGTAGTAGTACTTAGTGCATCCTGATTTATGTCAGAGTTGAGGGCTACTCTCTAATGCTAAGAGGTAGAAATGGCTCGGACTCGGAAACCATCAAGCTACCGTATGAGGTGAGTAGTAGTACTTAGTGCATCCTGATTTATGTCAGAGTTGAGGGCTACTCTCTAATGCTAAGAGGTAGAAATGGCTCGGACTCGGAAACCATCAAGCTACCGTATGAGGTGAGTAGTAGGACTTAGTGCATCCTGATTTATATCAGATCCGAAGGCTACCGTCTGAGATGAGTATTAGGACTAATGTATCCTGATTTATATCAGAGCATTTCTGGACCCAACATTGGGTAGGAAGGATTTTGTCACGATTTTTGTGCGACATTTAGGGGGAAATTAAGACTAGCTAATTTTTTCATGGTAAGGGTGAGTGGATCAAAATTGAATTTTTTTTTTATATAAACTGAATATCTTTCATAACATTTCTGGGGTAATTAAGAATTCATATAATTTTTTCAAGCATATGAGAATATATTGTGACTAACTATTCATTTATTCTTTCATTCAATCATGCATTCATTCACCCACTGGTTGTGTTTTCAGGAGTCTGAGTTGCTGGACTATGTAGACAATGAGGAGTTGCCTCCGATCCTGGTTGACCTGCTGGAGCGCTCGCAGGCGAGCGTGTTCTACAGCGGCTGTGTCATTGTGGAGGTGCGCGACCACAGGCGCAGCACCAACAACTCATTCGACACCAGATATGTGCTGCTGAAACCTACACCACAGGTACTATCTTTTGTAACCATGTTACAGGAAATAAAAGTACTACTGTAACTACTACTACTACTACTATTACTACTAATACTACTACTACTCTCTTGATATCCAAACAACTTTGGTTTGATTATTAGTGTTCAGAATCGGTCCATCTAAACGACTGGTGATCGATTAATAATCGAAGTTTTGGACACGCGGTTTTCCATGCCGACACTACTATTTACTTCAAGTTATAAGGTACCGCTTCAAAACACCTTTTTTGTTCGAACATGCCAAATTGCGTTCGATGGTCATAATCAAAGGCAAAAACGAATGCTGTTCGGCATGTTCGAACAATCGGGCGAACACTATTGATTATTGAAAAAAAGGTTTTCAGTACTGACAATTGTTATCATTGGTGTTGTTTTTGCTGTTAATCAGCCTTGGTTAGTAGTGGTCGGACGATTAAGCAGAACTTGAGCATTTTTGTTGAGGTGAGGCTGACTCGCCCATTCGAATGGCATTTGAAATAATCAATTATTTCAAATGTGAAATTCCTGAATAAATCTTTTTGAAATTACGCGGCCAAAACATACAAAAACAATAGAACTTTCATTTAAGTGACACGGAACGACTCCATGTCAACACTCAAGAGTAAACAATTGCGCCATATTTGGTGCACCGATTCATCAAGTGCCGTGGTACACCGCATGTGTGGCTGGCATGTGCCGGCGCATGCCGCGGCACAATAATGTTTAAAATCGTTTGCTTTAAAATTTCGGCAATGTGGCCCTAAAACTTGAACCAAATTGTTTAATTGTTCGAAATATTTTTCGATCAATCGATTCAAAAAAATTCTTTGCATCTGAACCCTATTGGTTATTATGGGCTTGTTTCTTGCAGACCTTGCTGTGCGATATCAACTCAATATCTAACGACGGGCATCGCTGGTCGCAGGAAGACAAGTTCACGCTGGAGAGCCAGCTCCTACTGGCCACGCAGGAGCCGCTCTGTCTCGATCCCTCAGTCTCCGTCTTCCTCATAGAGAGCAAGAATAACTCAGAAAAACAGAAGTTCAACACTAGAGCATTGAAAAGGTAAGTCAATTGGTCTCTGTCTTCCTCATAGAGAGCAAAAATAACTCAGAAAAAACAGAAATTCAACACCAGAGCATTGAAATGGTAAGTCTGAACTGTTTCTGTCTCCCTCATAGAAAGTAAAATATACAAGGTGTCATCAACCAACAATTACTGGCCAATCATGATTTAGCTAAAAGTGACTGAGTAGCTGAAATATTTCACTTTTGTGGTTTATCTAATAGATAATAGATATGCATACATTCATATTTTAGATAAAGAAAAGAATGGATATAAAGTGAGAGACCAATTACTGTATGTGCTATAGTGAAGGGCTGGACTCATGCCATGGGTCACTGATCTGGCATCAGCGCGAGGTCATTTGGGAACAAGGACCAATCAGGGTTCACATAATATTTACATTGCAGACAAACCTGATGGTGGGCATGCGCAGAGCACCAACTTTGGGCTATTTATTGACACTGGTTGAGGTTAGCCTGTTCAGGTTGACCGGTTTAAATCCACTTGTGTTTGGTCATCTAAGATTCATATATGGATTGAGAATAACAGGTCTTCCATTTGTGTTGTTTGTAGGTCGGTGAAGAAGTTTTCGCAGACCTCCGTGAACAGGAAGAGGAAGTTCTCGCAGTGTCCGGCTCCTAGCAGTCTCCGACTACACGACTTCGTCAAGAAACGGCGCGACAAGCTCAGAGGCAACCCCACCGTCAACCTCAAGGTGGCAAAAACTACCAACGTAAGTCACAGGGATGAGATCCCCCCGTCGATGAAATACAGCTTGAGAACCTATGTCTTGATTAAGAAAATAAAATCCATGCATATGTCATGACTGCATAGGTATAATCGAGACTATATGGTCATACCTGTTTAAGAAAGTCACTGATATAGGTAGCAGGAGAAATTTTAGATTCAGTACAGACATTTAATTCCTGCACCAGTCGACCGGACGTCTGCCAGTGCCTGGTTGTACAAGCACCCATAGATAACATGTCAAAACTAATCCAAGCACATCAATGACCCACATAGCATGCGTATCAAAGCTATGTTCAGCTGTGAGGTCATCCATGCCCAGGAAACTGGGTGGAAATCGGTTGTGCGGTTGTGTAGTATGCCTGGGCTGCCCACGCATTTAGTGCAGGAATTAAATATCAACTCTGTAGCTTGCCTTAACTTTTAGGTGAAATCAAACAAACTATTTACTGTGGGAATAGACAGACTTGTCTGTCCATGAACCCAATCATCCTGCTGATCTTATTGCATGGACCTTTGATATTTTTGAAAATAGCTTGGAATTAATCGCAAAATCACAAAATATTTGAAAAATTGTATATTTATTTAACAGTTGGAAATGCTGTTTTTTTAAGCTTCATATTGCTATTAGTCTCACAAATGTAGACATTCTTGTATACATTATTCATTTTGGTTTAATCTTTGGTTAAACTGAGTGCTTGATATTCAATTTCAAGTTCATTTTTGCATTGCTCTCACTTTCTATGATTCATTAGTGCTTCTATTGCAGTCCCTGAACCTTCAGTGGCGTTCACATGTCCATTTCTACTACTTATTATTCTCATATCAAATACTACCATTTATTCACTGAATATAAGCTTCAGTTTAGGTGAAACATATTTAAGAACACTTACTCTAGGTCATTTGTCTGGTGAGTGAACAAAGGTTTTTTGATAGCAACTCAGTTCAAAAACAATTTAAAGCATGAATTTTTTTTTGTACCAGTTCTCGAAATTTCATTTAGAAAATGTGTGTCTCTTTGAAATCAAAATGGCCAAAATTTGTATTTGCTCAAGATGATCCCTTTGAAATGCTCAGAAAAGAGCCTTGCTCTTTTGGCTTCTGATGCTGCCAAATGTAAGATAGTTATACTTAGCACTTACTTTCATTGCATCTAGGTCTATAATACTTATGACCATAACTTGGATATTAAGAATCATTTTACAAAATACTTCAAGGGGAGTTGTTGTTAGTGCTCTGATAAACATTTCTTGTTCAAATACGTTCCCAACTAAGCTTTCACTTGAAAACTCTCATCAATCTTGTCAGGTAGCTTTTGATCGCTGTGAACGTTTATAGGTTAAACATATTTTGAAGATATTGCTTAGTTGTCAAGACATTTCAAGGTGTGTCATACCGTATTTATGTTTGGATGTGAAAGTCTTAACTTTGAGTTTCTGATTGGAAGTTTTTTTATGTCTAAAATGAACCTTCTCATAGATGTTGACTATAGGGTTTGTTCAACAACCATTCAGATGACCTATAACTTTAAATAACATGATTTATATTATTATAAGTCTTTACATTTCAAGACGGTTACTGAACACTTAAGATATTATAATTGTTTAACACTGTGCTGGTTTTCCTGATTGCAATGCAGCTTCTTATGCCAGACTTAGACGTTCCGCATACATACACAACGGTATGTATGGACGATGGGAATGTGTGTATGTTTGTTATGTTTGTATCATTAGTTGTATTCAATGTAATTGATATAACATCAGGCCCCAAATTAGAACTGCAGTTGACACTGTATTGATAACTTTGATAACTTATTTTGGAATATTTCGTGGTTCGTTGTAATTTTTGAAGTAATAACAATACTTTTCATACAAATCAGGCTTAAAAATGCAGAAATATATATATAATGTGTAGAGTTAACGGCAAAGAATATTATGAAAGGAAATGAAACAGTCCATATAAAACACTTACTTATCCATTGCTTGTTTGTTAGCAGACAATGCTTTTGAAAACACTAATTGTGCATCTGAAAGTGCATCAAAAGGGTTTGGGGTAAAGGTGCATGATATGGGGGCTGTGAAGCATCGCGCAAAATAGAGGCATGGGCACCAAATGAATGTTATATGTTATGATACAGACAGTTAAAAAAGGAAGCTGTTCTCAGACCTTATGGATAGAACAACATGTTTGCGGTTAGAAAAACAATGGAAAATTAATGGACTTCTTCACCACAAAGTTTAAGCACTGGAAGAATTGTTAAACTGAGAATCTTGAACATAATATGGGGGAAATGACATTGATATGTCTCAATATTGAAAGGAACAAGAATGGCCCGTGTGCACAGCAAGTGTTAGTTTTAAGTCATATTCTTTCCACCTTCATATTGCCATGCTTGCCAATTAAGAATAGCAGACTTCTTAAAATAGGTGGCGCTACCAAGACATGCGATGCATTATTTTTATTTTCAAAAAGATATCGCGAAAACCCCTAAATCATTAAAAGATAGCTTTCGGGGCCATCTTTAAGCCGTGGGTAAGCAACCCTAGGCAACAGCAAGAGCCAACAGGGGCCAGGATTTCTTATTTCCCTGGCAAAAGGTCTCAAATACTCGCTATTGATATCTAGATATGAAAAGTGATGTTTTAGAAATGTGCGTTGTACAGATATGCATAAATGAGTGCAAGTGAGGAAACAGTTTTTGTTCTAAAAATGCAGTTAGTCAATTGAAGTTTGCAATTTGTTGGTTAACTTCTCACAATGTATAACAGGTTATATATGGTAGCAGACAAATCCCCAGAATCTTACTATGGATTGAGTGATAATCATCAAAAACATTTTTGCACAGGCGATGAAATAGCAATTGTGCAGGAGAATTGTTTCTTCCTACAAACATTTGTGAAAGCTTTTCATTATAATTCAGCCATGGATTAATCAATCTTTTAGGTGCTTTGCAATATTTAAATTTATCATCACTTAAAGTATCAGAGTGTGTTCTCATTATTTCAAAGTGAGATGAAATGCTTAATTTGACATACTGTTCTCCAGAAACAATGTTTGTTTGTTTGGTGTTTCATCAGCCTTATGAGAAAATAATAATGATGAAGTTGCTTGCATTTGATTCAGTTTGTGTTTGGTGTTTGTGTTAGACTTTATTATATACCTAGTGTCTTCATGGTGCTATGAAACATTCAGGAATGTTAATAAAAAAAGAGTTTTCTTGAAAATTGGCTGGGCCTCTTGGATATTCTAGCAAAAGTGTTGTACTAGTGGGTGTTTTGGGCATGAGTGGGATAACTAAAGGTTTCTGTAGCTCTCTAGTGCTGTTTGCCTTGTGGGTAACCAAATTACATCTGGAGCATACACATGGTCTGAAAGAAATATACATATCTTGATAACAAAATACTTGAACATGGACACAAAGACTTTTGAAAACCATCTAAACCCTGTCATCTTGGTAATTATTTGATAGCTCTCGCTGAGTACTCTCAGATGAGTTCCCATGTGCCAGGGGTTTCAGTCATTTAAAGGGAGGTTTTTTTGCACCATTTTCTATTTTCCAAATTAGTCACCAGCAGCATAAGGGTTAATTAAACAGTCCCTCATCAAAGTATAACTATATTTGGAGAATTATGTCCAAAAATTCCTGCCTACGTATGCACTCCAGATGTAGGTGGGTTAGAGATGTTTGGTTGGTTGTTGTTGCATTTGGTTGCCGTTTATTTTGATGTGGATTTAGGATAAGCACTTTCAGTTTATTTTCATTAACCCATTCTTTCCTGCAGCTCCCAGATGAAGGCCAGATGAAGGGGATATCTTCCTGATATCTTTCGGAAGAAAATGATGGAAAATCATCAACTAAAATCTTTTCAACATTCTTTTCCCTTTTCAGTGTTTTTGTTTTAATTCATTCATTCTTAGAAAGAATTTATACATTTTTTGAAAGAATACCTGATTAGGATTGTAAAAATATCGAAAGAAGAATGGTAATAATGATAGAAAAAAAAATGTCCTGAATATTTCGGTGATATCTTTTAACCAGATAGTAATTCGCAAATCACTTGATGGCTAGATAACTTGATCAAATGTTGTTTATGAATCTAATCTAAATAGTTATTTTCATAAGAACACTAGATCGTGACTAATCTTTTTCAAGGGGGTCTTTATGTGTGACTGGGTTAAAGCAGTTAGCTCTGGAAAGTTATTTGATCGCAAGTATGTAGAATAGAATCCAATCGGTATCTGCTTGTGAAAAACTGGTTTCTTGTAGGAAATGATCTAACCAAGGTTTGAACATACTAGTATAGAAAAACAACTCTTTGGGCTTCAGTAGGGGTTTACTTTCCAGATTTATTGTGTATGTGTATAACTGTCAATATTAAAATGCCAATTATATCATATAATCAGACACACATTAGTGGGTCGCATAATAGGTGTCAGGGTATTTGATTATACAGGCGAACTTGGATATGACGGACCACTGTAAGACAGACCTTTGTCTATGACGGACAATATGCTTGGTCCCAGTCCCATGCATATCAAGTATGTGTCATATGTATATGACAGATTTTGCATATGACTGACTAGTTTTCCTGGTCCCATTGAGTCCATCATATCCAAGTTCACCTGTATACAATTTGAATAACTATTTTCAGGGGGCTACCCTGATAGCCTAGTTGTTTGAGGCAGCATGCACTGAATGCTGGCTGACTTTCTCTTGCCAAAGATTCTGGTGATAAATCCTGCTCAAGGCATGTGAGAAAGTAGTATTCCCAGGGTATCCTCTAGGCTAGGGGCCCGAAAAGGTATTTTGATAAAAAAAAAGTGGTCAAAAATAGGATTTCTGGTAAATATACCTACTATTTTGGGCCCCTAGTCTGATAAATCTAGGGGCCCACAGCAGAATCTCGGGGCATATGCCCCTGGGAAAGTCAAACCCTGCTTGTCAGAGTTTGGCCTAATAAGGCAGAAAAAGTAAGGGTAGATGGAATTTTTAAATTCAACATTAGACTCTTAAACGATCTGTGCACATTTCTTACTTATGCATTCCCTTCTTTTTTTTCTCAGTGTGTGGATATGTGGAGACAGAGAGAGGTGCAACTCACAGTTCCTGAAAAAATTGATGTAAGTATTTGGATTATTTGATGGTTAAGGAAAATTATTGAATGGTAAATTCTGTAGGTTCGCCTTTACGTTATTATTTTCCTGAGTTCAGTTATGTAAATAATGTACATCGTAATTTTTCTAGGGTCTATTCACATGAATGAAAATATTGAGATTTGATAAGACAAAGAGTTTATAGAAATAAGGTGATAATAGAAACTTCATAAAGTAGAAAAACAGTGGAATCAACTTCAAAATATCATACTATAGTGCAATCTAGTGCTATTATAAAAAATCAACCATTGTCTTTGGGGCTCAATGCTATTGTTTCATGTCACCTGTTTGCATTCGGCAGTCACTTGATCTTTCTTAATTAAACCTTATGCTGATGGCGGCTAATTTATTTGGCCATTACAAAATGATGCAAAGAAACTGGAAAAATGACTGAAACCCAGCCACATGGGTATTCATCTGATAGTACTCGAGAGCTTTCCTATGAATACCCATATGACTTGGTTAAGGTGATTTTCATAACTTTTCCATTCTTGCGCATAGGTAACCTCAGCATTAGAAGGGTTGAACATTATTCCCAGGGCACCCTCTAGAACTTGTATTATATTGGTTGTTTCTACTTGTAGGTTGATCTGTATGCCCGTGTGATGGACAAGCCACGTCCTACATTAGATAACACCCCTGTAAGTAGACATTGCCTATGATTCATTCTCTGTGGTTTTACCTGGCGTAACACGGATGCTGTATGTATTTATGTGTGTGTGTGTGTGTATGTACTTTATAACTGGTATTTTTTACAGGCATTTTCACGCTGCCCATGATAGCGTCAATATAACATCCTTCAAATTAATATCTATGTAGTGATAAAGATATAGTTTGTGTGCTTGAATGTGAGAATTTAAAAAAAGCACAAATACCCTCTTGCAGGGCAGTAAAGCGAAATTTTTAGCACTCCAAATTAAAGCCTCATACGGTATGTTTGTATGTATGTATGTATGTATGTATGTATATATGTATGTATGTGTGTTTTCAATGAAATTTTAAGAAAATCAAATATTAATTATTTTTTGATTCTGAAATATACATGTATCCTTAATTTTTCTAAGGTAGTGGTCGATGGTGGCTGTTTTTCAAAGATTTACAGCCCACCCCAGGGTAACAATTAAACTCATCTATTTTACCGGTTGCATTTCTGTCTTCATTAGCAAACTGTTGAGGAGTACATCCTGGAGTCGGAGCACAGCCAGGGCAAGATCTACTTCACTCGCCTGGTTATTCAGCAGCGCATGAGTGACGACTACTACCAGGGGGAGCTCTATGTCGACAAGGACTACCTCGAGGGCCACGTCAAGGGCAGGATTTGTAGGTAGGTTGGATATTCAGCTGGATGTAGAGCTCTTTTCTTACATTTCACGAAACGCTAACAAAAACTCCTTATGTAGGTAGGGTATTCAGTTGGATATACAGCTCTTTTCTTACATTTCACGAAACACTAGCAATAAACATGTTATGCAGGTAGGATATTCAGTTGGATATACATTTCTTTTCTTACATTTCATGACACACTAGCAAAAAACATGTTATGTAGGTAGGATATTCAGTTGGATATACAGTTCTTTTCATACATTTCATGACGTTGTAGCAAAAAAAACTTATGTAGGTAGGAAATTCAGATGCATATACAGTTCTTTTCTTACATTGCGTGACTTTGTAGTAAAAACACCTTATGTAGGTAGGATATTCAATTTAATATACAGTTTTCTTACATTTTATGACACTGTAGTAAAAAACACCTAAAGAAGACTTCACATTGGCAACTTCCTAGTGTCATTTCCAAATATGGGCATGTTTATTAATCAATTTATATGCAGGTTTCTTGCTAGAAATAGTTGTCTGGTCATGCTATGAAGTAAGACTCCAAGGTAAAATGTTAGGAAGTGAAATAAAACAAATATATGCAAAGATTCAGCCACTTCACAAATACATTAAGTCCCAACACAAAAAAAACTTGATTATGAAGATTCTAAAATCCATGAAAAAGTACCAAAAAACAAAAATAACAAACAATTTAGAATAGTTATTAACATTCAAGCAGGTTTGCATTAATGATCATTTTTGAGAAATATGTTTTTTGTGTGAGTCCAATATTCTTATAACACCCAAAAGTCAATCAAGTTCTTATGATTATGAATTTTTCAATAAACTTGACAACAGCCCTTTGTTTTACACTCTGTTTTGCATTTTTGTAGAAATTCACCCTTCAAGTTTTATCCTATTTAAATGAATTGCAATATTTTTGGTCACCATTTTACACTGTTTTTTGTAGGATTCACCTTTCAAATTTAACCATATTCAGATGAATTGCAATATGTTTTTGTGTCACCATAATCATATTTTTGAAGCAGCCTCCTACTTCCTCATTGATATTATAGCCTGTGTATTATTTCAGTTGTGAACTCTAAGGTGAGAAGAAGTTTGTATGAACACAACAACAAGGAATGGTCTCATGTAGTCAAATCTTTTTTTTCTCAGCAGTTCTGCCTATTTGTGCAGGTTTCCCCTAGGAACGCGCTCGAGTGTCGAGAAGTACATCAAGCAGTTCACGGAGATCGTGACAGAGGAGGGGCGTCGCCCAGTGAAGATCACGCACGTGGTGCCGGGCCTCGCCCCGAAGGTGACGTACACGCAGAGCACGCAGCCGCTGCTGACGCCCACGCAGGTGTCCATCACGAGCGCCCAGGCCCTGCTCACACAGGCCACCAACCTCGCAGCCAGCATCACCGGACAGGTATACACTAGTTTGTTCATTAGGCATTAAGGTTAATTGTTTTTTTCCTGTGACGGTCCTAAAACAAAAACACAGTTGAAATATTCAGGTAGAAATAATAAAAAAAAATCTTTTTTTTTTTTGATTTTAATTTTTTTTTTTTTTTTTCAAAAACGTGTGATTCCTGCTTGTTTTATGATGATTTGGAGTTGGGAATGAGGAAAAAACTGTAAGGTAGAGATTTTTTGAGTTAAGCCTTATGCTGCTAGTGGTTGAAGAGGAAGTGATGTCAGAGTCACGTGAAATGGCTAAACACTGAGCTTTGTTATGCTCATTCCCAGGCCTATTTCTCTGTCCCACAAAACATAAACACGGATATGTTTTAACCACTCTCGGGAGTGGAGAAAAAGGAGAAATATACGCGTTTTACCGTGAAGCCTATGCACTAATTCAACAATGGTAAAGTGCATGTGTTGTCACATGCACCGTTTGTTTTCCTTATCTAGATCGCGAATGTGATGCACGCAAGCCACTGTTTTTCAGTATCATTTACATAGCTCCCAATACATGCTGGCACCATGCGTAGAAGATCGCAGCTATGCTCAGAGCTTGGCTTGTCGTCGAAACCATGCTTCATCATATTAAACAAACATACATGTATTAGTGTTGGTTTTGCATAACGTGGCATACTTGTGGTAACGGGCACGTTATTCTAACAGGCCCGATACGTTGAAGGTAATGTAAAGGGAACCTTTTAATGGGGCCGTTACATGCCAATTGTGAAATTTTAGGGAAGCCGTTAAGTTTTGGGACTGTAGGAGGCCTTGGGCCCATAGAGGATGTGCCCATGCTGGACCGTAGTTGGGCCAGAACTTTTATCTTTTAACGATGCCGTGACAGGCCCGTTAAAGGTTCAGAGAGACATCTTGGGGCCATATTTGTATCATAAAAGCCACAAACTTTGATATTCATAATTTTTTCTTCTGAAATTACACTTTGAAAATGTTTTAGGTAATGTGTTTTATATATTCAATACATCCTAAATGATCAATTAAACCAAATCTTTATGTTGCACACATTATCTTTTAACTTCGTGAGGCATTATGAGGTGAGACCTTATATGTATGTAATAACTGGTGACATGGTATAAATCCTGATTGGTGATTTGACACTCTGAAGTAAGAAGTAATAACTGTTGTTGCATGATGACCTCCTCAAAACCAGCAGCAATGCAAATAACTTATCTAAACAGCCATAAAAGTCATTGCCGGGACCAATCGGCACTTTTTTGGAAATGTAGTTATAAAAACAAATTTTCCATTAGTTTTTAAACTTTAAAAATTTTGAAATTACAGGCCAGTATGGGCTCGTAACGGGCATGTGTAACAGGTCCGTAAACAACGCTTAACAGGCATGTAACTGGCCCGTTTGAACAGGGCAGTTATATAGCTGTGCATCCTTATGCATGTAACGGGCATGGTTTGAATGAGCATGTAACAAGCCTCTAAAGGGCATATACAGGCCTGTTAACTTTTACCTGTCTAGCTGTAGTTGTAGAGTATTAGCTGTAGCTCCCTTTGCAATTAAACGGTTGTGATTATTTTCAGTTTGACACCAGCACGGTGAGCAGCAAGAAGTACCCGCCAATCAAGCTCTCGTTGTCGCTTAACTCCGCGGCGGCTGCGGCGGCTCCAGTAGGGGGCGCCACGGCGGGTGGTGCCGGCGCCACAACGCCGGGAGGACTCCCCACTGCCACCTTGATCAGCCCACAGACAACACCCTCACAGAGTAAGTCACAAAAATATGACATCTTGGGGTTTTTCTTCAGTACAAACATTCAAATCTTGCACCAGTCAACCAGACGTCTGTCAGTGCATGGTTGTAAAAACACACATGAATAACAATTCAAAAAAATTAAGCCAAGCACATCAATGACCCACGTAGCTTGCGAATCAAAGCTACTTTCAGTTGTCAGGTCATCCATGCATCCATGTCCAAGAAACTGATTGGCTGAAGGGTGTGCGGTCGTGTTTTATGCCCGTGCTGCTCAGGCATTTGGTGCAGGATTTAAATGTCGGTACTGTTCAGTGTAGAAATCAAGATCTTTATCCACTGGATGACCTGAAATTGAAATAAGATTAAAATGATTCTTAAAACCATTCTTATTTCAAAGTTATTGTCCAAAGTATTATAGACACACAATAATTTCTGGAGGAACTCTTTAAGTATTAATGGGTTAATGAAATCATTTCAAAGCAACCTTTTTATTTCTGCATCTCCAAGGGAGGAAGGGGGTATGGGTCAAATAACATTCAAACAACACCCTCACAAATTAAGTCCAGAAAATATAAACAACCTTTAATCTTTTGATATACAGTATATAGTTGTACACTGGTCTAAGGCAATCTTAAATCCATTTTGTTTACCTAGATTAAGTGTGGGGAGATACTACAACTATATTATATTTATGCACAGAAAGCCTCTAGTTTTTGTTAGGTGTCACCCCTGGATAACTGTTTAATGCCAATTTAACCCTGCACAAACATATTCATGTTGTCATTTCAGAATGCCCACTAACACTGTGTACTTGTACACACGTCTTTGTGGAATACTCAATCACAATGTATTAATCAGCCAAATTTCTTATCAATTAAGCGAGTTCAGGGTTCGAAATTAAGCTTTTATCCATGGAGCCCAACTGCATCTTCAAAAACTACCTAAAGGTGTTCTGTATAGAAACCAGTACATCTTTGGGCTCCCTTCAGAAATTTGAGGGAGCCGCCGGATAACTCAAGAGAGCTCTGGGCTCCTGGCACCCTCTTATTTCGAGCCCTGGAGTTGAAAAAAAATGGATATTTCAAAACAGTAGTGTTTTCCCGTCTGATGTTTGATCGTGTGTTATGTGTTGTGTGTTTGTCTCTGTAGGTCCCGCCGCGGGCTCTGCCACCAGTGGTCAGCCCGCTGTCCAGCACAGCGGCCTGAGTCTCCAGCAGCAGCAGCAGCTGGCCGCAGCGCACAGAATGAGACAGCTCGGCATCTACGGCAATATCGCCAAGTAAGCTTCGGAAAAGTCCTTAACCCTTATCCTGCTGTGAAACCTGTAAGCACTGCTGCACACCACAACAATTGTTGTGGTTAGCAGGATAAGGGTTAACCCTTCCAATGCTGAGGCTACTTCCGTCAAAGGCACAAAAAATCAAAATATCTTGAAAATCATGTTGGTATTCATTGGAAAGCTCTCACTGAGTACTCTCAGATGAGTACCCATTTGCCAGGGTTTCAGTCATTTTTCAGCTTTTTTCACATTATTTTGTATTGACCAAATTAGCCACCAGCAGCATAAGGGTTAATGTGGTTATGTCATCAGTTTATGTGCAGCTATGATTTTGTGCTCTTGCCACAGTATTTTCCACCTTTCACACTATCTTCACTAATGTCATCCTGTCTAACCGTGTCTTTATTTGAACTACAGTCCTGTGTAACCATTTGTCTAGCATCTGTCTTCTCCTATTGCGCGCACTGCTGGGATTTTTCTTGTAGGTTTTTGTCCTTTACTCTCTCTCGGGTCTTGGAAAAGGCGTGGACCCCTTGACTCAAATATCCTAATATCCTTAAGCTATTATAACTAGTAGTACAGTTGACACAATGTTACTCGTCATAACCCTTCTGCCATTGAGGTTACTTTCATCCAATGCACAAAAAAGCAAAATAGTTATGAAAATTATCTTAACCCTGTCATGTTGGTATTCATTGGAAAGCTCTCACTGAGTACTATCAGATGAGTACCCATAAGCCATGGTTGCATTATTTCCCACCTTTTTGTCATAATTTCATGTTGACCGAATTAGAAACCAGGTTTAAATGGAAAGTATTGTTACTCTTATGGGACTTAAACCCAGATTGCTCTATGGTACAAACTAGGTACCACCATGACCCTACTGCTTACTATGCTGGGCCATGCCAAGCCTCTCGGGCAAAGGATTTTTAACCCAATAATGCTTGCAGCGGCCAAAATCAGCCTGGCAATTTTAATGTTATCTTTCTGGTAAAAGCATGCATGGAAAATTATTTCAAGGGAAATTTCAATTATAATACTACCCACAACCCTCCTTAAAATATTTTGTAGAATCATACCAAATTTTTGAAATAATATCAAAAGTATCAAAAAACAGACAGCAAATTCAAGAGTAACTCCTAAGTTTTAATAGGTTTATCAAATTTGAATTTGTTTGTGAACCTTTTCTATCATTCTTATTTTTAAAATGTTGCTTTGATTTTTGTCTCACCAGGAGCAGCACTTCACCAAGTCCTGCGAACCCTCTAGGAAATGCAGCATGTAAGTATGGTCAAAGCAGTCTTAGAGATAGCAAGGTTTTTTGGGTTTTTTAAAACTAATCCCCTTCTCTAGTAAAACTATTGGAACATTTGTACTACTATAATTGTTTATTTCATTTTATTGTGCCTATCACCAAGTATGGAATGCCTTACAAATAGTATCTGGAAGTAAATTAAAAATGTATATATATATATATATATATATATATATATATATATATATATATATATATATATATATATATATATATATATATATATATATATATATAAAAATATATATATATATATATATATATATATATATATATATATATATATATATATATATATATATATATATATATATATATATATATAT
The DNA here is from genome assembly GCA_963942565.1 of Maea johnstoni. NCBI lineage: Eukaryota > Metazoa > Annelida > Polychaeta > Spionida > Magelonidae > Maea > Maea johnstoni. The sequence goes on from OZ012690.1 coordinate 21,353,784, forward strand.
ATATACATGTATATATATTTATATGTCAAAATAGCACTTTTCTTCACAATATCCTCAAGATATCAAAAGCTTGCCTTTGATGAATATTGGAGGGAGAATTACTCATTGTAAGAGAAAAAAAACTTTTCCTAAAATATTTTTCAATAAGTGCAGTAGTGCCCAATTACTATCATACAGTGTCGACATTTAATTCCTGCACTAAATGCATGGACAGCCAGAGCATAGTACAAGACTGCATGCCTGATTGCCTTCAGTTTCCTGGGCATGGATGCACAGATGACCTCACAACTAAATGTAGCTTTGATTCACAAGCTATATGGGTCATTGATGTGTTTGACTTCTATTCTTTTTGACATGTTATGCATGGTTGTTTTGTACGACCAGGTCCTGGCAGAGGTCCGGTCGACTGGTGTAGGAATAAAAAGTCTGTACTGTAAGTATCATAGCATCATAGCATGCAGATATTTTGCAAGGAGATTTCTTGCCCTGAAAATGTAACTGATTATTCTCTATTTTCAACAGCTCAACTACCAACATACAGCCAAGCCACACAACAGCAGCTTCAGCAGCAACAGCAACAACAACAGCAGCAGCAACAATTACAACAGCAACAACAACAGCAACAGCAGTTGCAACAACAACAGCAGCAGTTGCAGCAGCAGCACCAGCAGCAGCAGTTACAGCAGCAGCAGCAACAGCAGCAGCTGCAGCAGGCGGGCGTGCAGAAGGTCCCGACACCCGTACCGACCCCGCCACCCAATATCAGGGCAGTGACGCCCACCACGGCCAACCTGACGCGGCGGGGCACCCTGCCCGATAGCTTCTCCACCGCCCAGATGACCTTGGTGTCTCAGGGGCTGCCGCAGGGAGCCAGCTTCATTCAAGGTGAGCAGGGGAAGTTGTGCAGAGGCTAAGAGCTAAAATTTGGAGGAATCGTTCACTTTTTTGACAAAAGTGTGAAAGTTGTCACAGCTGTACTTATGTCCTTGTAGAATCATTTGAAGCCTGTTTACCCACCAAGGTTGCCATGGTAACCAGCGCCATATTTGATTTCAAAATGGCCACAGCTAAAAGCTTTTTCCTCATATCTCAGCCTTAAAGTATGGTAGAAACAAGATCTGAGTGTCTAATACCTTGTTTTATTGGTTGGAGAATCAATTTTAGACATTAAGAATCCTAAGATGTCAGCCACCTTGGATTTCAAGATGTCCGACAGCAGAAATCTTTATTTTTCTTCATATTTTTTGGGGAAAATAAGTGTCTTCTAAGGATGTCAATTTAGACTTTGTTCAACAAAGTAATGAGGTTATTGTGTTTGGAAAATGCTGAGATGCAAAAAAAGGCATAAAAGGCTAAAAGAAGTTGTGAAAGTTGGCACAATTGTACTTTGGACCATGTAGAATCATTTAAATCCGAGTACCCTCCCAGGTTGCCATGGTAAGAGCACAAAGACTCAAAGAATTTTTGAAAACCATCAAACACTGTCATGTTGGTATTAATTAGATATCTCTCGCTGAGGACTCTGATGAATACCCACATGCAAGGGTTTCAATCATTTTTCAGATTTTTTGCATCATTTTGTATTGGCCAAATTAGCCACCAGCAGCATAAGGGTTAAAGTATAATTCAATTTGACAAAAATATGGAATAAAAGAAAAGAAACTTCCAGTCACCATTTTTCGTTACATATTTTCCAAGCATTGCCCTTGTTTGACACAAGTTACCAAAATAATTTACAGTTGTTAGCTGTTGTTGGGCTGAATGAGTTAACATGATGCATTTCTTCTCTTTTCCAGCCCAGGGACCTGGGGTATCAAGTACTGTCACTGCCACCCTTTCCACTCCGACAACCACTTCCTCCGAACGCCCCGCATCGACATCGCAGACAGTGAACCTCGCCCCGAACATCAACATCGCCAACATCACGGGCCTCCCGCAAAACTTCAACATCCAGAACCTGGCCAGCCTACAGAACATGGGGCTGGCGAACCTGCAGGGACTTCAGAATCTGCAAAATGTGGCCGTGTCTCTAACAGGTGGGTCACGTGAGGCATGATCTTAGCCAGGATTTAGAAACTGGGTGCCTAAAATTGGCAATTGTCAAATTTTTTGGCGGCCAAATTTTTAAGGGGGACCACAATACACGTAGATTTCAACCATAAACATGTACAAATTCATCAAAACAAGGCATGTAATGATATCCTTATACAATGTAATGTGAATTATATGGAGATGAAAAAAATCAATTGTATGCTTGAGATTGACATTTTAAGAAAGGTGCTTTTTCAGGGTTTGGGTGTCCAAAAAGACACCCAGACGCCCTGCTAGCTAGGACCATGATGTGAGGCTCAACAGGGTTCACTCCATAGTCTTAGCCAGCAGGGGGTCTGGGTGCCTTTTGGACGCCCAAACCCTCAAACCCCATAGTCTTAGCCAGCAGATTGCCTGGGTGCCTTTTGGACACCCAAACCCTCAAACCTTTCAGGACAACCAAATGATTTTGTGAGAAACTTTTTAAAATGTCAATTTCAACACAGTATACAGTAGTAGTAGCTCCGCCTGAATGTAGGTACCACTAAAATACCCTTAGACCCATGACCCAGAGGTCGGACGTATTGAAAGATGGTAGTTTTTTCAACAGCTGAAAACATTGCTATTTCGAAAGGAGTTTATTTGACTATATGGACCATAAACAACTGTCCACTGACTTTCTTTAAAGTGCTTTTGAACATTATAGGTGGAAAGGGCGCTATACCAAATATAAATTATTATCATTTATTATTATGAATGAACTGGTTGTCTTGTTTGTTTCAGGTGTGACTATGGCTGGGGGTATCGCTGTTCCCATGCCTATCATGTATTAACTGATTGCTCTATTGTTTCATGTGTGACTATGGCTGGGGGTATCGCCGTTCCCATGCCTATCATGTATTAACTGATTGCTCTATTGTTTCAGGTGTGACTATGGCTGGGGGTATCGCCGTTCCCATGCCTATCATGTATTAACTGATTGCTCTATTGTTTCAGGTGTGACTATGGCTGGGGGTATCGCCGTTCCCATGCCGATCAGCATGATCAACTCCACGGCGACGTCCTCCTCGCTGATGCAGCAGAGCACGCCTACAGGCATCATCGTCAGCTCCCTGCCCGCCCTGTCCAGCCTGCCCAGCAGCACCACCTCCGCATCCTCCACCGCAACAACCATCACCTCACAGGTAAGATATCTGTACAATCAGAAGTTTATTCTGGCTATGTCAAGCACTGATCCTGAAGTCATAAAAATGCTTGGTAAATTTGTAAATGCTATATTTTCTCTCAGAGAGTGCATTTAATGTTCATATTCTCTCTGTATACATGTTTCAAGATCTTTATACTTGTATTCATATTTGTCAGGTTGTACATCTATGACTTATAACTCTTTTCTGAGTTTGTTTTGAGGTCAATAAAATCAATCAATCTATCAATCAAGTAATTCTGGGGTGTCCAAGTTTTCGAGTCCTGTAGCACAGACAATTGATCTTGGAGCACAGCAATTTTTTGGTAGGCGCTGTGCAAAAAATCAGCTTGAATACTGTCACCAGATGGCACTACCATTTCAACCTTGTAGCAATAATGTTCAAGACCTATATCAATCAATAGGTGGTACCAGTAAATGAAGTTTATGTGTTTTCTAAGTACAATTTGTGTTTGAAAATACACGTGATTATAGGGTCTATCTTGTGGCATGCTTTTAACCTCTCTCACATGAAGGTTCGACAATGCGACAGTTGGACACCCCTGTGATTATACTTACTTGGTTTTTGATGTGTGACATTTGTTGTTTTCTTTCCGCTAGGCTGGTAACCCACCATTGACGTCTCCCACGCAACTGGTGACGATGATCACCACCATACCTGCGGCCACCCCCTCAGCCACCTCCATAGCCTCCACTACAGGTACAGTTAGAGCCAGTCACTTAGCCAGGATTTTCATAACAGGGTGTCAAAATTGGGATTTCAAAAATAGAGGGTGTCAAAAATCCCTAATTAAAAAATTAAAAATCATTATACTGATTATGTACATTAACAAATAAGGTAATTATATGCTTAATTCAAGGAATGTCTTTGTTAATATTTTGAAGTTAAATTTTTTAGAAATTTAACTTTGAATTAGTATTTATAAAAAAACACATCCCAAAATTTAGGGTGTGTTTTTTTTTAAATCTAAAATCAGGTATTTTTCATGAATCAGGGAGTCCAAAAGACACCCAGACACCCTGCTTGCTAAGCCCCTGGTTAGAGTCATAAGGCTGAGTTTGATAATATTCCAGGCACCAACATAAATATTTGCCCGCTTGCCCTGGCAAGTGAATTGAAAGGGCTCTAGGGCAAGTACTTTTTAGTTTGGGCAAGCTGATTTTCTGAACAATGCTCATTTTAAACTAAAAAAAAAACCCAGAGATTTGTAAACAATGAAACAATTAAATGGAAAATTATTTTCAAGTCATTAATTCCGCAATGAATAATACATGTCATTCCATCATATGTTATATACCTTATTTCGGCCAAGCCAAAAATTATGATGGTCAAGTAAAAATCATTAATTACTTGCCCCATATATATATGGTTAGCTTGTTCTGAAACTTATGTTTGTGCCAGTGTGCTTCATGTAATACAGATGAAGACCATCACTAGTTAGAATGTACAGTATAACCTATTGAGATCTGTAGCGCCAAAAGACAACCTGACATTTATGGTAATATTTCAGTGACCAGAACATCTTTTATAAAGTATTTGGAGATGAAATGATGACCAGAACCCATTTTTAACTCTCCTCTAAATATTTTGAAAATTTGATACTATTTTCAAAAGTATCATTTGTCCAGAGGACATTAGTCAAGGATATCTGCAGGCATGCATGCACAAAATCATGATTTATTTATCTATCTATAAGAGGTAATATCACCAAATGTATGATTTCATGGACATTTTATGAAGGTAAAAATTTCCAATTGTTTACTTCAAAATGACAATTTTAGAAATTCCTCACAAATGGTTTTGGGCGTGCTGATATGTGATTTTTGAGGAATTGGTGTCCAATTCATGTGGGCGCCCACATACTATGCCAAGGCCCTACACAGTTGTATACATATTTTACTTGTGCAATATCTGTATCTGTATCATACAATACCTGTCTGTTTCAGGCATCCTAACGAACACGACTAGTATCACCACGCCCTCCAATATGCTGTCTCTGCCGATAGGGATGTCTGGTAACCTGACACAGTTAATGACGGGGCTGAAAAATGCCCCCCAAGGTCTACGGACAACAGGAACTCCGCTATCTTTACTACAGGTAAGAGGCAGCAGTTTTAGTGTGTAGGTAATTGGTAATTGGAGTTGGTTTCCTACTGAATTTACTTCTTTTGGACTTTCTCTAGTGCTCTCGAATACTGTGTACCATGATAATTTTGCGCAAAGTAAGTAATGCGCTCATTAGACAGTTGCCTTTGATGCGCTTAATTATTGCGCACTGGTTTTAAATGACTAGCTATCCTGACAACTCCTTGTTCAATACTAGTATATAGAGTTTGAATGTCCAAATAATGGTGCACACTTTAATAAATGCATACTCCAGGGTGCGCAAAGTAGGCATTATTTAAACTACCGCAATGTTAGCTACTGTATCAGGGCTCATCAGTACCCAGCCAACACAGGTATTCAGGCAGGGCAAGTTGGACCCAAGATCAGATAGCCTGCCAGACTCTCAGATTGCCCTGCCAATTTGTCACTATGGGGCTCTCTGTAATGTCAAGCCCTGTGTATACAGTATTTCCTTGAAATACTTGTTCACTGACAAAGCATTTTCTTTTCTTCATCCTATCAGATTCCTGGTCAGCCGGTGCAGCTCTTGAGTGCTGCCAGCCTTCAGCAACAGAGGGCGCCACTTGTCCAGCAAGGTCAAGGTCACCAGCAGCAGCCGCGACCTCTACTGCAGCAAGGTCAAGGAGGCGTTCAGCAAGCGGGTCAGGCTGGCCGGCAGACCACATCGATCTCCTCCCTACCCGTCACTACAGGTAAAATTCTCACCCTGAGGAGCAGTTTCTCATTAACCCTTTGTTGATCATAGTACAGCTGCCTTAAAAGAGTCCAATTGATGACACTGTAAGTGTCTGTCTTGTTAAAAAGTATTCAACCCGTACATTTAACCCTACAAAATGAGGCAAGGTCTATATGTTTTTCAAAAATCTTTGCGTTCTTGTGCTTTGGACAAAAGTTATCTTGACATTTTTGAGCAATGTCTTTTGATGCAAATAGGTGATTGATAGTGTGTATTTGAAACTCAACTAGTTGTCCAATTGCTCACTAGGTGGCCAGCCATAGGACCTTTCAGTTCCTTGATTTATATAATGCGGTCAACCACCTATGATGATACTTAATAAACACCACTTGCATTTTGAATAAAATTTGGTTTTTCCATACCCCCTAATATGCATGAAATGTTTCTAATTTTAGCTGTTTTGAGCACTCAGAATCTCTCGTCCCAGTCGGTGGCCGCGCTGGGTCAGTTGACCCGTGGAGGTCAGCCCCAGACCTTCACCTCCCAGCAGCTGGTTCAGCTGACCAACTCCAAGACGCAGCAGCAGCTGGCCGCCCAGCTGGCCTACCAGAAGCAGCAGCAGCAGCTGCAGCAGCAACTGCAGCAGTTGAAGCAGCAGCAGCAGCTTCAGACAGCAGCACAAGCAGCAGTGGCCGCCCAGCAACAGCAGCAGCGAAGCAAGAACAAAAAGAGAGCAACGCCCACACCACCGAAGTGAGCTCTGCGCTCTTGCTGGATATGTCAGAAACTTTGTTAACCCTTATGCTCCTAGTGGCTACTTTGGCCAATACAAAATGATGCAAAAAAAAACTTTAAAAATTACTGAAACCCTGGCACATGGGAACTTATCTGAGAGTTATCTAATGAATGCCAACATTGCAGGGTTTAGAGGGTTTTCAAAACTCTTTGCCTCCTGGTGTTTTGGACAAAAATAGCTTCAGCATTAGAAGGGTTAATTTAATTCTCACAAGTAACCAGTGGAGCATTTCCTGCTTTACAGACCACACCACCTGTCTGTTATGACCACAAATGTCAATCACCGGATACGCAACCAGCAGATCCTGCTCAACAGTCTCGGCACGACTCCTAGCCCAGGTGTTAATGAGAACCACTTCGGAGGTGTGTCAGAACCTCCTCTATAATGCAAACAAATACAAGGGACCTCATTTGTCTGTCTCCTAGTGACGTCACACTGAGGAGAGATAAGTTGTGTCTATGGCTTTTACAATGGGCCCTATGGTAATTGGTCTATGGTGACAAATCCATGTACTCTTTGCTAAGGTTATGACTGATCTCATTATTCCAATGATAGACAATGCAGACTGGCCTCTGATTGGCTGTAGGGAATCAAACTGGCTTCTGATTGGCTAATCAAAGATGATGCAAAAAACCTGAAAAATGACTGAAACCGTGGCACACGAGTACTCGTCTGACAGTACTCAGCGGGAGCAATCCAATGAATACCAACATGACAGGGTTAATTTAGATGGGTTTCTAAAATCTCTGTGTCCTTGTGCTTTGGACGCAATTAGCCTCAGCAGACAGAATGAAGGGTTGGAACTGGAGTCAAATCTATCCCAGGGACCACCTGTTTGTAAAGACCAGTCCCAAAATATTTTTGGAAAAACACACTCAAGTTAATGTTAGCCAAGACAAGCCTGTTCTTGAACAATTCCAACAGTGGTCTGCTTACGGCTTTCACTATCTAATTAATGTTCCAATGGGCCAAATCCACCATGAAAAAGTACATAGTGTATTAAAAAGACATTAATGACAATACTATGATCGTATATGTGTAAATATGTGTATATAATGTTCAAATTAAATTAGGTGTTCATGCTCAGAGCACAAAAGTGGGTATTTAGTATTGCAGCCTTACTACAGTACAGACATTCAATTCCTACACCAGTCGACCGGATGTCTGCCAGTGCCTGGTTGTACAATCTCTCATGGATAACATGTACAAAATAAAACACATTGATGACCCACCTAACTTGTGACTCAAAGCTACTTTCAGTTGTGAGGTCATCTATGCACCCATGACCAGAAAACTGTGTGGCAATCGCGTGTGGGGTTGTGTATTATGCACGGGTTGCCCATGCATTTATTGCAGGAATTAAATGTCGGCACTGTATAGCAAGATGTAAGGCATGGTCTGATCTCTGACCACTTGAGTGCTGTGAGCACGAATAGATTAAGCATGAATGAAATGAATCATGTGTAAGTAGGACAATTCAGATGGCTTCTTAGAAATGTGAAAAGTTATGGATTTTGACTTGTCAGATCATGTTGTGTAGTAATACATTTAATTGGTTTTCATGTGAATCATGCAAATTACAAAAGATTTATCGAATTGTGTTACCATATTCTTCCGATTAATCGCACGGTGAGGGTAGAGGTTGGGAAAATTTTCTGCGGAAGGGGTGCCAGCAATTTGCTGTTTTACTGCACACCCCAATGAGTGCCGATCGTAGTGTTTTGGCCGTTATCTCCTTTTGCATGCTCGCTGTGCAGCTTACTTGGACGCTTAGACAAATCTGTATGTAACACGATCGTTGATTGGTCAATATTACAATCATGAAGCGAATATGAACAGCGAGAGCGTGAAGGAACTGCAGAAATGGCAAAATTTAATGCTGGTTTGCAGACACGGCAAGGGGAAAGGTATGTGATTTCGCTTTTCTTACTTCATCTGGTGGGTAAGTTTTACAAGTTTTTCATGACATTTGAGCTGGCCGTTCCCCCTCTAACTGTGTAATATAGGGATATGCACTTAATCGGTCATGTGCGCTTAATCAGATGAATACGGTATATCAATTAACTTCTGACACGTAATTCCCGTAATTTCCGAACCAATCTGACCAATATGTGGGCTAGCAGAAATGAATAATATTGCACTTTGGACTCTGCTTTTTTGCAAAGAATATAGCATACAATATTTTAAGTATATTGTTTAGTTTAAAACATCAGCAATTTGTCAGACCACATGGACAAGGTATACATAATCATTTGAAATCTTTGAATATGATTTAGATATTGAATTAATAAAATGTGTACATTGCATTCCTCAGAATGATATTTGGACTTTAAGTGACAAGCAACCCAGTATGTTATGTTATACCAATTTAGATTTGGTTGATTCTGTACTGTGAACAATCATGTGACCAATAAATGAAATTATTTAGTTACTATTGTCTTGTTGTTTTGTACCATACTAAAGTAGGTTGACACTTATTATAAGATACAAGCATAATGTTTGCTCATATGTTGGGGCCTGCTCTGAAGGCATTGCCCCTGACTACTAGCTGTCTCTCACCACTGCTCGGGTCTGGATCCCACCAAGGGCATGTGAGAAAGTTGCCAGTGACTTGAGGTTAAGCGGTGTTTGGCGGGTACTCGTTTTTTTCCGCTAGTTCCAACTGGCTAGTTATATACTAGCTGCAATTTGGCAGAAAAAGGGACGAAAAACAAAATTCCAAATTCAAATTGCTCATGTGTTCTATTCACTTGCTTTTTGCAGATTTAGATCAAGAGGCATAGCATCATAAGGTGTATCTGAGTTCTTTATCCCTGACACTCATACAGATCTGAATGGCAGAATGATTTTACAAAATATTTAAAGGAGAGTTGTTGGTTATGTTCTGAATAGCATTTCTCTTGGAAACATTACACCATCTATGTTTTACCAACAATAAAATAGTCTATTTAATATATGAATGATTAAATGTGGTTTATTCCTTGTCATATTTGGTTTCGAAGAATTCATGCTCAGAGTGCCAAGTGCACCTGGCTTACTTGGATACATTTTGATAAAATAAATGAACACATTGAAACCAATGTGATGAGAACACTTCAGGACCATAACAAGTTATCACACAAGAAGGTGTTCAGACTATTTTTCTCAATGTATTAGGAACAAATGGGACTCCGTTTCTGTTCACATCTCATAGTCATTCACAATCGGAGGTTTCACTTTTATTGAGATAATACAGGTATGGTACCATACTTATTTTGGCATGAGGTTCCTTTTTGAAAAAGCTACCTCAGTCTGAAAATTGATAGTCTATCTTCTCTTTTTATATTTTAACCAGGGTTGCTGTTTGGAGATATTGTTTTATTGTCTCCTTTACCTGATAAGACACATCAAAAGACAACAAATTAAAACATATACTTTACACTTTTTCTACATCATATTTAATTCCTTAATGATTTGGAATGTACCATTGATCGAAGCGACAAATTCAGGTAGGATTCATAAGCTTGAATGGTTCGGGAGAATTTCACGGAGAGGTTTGTCCACTTCAAGACAAACTTGATTCTGTTGTGAAGGAACTATAGAAGATCCAAGATTCATAACGGTCAAAGAAAACAAAACGAAATTCAACCAACATTTTTTTGTAAAAGTTATATATAATTCTGACTATGTACATAAGTGAAAGGCACAGTTGACCCCTTAGAGATGAATACAAGCAGTTTATTATGAAACAAAATTAGTTATTGTTCGTGTCGGTCCATTCAAGGGAGCAATAAATGTACACAAATCATTAAGAAATCCTGTTGTTACATTAAAAGTAAAAACTTCTAGTACATCACCAAAAATATCCTGTGTATTTTACAAATACCCAGCCTTTCTGAACACTTAGGGTTGTATTTCATGAAATTTCTCAGGCTTGGATATTTTGTCATAACCTTAATTTATTTTAATGAACATCCTTTCCTTTTCTATGGGTATCAATTGTGCTCACATAGTGAACACCATACAAGTTCATTCTTTATTCTCCCATGGATGTTGAGGGAGTTATGAGTATCCTGAAATGGGGGATTTTACTGTAGAACTTGGCAGCTGCTTCACTTCCACTTCTTGGAATGTCACAGTTGGCTCCCTGCTACCCATAAGCGGCATGGATTTCTCTGAAAAAAAATGAGATATTGGGAATTAATTCTTTGAACACACAATTTCACTAGATATCCCACTTTTACACCTTAACCCTTATGCTGCTGGTTGCTAATTTGGCCAATACAAAAGTATGCAAAAAGTCTGAAAAATAATTGAAACCCTGGCAAATTGGTACTCATCTGAGTGCTCAGCAAGAGCTATCCAATGAATACCAACATGACAGGGTTAAGATGGTTTTCAAAAATGTTTGCATCCTTGTGCTTTGGACGAAAGTAGCCTCAGCATTCGAAGGGTTAAGTACAATTTATTTTAAAATCATATAATCAATAGATGGATCATTTTGCCTCAATAATTGAAATAATTGATAGTGGCAAAATATGCATTGAAAAATGATTATTGCTAAAAAAATAATAATACTATTTGAAGTTCACTTCTTAATAACCTGTACATGTCAAAAATATCCCATTTTCTTGTATATTCCTGCTGACATTTGTGTAAAAGGGTCTTACCCAGGATTTTAAAGGAGTCTCTCAGCTGTATAAGCAAATAATGGGTAGAAGTGACAAAATAATAGATAATGTTTGTCTAAAATGGATCGAAAAAATTGTGGAGAAAATAGAGTATTTCTCTGTGAGAAAATCATTTGTTAGATCTAGCTTCGTTATTTTCAGTTTAGAACCCTTCATAGAAGATTCTATAAAAACAACATTTTATTCAAAATGAACAAAACGGCTACTCCTATATGTGAATTTTCGTGAAACGGTTGATGACTCCAATGAGCACATGTTAATATATTATGAGTTTATACAGAGATTATGGAGAGAAGTAGAAGAATGGATTCTACAAATTGGGGTCATTGACTATAACATATATTGAGATAGTAAGACAAACTTTTCATCATCTAATGTACATATTGTCTTCTACGAGTGAAACTTTTGAAATATTTGCTTGGACTCAATAAATACAGATCTTACAAAATGGGTGCTGTTTGCCTAAAATTTGGTGTTAGGGAGCAAAAATAGCTCCCTGTATGTGTAGAGCACTTACCTTTGTTTGCTGCGCTCTTTGTGGGTGTTTTTACTTCAGTGATATCTGTGGAGTGTTTTGAGAGAGCAGGGGCCCTACGCGGACATCTCTCGCCCAGGGTGGGCTTGATGTCAAACCTGTCAGGGTTGCTGTTTCTTTCCGTTCGCCGATGATCCAAGTGATTATTGATGATGCACTGAGACTACAAAATTAAATAAAATACAGATGAAATACAATACGACATGGAGGATTTTGAAAAAGGACCTTCAAAAAAAAAACATGTACCATATTTCTCCGTTTAACTGCACCGACCCCCTTTTTTCTGAAAAACTTTGGAAGATTGGATGATTGCTCTGAAATAATGACTGAAACCCTGGCACATGGGTACTCATCTGAGAGTACTCGTTGAGTGCTATCCAATGAATACCAACATGACAAAGCACCGTACCATTTATTATTATGTAATGTAAATCCAGTACTAACCTTTTGCTGAGTGAGGATAATACTTTTATCGGCGAGTTCCTCAGTTATCCTGAGGTTATTTTTCACTGCTTGAGAAGCTGTAGATCTGGCATGCAAAGGCAGCTTATCCTGGTACGCCCTGTCAGTGAAATCTGCCTCAAGCTCAGATTTTGGGATGATCGCTCTGAAATAAACAAGGAATTTTAAGCATTAAATTAGCCTTGCCATCAAGTCACAATGATAACCACAGAGAAATGTTCATTATTTCATGGTGGTATGGATACCAGATTCAAAGAGATGGCACAGGGAGCCATTTTATAAGGGAATGACAAAAGATAGGAGTCAGTTTAAAAGTGACCTTTGAACAAGTAACTTAACAAAATTATCAATTTTACGATATGGCCCCCATAATGAAAATAAATAGATTGTTTACCCCTGTGTAATTGAGTGAGTGTCTAACTTTGATGACGAGGGTACCCAGGGAAAAAACTTAATATTACTGTGGCATAGGAATGTTTAGTGTCAGCTTGACTTTTTAAAATGATAGCATATGTCAATCCATCATAAAATGTTAGGGTAAAAACAAGCTTGAATATAAACCTGAGTAATCTATGTCATGTGCGCTTTGTAATTAACGTTAAGTCTTCAGTCCATTTTCCTTAACCCCATTCATGCTGCAGTAATTGGTGATTATTATTTGACCAAAGCATTTTAACATATTTGAAGGAGATATGTGATTCAGAACCCAAAGTTCTATCAAGTCTTTATCATGTAATATGTTACGTCACATCTTATCCATGAATGATCTTCAAAAGCATAGACAATAAAATATTCAAGGAAACATGGATGAGTTAGAGAGGGTCATATGAATAGGGATGACTTTCAACTTACGGCCTATTGGTTAGAATTTCATAAATCCTGCATATAAGTAGCATTCCAGCGCCCTCCTTACAGTGAATGGTACCATCAATTAGGTCATTAGGAATATCCAGCTTTTTCCTGGTTATGAACTGCAAAGAAAAAAATATATCATATCAGTGACGAAAATGATGATTACAACAATGATGTTGATTATTAAGTATTTGAACATGTATGAACATTGAACAAGTCATTTTTTTGTATAGATATCCTTTACTAACTACACAAAATTATTATGTCCCGCGGGACCTACGCCAGGATTTGAAACTGAGTGTCCAAAATATGCAAATAATAAGAAATTTGGTTGTCACATTTTAAGACTGTCATATTTTAAGAGAGACACCTATTAATTTATATTACAGTCATAAACATATCCATATGTAATGTTAATTGTTATGCACTGTAGTTAGCATTTACATTGAAGAGAACACTTTGAATATCTTCTTTGTAATTTTACTAAATGAAACTTCCAAGCTCACTGAATCCAATAATGCAAAAACATTTGACCAACAAATACAAAATCTCCTTACATTTGTTAACAGGGACCAGTTGAGCATTTTCGAATCTAGTGACGTTCCATTATTATAAGAGTGCATCTGTATGTCCTGAGGGAAGTACCAAGAAAATATCTCTGCGACTAGAAAACCATTGGTGAGATCCCTGAAAGGAAACAAATATTGTAATCAACAACAGAAATGGATTCCTTAACACTTCGATTGCGGAGCTTACTTTTGTACAAAGCACAAGGACACATTTAGAGTTTTGAAAACCATCTAAACCCTGTCATGTTAGTATTCATTGTAATCAACAACAGAAATGGATTCCTTAACACTTCGATTGCGGAGGTTACTTTTGTACAAAGCACAAGGACACATTTAGAGTTTTGAAAACCATCTAAACCCTGTCATGTTAGTATTCATTGGATAGCTCTCTCTGAGTACTCTTAGATGAGTACTACCCATGTGCCGGGGGTTTCAGTCATTTTTCAGGTTTTTTGCATCATACTTTATTGGCCATCATATTATGTAGGAATTGTTGTCTTGATTTACAATACTTTAATTTACAAATTACTTTGAAATTGGGGATGATTTTACATTTTAATATTAGTTGTTGGTAATGTTCCGAATAACAATTCTCCTTGAAATATTTCACCAACTATGCTCTTGCCTGCAAGATTTCATCAAAATTGTCAGGCTGCTTTGTTTTGGCCGCTGCTAGTAGTGGATTAAGCGAATCCCTATGTGAGAGGATAAGAATTGAAAATGTTAAAGAGGCAAGGTTCTCAAAACTTAAAAGCATGAAAACTCATTCGGCCTAAGTCAAGTATCCCGGACCCACCCTATATAGGAAGGAAACAAAAGAATATATAAATAAAAACTATTGATTCTAGCCCCGCAGGGTTATAACGATCAGATAGATGTATTGGACCCTCTTGAATTATGCCCCGCAGGGCCAAAACACAATTTTCTTGGGGGATTATTTTTTTTACACCCTAAGCAGCTATTTTTTACCTGGAATACTACTTATTTAAAAGCATAAACTTGTGCCAATGCCACACTCTCTCAGACTACATATGACAAGCTGGGATAAAAACATTTATTTAGACTCAGACCCAAGTGTCAGTGAACATAATTCATGAATGACATGATCATGTAGAGCATGTATTCGCCAAACCGTCATTTTTCGCGTATTTTATTGCATAATTATGAATAGGTAGTCAATTTAAGCATTTTTTTGTTATGTATTAATGAGGCTGTGACAATTTAAGTTTTCTATGGTCTTTATGATTTTATTTATATTGAACCATGAAGGAAATAGATGAGTTCAGTGAAAATGCGGTAGGAGACAGCTGGTTGCAAACGTACTCTCCAAACCGTCATTTTTTGACGTCGTCAAATGTCTACCCACCACGCAACTTTGTAGGGTCGCTTCTCGGTCGATCCGCAACGGATTTTTAAAAGAATTGCACCTGCGGATAGGGCTTGGAGAGTTACATCTTCATATCAAATTTGGGAACTCTTGTATGCCGAGAACTATTTTTAATCAAAAAATAAAAAAGAGGGTGTCCACTCGCCAAACCGTCATTCTTTTTTTGGTGGAAGGTGAAGGCAGACTCATGGTTTTACGTCTTAGCATTGAGGATTTGGGACTTACTTCGAATGTAAATGACTTTCAAATGATGGAAAGAGTTTTTTCACTAACCTGCTACTAAATATATTGATCTAATGCGGGATTCATAAGTAATGACTACATATGTAATGATCGTTACATCGCTGGAATCACACTTTAAAATCTCCAACAAAGGAGAGCGTGGTTATGTCTTTGATTATAGATGGCGCATCAATAATTATGAGTGTTGTGGTCCACTATTTCACATGTGAATAATCATCAGCAGGGAAAGAAACACTGGTCATTTAAGTAGTTGTGAAGTTTTCATTATACATATATATTCAAAACATGCCAACTGACATTACAGCTTATGGTTTCAATTTCTTTGACTCAGTCTACCATGCTTTTATTTTATAATTCAGCTTGCATTGCATTGGAGGTCTGATAAGAAATTCATTGATCATTATACAAATACCGGGTACCTCTCCAGCATGGTGTAATTTATTTTGGGAGATGGGGGGGGGGGGGGGGGGGTTAAAAATGATGAATGTGCATAGTCTTTTCAAATGGAGATCCTTTCGGCAATTATGGGTTGGTACCTTCAAATTTCTTCAATTAGAAGGGAATATTGATATGGAGAGTTTTTTCCTTTTGGGAAATGAGGTATGGGTGCATTTTCAAGTTGTTTTCAAACAAATCAAATTAAAATGAATTGATATTTTAGACTGTATGGATTCCAAAGACAAGAAATGCAATAACCATTTTTCTCAGTACTTAGCAAATTCATATGTCAACAGTAATTTAGCCTATTGGTAAATCATGTTATGATACTGTGCATTCAATATATGAATTTGTGAATCATTTCATCTAAAAAAATCAAAAATGGTCATAGATTAAAATTGAGATTTAATATATATTTGCAGTAAACCATTTTTGACAATTGGAAAATTAGGAAACATAGTTTATATTTATATATGCCTGAATGATCCTATCCCTCTGGCACTCCTGCTTTTAGGATATCATTATACGGCCATATAGCAGCACCTCCTCGTGGTATGGCTGGACTGGCATTACCCTACACCTCATATCGATGCATGATAACTTTTCTCTCTCTAACTAGTATTAGCATTTTAATGTACTTTTGGATAGCCTGGCTTTATGTGTGCCATTGCCCAAAAATAACTCTGCTGTTCCTTAATTAATTTATTACTCAATTTGAAAAAAAAATCAGGGATATGCACATCATGACTGAAATATGAGGGTAATGCCTGACTGAGCTGCTTCTGGAGATGCCAGTCGGGACTGTCTCAGAGTTTTAATTGCATAAGTTGTCACTCTTTCTGCAATATTGAGTCTATGTCATCACTAGCCAGTTGTGACTTGTGGAGGAAACCAGAGTTTCTGGTGAAAACAACCACCAACTAACTTTGAATCACACTATCAACTGTCTCAAATGGCCAGTCCAAAATTTGAACCCAGGCAGTGGTTGGACATGGCAATAAAAAAAAAGAATATATGTAAGTCCACAAATGTAACTGATATCATTTATTTATCACACTATTGCTTAGAGGCAGAACATTTGATATCCTTAGGAGGGGGGGGGGGGCTATCAATCTTTAAGAAAAAAAAATTGCCCCGATGATCAAGATATTGAAATATACTGGCTTTGATAGTTAATCAAGAAAATATTCTGGCCTTGCCAGAAGATAAAAAAATATCTGGCCCGCCAAGAGAGATACCCCACCCACTCAGAATATCAACCCATGATACATATACCACAAGCCAGGCAATGCCACCAAACTGTCCATTGTTAATCTCAGTGCACTTCCCTTAGTTTTCACCTTTCATCATATCATGAAATGTCCTATACTGAAGAAAACTGAATTGTAGTATATGTTCAATGTCGCCGAGAACCCGAAGTTTCTATGTATGCATATATTTCAAAATTTGATCACCTGCATTGAATTTAGTAGGAATCTATTCAGTGTTGCAGATGGAACTTTTATACTGTCTCATAGCAAGTGGAGACGGGGAAGGATTTATTACATTAAACGATTCTGAGAGAGAAAAAGATGTTACATACGGTAACTTGAAGATAGTCATTTGGAAGACTCACATAAGACTGCTTTTGTAGATAAATGATAAGTACAATGATCCTCACAGACTTTATAATGACCAGAAAATTTTAAAGCCTTCAGAGTCCATCCAGTTCTAACTTCCTATATTATGGAGTAATCTAGCTATTAAATCTGATTTTTCTGGATATCTTTCTGGTCAATTCTGTAATGTATAGGAATTGAGTATAATTTTTTTCCTATACTATTTAATACCATTGCTGCATCCAAAAGCTTGACAGTTAGTGATACCACCATACGTGTGCTCAAGTTTTCAGCTGTCCACTAAGCACCAGCCATATCTGTCCAGTGATTGCTTTAGCTAAGGGCCTTGGATAGCGTAACATTTGAGCACAACTCTGCTTCTTATATGGATACGCAGCATAATAGTTTACCAGATTTAGCAATGAAGCTTCCTTTAGATCATTGAGCATCACCTTTAAGCTTCTGTATTCTCAGAGGTAGATGATTTCAGTCGCCAACTGGCCAGGTTCTAATTACTTCCTGTACAAATCAAGGATGTTGTTATACCCCCAGCCAATGAGAATTCTGTTTTTCCTCTACAACTCCCTTTCATTAACACCCCAGAATGTTCATTATGGGGAGTGAGGATATGGTTTGAGGGAAATTGAATCTACTCTGATTGACTGAAGGGGTGGCTACAGGATTAGGGGCGTAGAGGTGAATGAATACTGATTGCATTTACAGACAGAATATGTGTTGTAGGCAGTGTTAATAATAATATCAATAATGATAATAATAATAACAATATTATTAAATATTTGATATAGCGCCCTTTCACCTCCTAAGTTCAAAAGGGCTTCATGAAGAATAGTCAGCGGACATGTTTATGGCCTATATATTCAAATAAACTCCTTTCGAAATAGTATGTTTTCAGCTGTCTTGAATTTTTGAACAATATCAGCAGCCTTGATGTTGTTCGGGAGCTCATTAC
This sequence comes from Maea johnstoni, assembly GCA_963942565.1. Taxonomy (NCBI): domain Eukaryota; kingdom Metazoa; phylum Annelida; class Polychaeta; order Spionida; family Magelonidae; genus Maea; species Maea johnstoni. Next base: position 21,372,343 of record OZ012690.1, read on the forward strand.
AAAGGTGTGGTTCATAAGCACAGAAGACTCTGGAAACCTTTTCAGATTAGTGTGTGGTACCTGTAATAAGTTCTTTGTGTTTGACTAGCGATTCCCTCAAGTATAGAGGGGCACTTCCTGGCATACATTTGAAAGTCAAAAGCAGAATCTTGAACTCGATCCTTTTCCTGATGGGCAGCCAGTGAAGATCTTTCAGAAATGGTGTTATGTGATCATAATGTTATTGGACATTTTGGCCATAACACATTGCTTATGACTGGGAATCTATTTCTTTTGCCTGGCTTGGCCTAGCTAGTCACATGTAGTTCACTAATTGGTAAACAAGTATTTATGGGCATCACTTATGGTAAGTCTACTTAAACTGCAACCTACTTTTTAGAGCTAGCTTAGTGCTAAAATAAAGGAAGCAGATATTAATAAGTGCTAATGACAAACAGTCATTTGTTATGTCTGACCAGGAAATATCAAGCCATACAATTAAAATAATGAATGTAGTTGCATGAGAAGAGTTGAATAATTGAAGCAAGGGACGTGGCACCAATATCATTTTTATCCAAATATCATTTTCATCCAAGAAAAGTATGGCAACACAGATGACAGCTTGTGAGGGTTAACATATCTAGAGAAGTTGTTTGTATCTGGAGTGTATGGGAGTGAGTGCATAGAATGGACACACTAAAACTGATCTCATAATATTATGGCAGAGGGGTATCTTCTAGCAAATTTTTCATAAGGCTAATACTTAAAACCAATAAACTTATTATATATGTCAAAGGGTTAATAAATGGAATTTCTTATTTTGTTTCAAGAACAGCATAAGTTTAAGTAAATACTTATTGATTGAGATCTATTGATATTTACATGCTTATTTCATTTTGAAATGTGCTGGCAAGGTACAAAGGTCAGTAGAACCTTCGATAAAGAAAAGAATGGATATGTAGCGAGAGATTACTGTATGCACTATAGTGAGATGCTGGACTCATGCCAGGAGTCACTGACTGGCAGCAGCGCGAGGTCATGTGGGAACAAGGACCAATCAGGCCTCTCGTATCGATTATATTACAGAGAAACCTGATCTCCACCATCAGCTGGACACCAATTGAGGGCTATTAGGGTGTTAATAGTTGATGCTGTTTGAGGCTAGCATGTTCAGGTTGGCAGGCTGGTTTCGAATCCACTTGTGTTTGGTCATCTAAGGTAGAACACTCAACAATGACTGTATTCATTGGGGATTATAAACACGATTTGACAGTGATAAGGTGCGTTTAGATGTAGGGGCTTAGCCGCCTATGCGTCCAGCGTTTCATTTGGACACCCATTTTATTTCGGAATTTGCTGATGATGACTTTTCTTAGAAGATAGAACATGTAGAAGCTGTGCTGTAGTGTCACTTTTATGAGACACACAAAGCAAAATCTGTAAATATTTAGGGTTTATTTCATTAGCAGTATGTACTTTGTACCACACTTTGGACACACAAAAGTCTATGAAACCTCTATTTAGACACCCTGTTTCCAAAAATTGGCTAAGACCATGGTTAGGTGTTTGGTGATAGGTTTGTCTTTCCTATGTAGAGGAGTTGACCAAGCCAGCTATATATGGTGTCCCTAGAAGTGATTGCTAATTCTGCTTAAACCAAGGCATTAAAGAGCATCTATCATAAACTGGTTACAAGGAAGCACCATCATAGCAAGATCTTATAGATGAAGATTCGGGTGGAATTGAAGTCACCAGAGCTTGCATGTGACTTGGGCTACTTGGTTGGAGCAGAAGGGCACTCTAATATACCCTGCATGCAGGCAATATGGGAGCTTTATATTCAAGAACCTGGCTCGTATTGACACAAGTACAGCGTTGATTACACTGCAGACATGTTAATCAGCTGGGTTCTCCGCCGTAGAAGACGCTTGTGCACTGGGCCTAATGGTAATTGGCCCCGATAGCGACTTCCCTGTGTGTATCCTCTCTGGGAAGATGAAGGGCTTGGGTACCATAGGGAACAGCCTTACTAACTTCTAAAAAAGTACTTCTTTATTTAATCTACAAAAATAAAAAAGACATTATTTAAACAACAATCAGGCAAGCATTAAAATAGAAACATTTACACACAATACTGCATTTATATATATACTGAGTAAGGTAGACTATGACACAAAGTCTCTATAATAAATTGATTGATGGAATTGGAAAATCTGTGTACCGTTTTTGGTATTCCTATCCATTTTTTATGCTATGGTAGTTAAATACAGTTGTAACTAGGCAAGAGGTAGCCACTATCTATTAGCTGTAACTTAGTATTCAATAAGAAAAGTTTCATTTGATGTACCGGCATTGAACATGGCTTGTAACTTTGCAATTAATTTTGGCTGACATTACTACCATTACATTTTGTTTTATTACAACAATTCAAGTCTCTCCACTCGGCACATGGGAGAGCTTGACATGCCGCCGCTCGCTTGTAGTGCCAAGTCTGGCCACGATTGCATAATGAATTATGAATATTAGTTATTCATTTATGAATATTCAATATTAACTATGAATATTCAAAAATGTCCTTTTTGTCCACTTTTACTTGCCATATTGTTCACCAAATACCATCAAAATCAAATAATGAGTGCTCCCTTGGAAGTGGTTAAGGGAAACAGATAACGAGTTTGCACAAAAATAGGCGATAAAAAATTTTTTTTTGCTGTTTTGGAAAACGGTGGAGAAAAAGAATTCAAAATTTTTTTCTGCTGTTTTTGGAAAAACGGTGGAGAAAAAAAATTGCATTTTAAAAAAAAAATGCATTTTTTTTTTCACACCCGCACCATGGTACGTACCAGAATTGAGGTCGTAAAATACAAGATGACCCACATTCTGAGCAAAGACTTAACTTCGCGGTGCCGGGAATCGTGGACACGGATGACGTTATTATCCAAGATGGTCCGTGACGCGAAGTGAGACTGGCGCTAGTCTATGCGCGCGAGTACGACAATGGCTACTTTTCATCCCCAGTGATGTGAACGGTAGAATCAGACAAACATACGTGTATTGTGGCGTCCCACAAAAGATAACAAAAGGCAAGTGAATACATCAACAGGGGTCAATAAAATTGAAAACTTTTGAGAAAGTAAGTGAGATGAACGTTCGTCTCATTTTTACAACAGACGCCCATCAACAACTTTTGACGGTTTGGAGAGAATGACGGTTTGGCGAATACATGCTCTAAATCATGACAGTTCATTCAATATCATGTGAATGTAATCATTTATTGTGAGATACTTACCATTTCGGCGTTTTAATCTGCCAAGTTAAGTCTAGACTTTGAATCCATCGCAATACTTCACGCGGTAATCCTGACATAATGAAAAGGGGTGGCTGGAAAGAGAAAAGTTATGCCTTTCTCTGGATCTCTAGTGCAGTTGAGTGGGCTGTGGGGCTGGATTTGTTTGTTGGCGACCGTGATCAACGGAGTGAATATTTACGTAGTGTGCCATTGGTTGAAATAAATTATATAAATGATAGAACGTCTATCCTGTCAATGTAAAAAATATTCGAAGTATATAAATTTTTATTTTCATAATTTACTCGATCTGATGGATTTGTTTATTTGAGAAAAAAGCGCGTTATTTACACTGACTTCCGGGTATATTTGTAGACTGGTGCCAGTCCTCCAAGCTACTGCGTGTGCACTTTAGTCGAATCCGCGACGTGATTTTAGACTGGCGCTAGTCTAATATGTTTGAAGGCGAGCGTAAGTAAACTCTAACCATTGAATTAAGATTTTTCACCATTTTGAGATCGTGATACAACACTAAATGACATGCTTCCTCTTGAAATTTTGAAATGCAGTTCATTGTGTATCACCTCATGGCTCAGGGTAGAGTGATGTGTTTAGAAGTTGGGTGTAAAAGAAAGTATACCAATTATCGCTCAAAAACAAATGAAAACAAAACAACTGAAATTCTTCTGCCGCTCTGGTGCTTCATAATTTGCTGGAGATAGATTAAAAGTGTGTCAAAGTAGCGAATTTGCCTCCCTCCTTGCCACTTGCAGTGGACAGTTCTTCATTCATCATAGGAATTCATCATCATCATGGAAAATAGAACAAATTCAGGCGATTACGCCCCATATGCGATTACGCCCCCATCGATTACGCCTCACTTTTCAAGTGCATGCCTGTTTAGATAATCCTTTTGCGCACATGTCTTAATCCCTGAATCAGCTGGGTCGCATAGTTACTTGATCGTAGGTCAAAATCTCCGAAATCCGTCTAATGATAAATGACATCACTTAAAACCAATACAAAACTTTTTTATCACTTTCCACACTCGTATACACGGACACTAAGCCTAATTGATTTCCAATAAATAGGGCCCTTTTAAGCATCGGCCTTTCTGCGAAAGGCGATTTTGTGAACGGCGATTTCGGAATCGGCGATTTTGACCTATACCAGTTACTTGACCTCTCTGTTAGTCCAATCCCAGTCATTTAGCTGATCTCTGTTCTATCGTCGTCACACTAGCAAGTATTTCTAATGACTATTTACAATGTTGCAACGTCGGGTCTACAAGAATCAGCTGAGATCCAAGTTTACAATAATTCGCTAGTGGCGGAACGTGACCAGTTTCTTAAGCCTGGTGTCAATCCGACACAATACACTTTCATTCATGCACGTTCATTCATGCATTTCAGCCAATAGTGGCAGGTTTGTTATTGTACGGTATATGACGTCATTGTCGACCAATCAAATTGATTGTTACTCAAACTACTACCGGAAGTGGCCCGCACGTTGCCTCACATTACTTAAACTACATACCAAACCAGAAGCTGTCCGCGCGTGGCATCATCAAAACTTATGGGGTCCCTATATGGATTTCTAGGTTAGCTTTCCTTTGTCACAAACATTATTGTGAGCTTCGCTTAGGCCTTCGGCCTTTGCGAGCTCCACTCGCTATTATGGATCCAATTGTGCAGTGCAAGTGAAATGCTACTTTTTATGTTGGCGATGATGATGCAGTACTATATTATTATGGGACAAATAGGTTACTTGTAAGTGAAATTCCAGTACTATATCTGATGATGGTCTTTTCTCCACATTTCCACAGGTGACTGAAGCTGCTAATAGGTAGCAATAATGGCTGACAAAATAGCAGGTGTAGAGGCTTCTGCTATTGGCCTATTAAAACAAGCCATTCAGATGGATTCAGAAAAGAAATTCACTGAAGCCATTGTCTGCTACCAGGAAGGAATCCAGCTCTTACTCACTGTTCTCAAAGGTATGATGATACAGATTATACATTACTTTTTGCTCTCTCATATGTCACAATACTGTTTTGGTTTCTACATGTATGTGGTTGACAGGGTCTTAGCCAGGATTTAGAAACTGGGTGCCTAAAATTGGCAATTGAAAAACTTTTGGGTGTCCAAATTTTTGAGGGGGACCACAATACACTCAGATTTCAACTATAAACATGTATGAATTTATCAAAATAAGGCATGATATCCTTATACAATGTCATAGGATAATGGAGATGAATAAATTGATTATATGCTTGAGATTGACATTTTAAGAAATTCCTCACCAAAGAAATTGGGTGTCCTGAGGGGTGCTTTTTTAAGGGTTTGGTTGTCCAAAAAGACACCCAGACGCCCTGCTGGCTAAGACCATGGTGGTTGATCTCAGTTGTATGTAGTACTGACGTAAAATTTGGAAGTGAGATGGTATTTCTCAATAAAACTTTTCACTGATTCAGAAGATAGGTTTCATCATATAACCTATTATCCTCAGGCACCAACATAAGTTTCAGTACCAACTCACCATGTCGGGCAAGTAGTAAATGATTTTTACTTGCCCAATATATTTTTTGGCTAAACTATGTTATAACATAACATAGAATGGCATGTATTATATAACATGGATTTAATGCTTTGGAAACCTAATTTAATCATTTTTCTTTTTAATTATGTTGCATTGTTTACATGTTTCTTGGTATTTGTGCCATTTTCTATAGCAGTAGTGTTCAGAAAATCATCTTGCCCATTCAGGTGAGTGCAAACTAGAATGTACTTTCCCAAAAGCCCTTTTTTCTCAAAAATTCACATGCTAGGGCGAGCAGGCAAGTACAGTAGATGAACCAAAGCAGCAGAAAATGACTCTGTGCAGTAAAATTATGGTTAATCTGAATAATTAATTGGAAATAGTGACTCAAATTTGTTTAGATGTCAGATGGCATTTCTCTCTAAAACTTCACACAGAATCAGAAGTTAGATTGTCGTATCACTTTACACAGGTGAACTTGGATATGACGGACTCAATGGGACCAAGAAAATTGGTCCGTCATATGCAAAATCCGTCATATACATATGACGAATACTAGATATGCATTGGACTGGGATCAAGCATATTGTACGTCTTATGCGAAAATCCGTCGTACAGTGGTCCGTCATATCCAAGATTCCAAGTTCACCTGTACATTCTATTATGATTTTTTTCTAGGTACAACAGATGAAGCCAAGCGTCAGAGAATACGTGAGAAGGCAAAGGAGTACATGGACAGAGCAGAAAAATTAAAAGAGGCCATTGAGGTAGAAAAACAAAGTAAGCGTAGAGCTGATATCTCTTTCTTAGTAGATATCTTGAACTCATACCTTGAAGTAACTTATAAACAAAATTTTAACCCTGCTGCTCATTATGAGGTTTGTCAAAGGAAAAAAACTGTCTCCTGGGGGGTCCCACCATGGTGAAATTCAGCGCATTGTTCAAATATGGATATCACTTGCTGTTTGGCAAGTCAAATTGTTCTTGGGTAAGTAGAAGTCTAACCCCCAACAAAGTAAGTTGAAATTACAAAACTTTTTTTTATAAATGCATAATTAATTATATGATGTGTGTAAATAACGTTGATTTACAGTATATTACAGAGGTTTATGGAATTTAAAATTATAAAATTTCACCCTCAATGTTTAACCAAGATTAAAATTTCAGCTGGCTAGTGTGAATTCTTGTCAAGCAAGTACATTTCTTATATCAACTTGCCTAGCTTGTCAGGTTGATTGTGAGGTGTAGCTGGTCCCTGTTGTTACTGCCTAGCATCTATCACTACCTAATCATGGTATATTTTCATTTTCCTCATTATAGATCTACCGTAAATTCTCAGAAATTTAGAGCACCATAGGAATTTGGGCCACTATAATCATTTTGCAAAATGATAAATGGGAAATCTGGGCAACGCTCCATCGCCAATTGCCATTTCACAAAATATATACCTAGCTGTAAATCTTGCTGAGGCATCATCAATGTGTTTCCAGAAAACATAGGCCACCCTGAACCCATAACAAACCATTATTAATCAAAAATCTCCCAAATTGCTGAGAATTTACAGTACTTTGCTAAATAATCCATTTGGGTGTGTATGTGCTTGAAATACCGTAATTTCGCGTGTATAAGACGCACCCGTATATAAGACGCACCCCTTGCTTAACCCTTTGAAATTATGTATAGACCCTAGCTTTGTGTATAGTGCGCACCCCCTTTTCGGATATATTGTTGAAAATGAACTAGTCATGATTAAAGCTAGAAAGCCATAAAAAGCACTTCAAAATGAGTGAAATGTGACATCAATATGCGACATCAACATGACAGACAGTGCTTATCACTCTTTGTCTGTGCGTAATGCCCATATAGACTAATAGTCCTAGGGGTGATATTGATTGTAATCAATGCATTCCGACGGGGAGTGGTTCGGTAACTACAATTCGTAAATGCCGTGGCAAACATCGATGGGCACAGTCCTGGCAGCGTTATAATTGTAATTAGACGATCCCCGAGTGGCCTGGGGACTCGATGTAAAACACCCTAGATCCCTAGCTTCGTGTATAAGACGCATCCCCACTTTGAGTGTGAAAGTTTGTGTAAAAAAGTGTGTCTTATACACGCGAAATTACGGTACTGAATCTAACATAAGTGTGGCCCTTGATATATATATTTGTATTTTATTATGAAAATCTTTCAGGTGGAAAATACCATGAACAGATGCAAATAGCTAATGGTGCAACAGGATTCAGTTATGAAAAAATATTTGGTCGGCTTTTAGAGGAGCCACTTACAGAAGTAGTGGTTGAAGACCCATATATTAGATCCCATCATCAGGTAAGCAACAGTTGTTTCAATATTTCGTTTTTAATTCACAAACTGTTCTTCCTTTATTTACCATTTACAGTGCAAGCTCTCGTTGATATTCTGGTTAAAATGATCCTGATCTGAAAAAAAGGAACCTTTTCTCACTTTAAGACTCTAAGAATGGAGAAACTACACAATTTTTTATTTGACAATTTTTTTTCAATGTAGATAGAAAACCTGTTATGATGGTTCCACTTCCTAAAGCAATTTTACATCACCAGTTAATTCCTATACAGGTGAACTTGGATATGACAGACTCAATGGGACCAGGAAAATTGGTCCGTCATATGCAAAATCTGTCGTATACATATGATGAATACTTGATATGCATCGGACTGGGACCAAGCATATCGTCCGTCATATCCAAGTTCACCTGTAGTTGTCTTTTTCTAGGAAAACTTTTAAATACACAGATTCAATTTGTCAAAACCATGTACAGTTTCTAACAAATGTCTCCATAACTTGAGGAACACAACCATACCTGATGCTAGGCAACTCCTGGAGGTTTCGAAAAGCACTAACCATTGACCCAGATATTCTCTGTGTAGTCAGTACCATGGTCTTAGCCAGGATTTAGAAACTGGGTGCCCAGAAGTGGCAATTGTAAAATTTTTTGGCCTCCAAATTTTTAAGGGGGACCACAATATACTGAGATTTCAAACATAAATATGTACAAATTTTTCAAAAAAACAAGGCATGAAATCCTTATACAATGTAATGGGAATTATATGGAGGTGAAAAAAATTAATTACATGCTTGAGATCGCCATTTTAAGAAGTTCCTCACAATAAATAATGGGTGTCCTGAGGGTTCCTTTATGAGGGTTTGGGTGTCCAAAAAGACACCCAGACGCCCTGCTTGCTAAGACCATGGTCAGTACTTAACAATTCAAAAATGGCATCCCCTATCATGGAGGACAGGCCTTGAACTTGGGGATTTAGACTCACATGTCTTTCAATCAAAATGTTTACTGGTAAATGCCCATTTTAAAATGTTAAAACAACCATTCCTGATTTTAACTTTCAATTTTGGGGTGTGATATTCATATCTTCTTGAGTTATTAAAAGATCAATATAAATTCTGTAAATTGAATTAGTCCACTTGTGTTTGTCTTCTTATAACCATAGCATAATTCTTGACAGACAATCCTTTCTCTTTGCTTGTCAATTAGTCAACCATTTCCTTAACCTTGATATCTTGCCTGTATATTGTGAACTTATTGTGTGTCCTTTTTCTGCAGGTTTATAACTTCCTCAGGTTTTGTGAACTGTTGGTGAAATCTAAGTGTGGAGTTAAAAAGATCTGTCTGGTAACAGGTCACGATGACCCCGAAAGCCATCGACAGCAGAGAGCCAAATTGGACGAATTGGCGAGAAGCTTGGCAAAATGGAAGATCACCCTGGTGGTGAACTACTCAACTACTCTGCATGATAGAGAAATCAGGTAAGACAATTGGTATCTCAGGAAAGGCAAGACAAAAAATGTGTGTCGGCTTGCCGTGGCAAGTAGAATTGCTGCTGGGCAAATAGAAATCATAACTCACATACCCAACATGGCTGGTTAAAATTACAGAACATTTCTATGGCCAAATGATTGAGCATATGAAACGCATAAATGATATTCATTTATATTTACACTGGCTTACGGAGGTTGAAAATGATAAATACCCTTAAACTTTGTTCATTTTTTTTTTTTTTGATTTTCAAATATTCAAAAGTTTGCTTGGCATTTTTATCAGGCACGTAATTTCAAGTACCAAATTGTCCTGCGTGGAAAATTGGTCCCAAATCAGATGTTGGTCCATGTCAGGATATTTTGAATACAAAGGAAAAAGCTGATTACTTTGTAAAAACTAACAATTTCGAAATCAGTCTGTAACTTTTTAATTGTTCAGAGTACTAACTACCAATTTCATATTTGCACGTGTTAATAATTATCTATACAGCCGTTGTGAATTTGAGGTGGGCAGAGATAAGAAGCAAAAGACAATACAAGATCTGATCTTTGTTGTCTGCATTATTTTGGGCCAGTTGCTATACAACACCCCTCCTTTCTAATTTTGAATTTCGATTTTTTGTTACTTTGTCTGCCATATTGCAGCTAAGTCGTGACTAGCCAGTTGAAAGTGGTAGAGGGAAATGGAGTACCCTGCGAAAACCACCGCCTGACCTCAAGTCTCTGACAACTTTCTTACATGCCCTTGCTGGGATGTGAGAATCTAATCAAACAATAGGAGGCCTGCACAACACAGCATACATAGGAGATATGGCTCATACTTTGCAATGACATTTTAGTATGTTCCACACCTAGTTTTCGATATACAATCATGGTGGTACTAGTTATCAATCAACATGTTACAATATAGATGTTACTCCTGATATATTTCTTTTTTCACCTCTTTCAGGTTTGACAGTGGTTGGATTATCAAGATTGGCAGAGGATTGGATATTTACAAAGCCACGGAAGGAAAGTTTTCTATAGGACGTTGTGACTTTGAACTACGACAGTGCCATGAAACAACTGTAGACATTTTTCACCGTAAACACACCAAGCCTCTATGATGGTGATTTGTTCTCTACACCGGAGCCTAGAGTTCAATCAATTTTTAAGAGCAAGTGTCATATTGAAGGAAAGACAGACATTTTAACACAAGCTGCAATTTGAATATGATGATCTAGTATAGCTGTGCATTCATTAATTTTATTAAAGACTAAAGTGGTACGACCACTGAGGTAGTAAAAAGATCAAAGGAATAGTTTACAAAAATATGAGGTGTAAATGCTCCCAAGTACCGTAAATTCTGGGATATTTAGGCCACCCTAAGAATTTAGGCCACTTTAATTATTGAGCAAAATGATTTAAGAGGAATCTGGGCCACCCTGATCTATCACTTATCGGCATTAAGGGAAATTTAAGGGAAATCTGTGCCACTATCACTCTACTTTGTCTGTACAGGTGAACTTGGATATGACAGACCACTGTAAGACGGATTTTTGCATATGAAGGACGATATATAATGCTTGGTCCCTGTCCGATGCATATCAAGTATTCGTCATATGTATACGACAGATTTTGCATATGACGGACCAATTTTCCTGGTCCCATTGAGTCTGTCATATCCAAGTTCACCTGTATTTTCAGAAAACATGGGCCACCAACCCTTAAAAATGATAACTATTAGAAAGTGTCCCAAATTACTGAGAATTTACGGTAGTAGGGGAACTATTTCTAGTTTTCAAGATTGATATCAATCTGGAGCATGGATGATAGGATTAGATATACAGAAATCAGAGTATATTGTGGTCCCCCTTAAAAATTTGGATGCCCAAAAATTTCACAATGGCCAATTTTAGGCACCCAGTTTCTAATTCCTGGCTAAGACACTATACTATACATTAAATTCAGTTGCGATTATTCAAGACCTTTGTTCACTGAATTTATATGCCCCTTTCAGTTTAGATATGTATTGGTGAATAAGGTTTAGAAATAAAAAATAAGAGTGCATGGGTTAAAAAAAATACTGGTGGACCAAGTTCTACAATTTATAACAGGCTCAACATTGACCTAAATGAAAGGAAATGCACTTATTGGAAATGGCATATTTTTAGGTTTCCTAAAAGTCTATAGAATACCATTGTAAAGAATATATATTTATATCTAGGTTGAAATCTAGAATAGCATTTGTATTTACAGCACATAATGAATATGAGGTCTCTGTAGTTGTCATGTATTTGTGGTCTTCCTAAAGTAACAATGAAACCTAACATAGTATCTGTGTACAATTAGGATTAAATGAATACATTTAATTGTAGACCAGATATATACATTTCATTATATAACAAGATTCTATATTCTTATAAAGAAGAAATATGGGAAGAGATTTGGTAAGAGATATTTGCATTGAAAACTCCATGTAAGTTTCAATGATTGTTCTTGACAAATTATCTAGAGAATTTCTGAAAAGATCATCTAGCCTTCCATGCTTATAAAACATATTGAAGTTTTGTCATCCTCATAATCTTGAACAGAATACATGATATGAAACATGGGGAGATATTTTTATAAAGCAATACTTAGAGCGATAATTGATCAGAAATTGTACATGTGATGTTTAACAAACCCTTCATAAATATGTTTTTAGATTATGCTTAATTCTTTGGGTTGTGTGCAAATCTGTGAGGCCATGTTTGCAAATGGTTTATATTATGTATGTAAATATTTTGTTTCTATTATTATTGTTCTTTTGTACTGCATGTATCTTTGAAATTTGAATGCCTCAATACTCTGTGACTTAGAAGAACTTAGAAATTCATACCTATTGTCTAGAATAGTTAATTTAATAGGGTGTTTGCAACAATATTTAAAATGCCTGTCTGAAATTGCAATCATGAAATTTCTGCCCTCCAGATTTAACTAATCACAGCTACTTTAAATCCTTAAACAAAGTAAATCTAATAGCCTATGTATCAAAAGGGTAATTTATACTTCGACCATATCTTAGAAGATGGTTTGTTAGAAAAATATAGGTCATTATGACATTATTCCCTAAAAGTCATAAATGAACGGTCTCTGTTGAATTTTTTGTCTGTCTTAATTTAAGTCAACGTTTTTATTGTTACCGTCTTGAACCCATTTGGTAAATTCGGGAAGATTAAGTAGACGTTAACATTACCTGTAATACAGTATTTAACCCAAACGCATGGGCTGACACAAAAAATGTCATGGTCGGGCATTATAACCAAGCAATAATTGAAAGCACCTGTAAATAGTGGCTCACACACACAAAAGACTGAATGCTCTTGTGTATATGTAGACAATACAGATAGCATGAATAGTGGTGTGAAATATAATAGGTCGAGCAAGAGTGATTTATCTCTAGTTGTTTACTATGATGTCTATTGGCCTCATTAAGTAAACAAGGGCCAAGATTCACACTTGGAGTTACTCGAACTAGAATGTATATGAAACTCATCGAAGTATTCTCTCCCTGTTATTGGTCGACTGACCATAAAGAGAAGAAAAGAGGGTAAGGTATTTGGTGATGAAATGATGAAGAGGGAAATGAACTCCTATAAACTCTGGCATGGGATTGAACTCTGGACCCCACACCTTCCAGCGCTCAGGTCTGCACTGCATAATTGAATCTGGTACATACATCATTAAGTCTGGTACCCTAGACTTGAATCTTGACATTTGTCATCAGTAAAATGTGGAGTGTAATGGCAAATGGTAATTGGTGTGTAATGGGCATACAACCATCAAACTAAGTAAAAGCTGAGAGTAGTAGACATGTATTTCTCTGGTAAAAGCTGAGGAAATAAAAAGTTTCAAAATCATAGGCCCCTGAGATAAGTTTGAGTGAGAAACTCTGACAAAAATATATATGGCCGTTTCTTACCATATGGTCTGTAAAAACCGAAGCACATCACATAGTAAAATACGGTCACATACCAGATTTACATGTGGATTTGCCAATGACCTAACCATTCAAGTAAAAGTAAAGTACAGTAATCTTTATTTTAGGGCAGTATATTAATTTTAAGAAACACAAGCTACCAAGGCTCTTGGCCGACAGGACCTATTAAAGTGACATCTGAGGCACTAGACAGCAGCAAGGAAATTGAAATTTCCCTTTTCTGCAAGTGTGCTAACTATTATAGTGGGAAATTCCACTTGAAGACTGATAGTTGTGTTCATACTATGTATTACTTCTAATTCCAAGGTGGGCAATCCACAGCTTTGGGTTGCTTCCAATCAGATAGGCAGCTCCCAGCTAAAGGATAAATCATACAATTTCTCCGAAATAGTTCATTCTTACTGCCTCTTTTTGATTATGGTGAAAAAGATCGGAAAAATATTGAAAACGTATTGAAACCTTCATAAATAGGAGGGACCATGTAATCTCCACAAAATATGTACACCCCGACGTAACAAACTTTTTCCAAACGGCATAAAAATCTTTAAAACCACGAGGTGAATTGTGCAGGCTCTAGATAAATACATTTTGAGAGAGTACAAAAGAATATGGTGTTCCTCATATACATGTAGTAATGTATGACGAAAACGAAGCGAAGAAACCAAAAGAAACGATAATGCCTTTTGGGAAATATGGTTATACGTTAGTGCAATATTTATATTATTATACAAATTAGTAACCGCTATGTTTAAGGGAAGTATTTGCCACCCGAACATGAGAAAACTCGGACATAAAAGTTGACTTCGAACTGGACTGACAATTTAAAAGGGATACATGTACTAACATAATGACAGGTTTTCTTATGAAAGAGTATCGACAAAATAGCCGCAAGATTGTAATATAATTTAAAAAAACTACAGTGTAATTTGGCATACAACAAAAGTTTCCGAAGAGGTCTGTCTGTAATCTCAAAACTCGGTGACGACGCTTGTCTGGCTTCCGAGAACGGCGAGGTCCTCACAGTCGGCATAATACTTTGTTTAAGATTATGCCTTAACCCTTATCTGCTGGTAGCCAATTTGGCAAGAGTAGACGATTCTGAGATTCATCAAATGCACATTTCACCACAAGGAAAAGTGACACCAATGTAATACGAATACTGGGTTGGCCAAAAGATGACACTCGAAAACTATCAACTAAAAGCGCAACCTTTCCTTGAACAACCTACTATGCTCGACTCATATGCTTCTGGTATATTTGTTCAATTGAATAATGTTTTCTTTTCCTTATCTATGTTAAAAACATTGCTTTTGAGAATGTAGTAGGGCATACATATAAAACAGGGTTGTCGTGCACACTTTAACCCTGGCCATCTAATACTAAGGCTACATTCGTCCAAAGCACAAGGATGCAAAGATTTTTGAAAAACATCTAAACCCTGTCAAGTTGGTATTCATTAGATAGCTCTCACGGAGTACTCTCAGATGAGTAACCATGTACCAGGATTTCAGCCACTTTTCAGGTTTTTTTTTTGCTTCATTTGGTATTGACAAAATTAGCTGTCAGCAGCATAAGGGTTACCGGTAAGTCCTGACTGGCCAGATACTAGTACCTGTGAATGTCCAA
This sequence comes from Maea johnstoni, assembly GCA_963942565.1. Taxonomy (NCBI): domain Eukaryota; kingdom Metazoa; phylum Annelida; class Polychaeta; order Spionida; family Magelonidae; genus Maea; species Maea johnstoni. The sequence goes on from OZ012690.1 coordinate 21,387,549, forward strand.
ACCTTCACTTTTCCGTCATGGGCCCCTGTCATCAGGGAACCATTGATGATGAAGCACAGTGCCATGTTTCAGATGACAACAACTGTATAGACTACTTGTCATTGTTTTTTGTTCGCGTTTCACTTGAGCATGTAGTTGTCTAGTTCGTGTAGAATCTGCTTGTACACCACCATCTGTCGCCGTTTATTGATGAGCGGAGATTCAACAGGAGAAATATACTCGATACAGATCGATAACGAATACAGTAGCTATATTTGAGTTTGCTGCGACACGGATGACACCGACTCGATAATATGAGAGGAAAGAAAAAGGCTATCATTCTGCTGGTCGTAATGTCAATCCTTTCTGTAAACTATATTTCGTGGGTTTATCATCATAGATCAAGAAGTGTGAGTACCGACCTGTTTTAGACATGCTACTAGTAGTACTATTTTTCATCATATGACCTGACTCTTTATGTCCTAAATACCATTTTATATACATTGAACATTACACGATTAATATCACTAAGATGGACACTTGACTGCACGATGTTAAGGTGTCTCAGGAGACGGATGATCTCTCCTAACATTTGAAAAACAATTAATCTATTCACCTGTAAGCCTTCACTTGTCCCTATGAACGTAAAGTATCGTTAAAACGCTGTTCCCTTGAGCAGGTGACTATACTTGTTAAAATCAACATAATTAGTACTTCAATTTGCTTCACTTTAGATTTCCCAGGCTCGTAGGCATATCTGTAGGCTGCTCTCTATTCCGAGGTTATTTACTAGTATCCCATTCAGACTTAAAGTTCTTCCCTGAAATGATCGTCTGTATCTATGATACTTTCGCACATATCTCAGTAGCAAATCATACATTTTCAAAATATTTGAAGGAGAATTGTTTATCGAGTTCTTGAAAATGTTTATACCCCAGAAAATAACCATCAGACACTTTTAATGAGAAGTCAGGCCCCTGCTTATTGGCTGCATATGTCATGGATGCAAATTGCAAATTGCAATGTGGGTGCGCCAACTGAAGAAGTCGGGTGCATGATTTCTGATTAATTAAAGATTTATTGTGGTGTTCGCTCTTTAATGAGTGGGAGGAGGGGGGAGAGGGGATGGGGGGGGGGGGGGGAACAACAAGACAAACACCACAATAAATCTTTATTTTGTTTATTTTGCAGACTATTGCAATGGCCTATGATATGAGCGTGTGATCATTGGTCAAAGTGAGGGTTGGTCAATCTTTCGTTTCCTTAGAATCAGTGATTTATAAATTTTATTTAACAAAATGAGTGAGGTTCATGTATACCTCCATGGGTGAGCGGTCCAATGCAGTGTACAGCATTTGCTTTTTGGAATGTCTAGATCTTGTTTCCTCAGATTTAATGATATATATATATATATATATATATATATATATATATATATATATATATATATATATATATATATATAGAGAGAGAGAGAGAGAGAGAGAGAGAGAGAGAGAGAGAGAGAGAGAGAGAGATACATACATTTATAAATGTATTCTATTTTACAGGACGAGCGGCACGTTTCGCACGATGGTCGCGTTGTTGAAGCAGAACAGCAGAGGAGGCTGACCCGTCTGCAGAGATTCTGTGAGGCTGCAACTCCTGAGGAAGGGGTACTCAAGAAACGGGATGACATCCTGGTGGATGCCCGGCACAAAATATCCGCATGCATCATCGCCAAGTCTGGTAGTTCTACAATGAAACGTATTTTCTGGGTTCTGAGTGGTAATGCGGCTAGTATTCATCCGCAGGACGTCCCCAAGGCCCAAAAAACCGGCCCGAAGCTGAGCTTAAACTTGGTGAATGATAGCTACATGCGTGATATCAGGAACACCTTTTTGCATGTCATTGTTGTCAGGGAGCCTATAGGTCGCCTATGGTCCACCTATATGGAGAAACTCTATTCCCATTGGGAGATGGCTTGGCACTTCTTAGGGGAGGATAGCACTGAGAGAGACAGGGAATGCCAGGATAATGTCACCTTCGTGGATTTACTGAGGAAAACCATTCGTAACCCAGGTTTCAACGTACACGTTCAACCCTATACTAATGTGTGCAAGCCGTGCGTGAGATATGATGCTGTAGTTAAATTGGAAACGTTCTATGATGATATGATGTACGTAATAGAAAAAGTCAAAGCCACGCGTGACATCGATCTTTCCATCTATAGGAGACAGGACTCGAGTAAAGAAGACCGAGGTATGCGGATGGTGAAGAGAAAGATGAAATACCAAATGGAACATTACCTACAGAGAAAATACACTATCAACGGCAAAACATACCCATGTGGCAACTCTAGCCTTTATGCAAATAAACTTTGGAAAAGTATGATTTGGAGAAATTATGTTCCTTCTGATGCACCTTATCCCCAACTACTACAGAGTGGAAGTGACGTAACGTTGGAACAGGTTTTGGACCTATATGGTAGTATTGTTCAAGGAAAGCCCTATGAGAAATCCTCATACAAACCCAAGTCAAAAGAAGCTATCATCCGGGAAGCTTTCAGCCTTTTAACAAATGACGAACTTGTCAGGTGGTATAAACTGTATGGGCATGATTTCCAAGCATTTGGATACCAACTGCCACCATATCTGGCCCACCTTGCTGTTAATTAATTAAAGCTCATTATCCATCATAGACCTAAAGATAGGTAACTGTCATCAGACTCTTAATCCATTCACACTAGCTGCCCCCGTGCACAGCACGTGTTTAGTTCAAAATCGTAATTTCCCCTCATCCACATTGCCATGCTAACCAATGTTGCATACTTATGAAAATTGCACCATTTCGAAAACCCAAAAACCCTTCTCGCCCATCTTTACACCACAGTGAAGCAATCCATGGCATCAGCATTAGAACTTCACAGGTGCCACGAGTTCTAGAATATGTGGCCAAAGGTCTAAAACTTGCTTTTAATGTATAAATCTGAATCGTTCCAGTAGTCTGACAGATATGGAACGCCATATGACCAAATATTCAACATTTAGAATAAACGATGCAACCTGGCTGAAAACGATCCAACTTTATTCAAAACGATGCAACATGGCGAAAACGCACCAACCTGCATTCGTCAATATCATTCGGCCAGATATAGAAGAATGCAATTGAAGGGGAAACTCCTTGCCATGTTATCCATACAAGGACAACATGGCATCTGTGTTTAATGGACAGAATTTAGGTATTTTGAGCATCGGACATGGAGAGAGAGAGAGTGATAAATATATCTAAGCACAATCTGAAGAAATTAAGGGTATCAAAAAAACGAATAAGAACATAAATAAAAGGGGATAAGAGGGGCTTATATGTTTTCATGCTTTCTGTGAAATATATATATAATATATATATATATATATATATATATATATATATATATAATATATATATATATATATATATATATATATATGTATATATATAATATATATATATATATATATATATATATATATATATATATATATATATATATATATATATATATATATATATATATATATATATTCACATATATATATATACAATGATAATTGGGCCGAGCATTAAGGAATTCGCACTGGCAGTATGGACGGACATTCCCCTTCATCATAGGTTCCCCCCTTCAAGTGCGGCATTGGTGAACGGCTAAAACGAATCAACATGTATCTACGATTCAACATGAGAAAACGCACCAACCTCCATTCGTCAACATCATTCGGCCAGATATAGAAGAATGCATGTTGGTGCGTTTTGCATGCAGGTTGAGTTGTTTTCAGTTAGGTTGCATGGTTTTTTCAAATGTTGAATGTTTGGTCATATGGCACTCATAGACACGTACAGCGAGGATATATCTTTAAAACAACAATATCATTCAAAATGTATGACTAAAAGTTGCCGAATTTACCAATCTCTATTAACGTACATGTTTTTCATTTGCTTTTCTGGAAGAAGTCTGCTACTCGTTCAGGTACTTCCAGACTTTTAGTGAGTCGGAATTATAAATGTTGCATTTGTCCAAACTGGGATAGTGGGCTACATACGAGTATACTCTTGTTCTTCGCCTAAATCTTACATACAACCACCAACCCAGTCGTACGTAGGTATACTTCATACGTAGAATGTAGACCAATCTTACAGTTACTTTACTAAACTCGTTTTGTTGTTTATTCTGATCACCGTGTTCCAATTCAAGTAATTTGCTGTATCACTAATTACAAAAATAAGGCTTACAAACTAAAGAATAGTTCCGATCACACGTGTTTAGGGTTTTTGTTTATTATACCTGAAACTTGCTGAAAGTCCTTGCCCTCTGTAGACAATGAGAGAAGTAAAAGATTCGCAAAAAGAGAATAACACAGTCAGTATAGATAAGCAAAGAAATATACCATACCAGGCCATCTTCAACCGGCCGGGAGAACTTGTCTGCTGATACGTTAAAGAACTATATAGTGTACATGTATTTTTGATGGTAAAGAAATGCGATTTGCATAACTTGATTAATTTGTATAGGCAATTTATGGGAAAGACTGCATGCGCTTTAACAGCTTAATCTGAGGTTGCACACACCTGTATGGCTGGCAATAGTTTTCAAATTTAAGAAGGATAACGTAAACATGTTCTATATAAGATTTAATGTGATAGATGGAATCTTAAAACTGAAGACGTCTATTATAAATTTGGAAAATGATGTCAATAGCGTCCGTCACCTTATATAATACATGTCATGGTCTGTGTAAATGTTTCACGTTTTATTAGCGTTTTAAGAATAACTACAACGGTATTACTTGGAAAGGCACATCCAAAGCGTCGGATTGATCAACTGTATCATGCAGCTGTATCTTTTCGGCTGTTGGCTCGTAAATTGAGAGGAAAAGAAAAGTACAGGATACATCCTACTGAACACGATCCGGATGAATATGATGAAGTAAGACCTCATTTTACGTAGCTTTGGGGTTGACGTTATAGTACCCACTGGTACCAGCCGGTCAGACTTTCCGTATTTATAGTATTTTGAAAGCCGTGATTATTTTATAAGATTTATTTTCACTTTCAAAAGTGAAATTATAATCCTCTCCATGCTTTTTTGGAACTTAAATACGGAGCCTCCTATTAATATAAGCAATTGAAATAGCTCATGCATTTTTCGCAATTGTTGTTGCAATGCGTAGGATGGACCGAAATATCTGACTATGTAATGCCATGTTGCTGATTTTCTATGATTATTTAGCTCTATATGGACGTTTTTGTATATGTTATGATCTCTACTGCATTCTGCAGTAAAAATCATAACATAAACAAAAACGTCCATATAGAGCTAAATAATCATAGAAAATCAGCAACATGGCATTACTATGGAATGCCATTAATCCATTTATTCACTATTTCTCTTTAAAGAAAAATGATTTTTCTTTAAAGAGAAATCATTTTTCTTTAAAGAAAAATCGTTATATTTTTCTTTAAAGAAAAAATTTTTTTTCTTTAAAGAAAAATAATTTTCAGTACCGAGCCCCTAGCACCCATTTAACTGATTTCTGGTTGTATGTAAAGGAAGGCCGGGGGCGCTAGTGTCATCTCCTATAAACTAGACCAAAACCAAAGTCGGAAGCATTTTGCTATAATCTGGACACGCACAAAGAGTCGAGAGACATATTTCTCCGATAACTTGGTCTGTGTATTGCTGTCATAAAGTAAAGACAGCGAATTTTTAATTAGACTATCAGACTTTCTTCACTTCCAAACGGCGATCGAATTGGACAAGTTGTAAATGTCCACCATATTTGTTTTTTAAAAGCCAGAAATACTCACGGAATGGCTTTAATTTAAAATTTGAATTAACGCAAATGCAACAAGTATATCACTAACCTAAATAGCATGTATTGTTTATATGATAAAATGTCAAGAATATTGGCTGGAAGAAAGCAAAACATATGTTAATTAATTACACTTTTATGACCGGAAGCCTAAATATGTGTACCTATCAGCCCACAGCGTCAAACTTTTACTTACAGGGGGGTGCAACAGAATCCAAATTTTGGGGTTTTGGCCGCTAGACTAAAATATAAATTTTCCGTTTTTGGGTTTTATGCTAAACCATCTCTGCTAACATAAAATCTGAGGATGGCATTGAAACTTACATGTGCAACACAGAACGTCCACAATAGTACTTCAACGCATACAGTAAGGTTCAATATTATCTAGCTAGAGATAGGACATGTTTATAGATGAAGGCATTGTAGATGCATTGGTGTTACATCATAGCGGCTTGTAGAGCAGACATTCTTAATCCTATGAAATTAAAGGGATTTTGACAGAACTTAATCCATGTGTAGCTTTACACTATGTTCTTCACCTTGGCCAAGCATACCCACTTACCCTCTTCCTCGTCCCAAAGCATCTAATGCAGTAGCTTTAGCACAGCTCTCAGTCATGGGTCATTTCAAAAAGCCAAAAAAGTCGACTAGAAAAATGACATAAATGTTAAAGCAAGTTCAATCAGAGATATAGATAACTCATCTGTATGTACAGGGCGTCCCAAAAAAAATGCAATCCTCCCCTTTTTCAAATATTTCTTCAAAACAGCTTTAGTAACATCAACAATGACTTCATGGTTAAAGAGAATAATATCTTAGAGATAACCTGTTGTAGTTTCAAGCAAATCTGATCATCCATAACAAAGCTATGAGGCAAAGTTTGACCCCTCTATCATTTCACTCCAACACAAGGTAAATTTCCTGCATACTGACCAAGCAGTATAGCCTGGTTCTCAGGTTGTATTAGGTATAGTGCCCCCACCAAATCAGGTCAGATCAGTGAAACAGCCAGATATCACAGACTTGTAGCAAGTCTAAATAAGCAGGTGTAGCTGCTATTTTTAGCATAAGGCTCTGGGTGCTCAGGCAAGCTGACTCCAAAACCAGTATTCACCATAGGTTTTACATTGTGTTGGAGTGAAATGATATACCGTAAAGTCTCGGACACTTTTTATTAATTACGATTTTCGTTGGCTGATGGTGGCCGAAATTTACTGAAAATAGCTATCAAAGCTTAGACACTGTGGCCGATATTCGCCGATTTTATCAATTGAAATGAAAGCTAGATGGAAAATCGATCACTTACTTTGTACACAAGAACACAATTTTCCCCCACAAAATTCTTATTGTCCACCTACCTGACTTGCCATTCCTCTGCTATAAATACTAATAAAATAATTTGCCTACCTTATATGTTGTTTACTTGTTTATTCTTGGTGCCGCACGCCATTTTTTTTTGTTTTTTGTTTGTTTGGGATCCGTAACCGCATTTTTCCCACGGGGTCAACTCCCAAAGGAGGACCTACGGAGTTCACCCTCTACCACCCAGGCCACTCGTCACCCCCGGGCCTTGTCTCAGTCTCAGTTCCCTCTCCCCCCATACTTTTGTCATGAATGCCTCTTGCATCCGGTCCGTACCCTACCCTGTCCTCCTGTCCTATACATATACCCTATCGAGTCTCTGGTCTGTTTCTTCCTTGTCTTTCTGTCCTACACATATATTCAAACCCCACAGAAAAGAACCCCTCAACATATTTCAAACCCCACAAACAAACTATGTTAATTCATTATCTCAATAACCGAAACAATTAAAACATCAGTGAAACTCTCGTCTCCCCTCCTGTATCCTCCGTGCCTACCTGTTTCGGTGCCCCTCCCTTCCACCACCGGCTCTCTTCCCCTTTACCGTTGAGTCCGAACCAACAAATGTGTTAGACAAAGATAACAAACATATATGTACACAGGCCCACCCCTATCGCTTCTCCCCTTCTCTCTTCTTCATCATCTTCCTCATCCCATCTCCCACAGTTCTAGCCAGTACCTCTGATGGCTCCCCAACTAAAACCACTAATTCCTTCGAGCTTCTACCTTGGCCCTCCCCCTTGTTTCCCCTCCTCCTTCTCTTCTCCTTTCGAACTTCTCCCTCGGTCTGCCCCCTTGTTTCCCCTCCTCCTTCTCTTCTCCTTTCGAACTTCTCCCTCGGCCCTCCCCCTTGTTTCCCCTCCTCCTTCTCTTCTCCTTTCGAACTTCTACCTCGGTCCGCCCCCTTGTTTCCCCTCCTCCTTCTCTTTTCCTTTCGAACTTCTCCCTCGGTCTCCCACCTTCTTTCTCTCTCATCCTTCCCCTTCCTATCTTCTCTCCTCATGTCTACCTCTCCCCTCTCCTCTTTTCCCACTACTCCACTCTTCCTTTCACTCCCATCTTCCATTCCCTGTCTCCCCTCTTTCTCCTCTACTCCACTGTCCCTTTCACTCCCATCTCCCTCTTTCTCTTCCATCACTTCTCTTCTCTTTCTCTCCCCCCTCCCCTGTGCTCCCTATCCTCTTCTCCCTCTTCTGGTTCTATCATCCCCTTCCTCCTTTGTCTTTCTCCTGCACTCTCTGCTTCCTGTCTTTGAACCCCTTTTTCAGCTATCTCTTCTAACCTTTGTACCCTTTTCTCCATTTCCCTTCTCCATTCTTCTACCTCCTGCTCCTTCTCCTTCTTCTTCCACTCTTTGGCTTCTTTATCCCACCTCTTCCCTTCTACACAAGCCTCACATACAAAATTCATCTTCTTTACCTTCCCCCTGTCTAACCCGAAACCGTCCCCACTAATCCACTGCTTGCACTTCTCACACTCAACCAAAAAGTCTTCTCCCCCCTTCCCACCATCTCTACTATTCCTTCTACTCATTTTTCTCTCACCCCCAATTGAACTTTTACTAAAACAATCCACTTTTCCTTCACTTTACCCAGCTTTTATTTTCCCGCCAAAAACGTTACCCACGCTACACCTATTCACCCACACAACCTTTCAAATCTCCCAAATTACTCCCTCCCCACTTCTAAAAAACACACCAACAGAAACGTACACTATTCCCACACAAAACAATACAAAAGACACACAGCAAACCCTATTGTATCCTTTGTTATCTTCTAAAAGTCGTCCCCGCTATCGTCTGCTCGATCGCTCCAAGATGGCGTACATCGATTATTATATTTTGCACTACAGAATATGAGTTGACATGAATTTCCTTTCAATGAATCTCATGTGTCTACGAATAGAATTATACTTGGTTTATACAAGTCAAACTTTCAAAATGGCGGTCTTCACATACGGCGAACGATTGACATGCGCCGGCATAAATCGGCCAAGCTACAGGCACATGGCAGGAATAATGCATATTGGTGAATCGGTTGCTAACAACATGGGGACGCCATGCCGCTGATGGCGATGTACTTGTACATGTGATGATGTATAATAAGATTCAATAAGGGCCCTAGAAAAGCATATAATTTTGTGGGATGCATGAGAGCATGTTAGTGGTAGTGAGTGGTTCAGTGTAATTGATTACCTCAGCTGTCAACTGTGGCAAACTTGACTGTTGCCAGACAGTCAATTATCGCCGAGATATTCCGCGCGGCTATCTTAATCTTTACAACAAAACAAACTTCTGAATGTGTATCGGCGAGATAAAGTCTTGGGAACTGGAAATTTATCACGATAGCTCAAACAGGGCAGTTAAATGTAACCTAATTTGATAACTTTTACTTTATCTTGGATCGTGAAACGTTCATCATCTTCGCGAAGTCATCAACTTTCACCACCTCACAACGCCTGGACTTCGATCGTGTTTTGGCAGATGGGGGCACTAGAGTAGAAACATTTGTTTATAATCTAAAATCGATTGCAAACTTTGGAAATCTAAATGTTATTTTTTTGGGATATCAATGAAATTTACTGGGTGGCCGACATTTGGTGAAATGTGTCTTTAGATGGATTGGGGGTGGCCGAGTTTCCCCAATAATTATTTTGTGATTTAATTATAGTGGCCGAGTTTCCTAGGTGTCAAACTTTGCCTCACAACTTTGACATGAATAATTGGATTTGGTTGAAACTATAACAGTTTATCTCTAAGATATCATTCTCTTTAACCATGAAGTCATTTTTGAAGTTACTTAAGCTATTTTGAAGAAATAATGATAAAAGGGGAGGATTGCATTTTTTTGGGGACGCCCTGTATATGCAAGTAAACACACTATTTTGATATGTCTGATAAAATCCATAGATCAAAGGTGTATCCAGGATGTGTGTAGAGGGTTCGTTCCTTATGAGGGGATTCGTTTAATCAAAAAGGCGGATTTACCTCATTTGTCTTTAACAAAATTAAGGAATGATAATTCTGACCAAGAAAATTTAGAGATTTTAATTGCGGTCCGTTGAATGCCTAAAGACCCACAATAGCACCAACTCTAAATGTGTTAGTACTTTACATGATTGATAAAGAAAATTAACCACGGGGATTTCAGCCTAATTAGTATTAATATTTCACAAATATGAATATCCTAAAACCTTGGTGGTGTCACCTTTAACATGTTGTTTTTTCCCCCCAACTTGTAAAGATCCAAGAAGAAATATGTCAAGAAGTCTAAAAAGGTGAAGAGCTCGCTTGCTGCACAGATTCCAAAGAAGATGAATGCTTCCAACATTCCTGGCAATTCTGCAGCTTCCATCGCCATGGCGACTTCTGATGCGCACCTTGACAATGAGCAGAACAAGGCAGAGGAAGATGATAGAGACTATGTACTAAGAATCAAGTGGCTTTGTTTCATTTTCACATGGTATGGCCTAAACTGGCATTGAAAAAATTGACATTCTTTCCAGTTGTACTTCTCCTAACCCTTATGCTGCTGGTGGCTAATTTAACCAATGCAAAATAATGCTTAAAACCTGAAAAATGATTGAAACCCTGGCAAATGGGTACTCATATGAGAGTACTCAGTGAGAGCTATCCAATGAATACCAACATGACAGGGTTTGGATGTTTTTCAAAAATCTTTGCATCCTTGTGCTTTAGACGAAAATAGCCTCAGCATTGAAAGGTTAACCGAGGGTTTGGTTTCATGTTGCTCCGTAGAGTGCGTTAGGTGTGACATTTTCATGCTGTTTGTTTTGATTTTAATGCTTTTTGAAGTGAGACAATACAAGGATATGCCACTGATAGACATTGGTGTCATCCTCTATACCATCATTCATTTAAAATCCTCAGTTTGGTCTGGTCTGTAGTATTCGGCATTTTATGCGCCTTATTTCTGGACTATCAGCAGCTTAATTGCTACCATCAAGGCATAGTTTGCTCTCATAGTTGCAATGGTGGCCATGAATGTGTTACATTATGTTCTTTTCTGGCAGGAATGTTTTGACTATACCTGCTCACTTGGGCTGTTAGATGAAATATTTCTATCTAATCTGGTCATATTGGAACATATTAAGTTATCATATTGCATTTATGAGATCATACTATCTGTTTGATGTATCGATTTTGACGCTTGAATATGTTCAGAGAGAAGAGGTAACAAGATGTCTGAATAGTAGGTTGGAACTGCTTTGCTTTCCTTATATTACTTCGGCATGAATGGTGAGATGGGTGTTGATAGGCATGGCTATTTATTGAATTACTGATGTGGCGTCAAACTGCATAGATCAATAAGATCAAAACAAACAAAGTGTTCAATGGCAAACATATCACACTCTTTGGATCAGTTGGAGCTTGGCCTTTAGTTAGTGCAGAAATACTGGTACATCATTCATTTCACATACTTATTCATGTCTGCTGATGCGAATCCCATCTACTGAATAACTAATTAAGTATATCTGTATTCCTCATATATACAAACACCCATGTCTAATTTTGTTTTCAAACAATAACATATTTTTTGTTTTGAATTACCATATTCTTCCAATTAAGCACACATGCCTGAATAAGCGCACAGAGCCTATTTTCACGGTTAGAGGGGGAATGGCCAGCGCAACTGTCATCAAAAAAACTTCCCCAGAAGAAGTAAGAAAAGCGAAATCACATACCTTTCCTCTTGCCTTATCTGCAAACCAGCACTGAATTCCGCAATTTCAGCAGTTCCTTCGCGCTCTCACTGTTCATTTTCGCCGCATGATCGTACTATTGACCAATTAACGATCTTTTCAAATGCAGCAAACATCTAACTGACTCTAAGCAAACTGAACAGCGAGAGCGCAAAGGCGCAATAACCGCCAATACTCTTCGATCGTCAATCATTGAGGTGTGCGGTAAAACGGAAGATTGCCAACACCCCTTCTCCAGAAATTTTTCCCAACCTCTACCCGCACCGTGCAGTTAATCGGAAGAGTACGGTTTGTTGATTCATGTGATGTTTGCTCCTTTAAATGCTTCAGTTGCTCTAGTCATTGCACTACCCATAATTCATAGCTCATAACTTTCCCCAAGTGACTTGACAGCATCACTAAAATCTCCTTCCTGCTGATCAAACAAAATGTTTGAGCTTCTCACTAGTAACATTATACTACACAGTGACTTCTCAAAATTTGCGATTGAATTTCATTTGAAAATTCACAAAATTGCCGCCTCCAAATCTTTACAGCCACTTTCAGGATTTATATACAGCCTATGCCATGTAAGACAGTTGCAAATAACTTGGGGTTTAGTAGAGGCTTTCCACAAGTACTCTTGTTGCCTCAACAAATCAGCTGGCTCATCACTAGTAGCCTCAGTACAGTAATGAAAGTGCTGACAAACAAAACTGCAATTTTCATAATTGTGCAGCCTCCTAGCTATGTGGTTTGAGGGAAAGGTATAATGTATAAATATTCCTAATACTAGTAATTCAAAATCAGCAACAACATTTTGCAATGACAACTTAGAATCAACATTGTAGTAATTTATTTGTTCCTCACATATTCTTTCTAAAAATAGGATATACTGTATAACTGGTTAATTTGGCGTGGTTTTTAATCTGGCGTTTTTTGGCGAATGCCCATCAACGCCAAATTAAAGATCGCATAAAAATATGTCTACATAAAGATGGCATTGTTCTGACTGCTCCAGACGCCAAAATAAATACACGGAAATTACTTTTTTTGAAAAAAAACGCCAACTTAATTACACGCCAAATTAACCAGTTATACAGTATCTACCTTGGAAAACCATACTCCCTCTCAGATATTTTGCTGCCACTTCTGGGGTACTATATTTGTACACAGTCACATTTGACAGGATATTCATTAAATGACCTCAATATTCTGGGCAGCAATAATATACCTCACACCATATATTTATATAACATACATTGTGCAAGTTACAAAGATAAGAAACAAAATACATGCTGAATACTTTATTTCAATGCTTTATTTTATCTTTATTCTGATTGCCAGTAAAATCCTGAAAAAGGTAATGATGATTTGTTAACGCTTGATTAACTGGATCGATTCAAGCAAGTAAACTGGTTTATGGTACAACATTCCTATAAATTACTAGGAATAGATGCGCATTCAAAAAAATAGACGTTTTATTTCAGTCTAGGTCAGCACCATTTCTGAGAATACTGCAAGGAAAAACTCAGTTTTATAGTTAACAAAAAGGTTCCATATAAGCCAATGAGTGGCTAGATAACACATCTGCTGAAATACATATTAACAAAAGTATTCAAGTATTCATATTGGATCAACTCATTTTCGCCTATAGCACCAAGATATACCTCACTTTGTTGGGGAGGCCTTTTGCAAAGAAATTTGCAAGTTTAAATACTTGAAGGAGAAATATTAAGAAATGAACCTTTTATCTTGCTCCATATTTTTCACAAAAATTCTATATCGAAAAAGATATTTTTAAAAGTTTAACGGCATCCATGGTTAATCTAGACATGAAGGGGTTATAACTATCATACTTAGTTCATGGTAACTGAAAAGTATGTCATGTTTTGCTATATACAAATACAGTATAAATTATAACTTAAACATGTCTATAATACATATATAGTATATGTAACTTGGAGCTAAATAATTTCATTCATTTCTTCTTTTTCTTTTCAAATATCAATAATCTACATCCTATTAATGGTGAGCATGGAAATTAATATTGCAATCCCGATGACTAGTATTGCTAATATCCAGGTCCTGTACTTCGTCCACACTCCTAACACCATGTGATACGGACATCCAGTCGCACCGGCAGACTTTCCCCCTTGGCCCTGAGCCATAGAGAGTATCTGTTCTTGGGTTAGTGATCCTGAAAAAACAAAAATGAGAAGAGAATCAACTCCAATTTTCTCTTACAATGCTGCAAAATGAAAGAGTACCGTAAATTCTCGCAAATCTCGTAAACTTTTTTTATCAATTACGATTTTCGTTGGCTGATGGTGGCCGAAATTGTTTGAAAATATTGATCAAAGCTCAGACACTGTCGCCGAAATTCACCGAAATTATCGCTGCAAAGTTTATGATTTGTACAAGCATACTAATTATATGTTAAGCTTCATGCACGGCAACTAAATACTAAGATCAACTTCAGCTACATGGTATGTTGGTTCTAACAAGTATGTTGGCTCCAAAAATATGATTTTGATGTAAACTTGAAAATCCTATCCAGAAAGACTCAATTCAAGAGGTGAACCAAGACTACATACAAAAGCTGAATAAAATAGAATTAGCCCTATCCAGAAAGACTCAATTCAAGAGGTAAACCAAGACTCTACATACAAAAGCTGAATAAAATAGAAATGGCACAAAAATGTATAGTCAATTTTTACCACTCACCATTATCTAAAGCCTTTGCAAAGTACGGACATTTCCTGATCTCGTCGATGGGTATCTCTGTAGGATCAACGGTGCTGCCCTCTGGAGCTGGCGTGGCTGCCGCTATTCTATCCAGTTCTTCAAACACCTGTCACATAAATACACACTTATTAGCTGTAGTAGACATCATGTCAAAACAGTAAAATCATAATTATTACAGATCAATTCAATGGATCATCATTAAATACACTGACGGAATGCAATGTTGACACTCTGAATTATCATAACACAGTAATAAATGATATCATGGCTAGAACTAGAGTAAGGAAATAGCTTTTTAATCATTTAAATTACTTCTGTAGTATAGAATTGGCATGCAAGTCATGCAGAAATCTTCAGCAACAGCACAGCAATATTTCACAAATATCTCATTACTAACTTATACAACCATCTTTAGAGAAGGACAAGAAAATTCAGGAACCCACTTGTCCTAAAAAGGGTATGTTTATCTTTAATAGTTGTAATGCTGAGCTTTCCTACAGGGGTAAGGCTTTGGATAAAAACTCTTGGAGACAAGCAGTCCCAGCCAAAACCTCATAGCCCAAGCTATATGCTAAATGCTGCAGTCTCACTGTAGTTCTTTGCCAAAAACAATTTGTTGCAAGCTATTTTTTCACTGTTATTTAACATTTTGGAACTGTGACTAAAGGGCAACGGAGGTGTGGAGTGGTGTTCTATAGCTGATAATAGTCTTGATATTCCTCTGAGCATGATCTTTAAATGTTACTTTTCCTAAAGCCAGCAAGGCTACAAAGGCAAATATTATCATAGCCCCAAGCAATGTTCTGTAGACTCTGGCTATGGGGCTAGGGGCTAGTTGGACCCCTGCCCGATAAAGCTATAATATGCACATTTATATCCCTGGCCAGGATTCTAACTTGGGTAGTGGCTAGGGCTGTCATTGATAATGCCCGTATCGATGAATCGACAAAAAACCTTATCGATTATCGATATCGAAGAAGGCACAACATATTGATTCATATACAAATCAGGTAAATAAACTATTTTTCAGGAAAACGCAGCTTGAACAACACATAAACTCCCCACTGTGACTACAACTGTGTGCGTCCATTCCATTTATCCTTGAATTCACACAGATGAATGTGTATGTGTTAGGGCTGTGATCAATAGGTCAAAAAATCATCCCACACACGAACTACAACCATTCCTCATAAGCACATTGCTGGTTTTCATTCATTTTGAATTCGATTCGCTGAATTGAATCGAAGTAGCGTATCGGTAATAATTTTGTCAATTATCAAATCGATAAATATTTCTTATCAATGACAGCCCTAGTAGTGGCGAGAGACAGCTAGCAGTCTGTGGCAATGCCTTACACCAGAGGGTCATCAGGGCAGGCCCCCATGTATATAGGTAATAGTTGTAATGTTGAGCTGCCCTATCAGACTATGTTACAAGTATATTCCTCCTACCTGCATGTTCAGCTTGAAAGCAGTTTTAGATTCCTCCACCAGGGCGTCTGCCGCCTCTTGGTCCACCTCTAGACAATCAAGGCGATTCCGGTAGAGCATCTTGAAGGTCTTCAAATTGTCTATTTCCTTGAAGGTGTAGAAAAAGATTCCCTCACCCGAGGCTGGGAGTTTTAACGATCTCTGTGCCACCTTCTTTGCCACCTGTCCCCCAGAGAGATCGCCCATGATCCTGGTATAGGCGTGAGCAGGGATCAACTCAGGTGGAGTCTGATTGAGATGGTCCACATAGTTCTGCACCGACTTTATACATATGATCTCCTCTCTCCAGTTCTTCCCGTATAGATACTCCAAGTCTCCTTCAAGAGGCTCTTTTCGGTTGAGCTCCAGAGGGAAATAAAGAGGTGCTATACTGGGATGCTCCTTGTTCTTTTCAATGATATCCTCTAGCGCTGTGTACAGGAAATACAGTCCCGCGGTCGCCACTTTAAAAATGTCCATGCGTATGTTACCTCTGAGAAATTCCTGGACGAAGCGTACGTTTTGTGCCTTTGTGTGATCTTCCTTTGTACCCTCCTTCAGGGCTTCTCCAAGGTCCAAGGCAGGGAACATCTGGACATTGTCCAGTTTGTCCAGTAGGTACCCTCCATCACTTGTTTTGGTCTTTCTGCAACACAACAAGAAATAAGAAGAACAAGTATTGCCAATACCCAGGTGGTGGTACTGAAAGTTTCATATTTAAGATTGCGTAGAAACACTTTTAATAAATGTGTTAATAGGTGAACAAAAGGATATTATTCACTCAGAGTCAGTATGTATTAGAAACTTACATACCCGCTTCAAGTTCAGTCATATGATGAATTGATAGATCCAAGACTAAATTTGCATTATTCAAATAGCAGCACACTTGTATACATATGTATAGCCAATAGTTGTCAGACTCAGTTTATGAATGAACACTTATTGCTAGAAATCATTTAAGTGATTCAAACCAGAGTGAATTACTTCACTCTCAAATAAATCAATTGGATCTGGGCTTCTGAAATTATCTAGTAATAAACTAGAGTTATATGCTTTAAAACCCTTTTCACTAACAAAGTCTTCAGAGAACTGAAGCGTCCTGACAATACAACACTGAGAAATGACTATATGATCTATCACTTACTTCTCCATTTCCCCAGTCATCTTTTCCTCTGTGACTTGCATCTAAAAAATAAAAAAAACTTTCAGCACTATGTATGTCAAAGTCTGATATATACCATGTATTTGCTGTCTAGTCTACTGAAATAATGCTGATTGCTGCATATGTTTTGAGAACAGAGCGGAGCGTTATTCAACCTTTATGATGTACTGTACTTCTTAGTTCTGTTGTTGTATTGTGCACATCGTGAAACAAAGCATATTAATTTCTATGTTTGCTGGCAACGCAAGTAGATAACTGTTACAGGCAACTGCAAATAGACTGGATCCAATTGGACCAGGCCATTCTGTCTGGCAAAGCTGAAATCTGATTTCCAAATAAACTAGATCTATCTGGTATATATGGAAGAAGTCTTAAATTACCAAGGCTCTAAATTAAAATTTTATCCAGGAAGCCCAATTGCATCTTCTAAAGCTAACTAGAGATGTTGTGTATAGAAACCAGTACATCTTAGGGCTCCCTGCAGAAATTGAGGGAGCCTCAGCTCCCGGCACCCCCTAATTTCGAGCCCTGATTTGATTAACTATACTGTATAACCGGTATATTTCCCGGGACTTTTATTTCCCGAAAATTGATGATTTCTACTTTTTCCCATTTTTTAAATTTCCCGTCCTGCATATGGCTGCACTGATATTAAATTTACGGAAAATGCTACAGAGTGTATTCGCTTCTGAATCTATTAGTGCAGACAATTTTTTTGTGCACTTAATGTGCCGTGGTGCACGTGCAGAACAACAAAGCCATCCCAGCTCAATTGAGCTGATATGGCTGGCTCTACTATTTTGCACATTAATAGCACTTAAAGCAGCATTACACAAGTCGGACAGGTTTGTGGGCAGGTTGTGAGTACTGCAAACATGTATCGCTGGTCAAGGAAGGCACAATCCCCCAATTTAACCAGGCCAGTATCACCATTATTTACCAGTGTAGAGAAACATGTCAAGTTCGTTGGCTTGAAAACGAAAAAAGGAAAAGGGAGTACGATCATTTTACTCCTCAGCACTGCTTTGTACTGTGTATCTTTGTTTGGTGACTTTTTGACCAAAAAAAACGCCACTATTCAGATAACATAAGGCGCCATCTGCTGGGCAAGCGAATAACCTAAATATACAGCTGTATTACTCAATCTCAATACGAAAATCGTCTGCCAAAGCATACCAACATAAATGATTAAAGATAACGTTTTTATTTTTCCCGTCTCTAACCCATTCGGTAAATTCTGGAAGATTAAGCACACGTTAACATTACCCTTTATACAGTATTCATTTTGGTTTGGACCAGTTTGGGCAGAGGAAATCCAGGCCGAAGTTGCCTGTAGTAGACATTCCATACTTGAGGCCTGAATCAATCCATGGGAAAGATTTTCGGCATTTGGATAGTTTGGCTGTTAATATTAGGCTTTAGAAAATTATCAAATCCTGAAGGTAGAGTTTAAGGAACTGGATGGGCAGGCTCCAGAAAGTTTAAAGCAAAAGAGTTGTTACTGGTTGCAAAAATGTACAACCATAATATAACACCTGTTCTAAGAGATCTACAGTGGCTGCTCATTAGGGAAAGGAGCAGGTTCAGGATTCTGCTTTTGACTTTCAAAATTTGTAATTACCATACACGTACATTAGACTCATTGCTATCCCTGCCAAGACGTTCCTCCAGTCTCCGCTCTATAGTGATGTCATTGGTATGAAATTTTATCGATTTGATTAATTGATATTTTTTGATTCGATTTGATATGCCGTAATGTGCTCATAAGGCACAATTATTTATAGGGATGCCATTGATATCCCTTTTTTTTGATTTGATTAATTGCTATACTCTTTCCGATAAATCGATTCGATTTGATTCGGTTCAATACCCTTAGTCTTGGCCATATGCCTGAGTAAAGTACACCATAATACCATTCCTTCCAATTCCTCTTATAAGCCATAGGAAATACTTCAATATTTAGTCAAGAGTTTCATTTGGCATTAGTTTAACAGGAAAATGTCTGTGAAAACTGTATCTTAAATAATCACACGCCATTATTGGGGTTCAGAATATGGATTATTTCGATTCGATACCCAACCATTCGATTCGATTTAATTGACAAAGTGAAAATGTTGATTTTCGAGGCTGCTGTGGGTTCCCCTTGGTCTCACCAGGGCATAGGGCTGCAATATTTTTGAGATTTTAACAAGCACCGAGCACTTTTATCCCAAACCTAAGGCACATATCACGATTTCACCCTGTGCACCCAGTGCGACAATACTCAACCTTGAGTGAAGAAGCACTTTATTTACATCATCACACTTCAGAGTCATACATGGAACTGGAAGAAGATGAAGAAGTACATCATCCTTGAAACCAGTCTGTCAGTGAGTGGCAGCTGTTAAATGAAACTGTTTAGAATTGATTTTTTGGCATTTGAGGACAGTCAATGGATGACAGCATGTGCTCAATGATGATCCATTACCTGGAAGTGAAATTATCCAACAACAACTACTACAACTAGTCAACTACTCTAGGCATACATGTCTCATTCTGCTCACCTTCTTTTTGACACTGACACATAAAGCTGGAACACATCGAGTCACGTAATCTCAAAAACGACCGAGACGAACCAGTGACCGCGGTGGCCGCGCCCTCTATACGCAAAGGCCGACACTAACAAGGAAGTGGGCCTGTTGGCAGTGTTGGCACATTACTGGGTCAGGGAAAATGGAGTCAGGTGTGAGTTTCAACTTGCAGACGTGGATACAGCATTGATCTGCACATGGAAACGAGATAGACACAGTTTACTCATCATTGCATGCAGTGTTCTGACGAGGTGATAGTTAATTGTTTATGGAAAATTACAACGGAAACTATGTCTATAAGCTGATGTTCATTTCATCCGGTGGTAAAGAAGGGAGTTGCAGTTGTAAACTGTGATATTTGTGTTACTACAGCAGTGATACAATCGAGATATCATATAGGCGTAACCTGTTTTGTGATACGATCTACCTGGTCCAACAACAGTTCCTGTGTGAGCACCTGTTGGCTGTGATTTAACTATTTATCAGTGATTTACACAATATATTGGACATTTATTCATTTATCTCATTAAAAAGAAAACTTCCATCATCATGAGGAGAAATAGTGCCACTCTATTGAAGTACTTGCTCTTTGCAGCACTGTTTCTGGTTTTGGGTCCCATGGCCTTAAAACTTTTCTTTGGACATAAACATTCTGTGTCAGACGTGAATCAAATGAATCAGCAGATTGATAAAGGACTGCCCGTGCCCCCAGGGGCGGACCTCAAGCTACCTGCCGATATGGTCAAGTTGAAGGAGAGAGAGAATGCTGGAGATGGCCAACCCAAGGTAGGCTAAAGTTTTATTATAGTTTGTTGCTATAACAACAGTATTATATAAATGAAATTGTGAATTTAATCCAGGTGTTAATTGCCAGATCGCGAGTATATAGCTCGTTGCTATGACAACTGTATGGATGAAATGAAATTGTTAATTAAATCCAGGTGTTACCAGACCTCGAATATAGCTTGTTGCTATAACAACTGTATGGATGAAATGAAAATGTCAATTTAATCCAGGTGTTGTCAAACCTCGAATGGACACCATTAGTAGATTGCAGTAGAGATGACAGGCTTGTCGATCATTATGTACACGTGTAAATTCATGAATGATCTTAATCCACCTAGATATAAATCAGAATGATACCTCACAAAACTCAGTAAGTACTTGAACCAGAGCAACTAGATCTGGACTTGACCACAAACAATATACCACCAACTTGGGTAATATCTACGCCAACTAATTCTTCAAGAGAACAATCAAAAGATGTCCCAATACTTGCATGTCTCAATTCTACTGCCACCAATTATTAGCCTATAAATAGCTTACTTATGAAGCTGCTTGGTTCATACTTGTCTTCTGAAGGTAGCTGCTAAGGCCCCCTGAGTACTAGCTCCAGTTTGCTCCACACAGGTTGGATATATATTAATATCTAGAGTCTCTAGCAGGGACTTAGCCAGGACCCGTCCTACCTAGCTGTCTTTGGGACAGGTAATTTCCAAAAAACTCCTGATTGGACAGGCAAAAATTTCTATTAAGATTTTTCATTTTTGACTTTTTGGGGGGTAATAACCCAATATTTTCCTAACATGCCATCTTCTAGGACCTTGCTGAAGTGTAAATTGTCCTTTTTGACACAATAGGCTATTAAATATAGTTGGTATAAGGTTTTAAAGTAAATTAGTAGCTAAATCTGGACGGGCAGAAATTTTTGAATTGCTGTTTTAGACAGGCATTTTGGAATTCCTGGCTAAGACCCTGATCTCTAGACCTGGTCATGTCAACAACATATATACATACGCAAACATGGTTTATCATGGTCTTTTGGACTAAATGTAAGAAGTTTCCTGAAAATTTCCTTTCAGGACTGACAAAGAAATTCTATTCTAAATCTGGATGTGCAGAAGTTCTGTAATCGCTGTTTTGAACAGGCATTTCTAAAATCATAGCTAAGACCCTGTGTGGATATATATATATATATATGTAGACTGCGTCAGAAGTATAATCATTCTGCTGGAAGCACCAGCTGCACCACAATTCCACTTTGTTACATACCTTAAGGCATTGTAATCAATATGTAAAAGCAATTAAGAATCAGCACTATCAGGAACAGTCTATGATACTATCTACTGTCATCATAAGTCAAGCAGTGGCCAGTGTAATAGTGTTATGTAACTTCATCCCCCTCATATTTCATATCATATCATATTTCATTGAGCTGTAAGCCTGCCAAGTACAATCATGGACCTGTAGACAGGTATTGACACCATGGTCTTAGCCAGTGTATTGACACCATGGTCTTAGCCAGCAGCCCGGCGTCTGGGTGTCTTTTTGGACACCCAAACCATTGAAAAGCACCCTCAGGACCATGGTCTTAGCCAGCAGGGCGTCTGGTTGCCTTTTTGGACACCCAAACCCTTAAAAAGTACCCCTCAAGACACCCAATTTTTTTGTGTGGAATTTCTAAAAATCTCAATCTCAAGCTTATAATTGATTTTTTTCATCTCCTTATAATGCCGATGACATTGATTAATGATATCATGCCTTATTTTGATGAATTTATACATGTTTATGGTTGAGATATGAGTATATTGTGATCCCCCTTAAATATTTGGACGCCCAAAAATTTTACAACTGCCAATTTTAGGCACCCAGTTTCTAAATCCTGGCTAAGACACTGCTCACTGAGGAATTTCTTAAAATGTCAATCTCAAGCATATAATTATTTCTTGTCATCTCCATATTATCCCTATGGCATGGTATAAGGATATCATGCCTTATTTTGATAAATTAACACATGTTTATGGTTCAAATCTGAGTATATTGTGGTCCAATTTGGACACTCAAAATTTTAATTTGGCAATTTTGGGCACCCAGTTTCTAAATCCTGGCTAATACCCTCATTACCCTGATTGACACGGCTCGCTGACCCAGTGTAATAAGGAGGTCTATTACAATGAATGAATCCCAGCATATATATAGTCTAGAAATTTAATCACTCCTCAGGACACCCAAAATATTTTGTGAGCAATTTCAAGTGTATTATTGAAGTTTTTTTCTCACTTCAATAAAATTCCCATGACATATGTGTAAGGATAGATCACCCCTTATTCTAATGAATATACTAAGTGCATGTATATGGTTATAATCTGAGTAAATTGCATGGTCTTCCTTGAAAAAAGGATGCACCCAAATTTTACAATTTTGGGCCCCCATTTTCTAAATCCTGGCTAAGACACTAAACACCAGGTAATTCTTTCTGGTTACTCAGGATTCTACCCTATTTAATTGTCATGGAAGCAGAGTTTAGTTTTAGATTTTGTACAAAATATCTCTCAGCCCCCACCCATTATATAAAAGATATCTAGACATGTTTTACTTATAGAACTGACTTCTGTAAATGAGAAACTCTTCCTTATTTTCCAAGGCCTGATAATTCTCTGTGAGAGCCTATTGACTCAGAGCAGCTTGGAGTCTATAAGCCTGGTGAATTACTCCAACCTCAAGCTGAGATCTACATAAAGCTGAGCACAAAAAAAGTATGTAGTTGATATAAGGATTTGACCTAGCTGCCTATCTGAATCTGGATGGGCAGAGATATTGTGAATTTTGTGATTGCTGTTTTGGACAGGCATTTTTAAAATCCTGGCTAAGAACTGCATAGTGGCACCAGCCCTCTCTGTTTCTGGATCATCATGATCATGGCCATAAAATGACATTAAATAGATATCTTCGAATTTGTACATGAATGCATGCTGTATACATGTATATTGCTTGTACACATTCCAATTTGTTGTGTTGGCTTTTGCTTAGGTACCACTCTGGTATAGGAAGTGTCGGAAATGAACAGATATCATATTCATGACAAATAAAGCTGTAAGTTTCTCATGACTCAAGTCAACAGACTTCCAAGTGTCTAACTGTCCACTAGCTGGTCTAGATGACTCTGATCAGGCTCTGGTAACCCTATGTAGTATGTACACATACCCTACCTACACAGTATCAGTGTCAATTCTATGTTGTAATCCAGGTTATATTGAGAGTTGCCAGTGACTTGGGAAGAGGTGACAGTTTTGATGGCTACTCTGGTTTCCTCCACCAGTACCACTGCATGGGTATTGGGTAGTCATGACTGCAAAATCGTAGAAAAGGAGACTATAAGAAACTCCTAATACAGGTTTAGCCCTGTATTTATGTGCTCCTGCTTAAAAAGGTAATGTCAGTCTTTTAGTGCATAAATGTGTATGGGCCAAAGGTATTCACATTATTCTGAAATATATAACCTAATGCTGAGGTATTTAGTCAGGAACAAATGGTTGAATGATTAATCAAACCATTTGCTGAACATCGGAAGTATATATGCAAAGATATTCTACAAACCTCTTCTGTAGCTTTATCATTCCAGCTGTATTGCATTTTCAAAGGTACTAATTATGTTTGAGGGTACCTTAATATAGACCTTAAAGTTAGATGTTTTCTCAATATTATTACCAAATTATAGCATTTTTGTTACTAGGTTAAATTTCTATTTGTTATATGTGCAGGGTCTTAGCCGATATTTGGAAACAGGGTGTCCAAATAGAGGTTTCATAGACTTTTGCGTGTCCAAAGTGTGGTACAAAAAACATACTACTAATAAGATAGACCCTATACCTTTACAGATTTTGCTTTTTTAGGCCAGATACTGCTTTGTGTGTCTTATAAAAGTGACACTACAGCTTCTACATCTTCTATCTTCTAAGAAAAGTCATCTTCAGCAAATTCTGTCATAAAATTTTGGGTGTCCAAACTGTCAAAAAACAGTGTTCTGCGTACACCACGTCCAAATGACACGCTGGACGCATTACGGCTAAGCCCCTGTATATGTGTACATATGGACTTAAACGTGGGTTACTTTTATACATATGGATGTTTTTACATACAAGTTTATCAAATATGCCATCATTTCCTACAAGGATGATTCATATTTTTTTGGAACAACTACTTGATATTTCTAGCAAGTGATTAGATATTAATCTTTCACTTATAAAACAAAATTCAACATAATTGATAACTTTTACATTTGTTTGACCATTGACATTATGAATTGCATAAATGTATGAGGCTGATGGAATGTTTGTGTAATACTCCCTATAGGAATAGAGGTTGAACATGTATGTTAAAATAGCAGTTTCTATGGGGTTATGGGAATAGAGGTCACATGTTAAAATAGCAGCTTCTATGGGGTTATGGGAATAGAGGTAACATATTGAAATAACAGTTTCTATGGTGTTATAGGAAATTAGGAATAGAGGTCACTTGTTAAGATATTGCAGTTTATATGGGGTTATAGTTTGGTCAAAAACTCAAAATCGTTAAATGATGCATGGCCAAGCCTTGTGCTATATAACAATATTAACTGATGCCTTATTAGTGCCTAAAAACCTCATGGGTATTACAGTAACTCTGGACCAGGGCATTTCTTTCGTAATTATTAGAATGAGTAAAATTTTGATCAGAACTTGACCAACAATACTCTTTTAAAGATTATAAACTCTTGAATGAATTCACTAAATATTTGAAGGAGAGTTTTCTAAAGGTTTAGGTTGGAATTAGCATTCCTCCTTAAATACATTTATGTTGCATTATGTTTTATTACTTTTAAAAACTAAATATTTTTTCTGGAAATTGTCTGTCCAAAAGAGAGGATGGGCATCAGTTCCAGGCTTCAAGTCCCTGGCCACATGGATGAGTTAAAAGATTTTTCACCAAGCCAGCTGCCCATTGTCCTGGGAATGGGTTGAGAGGTATGAAAAGTTCAGCACTTGGCTTCGGAAGCTCCCGATTAATACACAGGTCCGGGTACAACATACAGACCACCTACGTAGGAGAGGGCATAACTAGCGGTACTTTTTAGGCTGGCTCCTTTCCAAGTATCAGAACTATGCCCAAGGCAATAGTATAGGTTTTCTTACACTATAAGCACTCACTGGAAGAGAAGTACACTTAACTACGGTGGCTTACAGTGCAAATTTGTGAATATGAGGTCTTGTCGAGTTTTTGTTAAAGTTAAAGGCTAGACCCTATTCCTCATGATTAGACCAACTGTGACTGTCTAGGCCATCAGCCCATCACTGAGTCGAGTAAAGCACCAACTAAAAACAGAAGCTACTTTAAAGCTTGCCTATAATGCCCAGATCAGTAGGGAACACTTTTTAACTCATTTGTACCTGCAGCGCCCAGAAAAAGATGTGGCTAATTTAATGTGGTATTTCATCTTTGTGAGAAGAGCATTTTCCAGGAAAACATATGAAGGAGAAATGTTTACTGCTTGATCAGAAACCAACTCACAACTCTCCTTTAAACATATTTTTTGAATTTATGGTCAACTCCGAATTGATTTATTTCTAAAGAATCATAGGTTCAGATGCTGCTTATCAAGGAGATGTCCAGGCATGAATGGGTTAACCCTTTCATGCCTAGGGTTATCATCGGGATAAAGGTCATCTGGACGGACTGGACCTATGATACTTTTGCAAATAACTTTGATATTAAACATGGATTCGAAAAATGTTTGAAAGAGAGTTGTGGGTTGGAATCTGATCAACAATACTCCTTCAAATATTTTCTGAAAATTCCTCTTGTTATATATATATATATATATATATATATATATATATATATATATATATATATATATATATCAGGGCTCGACGCTAAGGGTGAACCTATGGCCCCAGGCCAGTAAAAATTCCCCAAAACAGCTTCGGGCCAGTAAAAAAAGACCTCAACTGGTCCTACAGGGCCAGTAAACATATGGAGACATTCTTGTTAAAAAGTTTCCCCCTGAGATGTCTCCAATTGTTTTTTAAATAAATGAAGATAAAATTTATAAAAATAAATGTTGTGGTGAATCTTATGCAATGTTCTTTCTTGTTATGTTAAAAAAACAATGTAGGACCAGTAAACTTTTTGCAGGACCAGTAGATGATAGGTGTTACTGGTCCTACAGGGCCAGTATCATTTTGAGTTAGCGTTGAGGCCTGCATATATATATATATATATATATATATATATATATATATATATATATATATATATATGTATGTATATATATATATATATATATATATATATATATATATATATATATATATATATATATATGGTGCAACAGGCATGGATGGGTTAAGGAAAAACTAATGCCACTGAATAAAGCATCAGAGAACTTGGTTATTTCTTTAGTACTATGCTGTGAAGCTTTACAAGTGTTTAAAATAAGCTGTCGGTGTGTATGATAGTGTATGTCTCTTAAAGCAACATGGTGATGCTGGCATTATAGGAGAGACGGTGGATAGAGACAGCAGCTGAATACGCAATTGATCAAAGCTTTAAGTTGTGTGATGTGTCAGTACGTGTCTGTTGTGCTGGGTGCATGACCTGTATTATGCATTGTACATATATGTCGGCCAGGGTCATAGTCTTAGGCAGTGGGGCGTCTGGTTGTCATTTGGACACCCAAACCCTCAAAAATCACTCCATCAGGTCACCCAAACCTTTCAGTGAGTAATTTCTTAAACTGTCAAATTTAAGCATATAATTTGATTTTTTTCACCTCAATACAATTCTTATGACATTGTATGCTCTAGTATATTTTGCCTTAAGTATTTCATTGACTAAAGATGTGTTTATGGTTGTAATCTTGAGTATATAATTATACAGTAATCTTCCTTGAAAAAATAGGTCGCCCAAAAGTTTCATAATTATCAATTTTGGGAACCCAGTTTTTAAATTCTGGCGTATAGACCCTGGCCAGGGTATAAGCCAGGATTTTTTAAATGCCTCTCCTAAACAGCAATTCCAAAATTTCTGTCCACCCTAATTAAGCTTCTTATCTATTTCAAATCATTATACCAACTACATATAAAAGCTTAATAAATACTGTGTCAAAAAGGTCAATTAATGCTTGAGCCATGTCCTAGAAGATGATTTGCTAAAGAAATATTTGATTATTACCCCCGAAAAGCCTAAATTTCATAGAAATGTTTGCCTGTCAAAATAGAAGGTTTTCAGGAAACTGCCTGTTCAAAAGACAGGCTGGACATGTCCTGGCTAAGTCCCTGAATTGTCAGCTCAAAATACCAGTTTCATGTGTATGAGTTTTTTTAAACGTTGAGTATGATTTTCTACTATGTAGAAATGTAGAGCTCTGTATTTAGGTTGGGAATTAGTCTGGATTTCATAATTGATAAGCTATTGCCCAATTTTAAACCAGCTGTCTCTCTAGTGCTGTCACAATTTATACCTTTTTTATTCTAGATATTTCATACCCAATTGCTAATTTTATCTGGGTAATTATATCTAGCAGCTAATAGAGTGAAACAAGTTCATCTTGATCATTAAGCCATCAGAATTTCCGATAACACCAAATGTTGCCAGATTATTTGCATATTCTGAGATAAGGTCGCAGTCCTATACTGATGAAGCATAGATAAGTTATTGATTTTGAATGGGAAAGCCGTGACTGGGCCGAGCCATCTTGCTCAAACATCAACTAGTCGACTCTTCACACGTTTATCAGAAGTTGGATCAATTTAGGAAATAGTTGCATCTGTGTAAGCACAGCATATATAATCAATATTTGTAACATATCAGATCGATTCAATGAACCACATGTAAGCTTGCGTATTGGTGGGGGGGGGATAAAACATGTCTATATATAGTCCATTCATGCTGAGATTCTCCATCTGAATGCATAATGCATATCTGGATTTTGGTTTGAAAATTCCATTCATTTTCCATTTTTCTGCCAGCAGCCAATGTGTCTAGCTAGTTTTTAATGGTGGAAGAAAATGAAGGGAAAAGTAGTGAATAGGGATAACTACTGCCAAGTCAGTTGCAACTTTCTCACATACCTCAAGTTGGAATCAAACTCTGTGGTCACCTGTTGTGTGTGACCTATTAATTAGTACCATCCAAAAGCAGCCTAACAGAAATAGACGATATCTTCGAAGCAAACGCATAGTTTGAAAAGTATAAGAAGGAGAAATGTCAGTTAGAACACTACCAACAAACCCCATTCAAATATTTTATAAAATCATTTTATTTCCAAGGTTATTGTCAGAAGTATCATAGTATACATAGAATCAGATGACAATTACAGGAGGAACCTTTTTAAAGCATTAATTGGTTAAAAAAGATTAAAGCAAATCATGCTTCCACAAAAAGGTGAAATAATTCAACTGTGTAGCTTTTAAGGGATGACTGACTCTAGATATCATCTTTATGCATGTTATGTTTAGCTACTAGTTGGTAGGTTTTTAAAAATAAAAATGTTATGTTTTCGTTAATTGGTGCCTAGAGTTCTCCCTGAATCAATTTATGCCTCAATATTTACAATTAAAAAAAATAATTGGCAATTAATAAAGCTCCAAATTTGATGTTTTTTGAAGAAGGGATTTAAGTTGATTTCACGTTTCTCATTGAAACGTTTAAAAAAAAAAATTTTTAAAAGAATTTAGCATGGATTGGTTAAGAAAATTTGTAACTTTTTAGAACAGACATTCATATTTTAATGAAGTGGGAAAGTTGGATGGACCTTTGCATTTGATGAATCTAGGATGTTGATTCCGAAATCGGAAAACTATATACCTATCTAGGTCAGATTACATATCAACTCATGAGTAATTCAATTCTGATCATGCACAGCTGGATGCAATATATGCAATGTCCCAGATGTGCTTTATGTCTAGTTCTAGGTGTTAGTATAGGTTATAAAAATTAATCTGAACAGAAATAGATGGCACTGTACATAGGAGAGTACCACTGTAGTACCTCTATAATAGATATTGGTGAATGGCTAGAAAGATTGATTCAACATGAGTTTTAAAAGATGGTTTTTAGATTAGCCTGTTATAAGTATATAAATGTAACCCAAATGGCAGTAAAACACATTTAATTCAAATTGACATGTACCCAATTTAGGATTTCTTGTCATATTCCCCCAACAGAAATAAGCTAAGTATCATTTAAATCTATGAAAATCTCAGTATATATTCCAATATTCCTAATGCCTTAGGAATACTTTAGGTTGAAGTCACTGAATATTAACCATCTCAACCATCTCAACCCTGTCATGTTGGTATTCATTGGATATAGCTCTTGCTGCCAGGGTTTCAGTAATTTTTCAGGTTTTTGCAACATTTTGTATTGGTCAAATTAGTTACCAGGAACATGGTTAAAAGGAGTTTTGTTCTTTGAGTTCTGGCACATTGCTTATCTTGCAGATATTTTCAATAGTATGATTTGATGGGAGGGATATGATTTAAATATTGAGACCTTTTTCGCAATCTACAGGCACGAAAGGGTCAATGCGTCTTGGAAACTACTAGTAAGGCTATTTTGTTGGCACACCTGGTGTACGTATTGCCGGCTAAGTAGATCTATGCCTCCGTCTAAATGCTCCGCTGGCAGCTATTTGGACAGACATCAATCCACACAATAATAAGTGTTCCGGCATTGCAAGATTATGAATCTTGCTATATGGACATTGATGTACACATAAGTGGTACATAGCTCATAAAAGGACGTGCTGGATCTATTCCAGTAGATCTTATGCACACAATAGATGAGGATAGAGTGCTCATTGACACCTTATGTATAGTAGTAGCTTTTAGTCAGATTCTTGTACGTCTTTAGAGTTGTATAACAGGGTGGTGTCTTGAGACTGGCAGAAATATCAGGACTCGCTTGAGCTGTTACGGAATCACACTCTTCCTGTTCAAGCTTGATGTTCTTGCTGTTCAAGCTTTTTCAAGGAAAGATTTAGGATATATATCATGCTATGACCATGCTTTTCATGCTGGATTTCTCAGTAAAGCAGTTGCTTAATATGCAATGAATAATTCCAGTTTATGACATATTTTCCAAACCATATATTATATATAATCACATCCATTCTCCCTTTATTTCGAATTTTCATGTATACATGAATGAGATTAAATGCTGAATAGGTTGATTTCTTTATTTTGCATCGATATACTAGTTAGAAGAGAAGGCAGAAATCAACATCAGGGCCGCTGGTAGCTATTGGTTGAGTGTTAAACTCTACTTTGTACTCTCACCATATATGAAAGCTTTAATAAAACTGAAGCCACTCAGTTTAAGTAGATGTTGCAAGATGATAAACCTGTTAAACCTTTATATGGATGATGGTAAATTGCACTAAATATTACACTAGTAAGAAAAAACATGCATTTCATTTATTTTTGTACGTGAACTCTACCGGTTGTATACTCATCATTGCATTACTAGCTATGATATGGGCACAACAAGAATAGAAAAAACGGAAACAACGATGAAACAACAACTAGAAAAATATGTAGATGAATTAATAAATGAATGAATAAACAAAAAAAGATGAATAAAATAATTTATTAATAAATGAATAACTATATGATAAAGATATTTATAAATAAATAGAATAAATAGATAAAATAGATAAATAATTAGATAGATGAATAATAGATAAATGAATAAGTAAATGAATACATAATTCAATTTGCGATATTATAAGGTTTCAGTGTACCTCTGCTGGGTAAACGTTGTGTTAAACTCATTATACTAAGTATGCTCACTGTTGATAGCTCTAATATGTTCACAACAAAAAACAACCAGCTCATGTAACTTTGCTGCGATGAACCGTGTGTGAACTCTTGTAAAACAGGAGGAGATCGAGTGGCATCTTTTTGCAACCTATAATTATCCTACCCTCCACCAGGGTCAGCAGCTTCGGCATTTAAGCATAAATCAACAAATACTTTTAAAAAGAGCCATGGCATAGTTTCTGATCTTTCATTCCTCTTTCAACCATTTTCTGAAAGATGCTGACAGGCCTCAGATTTATTAGCAAAATCAGGACATTTATGAATGGGTTAATTCATAATGATGAATATTAATCAAACCTACAAAGTCATAAATAAATCATATAAAATCATTTCCACTGATCTAGTTGTGAATGAAATAAGAACTTTGGGCACATCTGGAGGGATCTTGGCATTTGCGGGAAAGCTTTTTTCTGTCGCGTTGATCCAGCCTTTTTGTACACAGAATGTCAGAATAATCAATTCTTCATTGATTTTCTCTGCTTGGCTTTGATTGTTATTTTAGGGCGACACGCTGGCTAAATCCTGCTGGGGGTGTAAGGTTCAACAGAACCAGTTAAGCTCTTGTCGTATTGACAATATAGGAAGTGAGCTTGACTGAACTTGTGAATTCCAAAAACCTTTAAGCCCTTCATGGATAATAGTTCCACCAGATATTGTCATCTGGATCTATAATACTGCTGACAATAGCTTTGCAATTAAAAATTACTTCAAAAAATATTTAAAAGATAGTTGTCGGTAATGTTTTGATTAATATATTTACCCCTCCTTTCTTTTTCCCAAACATTCTTTTGCATGTAAGATTTCACCCAAATTGTCAGATGTTTATTCTCAGGCTGATATTGACTGCTTTGAGCATTTAAATGGGTTAATTAAAGATAAATCTATATTCAGAATCCACTCCAACCTCTATCAGATATTTTGTAAGTATAGGATGAACTCCTATGAAATACCCAAAAGTATTATTCTCTCCTCACTCTCCTCAAGTACATTCTGTACAGTTCCCTATACATAGTCTCAGCCAGGGCGTCCGGGCATCATTTGGACAACCGCACCCTTAAAATTCACCCCCTAGGACACCAAAATATGTTTGTAAACAATTTTTTAGAATGTCAATTTCTTGCATATGCTTGGATTTCTTCACCTCAATAGAATCCCCATGACATTGTAATGTATAATTATACTTAATTCATTATATATGAAAGTATATCATGTATGAGTATATATTATTATGTGTATACGTATATACATGTTTATGGCAAAACATGTGTATACTGTGGAATTCCTTTAAATCTAGGAAGCCCAAAACTTTACAATTGCCAATTTTAGTATCCAGTTTCTAAGTCTTGACTAGGACCTTGTTCCTACATAGGTACTTAATTATACTTAAAGGAAGTCTATAGTTAATTACTGGATTAATACTTGAATGCTAGTGCTATCTTTGCTGTGCCAGGATAATCCTATAGGCCTGTTCAGCCTAAGATTGTCAATGGCACTGTGGTCTGTGTGTATGGAGGATTTGATAGAAATAGTTTGTCATATCTGTGTAGAAGGATAGTGATAGGATAAGCACTCAAACGTGGTCTTAGATTGAGAGCTCTTAGAGAACAGATGGCCTTTACTAACATGTGAAATATACACCGTTCCACCTGAAGAAGTTTGAGAACTAGTTCCTTAGGCCTAAAAAAAAAGATGTATGGTTCCTATTACCCTACCCTACCTAGTTTTTGTCCCCTACCCTAAAGATTTTTTTGCCAATCCTACTGAAAAATGAATTGTTCCTACCCAAGAAATTGCCTCGCCGTCCTAAATACCAGTTCTCCAACCATTAAATTATAAATTTCTGGATGAACAGAAGCAGGGGCCTACAATTAATGCATATAAAGACAATTACAACAACTTGAAGACAAACCTTTATCAAAGCCTTCCAACTCCAGGGAATCGTGCAAGTTAAAGAATAAAAAAAAAAAATTCCCTACCTACCCTACCTATATTTTTTTAGGACGTAATAGGAACCAAACACTTTTTTTTTGGCCTTATTTGTCTCTTAGTGTAATAACAGATGCAACCTATCATGGTTGTCTATGATATATGCATAACCTATTCAAATTTGTGGATGCAGAAAAGAATCTCCATTTTAAAATTTTTATTGGAATGATTTACATGTTAGTTTTTTTAGAGGTTGTTGTACAACAACCTTTATTCAGTTCGCTTTTGTTGTCTTACATTCCCGGGGGGGGTCCTGGGAGCTGGTTGATGCATTTTCCCTATGTTGTCTTACATGGCTGTTTTGGAAAATTCTAGCCACATGATCTGGAGAGTGGGGTGTGGTGGGGTCGTTTTGTTTATTGTTTCTGTTAGAGTTGAGTGTGTAGTTTATAATGTTTGTTTCATTTTTTCTGTGGGTTGCCTAGTTTTTTTTTGGTGGATTTTTACGTGTTTATACTTTATGTTTTCTTCACTCTAATACGCTTCTGTAGCGCGTCTGGTGGGGCGGCCGTTGGATGCGCATGCGTGGGTTTTCTGCATATTTAATGCGATCGGCTAATCACGTGACGGTGCGTGATTGGGTTTCCCAGCACCACGTGGTTTGTCTCTGGTGAATTATCCAATGAGCGGTCTCACTGCCTCACCGTCACACCACGTGGTACTCTTTCCCGCGGTTTATTAACCAATGAGCGGCTATTTGTATCCCTCTTTGTACTATTTTACTTACGTGTTCATTCACGTATTTTTTACATTGGCTAGGTTACCCTCCGCCATTTTGAATATCGGGTTTGACGAAATTTGCACCCCGATTTCAAAGCTTTCGTTTGTGGCCATCTCTAACTCTAAAATTCTGAAACCAAAAGAATTAACGAGCCAAGTATCTATATTATTAAGATTAATTCTTTTGGTTTCGGAAAATCGAAAATATTTTGAGATATTTGTCAACACGCATCGATGGTGGCGTGTTCACCATGGCGATGAGTACATTCTCAATGGTACCTCGCCGATTCCTGTCAATTTCATCAAGCTATCTCCCCCCGATCACAATATGACTACCTACCTGGATAGATGAGATCCTCATCTATCTGATTCAATCATTTTTTTAATTCAACTTCAGGTTGGAAGCGAAAAAATAGCTTTTCGCTACAACCGGAAGTTGATTTTTTTGATATAGCGAGATTAGGGCATTGATATGCATTGTGTGCATTTCACACAAAAAACATACTTTTTTCAATAAATTGTCACGTCGCCGTTTCTGGGTCAAAATTTACAAATGGCCCATCAAAGTGTTCGCAACAAATAGGGCTTTTACCCTATTATCATAACTTGTTGGTTATATTTGTAATTTTTGAAAAAAAATGGCGACTTCGGAAAAAAACGGCAAAAACGGCTTTTTGGAATGTTGATTTAGGAACCCTGGCGAAATTCTAAATTTACTTATTAATTTCGCCACTAAAACCGGAAAAAACGTTTCAACTTCAAGAAAACAGACTCTAAATAATCCATCCTGCCCATTTGTGGATTTTTTTAATTCAACTTCAGGTTGGAGGCGAAAAAATAGCTTTTCGCTACAACCGGAAGTTGATTTTTTTGACATTAGCGAGATTAGGGCATTGATATGCATTGTGTGCATTTCACACAAAAAACATACTTTTTTCAATAAATTGTCACGTCGCCGTTTCTGGGTCAAAATTTACAAATGGCCCATCAAAGTGTTCGCAACAAATAGGGCTTTTACCCTATCATCATAACTTGTTGGTTATATTTGTAATTTTTGAAAAAAAATGGCGACTTCGGAAAAAAACGGCAAAAACGGCTTTTTGGAATGTTGATTTAGGAACCCTGGCGAAATTCTAAATTTACTTATTAATTTCGCCACTAAAACCGGAAAAAAAGTTTCAACTTCAAGAAAACAGACTCTAAATAATCCATCCTGCCCATTTGTGGATTTTTTTTGATCCCCACAATCGTAAGAAAACAACTTTGAAAAAAACGGAAGTAGTAAATATTTTTATCGCGATTTCAGCAGTCAGTATATATACCCTTCTCACCATGAGTGTAGTATGCAGTCCTGAAGTTAGCAGACCTTTAACCCTGCCATCCCTTCCGTTCTCACTGTTGTTGTATTTTAGATAAAGATATGATTTTAATTGTTTTGGGTGACAGGAAAAGTGTGTACTGTTATAATTTATTGGTCACAAACTTATAAGCCCAAAGAGCATGTAATGCGAATGCATGGGATGGCAGGGTTAATGGTCTGCATACTTCAGGATTGCATTTTCACTCATGGTGAGAAGGGTGTCAAGGGACATAACTGCAGGCAGCACTCATAGAAACTGGCTTCGACATCATACTGCATCTACACCAAAGAGCATCATAGGAACTTGATTCACCTGACAACCCAAAATAGTAAGCATACATTAAATTGAAATAAATACAAAAGTATCAATACAAAACTATCACTCAATATACAATTTTATAAAAACACATCCACAAAATATAGAAACCATGCAAATCTTCACTGTCCCTCAAACAAAACAATTACTGTTTAAAGAAGATATTGTGTCGGTGTGATAATATAAGATTGCATTTGGTGAGATATGTTTTGTGTTGATATTTTTGTGTTGCTTTGATGGTATGTATGATTATTTTTTCAGGTTGCATGGTGTATTGAATTTCTCTGATGTACCTTCAGTCTACCTGATGTTTAGTGCTGCCTGCAGTTCTGTCCCTAGAAACTCTTCTCAACATGAGTGAAGTAGCAGACCTGAAGTATGCAGGCTTCTACCCTATGATGCCGATGCCGGTCCCATACCCTTTCAACCCAGTGCTCGGGCCCAGGCAGCATCTCCCTGCATTTGTATCGCCCAAGATGCAAAACAAACGAAAATACTGATCAAAATAAAGGGAAAATTACAAAGTTTGTGTTTCTGATGTATTTTTTAACACTATTAGGTATGATAGAAAGATAAAGAAGTTCAAAGAATGGCAATTTTTTTTGAAATTGTTCTAGACTGATATTTAATGTACATTCACAAACTGGCTCTTATAGTTGTATTTCTTGGCACTATTAGGTGTGATAAAAAGATAAAGAAATTCAAAAATAGGGAAGTTTTTTTAAGTGCGGATTTAGATAGAAATCTTATGAAAAGTTTGGAAGATATGTGTTTCAGATGTATTTTTTGGCACTATTAGGTGTGATAAAAAGATAAAGAAGTTCAAATAAAAGGAAATTGTTTTAAATTGCTCCAAACTGATATTAATGTCTATTCACAAACTTGGTTTTTGATTAAAAAGTCTGTAAGTATCATCAGCAGCATTACAAGTGTGTATCAGTCTATTTTAGGTTTAAGTACAAAGTTATTGCATGCATATTGGGTTTCTGGTAGTGCTGGACCTGCTTTAGTGGCAGAAGATTATGGCCAGGGGCATATGTCCCTTAAGGGGCCATATGGTTGATATTTGTGCATGTTTGCATTCAGGCAGTGTTTGGCCATTTTCATGTAAAGGTAAGTCACGGACTAAAGTTCTTCAGGCAGCAGCATGTTAGTTGTGGCAAGCATGCTGCTGGTGGGGTTTTGTTGGCTGTCATTTGCAGTGCTGGTTGTAGGCTTTTCCCATTCATGTTTGGTGATCTACTGGATTAGTGGTGGTGAGTTTGCCATAGTTTCTTGGATAGCTAGGAGTGGGTTATAGTTTTCGAAAATATTTGAGGGAGGGTTTTAGATAGAATTCTTTTGAAAAAATTGAGGGATATGTGTTTCAGTTGTATTTTTTGGCACTATTAGGTATGATAAAAAGATAAAGAATTTCAGTGGAAGGGAAATGTTTTAACTGTCCAGGTTTGGGGGTTTTGGAGCATTTTTCCAGGGAAAAAATTGAATAGTTTGTGTTTCTGATGTATTTTTTGGCACTATTAGGTATGATAAAAAGATAAAGAAGTTCAAGAAAGTTGAATTTTTTTTAAAATGTTCTAAGCTGATATTTAATGTCCATTCACAAGCTTGGCTCTTATAGTTCATCATCAGGTAGCAAAATCACATAATCCAGGAACATATGCCCCTTAAGGGACCATAAGGTTGATCCTTGTGCATGTTTGCACTCAGGCAGTGTTTGGTCATTTTCATGTAAAGGTAAGTCACGGACTAATGTTCTTCAGGCAGCAGCAGGTAAGTTGTGGCAAGCATGCTATTGGTGGGGTTTTGTTGACTCTCATTTGCAGTGCAGGATGTGGGCTTTTCCCATTCATGTTTGGTGATCTACTGGATGAGTGATGGTGGGTTTGTCATAGTTTCTTGGATAGCTAGAAGTGGGTTATAATTTTGGGAAATATTTGGGGGAGGGTTTTAGATAGAATTCTTATGAAAAAATTGTAGGATATGTGTTTCAGATGTATTTTTTGGCACTATTAGGTATGATAGAAAGATAAAGAATTTAAGGAAAAAGGAAAATGTTTTAAAATGCTCCAAACATATATTTAATGTCCTTTCACAAAGTTGGCTCGTATATTTTTTCATCTGGTTGCAATATCACATGAACCAGGGGCATATGCCCCTAAAGGGTACATAAGGTTGATCCCTGTTCATGTTTGCTTTTAGGCAGTGTTTGGCCATCTTCATGTAAATGTTTTGTGTTACTTTGATGATATGTCAGATGTCAAATTTTTAACCCCGCCCCCCATCGCTCTCTTTTTCTGAAGTATGTGTGTTAAAATGTTCATGTTTATATTTGGCGGATAGGCTAAGTGATTAGTTTAGTTTGTCAAAAGTTGCATTTTATTTATGCGTGCTGAATTTTAGGTTATGATGAAATTTTTTATTCGCTGTTTAACTGTTGGTCTTTTTTAATATTTGAGAGCCGGCACTTATTTTAATGCATGGGCTTTGTTGTATATACTTAGCTTATGTGTTAACATTTTGTGTTGTGGGGGAGAGTCACAAGCCTCTGTTAAGGGGGAGTGGATTTTTGGCTGTTGGCAACATGTTTGATTTTGATGTGGTGTTATTTGCAGGCAGCCAGTCAGTTTGTTACATGCATCAGTGATTGACTTTAACATTTTCAGACAGGAGCAGATTTGGCTCCCAGGATTTTAAGTTTAGGGGCTATTAAATTCCTGTGCGGCCACCACGACGGTATGGTTTTGCCAGGGGTGCATTGTCCAGGTTTGGGGATCTTGGGGCATGCTCCCAGGGAAAAGTTTGAAAGGTTTGTGTTTCAGCTGTATTTTTTGGCACTATTAGGTATGATGAAAAGATAAAGAATTTCAAAAAAAGGAAAAGTTTTTAAAATGCTTTAAGCTGATATTTAATGTCCGTTCACAAACTTGGCTCCTATAATTCATCATCTGGTAGCAAAATCACATGGTTCAGGGGCATATGCCCTTTAAGGGACCATAAGGTTGATCCCTGTGCATGTTTGCAGTCTGGCAGTGTTTGGCCATTTTCATGTAAGGGTAAGTCACGGACTAAAGTTCTTCAGGCAGCATTAAGTAAGTTGTGGCAAGCATGCTATTGGTGGGGTTTTGTTGACTGTCATTTGCAGTGCAGGATGTGGGCTTTTCCCGTTCATGTTTGGTGATCTACTGGATAGGTGATGGTGGGTGGTGAGTTTGTCAAAGTTTCTGGATAGCTAGAAGTGGTTTATAGTTTTGGAAAATATTTGAGGGAGGGTTTTAGATAGAAATCTTATGAAAAATTTGAAAGATATGTGTTTCAGATGTATTTTTTGGCACTATTAGGTATGATAAAAAGATAAAGAATTTCATAAAAAAGGAAAATGTTTTATAGTGCTCCAAACTGATATTAATGTCTATTCACAAACTTGGTTTTTGATTAAAAAGTCTGTAAGTATCATCAGCAGCATTACAAGTGTGTATCAGTCTGTAACCACTAACGAAAAAACACAAAAATCAGAAAAATTTCAAAATAGCAAAATATTAAAAAAACAAAAAATTGCAAATGATTAACTACAAAAAGACAAACAAGGAATCAACCTCTTGACGCCACTGGCGTCTATCTTGTTAGATGTTTATCTTTAGGCTAAAATGCCAAATATTTGAAGGAGAGTTGTTATTTTCAAATTTCAATATTTTAAATACATTAGGCCACTCCAATTTAATTACTTGTCTTACGAGCTTTTTTTGGAAACAAAATCCTGTCAGACTCCAAAAAAAAAAAGAAAAAAAAAGTCATCTTTGGTGTCTTACGGACGAAAGTGGTTTTAAAATTTTCTGTCAGACTCCAAAAAAAAAAAAAAAGTGCAAGTTTTAAGAATATTATTTGTAAGTGTGATTCAATCAACTACAGGAAGCTATCATTGATGTAGTAGAGCCTCAGACATGAGGAGGTATACCTCCCACCCTTCAGGTTTCCGGAATTAATAGATTGATTGATTTTATTCAGTTGAGAATAGGCTGGTAGAAACCTATCGCTTACCAGTCCTAGTCGTCAGACTCTAAAAATAATAAAATAAATAAAGAAAGTCACATTTTTCAACTTTTTTTTTTATTCCAAAATGGCTCATTTCCTACCTCCTGAGCACGTAAGACAAGTAAATAAATTGGAGTGCCCTTAATGTTTTAAATATGTTTGATTTTTAGATATATATTTCTCCTAAGGCAAACAGATATTTCAATAACTTCTTACAACTTACTACATTTGGTCTTTATGTAATTTCAAATTAGCATATTTGTTAAGCTAAGTACTACCTCCTGTTCTTGTTATTGATTTCATTATTCATCAGCTGCTTTAGTTAGTTGTTATTAATTATCTCTTTATTCTCTCTTAATTAGTTTTCTCTGAGGCCTGGTGATGATGCAGTTGACATTATGTTATGCACTGTAGTGCTGGGACGATTAATCGAAATAATCGATTAATCGGTCGTTTTGCCATGATTCTGATTAATCGATTATTGAAACAGAAGATCGATCATTTTCGATTATTATTTCTGCTCACCTTGTCAAAGTTTCCATTTAAAAGGGGCCTTGCTTACTATGAAAGCCATGCATAAAAGTAAAAGATTATTGTAATAAACATGAACTTTGAGTTCCTGACCATTTATCATTCAAAATTTAAGGGAAATCAGCCATATATTGGACACTGTTTAGTGGGCATATCAACATTAATAATAATCGATTATAACTGATTAATCGATCGAAAATTTGGATGATTAATCGAGCTGAAAATTTCCAACGATTCCCAGCACTAATGCACTGACTTGTTTGTATGATTTGGTATTACGCACTTGGAAAAAAA
Organism: Maea johnstoni; assembly: GCA_963942565.1. Lineage (NCBI taxonomy): Eukaryota > Metazoa > Annelida > Polychaeta > Spionida > Magelonidae > Maea > Maea johnstoni. Next base: position 21,428,249 of record OZ012690.1, read on the forward strand.
CGTAATCTTCTCGGCGAGCAATGCGCAGATTTTCCACCTGAATCGTGCAGGGGAATATCTGAATTACCATAATTACTCTCTCTGCTAACTCTGACATTACAGTTGAAGAGGACTTCTCACAAATGGCGCATGCTTGAAGTACTTTTCTGATCAAACGCATAATTATGCAGATAGAAATTTAAAAAAATGCGATATATTTCACCTGTTAGTAAAGACCACCCGCACTTTGATTTATTTGTCTGAACAGGTATGACTATAATGTAGATGATGTTCAAAATACAACATAATTATTATCAAGCTGCAAGGTTCCCTCCCTTGGTTTAGACGTTCTTCTTCATTTCTCTGGTGAAATACAAAGATGTTTGTGATCCGAGACCCCTGAGTTCCCCTGAGGCATTCTCTGGAAGATTAGTTTTGATGTTTCCATTATGCCGCCGCTAGGTAACGGAGATTGACACTGACATTGCTTAATCAGCATTGTCTGATGTGATTGTACACAAACAAGTTTGAGGGGACGATAACGGTGCATGTGGGAATTCCAGCGGCGTACATTTCCATCAGGCTCTCATGATGATATCTATTTCTGTTGGCTCGAAGGAGACGCAACACATTAGCAGATAATTTAGAAGCAAAAAACAAGTGTCTCTTGAAAGCATGAAAAATATATATGTTGCCCTTCAACCAAAAAGGGGCCACTGACTGATGTATATCATTTTTCATCAACAGTTGACAAAAGCTTGGGGGATACCCCGATAGTCAGGTGGTCTAAGTTTGCATTGCCACTCATTGCCCAGAGCATTGGTTGTTGTTGTTCTTTTACATCAAACCTTGAATGTGATGCTTATTGTTTGAACAGGGAAACATAGCTTCCTAAAACCATTGGACATTTGCTTAATTACCTGTTGTCCCTAGGCTGACAGCTAGCTGTTTATTGAAGTTGTCTATCTGAAGGCTTTTACAATACTGTTAGCTGTGTACAGCTCACAGAACGTTTGAGGAATATTTGTTGTTAATCCTTTATATCAATCCTTGAATGGAAAAAAACTTGCTCATAGTTAGAATCAGGATAAGCAGCTTCTTGAAACCTCTGGATTTCTTACCATGCAGACATCCCTAGGCTGACAGCTGTTTATTGGAGTTGTCTATAGATAGGAATGTACAATGCTGTTAGGTTTACAGCTCATAGAACATTTGAGGAATATCTGTTGTTAATCCTTTATATCAATCCTTGAATGGGAAAAAAAACTTGCTGGTAGTTAGAATCGGGAAAATCAGCCTCTTGAAACTTTGGATTTCTTACCAGACCTTCCTAGGCTGACAGCTGTTTATAGGAGTTGTCTATCGATAGGATTGTACAACGCTGTTAGGTTTACAGCTCAGAGAACATTTGAGGAACACTTGTTAATCCTTTATATCAATCCTTGAATGGGAATAAAAAACTTGCTCATACTTAGAATCGGGAAAATCAGCTTCTTGAAACCTCTAGATTTCTTACCAGACATTCCTAAGCTGACAACTGTTTATTGGAGTTGTCTATCGATGGGATTGTACAACGCTGTTAGGTTTACAGCTCAGAGAACATTTGAGGAACATTTATCCTGATGAATCTCTGCCATGGGCTCAACAGGGATAATGTGCACGGCCATTGACAAACACAAGATGATGGAGGGAGAATTTGCTCAAGATCGGAATAACAATGAGACTAACTGATGTTTATTTCATCTCCCTTCGCCATTTCTGTCCCGTTCTAGGGCTATATGTGTGGCCAAGCAAGATAATTTAGATGAATTGTGCCTCAAAATGTTGGCCATGCAGCTAATACATTTTCTCACATTTCCTTTCCTGAATAAACCTGGGAATAACATTTAGGAATTCATCAGATTATCTAAGAAAAATCTCAAGGAGTAATATTTAGGAATTCATTGGATTATCTAAGAAAAATCCTAAGATTTCCTAGGTAGTCTCAGATTTGGCTAGGATTATTGTGAGTATTCCATTTGGTTATAGGGTTATTACTTTAAAGTGGTGGGGCTGCCCCAATAGTCTAGTGGGTAGAGCATTGCACTTTGAATTCTCTACAGATGTTTTCCATCATTGTTATGAATCCCAAGTTAAAATCTGGCTCAAGGCATATATGTGAGAAAGAAATTTGTAACCTTAATTATCAGATGCATTGCATTGCTCTACTCAAAAACTTTATCCATTTTGGCTAGACATTGCAATTCTTTAAGGTGTTAAGAGATGCCTTTTTTCAGTGAGACCAAGGAAGTCTTTTAACAGCATTTCCTTAATCATGAGATGTGTCATATATTTTCTTTGCATGAATATGAAACCTTATTTAACTCAAGATAAGAAAACCTGACTACGTACTTGTTTCCCTTATTCACAGGTAAGCATTTACTGAAGTGCATCCTCAAAAGAAATTAATTCTTTTTCTTTTATGGCTGCTTTTAGTTGCTCTTTGAAGATTTATGAACGATATTGATGAATAATATTACACCTTGACAATTTGTCACTTCAGAGGTATGAAATAGCGCATATAATTCATACACATGTAATAAATGCTGACTATTTATCATCCGCCCTTAAGACTAATATTGGGAAATATTAGATTCAGGGTTAAGACATAGATGAAAAATGAGTTTTTCGCTCAGAGAATGGAAAATTATGTGCGGTAACAATAATTCAACGTAATAAATAATCCTGCTCCCACTGACTCCTCCCCGCTGCATGGCTCCCCATTCTGAGCCTGTCATAGTAGACCCAGATAAAGGAGACAGGCTTGAGAGCTAGATCAACAGCTCCTGTTTATCAGGGAAAATAGGCACTGCAGAGTGCTCAATGCATTGTAAATACAGGTATGGACTTCTAAGCTGAGCATTACCCAGGATTTTGAAACAGGGGGTCAAAATTGAAATTTATATATTTGGAGGTCAAAAATTATTTCCGAATTTACAAGAATATTCTAAGGCATTAAAACAGGCCTTTTCTAGTGTATTTTATATGAACGCTCTTCTGCTGCTCTAATAGCAGCGACCAACAATGGAGAGTGTGCACTTCGCAGCATCACATCCATCACAGATCTGGCGCAGGTTTCTTAACCCTTCCAATACTGAGGCTACTTTCAGCCAAAGCACAAGGATGCATAAATCTTTGAAAACCATCTAAAACCTGTCATGTTGGTATTCATTGGATAGCTCTCGCTGAGTACTCTCAGATGAGTACCCATTTGCCTTGGTTTCAATAATTTTTCCGTTTTTTGCATCATTTTGTAATGGTCAAATTAGCCACCAGCAGCATAAGGATTAAGAAACAGACTGCAATTCACAACACATGCAATTTAAGTATCATTGTCCAACTCAAGTGCCTAAGCAGCTATCGCTAAAGCTTTTTCTTCATGAAACCAAATTCACAGGATAAGAGATCTCTAGGATTAACTTAGCTAGCTAAACGTTTAGCTAGCTAACATATTATGTAACTTTCATGAAACAGACACCTGGTTAGGTATGGAATGATCAAATTCACTTGATAAGCTGCAAAACATGGAATCTACTCTGTTGATAAAACTTTTATTCTGTTGATAATATTTGCTTACCGTTTTGGACCAGTGGTTATTGTTCTATAGACAGCTATCCAGGTTGGCCTTGCAAACCTGTGATTTAAGCTTTAAGTTGTGGAGTTAGTTATGGTTTGAGTGGTCTAGTATTATAATGTAAGTGCAGCAGGGGCTTAGCCATAATGCGTCCAGCGTGTCATTTGGACACGCAGAACACTGTTTTTTGACAGTTTGGACACCCAAAATTTTATGACAGAATTTGCTGAAGATGACTTTTCTTAGAAGATAGAAGATGTAGAATCTGTAGTGTCACTTTAATAAGACACACAAAGCAGTATCTGGCCTAAAAAAGCAAAATCTGTAAAGGTATAGGGTCTATCTTATTAGTAGTATGTTTTTTGTACCACACTTTGGACACGCAAAAGTCTATGAAACCTCTATTTGGACACCATGTTTCCAAATATCGGCTAAGACCCTGAAGTGCAGTAAAGATTTTTCGTCATAATCCCATTCACTATGTAACATTAAGGGTAGGGCTCTATATATCCTTCCAAAGAACTGGTTTATTGGGCTCATTAGCTTAATCCTTCCAGAGGGTTAACGGTTTTTCAGAGATTTTTTGCATCACTTTGTTTTGGCAAAACTAGCCACCAGACACCAGCAGCATAAAGTTTAACACTGATGACTTAAATGCTAGGCATAAATAGAGATTGCACCTTTCAAATTTTTGGTATACAATATTAATTGATAGAATCCTTGACAAGATATCTTAACAACATTTTCAAAGTTACTGTCAACTTCCAAGGCCATTTATCTAGCGAGCGTAGCGTGTAAAATGGTAATGCGCGAGTTACCTCATTGTTGTCAGGAGGACGATGGCCTTCAATTTTTATCAACCAATTTATGGTACGTCCGGGTCCTGCTGTTAAAAAGGAAGTGACGTCAGAGTCGCGTGAAATGGGTAAACACAGCTTTGTTATGCTCATTTCCAGGCCCAGTTCACTGTCCTACAAAATATAAACTATGGATATGTTTTAACCACCCACGGTTACGGACAAAAAAGAGAAATATACGCGTTTTACCGTGAAGCCTAGGTGCACTAATTCAACAATGGTAGTATGCATGTGTTGTGACGTGCAGCGTTTATTTTCCTTAGAAACTGGCGCCAAATTGCGTACGTGATACATGCGCGCTATTGTTTTTTTCAGCATCAACAACATAGCTCGCAATACATGCTGGCACTACGGGTAGAAGATTGCAGCTATGTTAACCCTTATGCAGCTGGTTGCTAATTACTCCAATACAAAATCATTAAAAAAAACCTGAACAATAAATGGCAACCCTGGGATATGGGTACTCATCTGAAAGTACTCTGCTATCTATTGAATACCAGCATGACAGGGTTTAGATGGTATTCACAATTCTTTGCATCCTTATTTTTGGGGGGTGAAAGTAGCTTTAGCATTGGAAGGGTAAAGGGCTTCGCACGTCGTCGAAGCCCTGCTTCATCATATAAGACCTCATGTTAGTTTCTGTGGCTGATAGTATCATAGATGGTGCCAAGGATGGTCCCTTTTATCAGCTGGAACCAAGGAAATGGGAAGATCTCACTGTCGTCACCATGGCAGTGTCCACCTGGTGAGCAATTTAAGAACTAAATCAAATTCTTGCTCAATAGGGCTAGGCTATATCACCATGAAATCCAACGTCAAACTAAATTCAGAAGCACCAGTCTGCCCGCAGCAGTTAAATTACTGCCGAAACTGAATTAGCAGCTGAAATAAATATTATTTGTCAGCGCTTAAGTCAAGTCAATGAGATGGCTAATGTAATGCCAGTCAGTGGAGTATAAATTGCAATTAGTGGTGGAGGAAGCTTGACAGATGATGAAGTATGCACTGAGAGTCATGGATGGCTGAGAGGTATATTCTGTGAGGAGAACAGCTGCAGCACTATTAACCCTTAGGCATAGAAAAGAATATTGTTTGGTTCCTGTAATGGTCGGAAAAATAGGGCTGGTAGGTCAATTTTTCTGATTATTTCTTTGTTCAAAAATGTGTGTTTTATGCATGTTTTATGTTGATTGGGAGTTGGGAGGGCTGAAGAAACTTTAGGGTAGGGATTTTAAAAAATAAAAACTTGTTAGGGTAGGGTTACTGGAAACAAACATTTTTTAGGCCTTTTGCTGGTGGTGGCTAATTTGGCCAATACAAAATGATGCCAAAAATCTTGAAAAATTATTGAAACCCTGGCACATAGGTACTCATCTGAGAGTACTCAGCGAGAGCCATCCAATGAATACCAACAAATTGGTAGGGTTAAGATTGTTTTCAAAGTTTTTTGCGCTGTTGTGTCTTGGAAGGAAGTAGCCTCAGCATTGGAAGGGACAATATACCCTGTTTGACAATACCCAGGCTAGAGATAGAAACTGACAAAGTGAAAATATTTAACTATTGATTAATATTGAACTTAGTGATATCACTTTGTCATTCAGATGATATTAGGGTTTATATAGTATAAGGGAAATTCTCCGTAGTATGACAGCCAGAAAGATTCAACAGCTGGAACAGCGGCAGTTTTTTATTCATTTTCTTGCTTCATCATAGAAATGCCTAGAAGGAGTAGTCAATGTGTGAACACTTAAGATTGGAAGTGGTTCAAGAGATATTTTTTGAATGAAATGTACTAAGCATAAATGCATCCAGTGATAGTTGTGCGCTCTCTCTCTCTCTCTCTCTCTCTCTCTCTCTCTCTCTCTCTCTCTCTCTCTCTCTCTCTCTCTCTCTCTCTCTCTCTCTCTCTCTCTCTCTCTCTCTCTCTCTCTCTCTCTCTCTCTCTCTCTCTCTCTCTATATATATATATATATATGTATGTATATATATACATACAGTGATGTTACTTCATAATATTAACATCTGTAATTTTTTAGACCGCATGTGTAGTAGCATATCAACCAGCATATGTCAGTCTTTATTGGAGTTTTGCCCTAAAATATGTGAGTATTTGCCAGTTGTGATTATACTGTACAGCCCCATATGTGCTGATGTGAATCATTTGGTTGTGCTCGTAGTTTTTTGGCGGAGCTGATAGCCCACTGGCCACTAGAAGAAATTCCGTTGAAATAGCTAGCATTCTAAATCAGGATGCCATGCTTTTACTGAGATGTGATGAAACCTCAACCCATTCATGCCTGTAGATCTCCGTAGCGAGTGTTAGTTGATACTAAGATACTGTTAAGAATGACCCTGGAATTGAGATTAAATTAACAAACTACTTGAAAGAGAGTTGTTGTTTGTGTTCTGATCGATCTGTATTTTTCCAATAATTTTCCAAAAATTCTCTAATAAAAGTGTAAGGTAATTATGGAAGCATTTGCGAGAGGGGGGGGGGGGGGGGAGGTTAAATTCAGAATGCCAGAAAATAATGTTCAGTGGCTTACCCCTTCCAACATATTTAAGAAAAGGGGGGAGGGAGGGGTGCGATAAATAAGTGTCTGTGCCCTTATTTGGATGAATATGGTAAATTGTCACTTGTCCAAAGGACCCTTTGTTTTAGCTTTAAAGGGGCCTTTTCAGATTTTAACAAACTGAATGATCTTTAAACCTACAGTGGTATATTGATGTGCACAATGGCTTGAAATAGTACCCACTTTGCAAAATCTGATTATATCCTCAACAAAAAATAGCTCACAGCCTGCATCAAAAACACATCACACTTAAGTAGGTAATTGTGGCCAATTTGTAAGTTGATTAATTCTTGTGAAAGAGCTGGATGATTGCCTAATAAATAAGGCATGAAGCAGGTTATTTATGACCCCCCTACCACCAGCGAGATGGATGGATGGAGACGGAGATGGCGAGAATTCAAATTAGGGAAATAATTGGCCCAATCTTGGCACTTTGTTAACACATACTTCAGAACGCTAATGCGTTTACCAAGATGAGTGTGCTTCTTAATGCTTGGTACTGTGTAGTATTACGGGGAACTGTGTGTGAGTACTTAAATCCAGTGAGTCCTAAACTAGCAGTTCAAGCTTTAAACTACACCGATCCTAAATGCTTTTAGTTGAAACCTTTTCCTTTTTTTCTAATCATTCCAATTCCATAATACTTCATGTACTTCTTTTTCTTAAAGAAGGTGTAGATATGTATTTTAGATAAACTTCTTTTTTTTGAAGAAAATATAAATAGCTTGCATTTAGTCAATCATTATCATAATTGGCCGCATGAATTGCACTCTTGTGCCCAACTCTAATTGTTACCTTCCCTGATGACCGTGTGCTCTGAGGTAATTGCCAAAGTCAGCTAGCTGTCTCTTACAGCTGCCGTGGTCAAGTCCCGGCTGGGGCTTGTGAGAAAGTTGCCAGTGACTTAGCGTTAGGCAATGACCTTTGCTGGGTACTCTTTACTCGCTGGTTTCTACTTACAACTGGCTAGTCATGACTTAGCCATGATATTGTTGAAAAAGTGAGGAAAGTTCCAAATCCTAAGTGTTACCCTCCATTGGGGCATTGTGCTCATTAACGCTATATAGTTATAGCTTCTGCAGCCAACATGTCCTCAGAACTATTTGTCAATCTTTTTTCCACTAAAGCACTTTTTGAAAATGTATAACAATGAAGAAGTGTTTATACAAACCCATGTACACTTCCGTCATGCTTCATTTTGAAGTTGTCTTAAAGTTTAGATATCATTTAGCATGTAGGCATTACTTATCAACTAAATCTGTCGCTGTACCAATTCTCTAGTCACCCTATGTAAATGACATTTCCAAATTGTAGGCACTGAAATAAGTACTAGCCCGCTTGCTCCGGCAAGTGAATTTTTGAAAAAAGGGCTTTCGGGCAAGTACATTTTAGTTTTCACTTGCCCTAATGGGCAAGCTGAATTTCTGAACACTAAACACACTTTTATCTATAGTGAATGGCCCAAATACCCAGAAATATGCTAATAATGCAACAAAACTGAAAAGAAAATGGTTTTCAAATCTTTAAATCCTTGATAAACAATACATGCCTTTCTAGCATATGTTATAACTTATTTAGGGCAAGTCAAAAATTATGTCGGGAAAGTGAAAATCATTAACTACTTTGCCAGCATGGCAAATTTGTTCTAAAAATTATGTTCAACTTGATGCCTGCATTGAATTTCAGTACCATTTGGCACAGGGTCTTAGCCAGGATTTAGAAATTGGGTGTCCATAATTTGCAATTGTAAAGTTTTTTTGGCCTTATTTTTCAATGGAGACCACAATCTACTCAGTTTGTAACCATAAACACGTATTTATTTAATATATCTAATTTCCTTTAGATATATGGCCACAGATAGTTGATGACTTAAAGCACTTGGAATTCCCCTAAAACAACTCTCATTTAGGTATTATAGACACATGCTTGTCGCGCTGTAGACTCCCCCCCAAACATTCTCCATCTAAGCATTATATGGTTGATGTCTCAGTTAACCCTACCAATGCTGTGGCTACTTTTGTCCGAAGCACAAGGACGCAAAGATTTGTAAAACCATTCAAACCCAGTCATGTTGGTATTCATTGGATAGCTCTTGGTGAGTACTATCATATGCGCACCCATTTGCCAGGATTTCAATCATTTTTCAGGGTTTTTTGCATAATTTTGTATAGGCCAAATTAGCCACCAGCTGCACAAGGGTTAAAATGCTAAAGATTTCCTCAAATACACCCTCCCTGTTGGTATTTGAATGTTGTATATCTTTCAGCGCTATAGATCCTCTAAAAAAACGATCTCCCCTTGTCAGTATAATAAGATGTTTGATATCAGAAAGTGCTATGGCTCCAGTCATTTCATTATGGAAGGGCATGGCGGTGTATCTTGTCGGTGTGTTCATGGTGCTCCCATGTGCGCCACTACGGTGTAAGATCTGATTGGAACCTGTCTGGTTGAGACATCCACTGGGGACCCGAGCAAATCTAGACCTTAATGGAAAATGTGGGCTGGTCAATAAAGGAGTCGGCAGGATCACCTGCACTGCATGTAGTCATTAACAGTTTCGGAAGAAATTGTCGTCTGCTTCTATATCACTTTTGACAATAACTTCAGGTTCAAGAATGATTTGACAAAATATTTGAAGGAGAGTTGATGGCAGTCTTTTGATCAATAATTCTCATTCAAATCTTTTCCCGTATCTACTTTTGCTTGAAAGATTTCACCAAAATTTAAGGGGCTGCTTTTGGCTGCTGTGAGCGCGCGTTAATGGGTTAAGCCATTCATGTCTGTGGCGACTACGTGCTGGGCAACTAAGGAAATATCTTGTCAAAGGAATTAGAGGAGGCACTCTCCCGGTCACTGTCAAGGACAATGACCATTACTTTAAAATAGTTCCTCCATGCTTTATGCATGAATCTCATGTTATTTTGATCTGTACTGAATATTCCATTTTAAGACACTAGCGCATAAGATATTCTTATGTTGGCGGATTTTTTTTTGTGGGGGGGGGGGGGGGGGGGGGGGGGGGGGGGGGAGCGGAGGGGATTGTCACAGGTTTTTCTTCAGGGAGGATCTGATCACAGTTATTTCTTAAACAGTCACCTCATTGAATAAATAGATTAAAGTGTTTTTGAACAGAATAAAATTTCTGCTTTCCTGCAACTATTTCTCTTTTGTTCCAAATTGATTGTATTTATCTTGGTTTGATATAGCTGCTGCACTCTCTTGATCTATTGCCAGAGTTTGCGGGAAACCTACAGAGACCTATTAATCCAGACTGTTATTCCTTACCAGTGACTTAATTATTTCAATAAAGAAATCTATCATTTCTTATCACGTTCCACTGTTCAGTTATTAACAGCATTATGCATTCCTTGCTAAATACCAACCGTTGCAGGGATCAAAACCACTTTTGCTGATGGATTAATTGTTCTTCTAAATCAGTCGTTGAATAAATGGGTGATGTTAAAGCGTCCATGAATCAGTGTATCTTTCCAAGAAGTCATTATCATTTACTGCAGATTGCTTACTTGAAAAAATATTCACCACAGGATTTAATTGTCTTGGTATTTCCCAAATACCTGACTTTTTTTGGTGTCTCTACAAACCCTAGGAGGACTGTAGATCTGAACACAGTCAGACAACAGTTAACTTGTCATGTAAGATTTTTCAATAATCCTGCTTTATAAATTTCCAGTTGCCTAAGATATTGTAAGATTAACCCTTATGCTGCTGGTGGCCAATTTGTCCAGTCCAAAATGATGCATAAAATCTTTAAAAAAATGCCTGAAGCGCTGGAAAATTGCCAACATGACAGGGTTTAGATGATTTCCAAAAGTTTAAGCGTTCTTGTGCTTGAGACAAAAGTAGCCTTCAGGTTTCCTTATGATGTTTCTTCAACCAAGCCTTTAATAGAGACCCAGGTCATTGTAGAAAGTAGATGGTCCTCGAGCCGTAGCCTGAGGCAACCATGAATTGTTTTGGTGACTTCCTGGTTAGAATTGGAATTAGTTGGCCCAGAAGCTAATCAGCTATTTAACCCTTCAATGCTAAGGCTTCTATTGTCCAAAGCACAAGAACAAAAGGATTTTTGAAAAACATCTAAACCCTGTCATGTTGGTATTCATTGGAGAGCTCGCTGAGCTCGAGTACTCTCGATGAATACCATGTGCCAGGGTTTATTCATTTCTTAAGGTTTTTTGCATCATTTTG